>OY740771.1:36151024-37351024 GCA_963513935.1 Aphrophora alni | reverse complement strand
TGAAACTGAATGATTATAAAAATTTTCTTTTCTTAAGACATACTTTACAAAACCTTGCAAAGGCACATTTTGAGTTTTGAACAATTATGTGAAATAGGTGCAAACTAATGTTGAACATTAAATGATCAGAATATCTTATTGAACATGTCAAATATAAAACAATTAGAGAAATCTATTCTAAATCAGAAAAATTTCGTTTTACAGACTTTTGCAGATCTTTGCAAGTCTTATACAAGCTTTGTTTTACACAAAACTAAATATATATAAATAGATTTATAATCATCTAAGAAGCTTTTAATTACAATCTTAACGAATTTCTGTGATACAATCAATTTTCTTTAATTTTGACAAATAACCAGATATTTGCTTTAATAATGAACATTAATGCTACAACATGTCTGATTTTGAACAGACGCTAAAAAACATGTTTTTTGCTATAGCTAATACGCTGGTAGGAGATTCTCAGCAATTCTTGCCTCAGATTGCATAGACCAGCTAAGCATCTAAACATGTTTCGTCCTGTTGGCAAAACACGTTTTTCTTAATACACCTTCAAAGTTTCAAGTGCACAAAAGTGATGTTAAAAAAAAAAACTGACTTTATAGAACTTTAATTAAACTCATATTGTACATGTGCCTAAATAGCTTCAGCGAATATTTTTTTTTTAAGCTATCTTTTAGATGTAGACTTGTGTAGTTATTTATAAAATATATAAAAAATTATTGGGTGGTGCCTGCATGCAAACTTTCGGTCCTAACAACCTCCAAGAGGTTATTTTCTAAATTAACATAATTGACGTCAATTTAAAAAATTTCAATATTCAAAATTTATATATTTTTTTTTTTTCTATAAACTTCTCATTTTATAATAAATTCTTGTATTTTAAAATATATAAACTTATTGGCCAATATAGCATTTAAGAAATTTATCAAACCAGTAATATTATGTAACTTTAGTCTAGTGATGAACCTGTTTACAATAGATATGAATTTTTCGTATTTAAAACATCAAACTCATTTATAAATCTTTACTTTGTTAAATTCTGTAACTGTTTTAAAAAACTATCATCTCATAAAGTAAAAAAGGGGGGAAATAAATATCAGTATCTTTTCATCTTTTTTTATTCTAATTTTGCATTAAGGGCGTATAATCTTTTTTTTTTGGATTAATTATAATCCTGTTAATTATTAAGCTGTGCTCATTGTCTTTTTTGTTAAATTTTGTAACTATAAATATATATAAACTAAAAGGGGGGATAAATTTTCAGAATCTATTGATTAATTTTTTTTTTATTTAAATTATTATATGTTACATTAAGGGCGTATAACTTTTATTAGTTATAATATTGTTAATCATAAGCTGTTTATGATGATTTGTCTCAGGATGTCTTTCTAAGTTGTAAATGATAAAATCTGAACCGTCGAAATTTCTTTTGTTTAAATTAATTTGAGCCTTGTTAATTACTAAATTTGTCTTTGTCTTTTTTTACTTTTCTTTTTCAAACATTGTTACCATTTTGGTTCCGCCTTTTCTTAAATTTAAGTCCCCTGGTAACATGTTTCTGGTAGCAGAGCGTGGTTTGCTTTAAATTCTAGCTTGGTTATCTCTAAATTATAGAGTGGTTAATTTAAAATTCTGGAACCTTAGTTAATTTTCAAAATTTTGCATTGGAACCATCTAAATTTAAATTCAAAAAAAATTCTTTGTTAAACAAGGCTCAATTTTATGTTTTGCAGCTTTTTTCAAATACTGCACAACTATTGCTGATGAAATTTTTTTATTTTAAATATTTAAATCTATATAAATCTATAGTCTCTTTTTTTTCATTATTTATTTTTCATATAAACACTTACACAAAAACTTCTAAACCAATTTCGATAAAATTTTTTTTTATTATTATTTTGTCTGCTTAAATATTTTTTTCATATATATATATTTACATACACTGCACTCTAGTCATTCACTGAATTTGATCCGGACAGCGGGCTCATTCGGGAATTACAAAAAAAATTTAAATAAATAATAAAACTCAAAAATAGTTAGAAACAAAAAAAAACAAAAAAAATATTCAAAATTTCCTTCAAAAAATTTTCTCGAGTTTTCTTTCGCTTGTCTGTATTAATTCATACTTACACACACACATATACACAACAACTACACTACATATAATTCTTGAGTCATTCTCTGGTTCTTTCACTTCATTTTTGCATCATCTTAAAAGAAATTTTTTTTTTCACTTTGTTAATTTTTTTTATCAGCAATAGTTAAAATGGCAGTGGATTTGCTGAGATTGGTGGACTTGTTAAAGAACACTGAGCTTGCTTTTGAATTTTTTTTTTGTCATCTTGAAAGAAAATTATTTTTATTTATTTTTTTTTTAATTTTATCATCATGAGCAATAGGCAAGATGGCGGTGGACTGGTTGATGCAGATGGTGGCACTTGTTTAATAGTTAATTGAAATGTTGAACACTCATTGAATAATATCCTTGTGTACTAAATTTTTTTTTTTTTTCTCTTTTCCAAATTATAGGGGCCCAGTTTTTGTATATAGGACGACATGGTTGGCCTGTTTGTCTTAATTAATTTGTTTGGTTGTTAGTTAGCAGGTCAACATGTTTGTTTCCTGATTTAGTTTTTTTGTTAGGATTGAGAAAACCGGAGTTGGGTTTTCTCACATTATGGGTCACCTTTTTATACTGTCTCTTTTGCCACACTCTTTTTTTTTAGCTACACTTCTTTTACACTTTTTTTATAATCACTTAACGATTTTGATGAAATTTTTTTTTACACAATTTTTTTTTGATTAAATTAAATTCCTTTTTTTTTGGGGCACATGATACACATATAAGACCTTAAGTCAAACATCACATGCCCTGCCTTGGGCACTAAAACAATTTTGACTCCCCAACGTTTCATACTGCTTCTTTGTTTATTTTTAAAAATGGATTATTTGTTTAGACCTTTCAAAATTCTTTTTTCTCACGGAAATTGTTAAGAGCCGTGAATAGTTTAAATTTTTCTTCGTATGGGAGAAGAGGAATTTAAAAATAACGACGCTGAGCATGATCTGACCTAATTGGCTTCAGGAATTTTTGGGTTTATTTTTATTTCTTTTTGATATATATATTGTAAAGGTCGGCTCAGAGGATACTCCCCCCGTCTGAGTCCGGCCTTTTCCTGAAGTCCAATGTGCTATGCACATTCCCTCCCCTGGTCCCCGGAGTGGTCACCTCCACTTGGTATCCCGAGGTGCCACTCCACCCCTTTCCCCACGTACCTTAGTGTACAAACTCAGTTCATGCACAGCAATGTTGACCTTTGCGTCATCCTTCAGCTCTTTCTGTCCTGGGCCTATCCCAATTATAGGTGGGAAGAGCTGAGACGCTGTAGAAATTTCAAAATTTAATAAGTAAGTGCCAAAGGAGGCTACACCCTAGAGTGGTGACTATAAAAGCATTATGAAGCGTTGTTTCTATCAGGTGCCCCGTTTCTAAATTTTGCGGGAGGCCCTTCTGGCCCCTTTCTTCAGAAGTTTGTAGGAGGCCCTTCTGGCCCCTTTTCTTCAATCTTTTCTTGGAGGCCCTTCTGGCCCTTTGTCTCTCCTTTTTCAAAATTTTGCGGGAGGCCCTTCTGGCCTCTTTTCTGACTCCACCCCAACTCCGTCTTTCGGGGGGGAGAGCTGTAGCAATCAGTAGAATAAATCTGCATTTTGTTATCGACAGTCCACTCGCCGTCCCTCTTATCTTCCCTCTCTATGTCTGTCTCTATCTAAGTACAAAGTACAACGGCTGGACAGCCTATCTGCTCAAATACCCGTTGTCGAGTCTACCTGTAATCACTCACGATGTTCTACATTCTATCATAAGCTCCGTCAGCCATATTTTTTTCTTGTTCTCAAAATTACAACTCAGTTTCTAAACGACATGTTAAGTTACAGTTTTGTGCGCTTTAGTTTTTTTAAAAAAAAAAAATGTTAAGTAAATTATTATTTTTCACGGCACAAGCTCACGTGAACTGCGACAGGATTTTCCAGGTATTCAGCTTTACAGATTTTATCATATCTTAAATTTTGTTAATGCTTTAAAATATTTTGTTAATTATCATGTATTCTTTAAAATATGTATTTCATGTTTTATTTAATATTCAATGTTCTTTTTGAAACTGAATGATTATAAAAATTTTCTTTTCTTAAGACATACTTTACAAAACCTTGCAAAGGCACATTTTGAGTTTTGAACAATTATGTGAAATAGGTGCAAACTAATGTTGAACATT
The DNA here is from genome assembly GCA_963513935.1 of Aphrophora alni. NCBI lineage: Eukaryota > Metazoa > Arthropoda > Insecta > Hemiptera > Aphrophoridae > Aphrophora > Aphrophora alni. Next base: position 37,346,747 of record OY740771.1, on the reverse strand, counting down.
AAATGATCAGAATATCTTATTGAACATGTCAAATATAAAACAATTAGAGAAATCTATTCTAAATCAGAAAAATTTCGTTTTACAGACTTTTGCAGATCTTTGCAAGTCTTATACAAGCTTTGTTTTACACAAAACTAAATATATATAAATAGATTTATAATCATCTAAGAAGCTTTTAATTACAATCTTAACGAATTTCTGTGATACAATCAATTTTCTTTAATTTTGACAAATAACCAGATATTTGCTTTAATAATGAACATTAATGCTACAACATGTCTGATTTTGCACAGACGCTAAAAAACATGTTTTTTGCTATAGCTAATACGCTGGTAGGAGATTCTCAGCAATTCTTGCCTCAGATTGCATAGACCAGCTAAGCATCTAAACATGTTTCGTCCTGTTGGCAAAACACGTTTTTCTTAATACACCTTCAAAGTTTCAAGTGCACAAAAGTGATGTTAAAAAAAAAACTGACTTTATAGAACTTTAATTAAACTCATATTGTACATGTGCCTAAATAGCTTCAGCGAATATTTTTTTTTTAAGCTATCTTTTAGATGTAGACTTGTGTAGTTATTTATAAAATATATAAAAAATTATTGGGTGGTGCCTGCATGCAAACTTTCGGTCCTAACAACCTCCAAGAGGTTATTTTCTAAATTAACATAATTGACGTCAATTTAAAAAATTTCAATATTCAAAATTTATATATTTTTTTTTTTCTATAAACTTCTCATTTTATAATAAATTCTTGTATTTTAAAATATATAAACTTATTGGCCAATATAGCATTTAAGAAATTTATCAAACCAGTAATATTATGTAACTTTAGTCTAGTGATGAACCTGTTTACAATAGATATGAATTTTTCGTATTTAAAACATCAAACTCATTTATAAATCTTTACTTTGTTAAATTCTGTAACTGTTTTAAAAAACTATCATCTCATAAAGTAAAAAAGGGGGGAAATAAATATCAGTATCTTTTCATCTTTTTTTATTCTAATTTTGCATTAAGGGCGTATAATCTTTTTTTTTGGATTAATTATAATCCTGTTAATTATTAAGCTGTGCTCATTGTCTTTTTTGTTAAATTTTGTAACTATAAATATATATAAACTAAAAGGGGGGATAAATTTTCAGAATCTATTGATTAATTTTTTTTTTATTTAAATTATTATATGTTACATTAAGGGCGTATAACTTTTATTAGTTATAATATTGTTAATCATAAGCTGTTTATGATGATTTGTCTCAGGATGTCTTTCTAAGTTGTAAATGATAAAATCTGAACCGTCGAAATTTCTTTTGTTTAAATAAATTTGAGCCTTGTTAATTACTAAATTTGTCTTTGTCTTTTTTTACTTTTCTTTTTCAAACATTGTTACCATTTTGGTTCCGCCTTTTCTTAAATTTAAGTCCCCTGGTAACAAAGTTAGAATATGGTATTGAAGTTTGGGGAGGTGCGTACTACAGTGTCTTAAAACCAGTCATTGTACTTCAGAAGCATTTTATTCGAATTATGGCAAATAGAACTAAATTGGAACACGCTGCTCCATTATTCAAAATCTTCAAAATTTTACCGGTTAGAAATTTATATATATTTAAAGTGTTAAGATTATTCTACAATAGAAGCGGAGGGAATTATACAACAGGGGGTGGAGGGAGGACTTTACGAAATGACTTAAACGTAGTTTTTCCAAAACCAAATTTAACCATTTTTAAAAATTTTTACTTATATCTTGCTCCAAAATTTTTTAATCTGATGCCTTTAAAAATTAAAACGTGTACAAATAAAATCGAGTTTTGTAGATTCGTGAAACAATATTTATTAGAACAGGAGCAGGTCTATATGTTTTTTATCAGTAACCAGTGAGGGAGAATAAACTGGTAGTAAGTGACTGTATTTTATTCTTGAAAGCTCTCTTCTTCACCGGTAATATGAATGGTAGAAGTGTGTGTGTGAATTATGTATATGTATGTGTATAGTTTTATTATTGTATTTCTATTTTTTTAGTGTTTTATGTTGATTTGAAATGGTTTGTCATAAAAGCCAAATCCTAGTTTTCTAAATGTAATTTGTGTGTGTATATGTGGGTTGGACTGGTCGGTCACATTGTTTCTCTCCCATCGAGCTATATTGTTAGAAATGTATAGAGTATTTCATCCCAAACAGGTTTTAACCTCGGGATGAAGTGACCCTTTGCTATTTTTTTTGTAATACAGCAGGAAGTATTTTTTGTTATTATTATTATTATTATTAATATTATTGTTTATTATGTTATTATGAATTTTATTTTATACGTATTACATTTTATAATGTGAACAGTTGTCTATTTTATTATTAAGCATATAAGATTGTCAAATTTTTCCTGTTAAAATTATGTATAAAAGAGGGTCAAATAAATAAATTTTCATTTTCATTTTCATTTTCAAAATAATATAGAAATACCAGTTTTCATTAAAACTAATTGTAAAAGAAAAAATTTGGAAATTTCCACCAAAATCGTTTAATAAATCGTTAGTGGAAACAAATCTCCAAATATAAATATAAAATAAAAGGGCAAATCAGATTAACTTTGATAAAGTCACTGATATCTTTGGCTATATGAAATCAAGAAAGAAAATCTTCAAATATCAAGTGTAATCAATGTTACTACTGCTAAATAAATAATTTCTTTTCCTGATATCAAGAAAATTTGAACTTTAAGCTTTGTTAAATCTGTTTTTTTTTTTTAAATTATTGTAAATTGTCTTTTTAAAATTGTTTTATGTTTATTACATAATGCCTTCTAGTAGTTAAAAATAATAGTCAGCTATTTTAATTTCCTTAAAAGTTCAATTAAATTTTCCATTCATGACAAAGTTATTTTTATTTTGTAAAGCCTGTTATTATTTAATATTGGTAAGACCGTAAGTCTTAATAACACCTATTCTGATCCTGTTGACTTTATTGTAACGGTGAGTGCCTAACTTTTTAGACAATTTGGAATCCAAATAAAACAGTTAACACTCATTATTTGATAATATGGATCTTCAAAGTTGTAAAATCAATTATTACATATGTATAATTTTTTATGTATGGTTAAATCTAATTTGTAGAACTCAAAAATCATGTTTGGCAACCGAATTTAGGAGCCACATTTGGACCTTCTGCCCGGGGGCCATCGAGAACTTAACTACACTACCGACTTCATACATTTTTTCATCTCTCCCTAATTGACTAAATTATAGGACAGCTTGACAGCAGACCTCTTGAGTTTTTAGCCATTTGTTATGACTAATTCCAACTATATGTAGGCAGATTGAAACTACTAATAAAGTATTTAATATATGTGTCCGTGTTTTATGTACAATAATTATCAGCTTCACAGATACTTTTTGGTCAAGCTGTATTTTATAATTCTAAATAATCTAGCCTGTATTACAAATTACATTAAGCTAATTATTAAATTTAGCTGTTGCTACGCAACGGCAGATTATATTTTTGTTTGTCTCATAAGTTTTTTAACATTAAATTCAATTTCATGAATCAAAATATTCGAGAATGTAAATTACTCTGATACATTTGTTTTTTACGTCTGTTGATTCATAATGATGGTATGATAAAATAAAATTATGAAATGGTCTTTACCAACCATTATAGCTGCCATTTTAGTAATTCTAGAAGTGCAAATTTTTACTTTATTTGTTGAGAATGAATCAATGAAAAGCAGAATTAGAAGTCCGATCATTGTAATTTGTATTGTTATTTCTGAGGTCTTCGTTTACTTCATTAGTATTGATATATCATTCTCCAGACCACTGCCTGTTGTATTAGAAATGTTGTTTGAGGTAAATAAGCAATGAGAAAAAAATTTATATTCTCATTTTGATTTTGTACACATTTAGATTTTTTCTTTAGAGTAAATAATTTCAGAGGGGAGGGGATAAAACAACTACTATCAGGGTAAGTCAATATGTAAAGTGAAATTGAAAAAATCTATATATTTATTGTACTTACATAAATAATAGTAGCATTACTTTTCAACATAATCCCCTCTGACTTCTATGCACTTAATCCATCTTTTAACGAGCATTTTAATTCCTTCTTGGAAGAAGGTCTCGTGTTTAGAAAATTTTGCACCGCTTCAATGGGCCTCTTCATCAGATTGATAATGATGTTCTCGCAACTGTTCTTTTATTGGGCCTAAAAGATGAAAATCATTTGGAGTCAGGTCAGGAGTATATGAAGGGTGGTACAACAGCTGAAAACCAAGATGTTGAAGGCACAGGACTGTCTTTTTGGCCGTATCAGGGTCGAGTGTTATCCTGAAGCAATTTCAAGCCTTTTGAAAGTTTACCACATCTTTACGATTTGATTTTTGGCTTCAATAAACGCAGTAGCTTAGAGTAGCTATCACTATTTATTGTTTGACCTTTAGGTTTGAAATCAACCAAAATTGTGCCTTTCACATTCCACAATACCGACATCATAACTTTTCCTGCAGACATCTGAGTTTTGACTCTTTTGCTGTGGGAGATGAAGGATGTTTCCACACCAAACTTTGTCGCTCACTCTCTGGTTCAAAATGATGGACCCATGTTTTATCAACGGTTATTATTCGCTTAAGAAATGAGTCTCCTTCTTTTTCATAACATTCCAAATGCTTCTGGGAAATTTTCAAACGATTGTCTTTGTGGATGCTGGTCAATTGACGTGGAACCCAGCGAGCAAGGACTTTTCGAAAGTTTAAAGAATCTAGAATGATTGAGTATGCTGCTCCATGACTTACATTTAACTCACTTGCAATTTCATCAACTTTAATTCATCGATTATCGAGAATATTTGTTTAATCGCTTCAATATTGCCATTAGTGTTTGAAGTGGAAAACCTATCAGGCCGTTGATCATCACACAGAGAAATCCTACCATTTTTAAAGCGATCAATCCATTCGTAGATCTTCCTTCCACTTAACAATTCTTTCCATATTGCTGCTACATAACGAATAATCTCTGCTGGTTTCACACCTTCTGAATTGCTCATCAGACAAAGGAGAATTCAATTCACACAGTCTTTTAAAGACAATCATAAATAGCTAACAATGAAACAATAGTTTCAATAAACAGCTGAAAGATGTTATGAGTTTTAGCAAAACAATCAGTGCTGCCATACATGTGATTTGGAAGGAAATCAAAATTTCCCTTTACTTTTTGACTTTCCCCCGTATTTAATAATGACCAAACTTTCTATTTTTGGTTTAGATTTGTATTAAAATGTGTAGTAATATGTATAATTAATTGTTTTACTAACAAGTTTTAAAGCAATAAGAAAAACAATCAAGATTCTTATTTTTATTTTGTATACATTTAAACATTTACTTTAGAGTAAACAATTTTAGAGAGGGGATTACTTTGAAAGCACTTATATGCTCTGACTATGAGTTATGATGAATGAATCTGGCACCATATTAGATTTGAATCAGTTTTCTAAGTTATTATTATGAATATATAACCTAAGGATGATACAAAAATATATTTTTTAACAGTAGTTCATTAGCAAAAAAATTTGTTGGTTATATCTGTCCACTACTTCACTGGGCACTGTGACCCCCTACTGATTTATTATAGAAAAGGCCTTTTAACTTATTTGACCTTTGTAAGATTTGAAGCTGGCTCCTCTGGTAGTATAGATTCTGGGTGGGAATCTCTACTATTGATACTACATATTCATCGTAATGGAATTATTTAAAAATCATTAGCTTTTGTAATATGATTTATCTATTTTTAATTTAATGTTTTCGACTTGAATGGAGTAAATAACTAAAAGTAGATAATGAAAAACAGAATTAAGATGAACATCAAAGTCTTATGCAGTATCATATGTGACAAATAATTTAAATCAATGTGTCTTTGGTATAAGGTGATGATAAAATAAAGGTTTTTACTTCTAAACAACAAGGAGTTGGCATTATTATTTGAAAAAAGGGGAAATCTCTGATATTTTTTGTAAAAGTTGGAGATAGGAGAGGAATATTAAAAGAGAAAAAAAACAAATTCTGACAATAAATTCAGCATTGAAAAGCAATCTTTAATTATGTGTTACGCAACCATCACCAAGTTTAAAAAAATTTGGTATCAAGTAATACGAGTATAAATTTTGTTTTGTTTCAAATCGATTTGACAAAAATTGTGGAGAATAACAGAGGCGACACGTTTTAGTAATTCGGTAAATAATGTTAAATTAAAGAAAGAAGTTACATCTGACAGGTTATTGGACAGTTTTGAAAGTATTTCGATATTTAAAGCTGACAATAAAATGTTACATTTTATATTGTGTCATTTATCTACCAATAACCCACTACTGGGCCTAGATAGGCAAAGTTGGACTTTAGAGTAGGGTGTCCAGCTCTAGGGTAGTGCACAGAACTTTTTCCCAAACTTCTGAGATTTGATGAATTATTTAGTCTTATTATACATACAGTATATTCTAAAATAAATTTTATTTCATCTATTTATTTAAAATCATCTTAATTTGTGTGATTATTTTATTTTGTATTGATTAAGAGTAATTTCTAAGTTATTTTTCATAGTGATAAGGTCTAATTTATTTTTTATTTAAATTTCCTAGATAAAGTGTACTCACTTTTTAGTTTAATAACTATATATATATATAACACTTTATTATATACTAGGTACCAGGTATTCCATAAGGTAGCCAAGAGCATTGGCCCTTACAAATCGGAGTCAGTTACCTGAGGCAAGATGTACCTATTTGTGATTGGCCGGTTAAGAGTAGTAGAGGGTGCTACTTGGTTCTTAGTTTTAGTTTAGTTCTAAACCTCTAAGGATGATGACTATGTCATCAAAATATACATAAGAGTATTATAATAAACACACTAGTTTCATTAAAATCTTGGTTTGTTTTTTGTTTTTGTGGTTCGGAGAATTTTTGAGAACATTTTATAGTCTTAAGTGTTTGGCATTTTTAAAAGTGTGAATTTCTATACATTATATATTATTAATCCTATTATACATTTTATTTTTCAGTTTATAGTTTCAATGTTTGTATTTGAAGTGGCAAGAACACTGGCATGGGGATCTTTAGAAATTTTGTTCTACTCAACTCTGCCTAGTTTTTTAGATGAGGTAAGAAAACAAAATTTTGATCAGTATGTTTTTTTTTTTTTAATGCACTAGATCTACTTATCAACTAGAGATAAGAGAACAAATATTGCTTTAATAAAATACATTTTTGTTTTGTTTCTCAGGTGCTTTGTGAAGGCCCTTATTATGTAACAGAAGTATCAATGGGCAATGATACATTATTTACCGGAATTGCATATATTGTAGCCATCTCCTTGTTCTTTGTTAGTTTGTATTTAAATGGAATTTTAGACTTTCCTTTTGTCAAAATAATAGATGACATACCACCCAGGTAATCATATAATTTAATCCAGATTGTTACTCTGAATGATCTAGTATTTATGCAATTATAATACATTATTATTTATTACTATATTATATCAAAAATGATAAAATTATTTAAACCCTTGATTAATTTTATAGTAATCAATAGGTACCAATACTACAGTTTATTCTCTTGTTGTACTAACATCACCCCCCTCACCAGGTCCAAACATCATACAGGTTGATGAAAAAGTATCTCTGCAATTTTATAAAAGAAAACACAAAAATATTTGAAATACTAATTTTAGGCATATACTGTCTTGCCAACAGGAAGTTTCAATCTGCCAACTCACAATTAGAATTAAAGATGGCATTAGTATTCTTCTAGACCTGACAGTCAGGCATTTTGAGCTAAGTAGTGAGGCAAGAAAGATGTGTTGTGGTAATAATGGTACTGAGGAGCATAAGTTATAATGGAAGATATATGTATTTAATGAAGAATAAACATATGATATTCAACAACTATTCCATGCAATTCACAAAGATCAATAATGTCAGGTAATTTAGTTCTTTCCCAGTACACTGGTTCCATGTGTGACTCTATCAGATCTAAAAGACCATCAATACTACAGAAAAGAAAGTGTTGGCTATATCAGATCGCATACAAAAAATAAAAAAGTCCACCAGAAAATTATTTCAGCAAGTTGATGTTTTACATGCCCATTACAACTTTTTTAAATGCCTACACCCTTACAAAACTACAACTGTGCAAAAATTGAAACCGGGAAATAGTTTCAAAAGCCTGGAAAGCAGGTAGCATACAAAACTTTGTTGACACTAAAGGAAGAGGAGATTCAGTAAAAACTCATATGAACACAATGGGAATAATCTTCATAAGATCCACAAGATTATTTCCACTGTGTTCATATGAGTTTTTACTGAATCTCCTCTCCTTTAATGTCAACAAAGTTTAAAAAACACCTTTTGTATGCTACCTGCTTTCTAGGCTTAGGTCCTGCACGATGAGAAGATTGGATTGTAATGTCACTTAGGCATAAATATATAGTGGACCTGTTTTGTGACAGCAGATGGAAGTGTCAAGGCCTACATTCAGCAAGATATTGATAATATATAGGCAACAATCAGAAGTACATTCAAAATTTGGACTCTGTGCTTATACTTCATGAACACAGTAAAAAAGTCTGGAAATTTGCTAGAAACATTTTCAACATTGCTTGTAACTAAGTGATGATAGTAATTTTAATTTTTCGTTTTCGTTTAATTATATATATTTGATAACCCTGTCTCTGAAGACAAGCTACTATATTTAGCGTGTAACAACATTATATATTTTATTTCGAAAGGCTATACTAGGAATATGTGGCTTAAAATTAAGTCAAAGGAATCTTTATTCTCTGCCAATATAAAATAAATTGTGCATATAAGCACCAATTTCCAAAACTATTTGTAAAAAAAATGAACATCTTTAGTTTAACTAGGCCTAAACTTGCCTCGCTTATTGTGTTATCAACGTAAACTGTAGTTGATTAAAATATCAATCTTGTAATGATGGTAGTCAAGGTTCAATTTTGTTTCTTTTACAAGCTGTAATATTTTTTATTTGTGATTTTGCACAAAGGTTGGGGTCATTAATCTTCATACTTCATTAAAATTTAAACGAAATCAGTAGAACAGATTTTAAGAAATTATACCTTTTTTAACAGGGACGTAACAAATTTTGTTTTGTTACCAATAATTAACAAACCCATTTTATTTGGAGAGAATGCGACCAATAAATTACAAAAATAAAAATAAAAAAGGACCAAATACAGTTTGTTTGAGTCCTTCCAGGCTACACTTGAGCAAAATTTATTTAATATTGTTATGGGCAGATTTTGAGAAATCTACTTTTGTGTTGTTTTCTTATAGCAGCTACTACCCCCAAATTTTGAGTTATTGAAAAAGTGAAAAAACATCCTCCGAGATGTAACCAAAATATTTCCACATACCAAATTTGATTGAAACCAGTCTACACATTTGGGTTGTAGAGCACTCAACAGACGACAGACATCATTCCCCAAACTACATAAAAACATATATTATACATAAACATTTTTTGACCCATGAGATAACTTTTTCTTCACTAAATATAAGTGAGAAAGTTAAAATAGTGAATAAATATTTCAATACTTGATGGAAAAATCTGTTTAAAGCTCACCAAGTACTAAGAGTGCTTTTAACGAAATGTATGAAAGTTCGCACACATTTCTTAGGAAATATTAAATTGATTTGTGCTCAATATAGTGTACCAGCATTTATATTCTTTCGTTCTAAGATAAACTAATTTAGGTACATAAAAGTTATAAACATTATTACACAAAAAATGGGGTACGAGTACTAAAACCACAAACATTAAAAATTCATTAACATACAAAAATTAAAACAAACAATTTGATTCTCTCTAAGTGATTTGAAAACATTTCACCAAATTCCAACAATGTACTACATAAATTGTTTTTTAACCATCCAGAAATTAAGGAAAACTATAGACAAAATAATAAACACTATTTCATATACAGCTTTCGTATTCTCAAAATCTACTCAAACTTCAATTAAAATTTTGATGAAATTAATTGTATTTTATAATTATTACTGAAATTGTTTCAAAATGACACACCATAACTAAAGTTTCTCTATGTTTTAATTAATTTTGTTTAATTGTTTAGTGCATTGGACTTGGAATGTGATATACCATATCCAAATGATTGTTGCTCAAATTAATACAAGTAAGTGTTTGTTGAGTTAATATCATGACTATGTTTATTTCGATACTTTTTAATTTATTTTAATAACAGTCTGTCATTGACAATGCAGGTGAATTATTGTTATTCCAATATTTATTATTAATTGAAATCTAAAAGAAAAACATAACTACTACCTTCTAGTTGTTATTTTAGTAGGAGTAAAAAAAACTCACTTTATTTTGACTTTTTTCATAGATTTGATTAATTATAAAGTTAAACATAATCACTTTATAGCTACTGTACTTTAAAAAAAAGAAGTAATTTCCTTGTGAAATAAACGTTTCAGTGGGCCTGAAATTGACTTTAAATGACGATGATTTTGAAGCAGTTAATTAAACTTCTTTGTCTAGTTTGTGTCATATGATATTGTCAAATGTAGAAAGGATCCAATAAATAACCTTACCACAAATATTCTTGGATAATTAACTTAGAGATTTATAACACAACACGTTAGAAAAATCAATATATTTCCATATCAGAGACACAGTAAACATTTTATAACACGATTGACAAAATAGTTCCAACCCTAACGATTTCACATTTACACAAATATAACTTGATTTAGGAATAATTCCCAAGCTAAATAACATATAACATAAAGAAGTTTAACAAATTATATACATTTTCTGTTTAGTATGTTTACTAATGAGAAATAAACTATTGCTATTTTACAAAACATTGAGTACAGCATAAGGGTGTAAGTTTCAAATTGGAAGAAGATACACAAAACTAGTTAATACTGTACAAAAAAAAACATGGATAATTAAAGCAAATAAAAAACTTGATGTCATCAAATGACCAATTAAAATGAGATATTACAGTTTTAATGAAGGATATGACAACACAATCTCAATAATATTTACCTATGTCTTATGTACAGTTATTTGTCTAAGAAATTGTTTCATATTAAATTTATAAATGTGAATGTTTCCATGTTGAAATGGAATGTAACCATCACAGAACGTAACAATTTGATCACCATAAAATTCAAAAACATTTCTACAAAATTAAGCGCATCTTATAATACATTTTGAATTCAGTCATTATACAAAATTCCTTTACAAATATACCATACATTGGAATAAAAATTAGAGAAGTTTGTGTGGAAAATATTGCCCTTTTCATACAAATATGGAACTACAACAAAAACAATGACTAATATTTGTGCAATGTTCTAAAAATATACAGGGTGTCCCGGAACTCTCTGGAACATTTTATAAAAAAATGTTCCTTAGGTCGAGACAAACATATTTCACAATATAAACATGGGTCTCCGGTGACTAGTTTTCTGTCTGTCGGTCTGTATGTGTTTTTTACAAAGGATTTTATAACTCAAGATTTATTAAAGATAAAACCTTAAAATTTGGGACAAATATGTACCTTAATAGATAGAATAAGTGTACAAAATTTCGTTGCTGGAACTAAATCCATTTCAAAATGGCGGCCGTTTAAATTTTTTAGTGTCAAATTCCACAAATACCGTTATAGCTATAAAAAATTATTAAGATAGGTAAAAGATGCACAATTTTGAAATGGATTTAGTTCCAGCAACGAAATTATGTACACTTATTCTACCTATTAAGGTACATATTTGTCCCAAATTTTAAGTTTTTATCTTTAATAAATCTTGAGTTATAAAATCCTTTGTAAAAAACACATACAGACCGACAGACGGAAAACTAGTCACCGGAGACCCATGTTTATATTGTGAAATATGTTTGTCTCGACCTAAGGAACATTTTTTTATGAAATGTTCCAGAGAGTTCCGGGACACCCTGTATATTTTGACCTTACAAAACATTTTTTAACAATTTATCCCCTTGAATTTGTGTGACAGATGCAATCCTTTGGAAAACATAATCACTCAAAGATTTGTTTACTCAAACATATTTTAGCTCTAGACCTGGACATAAAATTATTTCTAATGAAAACAAAAGTGTAATTTAAAAATAACTTGTACAGCCATTTTTCAGTTGTCAGTGTACTCTACCATTTCTGATTATGAATTACAGAATGATAGCTGATTATAAAAAATGAAAATAAAGAGATTTCTAATAAGCCTATTCTTTCAAAGAATATAGGCTCTCTTTGTTTTCATAGAAAATTCACTTTTTATAGTGATTGCACATTGTTTATAAATGTGCAGGAAAACAGAGCATTAATAAAACCTTCCTCTACCTTTTCAATTTCCAATATATGTATTGTAAAGGATATTTTATTATACAATAAAATACATTTATATGTCATGGTATTGCTTTAAAAAGAGTTCTATTTGCAATTTATCAAAAAGTTATTTTGATTTTATAATTATATAACAATATACATTTTTTTAAATTAAATTCTGATGTATTTTTGTAAATGTTAAAACGTGATAATTTATTATATATGTTACTATAAAATTGTGATAATATAATTGTATATAATTACAATGTAATATAATTAGTGATACCACAGTCTGTACAATTGGAATATATTTGAAAATTTTTGAAATGATTTTTATAAACGAATGAATGAAATGATAACTAAAACATAAATCATATAAATTACTTCTATTAGGCATTGTAATTTTTTTTTTATTATTGTTTTTCTATTTTGATCATTACATTATTTGTATTAAATCGTAATGACAATCATTTATGTTAACATACTTTGTGTTTATTCAATCTGAATCATATATTGTTACAATGCAGGCATATTGACCTGTTCAGTTTTATTATTAGGTATATTAGAAAACTTTATTTAGTGCAAGCATGTTAGTGTATATAGAAATATATACTTTATAGTGAGAATCAATTTTAATATATTAGTTTTAGTAATATAATTTAACCCTTTTAAAGTAAAATATAATCAAAATTGTTAATGATAATAATAATTAAGAAAACATTTGTATTTTGCATAACAGATTTCCATACTTTTATGTATCTTATCTCATCATTTTATTATTCCTTTTCAGTGTCTTGAAGTGACAATTTTTGAAACAATCACATGTAAGGCTGCGGTGAAAAATTAAGTTGTAATGGAGATGATAAATAAAATTTTGTTTTCATTATCCAAGCTAAAACTAATGTGTATTATTCTATTATGTTTTAATTAACACTATGTTGTTAACTTTATTCAAAATATAAGTAATACAATTAGGATTTGTGTTTTTGTTTGTGAATTTCATATGTATATATAAATACCTTTTTATAATGTCAATGCAATTTATTTTTTCTTTGTCATTTCAATGGTTTTTTTGGTCAACACAGAATTTTCAGTAACAAAACACAAACATTACATTTAAAATATATGTTTTCCCTCGTAAAGTTTTTTTATTCCTTCCCTCCTGTTTTATCAAATATTTGGTAGTACAAATTGTATTTTGTCAATAATTTAAAGGAACAGACACACATTCACAAAAATTAATATATTAAAAGACAAAAGAGTTGGTAAGGAGATACAAACAATTGTTATGTCATGAAATATCATCCAAAATATGTTCACATTTAGCAGAGTTTTAATTTTAATTATACATATTTGTTTGTCAATGTGTGTAATATGTTTATAATTATTATTGACAATATGGTAATTAAATTTTATAACCTATATTTTATGGTATATAAATAGAAAATACCTATAAAAATTCAGAAAATATTTCCAATAAGCAATAAAAACGAGCACGAAATTTAGTCTGGGCAGTTAGACAACATACGATGTGGACTTATAAATTTAGAATTTTTGACATATGTTTCAAATCATACCCTGAAGATGATATATTGACCAAAAATATAGCTGTAGGCAACAAAGGAGAAATAGAATTTTTATTGACAATAAAATACGACGGGAGTGTAAGAATTACTAATTCAGAAATATATTTTCCTGGAGAAATGAAATTGTTTAGGGTGACAATAGTTATATGAACCATGAATGTTATTAATATAAACATCAAGATCCCCCCCCCGAGTTTCCCCCCCCCCTGTATTTTGTTATGAAGAAAAAATGGGATTTTACTAACTTTTAATAAACATTTTTGGAGGTTTTTAGATTTTTGTCTAAAAACCAAAACTTGAAATCTTAGAAATCGTGGGAAGGGCAAGAACTAATTGTGACACAACATTATTTTCATCACTTCAACCTCAGGGACTCTCATACCATGCAACAGCTAGGATGAAACTTAAGAACATACAGTATTCTACTGTTTCTCAGTATCAGGCTTTAGACAAATCTTTGAAATAAAATGATGCATCATGTCACTGGTGGAAAACCGAAGTAAGAAGTAAGGGATTTGGAGAGGGAACTTTACCATCCAAGGAAAGGTTTAGTGAAATTTCCATGAAAATGAGTTCAGTCATATAGATTGTAGAGACAATAAATGCAGAAACTCAGATTTTGTATGGATATATGAAATGTAAAGATAATCAAATTGCTTTTTTAATGTCACCTACAAATTTTTAAAAACAAGACATACTATGTTTGCAGTTTGCTACCCAAATTAGACATTTAAAAGAGTATATACATATGAACTAAAAAATTGAACAATTTAGTATAATACAATGGAAATATGAAACAAAAAAGATCCTATTAGTAAATACAAGAATGCCATTAAAAAGTAATAAAGATGAACTTATAAAATTAAATAATTTTCTAAATGAAAATTTTTACTATGAATAAAAGCCAATAGTTTTCATGTTAGGAATCTACAACTAAAACATTATACAAATTAAAATGTTTGTCTTTGTTGTTAGACGTACATATGATGAAGAAACTGACTGAATAAATGTTGGGACGGAACAATTACGTTGAATCTCATACACAGATATAAATATCTTACTAACTTTTATGAGAGACAACCATCTTATTAAATGTTACAAGATACACTATCTCACTAATTTGTATGACTTACAACACTGTTTATGCATATAATTATAAGTTGGACAATTGCTTCATACTTATTAGTAATGTTTAATTTTATTCTGAAATGTATTTTAACCTTACAAAATTGAATATACACAACTTTAAAGTTTTGAAATACAGAGCACCAGTAAAAAATAAAATTATAAGAAAGAATTGCACATTTAGCTATACCAGCTAATTAACATACCATATCCCAACTACTTTACAAAATAATAACATTATATACAAAAATCAGTCAATGGTTTAAAATTACCAAAAATCACAACACTGTTGTTGGGGGGAGTCACAATACAAACATCTTACTGCGTTACACATTTTATACACATTATGTACAAATATATTGTTAACAGAAATAGTGCTAAATTATATTTTTAATTAAAAGCACCTCAGCAAAATGGACAGTCTTATACAGAAAATTAAATGGAAAAAGAGAAAAGAAATATATAAAATAATACAGCTAAATCTAAAACCGTATCTAAGAGTTTACTCGTTGTGAATATGTTTATATACACATTCCATTAGCAGCAACTACGACTAGATTCTATAAATCTGCAGATCTTGAAAAAAGAAAAAAATGTCATGTTTTATTATATAATATGTGAAATATTAGTTTATTACAAATTTACAATGTTTGGTATCGTTAACTTTGTATTGTAAGAGCTCGTTCACATGGCACCAAATCAGTTTTCTTACCATTTTCACCAAATGGCTTTTATATTTTATTTTGCATTTCCACACAATACTGTTATTGACAATATATGGTAAAATCACCAATTCTGAAATTTTAGTCATTCTGGTATGCCAATGCAATGATTTGGTAAAAGAAAAACTTAATTGATCATCAGTGGCACATATAGTACGGTAATGGGAGCATTTAGACAATAAGCATATGCAATGGAGCAGATAAATATAGAATTTTGAAACAGTTTAAAAGAACGACTAGTAATATAGAGATATATTTAATATTTTATTAGATTTAAATAAAAATAAGTATTTAATAGAATGAGCATGGAGAAATATATCCAACCAATATTGGTTATTTTTCATCTTGCATGAAAGTTACTAGCTGAATGAACATGAACAACAAACATACAAGAGGAGAGTCAGTATAACCAAACCATGAGAATATTGCAATCAAATGACAAATAATCAATAGGGTACAAAAAACTAACTAAACATTACAATTTACATTGATATAAACTGGAAAGTATAACGATATTATAATTCAAAGGCATATAAATATGTTAAACAATATTTGAAAAGAGAATGTTTTTACTCTCTTTTTTTTTTTAAGAAAAATTGTTATTAGTTACAATCTTAAAAGACAAAAATACAATTCAAAAATGAAAATACAACACAAGTTAGTTTTGCACAGGAGTTTACCAATATCTGTAAATGATGTATTTAACTTCAAAATCTATTCATTTTGTTCTCCATCATTTAATTTTCTTTATTATAATATAAATTTTAGCCATTAATGAGTATAATATGCATTGAATACTATTAGTCTTATTATAATAATATTGTCTTCGCTAATTGAAGATTATTACAGTAAATTATATAAATATATATTTTCATAACAGATCTGAACTACAAACTTATTTCTATATATTTTGCAAAATATTTGTAAAGTCTACAAAAATTAATTTAAATTGTTTGAAAATACTGAAATGGTCTAAGTGTTGAACAAATCGTAAACTTTGAAATAATAAACTTTATAAAAAGTAAGTTGCATTAAAAATGATTGCCTAATTAATTTAAAATATTTTCATATTGAACTATTTGACCCTCCTTAAAAAATTCTTCCTGACAATAATCATATTCAACAGTTCTACTATACAATTAATTATATCTGACTGGAATTCAAATTTAGCTTGCCGGATTTTTTTTTCCCTCTAGAATTATAAAATTAATACCGAAGTAATGTTTATGTACAGAATGTACACATTATAATAATAATCTAACACTTATTAACAAAGGTTAAGTAAATACTAATTACAACGTTATAAAAACTTTTTTACCAACAATGTTTACATACAATATTATTAAATCTATGTTTTATTTAGCTATGTACAACATTTGTATAAGATTTAATCATGGAAAAGTAGTTGTCACCAAGGAAAAACATTAATAACACAAAAAACAGTGAATGAAATGGATTTTTTTGGTAATAAAAAACTTGTTTTTTATTAAATAAAACTAGGTGTTGAAGTGTATTGAATAAAAAATACATTTTTATTTGTTTAAAGTCACAAATATTTTATTATATCATATTCAATTTAAAAAACTTTCTTTTTTATTAATCATGAAATTTTGTCAATTAATAACACCTCACTGCAAAACTGTATAATATGTTCCAATACTTGATACATAAAAAATTATTTTGTTATTTTAAATATTTGTAGATAACATTGAAAATGTTTTGTTTCCTATCTTTGAGGGAATACAAAATTTTCAGTGTTCTTAATAAGAATGGAAAAACCAAGATTTAATAAATAAAATAAGCAAAATAAGGATTTTAAAAAAATTGTATATATTTCTTATGAGAGAAAATTAAAAATGCCCTTTAACAACTTTTTGCAATAAGGCGATAAGGATCCATTTACGAGCTGTATACAAATAAATTCAGATAATCTAGGATATTAATTAATAAGTAAACTTTTTAAAATTATTATTAAGCTTAGAATCATTTCCTAATGTTTGGTTAAATTATTTTTTAACACACATATATAAATATATTTAATAATATTGTCTTTTATTTGAACCATATTAACAACAAACACGATTATACTTAAATCTGTTATTTATAAAGTTTTAAAGTGATTGATTTTTTAACTTTTTATATCATATCAACATAATGGTCATTAATAAATTATACATTTTAAAATTTCTGTGAACATTATTATGTTTCAACGTTTCTTGAAATAAATTTGATTTGATCAAGTTATTGAAGAAAAAACAAAGAAACTAGGAAAATGTAGGCACACAATTGATTGATAAATAAGGCTGTTATAAATAAGAAAACATCTTTTAACTTAAAATTCATATTTGTTTTGTATCCAGTCACAATTGTTTGAAATAACAATGATTTACCTAATGTATATTCTGCGACGTGACTTTTTTCTTGGTGTTACTACTAACACGTTTCATAACATCTGTTCCATCCTCAGAGTTTTTTCAATCGGGTGAGATCATTAATACATTAAAATTTAACAAAAATTACGAACAAAACAATACATTTTCACAGATGACACATAGAATGTGCATCGTATCAATGTCCTAGGACAACTACTAGTTTTTAATGTTTGTTGAATCTTAATGTTTTAAAACAGATGTTCTGAAACATGTTAGTTGTAACACCAAGAAAGAAGTCACGTGGCGGAATATACATTAGGTAAATCTTTGTTATTTTTTAACTATTTACTCTCTTACAGAATATTTATAACGTATGTTAGGGTTGGTACGATTATGGTTGGTTATTTGTATCTGGCCTTGTAGTTATTTTCATTAATAAGTATATATTATAAATCAAATGTAGTAGATTTGTTCTTTCTACTTATTAACAAATAAAAAGTAATATACGGTAGTTTAAATATTCTGAGGAAAGTAAAAAAATTAAAATGAATTTTTGTTTATCTTGCAAGTTGGAATATAATGAATTACGAGAATTACGTACAAGGATTTATCTATACACAATTTATTAAAGTAAATTTAAGTTTTTTTTTTACATTTACTCTAAAAATGTGTATAACCTATTATTTTAATATCCTTGATGTTAAACATATCATTTGGAATATTATACCAGTATTTAATTCCTATATTTAGTATAACTAAATTTAAAGCTACAGAAAACATACAAAAAAACAAATTAGGCAAAATTGAACATAGTTAAGAGAAACTGTAGGTCTGGGGGTTCTTGAATTTCTGAAAAAACAAAAAGATAATCTCTCAAAACAATCTTTTCATGAAATTCTAAAGTTCATGGAGCTTACACGTCTTTCTGGGAATATCTAAGAGGATCAAACTATTTATTATTCATCTTTGAGTGCAATAACTCCTTATGGCTGACATGCTAGAGGGATAGACTGCTCAATTAATTGTAGAAGAACTATTAAAGACACTATATATGTGTACTGCTTAACAATGAAAACTATTATTGATTGTCAGTCTCGTTATTGGCAAAATATTATAAAAGACGTTTTAAATAGGACAAAACATATTTTATCACTATTTCACCATCAGTACAATTATTGGAGAACTTATATAATACATCAAAATTTAGCAAAATTTTTAGATAGTTTTCAATACTTATTGATGAGAACATTAATGATCTCATTATGATGTACTTGATTGACAATCATAACTACTATGCTTACCAAGACAAATACTGCAAATACAGAATAATTGACAATGTACCATAGTTGTACCAACCCATTTTCTGCTAAATATTTTCAAGTGATTTAATTAAATTAAGTTAAATTTCATACTGAATTAAACTTTCAAAATGTCTTTAAATGTCTTTTAATGGTAGATACTTAGATGCAAGTAGTATAATGTAAATCAGATTAAATGATTACACAAGTATATGTAAATGCATATAAAAATGAAATGATTGAAACAATTTACACAAGATAAATATAATAAATGAGCTATTTTGTTTGCTGGCTAGACAAAAAAATGTGACAACTAGCTTCCTCTTGTAAAAAATACTATAAAGCAAAACATAAATTCAAAATAGACAACCGAAAATATAATCTATACAATAAAAGTATTCAAAAAATGTGAATATAAAATTAAGAGATTATTTTGTTTATAAAATTTAATACAAAAAATAACACAGTCATTTCCCAATTCCATATAAAGTAAATATTTTTAACAAAAAAATAACAGTTTTAAAAACTATAAAATTACAAAATAGTCAAAATTGTACAATATGTACAAAATCACAAAGTACAGTAGAATACCGATTATACTGACTCAAATAATTGAGATTATCAATTAAAATGTTCTGTCCTGACCTTCTACCTAGTACAATCACTCCAATATTATTATATTATTGCCTATGGCATACTCAGGACGATTAAAATTTTATTTTGGTTTTAATGTTTCTATAATAACACTTTCAATTTGATTTCATAATATAATTAATGTATGTCTTTGGTGTAGTATTGTTACATATAATGTGCTCTTATGAGTATTTTATTAGTTTATCATGAGTTTTGATAGTTTGCTGTATTCATTCAGACTTAGACGTCCTTAGTAGTGCATCATGGCAGGAAAGTGTTATATTGATTGTTCAAATGAAATTGATCAAATTATGGAAATTCACATACTATTCATGGGCACAACAAATTCTGTGAGTTTACATAATAAAATATGGTAAATCAAAGATACCTACTAATGAAGTTTTTTTTAGCTACAATTTGTAATATATTGGTGATTTTGGAAAATGATACAGTTTACACAAACAAAAACAAATAAAGTGTTAGGCTCTTGGAAAAAATATTTTTAGACAAATATTCGAAGCTTGAAAGATGTTCAACGAAGACAAAAAAAAAATGAGTAGTATATTTGAAGAAAGGGAAATCCGAAACAGAAAATTCTTCTAAGATACTACTGTGTGGTAATGTGAAATTGGAAGTAAACTTTTGTCCTGGGGAATGTTTCAGAGTAACATATACGAAAGAATTTCCTATACATAGTTTATGATGTTGTTGTTTATTGGTTTATATAGTTATGATTTATGTTTATAAACTAAAATAATGAACATAAAAAAAAAAAATTTACAATTTATTTCAAATCCTAGTCTCAATATTTTAGCAATTTTTAACACATTTACAAACAAATTATTTAAACTATATTATTCTTAAAACATAAAGAGTAAAGTGTAGACTTTTAATAAAAAAAGAAGAGTACATTAATATCTGTGTATTTAAATATCTGTGTACTGTGTATTTAGTAAAACTTTGTTAAAGATTGCCAAATTTAGCAAATTGTACAGTAAGGTTAACACAAAATATCATGGACATCAGTGTTAAATGGATCTTGAGTACATAAAATTTAAGTTTCTAGATTTTTATAACAGTATTATGTTATATACAGAGTAAGAGCAGTACAATATAAAAGGGTAAGAGAAGTTTATGCTTTGCGCTCTCTCTCTCTCTCTCTCTCTCTCTCTCTCTCTCTCTCTCTCTCTCTCTCTCTCTCTCTCTCTCTCTCTCTCTCTCTCTCTCTCTCTCTCTCTCTCTCTCTCTCTCTCTCTCTCTCTCTCTCTCTCTCTCTCTCTCTCTCTCTCTCTCTCTCTCTCTCTCTCTCTCTCTCTCTCTCTCTCTCTCTCTCTCTCTCTCTCACTCACTGTAGATTACACAATAGTCAGTTCTATTAAAAGTTGTAGAAGATTGCCAAATTTAGTGAATCGTACAGTATTGCTAACACAAAATATTGCAGCTGGATCACGAGTGGAATTTATTATAAGAGGAGTGGTTTAGTTATGGGAAAGAGCAGTGCAAAAAGTGTTAGAGAAGTTTAAGATTTGCTCACCTCCCCTATAAACCCATCCTTGGAGTTATTGATAGTCAGTTCTATTACCAACACTCTGTTAAAGTCAATTCATACCAACATAGTTTGCATAACATTATGCACACTATACTAC
Organism: Aphrophora alni; assembly: GCA_963513935.1. Classification (NCBI taxonomy): domain Eukaryota; kingdom Metazoa; phylum Arthropoda; class Insecta; order Hemiptera; family Aphrophoridae; genus Aphrophora; species Aphrophora alni. The sequence goes on along the minus strand of OY740771.1, from coordinate 37,325,007 downwards.
CAATGTCCGTGATGTAGTAATCCATACCATGTTTGTAATGTTATCTTTTTTCGTTCCCTCTATTTCTCACCAAATTGAAAAATATAAATTATTACCTATGTTTACATGTTTATGTGTATGTTTACAATGCATAAAGCTATTTTAGGCACCTTTTATTATTTATTAACTAAAATCAACAATTAAAAATAATTAGAAGTCAAAATAATCATAACTTAAAAAACAATATAATAAATAAGAGTAATCTAGGGCTAGATACAAAAGTAAGAAAACTTTATCTTTGCATGACCTGTCATTTGTTATGTTTAGAAATATCTGGACTTTTCATTTGCCGACAGATATCATAGATACAGCCTGTATAATTCTCCTGTATGTATAAATTCTCCATTTAAAACAATGGTGAATGATATTTTCAAATAATGTTCATATACACTATGTTGGTGTGAATTAACCCTTTACTACTATTTTCGTCAATATTTTGAAGCTTCTGATTTAAATTAAATTTGTTTTCTGGTGATTGTTCTGATTTTTTTCTTACTTTGTTGTACTATTTTTTTAGTGGGTAAAGCCATCTTCCAATGTACGTGAATGTTATAATTAATACTATATTGTGAGTTTTATTAAACACAATTCTACCAATGTGTACAGTATATCAAATTATATAATATGACATGAACCTTACAACTTTAATAAATAAATGAACATTTTTACATATTGTAATATTATTGTACCAACTTCTAGTATCAAATATTAAGATTTTTAACCCTTTGCGCTCGAAGAAGGTATTTATAGTTTGTACTCGTCGCTCGTATGGCCAGCTGTACTGGCCCCCGCCATTTTCGTGTCAGGTCGTATTCATTTTTGCTATAATGTCCTCACAACTCGTATGTCCAGCAGTACTGGCCAAGATAGAATACGTCTATCGCTCGGATGGCCAGTACCACTGGCCACTTGACAAATATGATATTTTCTAATATTTTATTTGTGTTATAATGTCTGGTGAGTACTGAAACCTATCGGACAACTCTTGAACTAAATAATCACATGTTTTCATTTTTTTCGCGGCAAACAGTGCATACAGTAATTTTATACGAGTAAATTAGTTCAGTGAATGATATTGCAGTGTGTATGTGATTTAACTGTCTTACATTTTATGTTGTTAACCCTGCTGTAAAGTGTTTTTATTTTGTAAATATTTGTAAATAGTATTAGTAAGTATAAATAAAACAATTTTAATTGATCTTTACTTGTTCATTAAATGTGAAGTAGTTTATGTATGAATATAACATGACTGTAAAGTCCGACTTTATAACAACTTATTTAGTTATGTGTGTTAAAAATATACATATAAAAGTTAAATTTCCCAAACGTATGTTTATCTTAGTATTAGTAACTATAAATTAAAAAATTTTAATTGATCTTTACTTGTTCTTTATACAATTATTACTATGAGTGTGCAAATAACACAGAAGTCATTTAAAAATAATTCCGAGCTGGCGAGGGAAACAACAATAATTGGCTGCCGAGTTGTCAATGACAGTAGCGCGGCCAGCTGTACTGGCCATCCGAGCGGTGAGGACAAATTACGACAAAACAAATGTGAGCTGTCTACAACCTTGGCGTGGCCAGTGCTATTGGCCATTCGAGTGCAAAGGGTTAATTATCTGAATCTGAAAACCCCTAAATTAACCCAAATAATCGATACTCCACTGTACTTTACATTTTGAGATGATATAAAGAACAAATGATAGCTTTGGTTTGTTAGTAATTACGGATTATTCTTCAGCTGAAGTTTTCTAACCAATGTCATTGTATTGCCTACTTTTTATCATGTGTCATTCAAACAGTTAAATATAACAACTTATTAAGATTCAATAGTAATAAAAATAAAATATAAATTGAGTATTTATAATTTTTTATACAATTATTCTAAAAGACTAATGAAAGACTTAAAAGTACTACGAGATTCTTACAATCTAAAAGGAAACAAATTTGGAAGAATTCAGATCAAATGAAAGAAAGTGCAACTGAAGTGTCCTTTGATAGTTGCACACATTCATGTTGTTGCTGAACATTATGAGTGACTACTTCGACGTCTCAGAAATGCTCTGTTGTTATTAGGGTACACTCTAGCAAGAAGGATGAGTGTAGAAGCTATCGCTAACTTTACTGGAGCATTATGACCCCCAGGTAACCTTACAAATACTGTACCAACTGCTGCTATGCCATCGTCGGTAGGTTCTACAGCGACTGGACGTACTTCACCTGGAAGTCTTGATCTACTTCTACGGCCTGCTCTATGTGGTGAATGGCGGCCTGATTCCAACAATAAAGTCACTGATGCAAATGGACGTTTTGCCATGTGAAGCATTTCAACTACATGTCGTCTTCTTGCACGCCGCACATCTGCAGCTTGTTTGGCTTTCCAGGCCACGACACAAGCTGCTAAAAATAAAAAGAAACACGAAAAAAATACAGAAAAAAATACAAATAGGTCAATATGTAGTTGGTCCTGGCGGAAAAATACAGTGCCATACGCAGGTCGTCCAACCTAAAAAAAGTAATATAAATATCAATTTTTTACAATAATAATTAAAAAAATTATTGTTTGTATATACTATATTTTGTTGTTGTTTAAAGTCGAAAAACCTCGGTTTGATTGTAAACATTCATTGATATTATATGCAGAAAGAGAAGAATATAAGGGAAACCTTAATTGGTAAACTTATCTAGCTGAATGGATAAACAACCAAATCCACATATTTTATAACAAGTTTATATATGTGAGAGAAACTTTGGGCATACGGTAAGTGCCACATCCATAAAAATTTTAACCCTTGAAGTGGCATATACTTTTTTTTTGGGGGGGATGCAATTTATATTGGTGTATTTTGCTGAAGTAACTTAGAAAATCAATTAAAAACTATAGATGTAACAAAACTCTATCACTTCATACTTTATTTTGTAGTACAATAAAAAAATAATTACAAATAAAAATACCTTTTTTAAACCATTAATTTAAAAAAATTGATGCAATTATGTTTAATTATAGATTTTAAATTTTTAAACTTTTATTGCAACCGAGGACAAAATTGCATTTTATAATTTACCATAGTCACTTTCCATTTTAATAATTATTTGTCACAGTCATTTCATATTTCAAAAATTATTACAATTAAATACATAATATATTGGTACAATAACAATAACACAATACATTTAAAATACTAATTGAATTTACGAAAATAATCACAAATGAATAAAAAAATTTACACTAAAATTAGACCGTAACCGAGCAATTAAAATATTTAGGCATGACGCGAAAGGCTATTGAACTCACTCAATACTACGAAATTACAAATGGTTATTGAGTGAAAGAACTCGGAAAATAAAAATTATTTTAGGTTGTTTTGAAATTTCTTAAAATTTTCTTCCCGTCTATACAGAGTGTGTAAAAAGTCTGGAACCGGTTGATTATTAGACAAATGGCTGCAAGGTATCAAAAATTAACCGGTGGGAATCAGTACAGTTGTAAAAATGTTACTTTTAGCACTCGTAATTTTCTGCCATCTAGAATTTAACTTTAGGACATGAGGTACGACACATAGTTTCAATGTGGAATTTTAAGAGAAAAATCTATTGTGAAGTCAGTGTTAGATAAACCTATTCACACACCATTTATCAGCCATTATTGAAACACTTCAATTAAAAGTATAGGTATGAAACTGTTATTCCATTAATTACACAAATAGCTGAAGGTATTAGAAAGGTGAAGTAAATTTACAAACAAGTTTATTAGTTTATTAATATCATAATTGATTAATTAATAACATGTCAAGTACTTTTTTAATGAAAAATATGTTGTCATTTGTCAAATTTTCAATTACCTGATGTGAATGTTAGGTTTGTAGTTTTAGTTCCGCTGTTCATAAAAGATGCTCTAAATACCTCCCATTCACAGTTTGGCAGTGTGCTAGTCAGTAGAGTCTCATGTTCTATCATTGCTGGTGAAATCTGTGTTGTCTCTTCCAGAATACTATGTTGTCAATAATATTGTCTGGCTTATTTTTATAAATGTTCTGTTTTAAATACCCTAAAAGAAATAATCAAGGGAGGAACAATCTGGGGACCTGTGTGGCCACTCAAGTTTACCTCTTCAACCAATCCAGCGGCGAGGGAATGTTTCATCCAATTACTCAGGAACTTGTCTTTCAAAGTGGGCCGGTGCACCATTTTGTTGAAACCACACCACATCAAACAAAGCTCCAGTTCAATTTCAAATTGCAGAAAAAATTGCATTCCATAATATATCATGGTATAATTTACCCGTTAGGTTACCGCAGATGAAGGATGGACCCACAATATGATTCCCAACCAGTCCAGGCCAAAACTTAACTTTTTGAGGATTTATGTATGTACCTCTAACAAACAGTTGGGGTTTTCATCACTTCAATAATGGCAGTTGTGATGATTAACATTTCCATTCATTGTAAATGTAGCCTCATCCGAAAATACCACGTTGGAAATAAAGTTTGTGTCAGTGGTGATCTTTTCCATTATTAAATCGCAAAATGCATTGCGACGGTCAAAATCATCCTCACACAGCTCTTATATTAAATGTATTTTAAATGGATGAAATTTGTTTTTCTTAAGGATGTTATAAACAGATTTAAAGCAAATGTCTACCTCTAAAGCTGTTTTCCTGACCGATGATTTTGGGTTCTCAAGAACTGCTTGCAAAACATTCATTAAATTTTCATAGTTAATCGCAGTTTTTGGACATACACTACGAACACGGTTCTTCACTGATCCAGTTTCTTGAAAACGGAGAATAGTTTTTGTTGCGGTAGATTTGGAAATGGGCACAGTTTGAAAATTCATTATTAAACAAATCATACAACTCTTAATGGGATCAAATTTGATCACTATAACAACACATCATGAGGAGAGTAATTTTCTCAGTTTCACTTATGACTGTTCAATAAAAATTTACTTATACCTAGCTAAATACCTTAAGCACAATCTAGATTGTCCTCACTACTAATAACATTAGTAAAAAACTATTGTTGTGAACATCAACAATGTACCCTCAAACAGCTGATTGTGTATTGAATTAAAAATTATTTATTGAATCTACAAGCCTGAGATATAAACAAAAACTGACCAAATTAATTTTTGGTAATTGTCTACAACACCCAAGATTAGCCTAGAACCAACATTTTTGTTTGATTTCTACAAATTTGTATTTTCAACTCTTCCTGTAGCTTGAAGAACAACAAAGTTATCAAGATACCCAATAATAATATGTAATAACTAATATTATAAAATTATACGATAATGGCGGATGAATAGTGATTGAATAGGTTTATCGAAAAACTGGTTTATCTTGAAATGCCACATTAAAATGATGTGTCATAGTACCCCATTCCCATTAAATTTTTTAAAGTTAAATTCAAGATGGTGAAAATCAATATGGCAGCTGAATAGTATGAGTGCTCAAAAATTAGAATTTTGCAGTTGTACTGATTCCCATCGGTTAATTTTTTTATACCTGCAGCCATGTGTCTAATAATCAACCAGTTCCAAACTTTTTACACACACTGTATAAAGAAAAGACTGTGTGTGTTATTTGTTTATCTACTTTATAATATAAAGGAAAATATTAGCGATCCATACACTTCAGTCTATTTTAACTTTTTTATAACGAAATAGTTTTCGAAATGTTGTCTTATTGAAATAAATCTGTTCTCCTAGAATAAAATATGTTTCATTCCAGACATTAAATTAAATTTACCCATACTTAGTTTAAAAAGAATGTATTTGTTGGATAAATGAACTTATAATGAGTTTTGTTAGTTTGATAAATCAGACCAAAACAGATCTCAGTGAAATTAAGATTAGCTGTTTCTGAGCGTAACACAAATATTGTTCAATTAATACACACAATAAACTGATAAAAGTGAAAATAAGAACAAATATACTACAACGGAAATTCGTTGTATGGGATTATATTTTCGTCAAAAATGAAAAAAATCAAAATTTAATCCTAATACAAAGTTTGGCTGAATTGTAACCGATTTTGCTGTTCAGGGCGAGTCGGTGAAAATGACCTATGGCTAGGTCTAAAGTCAACTTTCGCCTACTAGTTTTAAAGTGAAATCGTATATTGGTAGATTTTGAAGAAAAAAAATCATATTTGATGAATTATGAAAATATGAAATAATAATTAATGTTAAAGGATGTGCAATTGTAGTACAAGTTGTACGCAATACAGATCTAGTACGGTTATTTCATATAAACTAACATGCGCTACAGCAAATTTGAATGAAAAATTTTAAAAATTTTAATATTAATCAAATTTAAAAAATCTTGGTATTTCTGTAATATAAATAAAGAATTCTAAGAATAAAAGATTCTTGCATAATTGTTGAAAAATCAATATTAAAAAAGTTAGATAAAATGGTATAATTTGAAAGTTGAATAAAACTTAAATAAATATAAATTTTGAAAATGTGTTGTATAAGTTTAGTTAAAAAAGATTAAAGTTTAACAAGGAATTAAAGTAAAAAATCAAAAATTGAATAAAATAGAAAGGCTATGGTTTTCACACCTTTGTGAGAAAACGAATAAAGATAAAATTTCAAGATTAATAAAACATGGTTAAAATTGTATATGCTAAAGAATATGTAAGACCCAGGGTGATCAGTAACTAATAAACCCCTAAACAAAGAAGTGTGAAAAAGAGTGCGAAATTACGTAAGACAGGAAGGTCGGACAGCATCTTCGTTACGGCCAGTGTGTTTATTATGGAAACTCAACAAAATGGTGAAGTTTCAAAACTTTAAATCAAAAGGTGTGAAAAATAAAAACTGAAAATTACGTTGATCGTTGCGTAAGGAATTGCGGGTGAACGGGCGGACCGACAAACATCACGCGAAATTCTCGTGAAAGCTGACACGAAAGACTACAAAACGCTGATCAAGAAAAAGTGAAAATTATATCAGGAAAACTGTTAGAAGAGGTTAAAGAAAAGACAATAGGGATTTCTACAGTAGCAAGTTTTGAGATGCAGAGTTCCAAACTCCAGGACTTCGTGACGTATAAAGGGGAGGAGCTAGCGAACCAACAGACAGCTACAGTAACAAAAATGATTAAATAAATTAAAATAATTCAAATAAATGATTAAAAGACTTGAACCATTGGTAATAACTCATAGATAAATATCTTAAGCATTAGAACTAAAAATAACGCAAAAGTTGCATCATAAATAGGAAAATAAGGAACTATCGTATTATTCCTGTGAAGGAAAAAAATTGGTAATAGAATACGATAGTTTCAGGCTATAAATATAGCTGCTCAGGCTCTCAGGAGTCTCTCATAAAAACAATTGTTAATAAAATGTAAGGGGTTACTATGCCCAAGAGAACAGTGAATCTAACTAATTAAAAAGAATTTAATTGAAATTCATAATTAAAAATTTTGTTTGGAAAATGTTAAAGTGTAAGTGCTAAAAGAAAAATATTTAAATGAAAATAAATCGACAAAAGTTTAGAAAGTGAAATGTGGAATTAGTAAGTCATCAGTAAGATCAGTAAAAAGTGAGAAAATTTCAACATCCAGTGTTTAATGGGAATTAACATGTCACCGGAACTTTACTAAGGATACATGGATCAATCTTAACGTCACCACAACAACCAGACACCAGAGGAGTAAACCCATCCAACCATACAGGAGCATAATTACCAGGATCTTCAAGACGGCGGTCAAGATTTGAAAAACCATCTAAATTATTCTTTTCTTATTAGGGCAAAGTTGGCCAAAAGAAAAAATTAAATTCAAATATTACTGATTTTCCAGGGATAAAAATTTAATATAATTTAATGAAAATTGTTTAGGCTAAGAAATGTAATATCTGTGTGTGGATATTTCTTTTTTATTGTAAGTAAAATATTTGTATGATAATCCTGGAAAACGGATTAGATTGTTAACTGAGAAATTAGTGTCCAGAGATTAAAGAAAGTAAATTCATAGATAACAGAGTAAAGTAAAACGTAAAATTTTCTTTTAAATTTAATTAATTGCCTATCTGCTATTAAACAAATAAAATTACTAAAATAATAAGTTGGTCAGTGAATATTTTATGTTGTAATAATGATATAAGTTAAAAAAATTTTGAGTTATTTTGTTTGTCAGAAAAAAATTGGTTTTGTTTTTTTTTGTGTTAAAAATAAAATAAATGTGTTAATTTCTGAATATCGAAAACAAAGACTTATCTTTTATAATTATCCACAAAGCCTTGTTTATGCTTACAGGAAATATTACTAAATAAAAGGTAAGATATATTGTATTTAAGAAGGTATTCTCAAGAACATGCTCCCAAGGGATAAAAAAGTTAAATAAAGTCAATCGTGTTCTCCCTGAGCAAAAGGGTTAAATTAAATATACTTACTGGTAGTATTATATAAAAAGGGGGGTACCGGCAGTTTGGGGTGACTTAAACTGTCGAAGGAGTTATACAATCCAGGCCAGATAAAGTAAAGAAGCCTAAACTTCCAATGGATTGCATAACTTATTTCTTTTCACGCGGAAACGGATCCTGAAAGAAAAATTTCAGGATTTGAGACTAGTGCCTATCTTAAAAGAAATAGGGGAAGCGTACAGTCTAGCTCATAAGAAAGTTGAGTTTTTTCGTTGTAATACATACACTACACTAATAAACTTGCCATAACTAAACTAGTACATACAGCAGTAAGGGCAATGTAAAATCTTGTTGAACCCAAGTCATGTTTATCCTGCGGCAATGTGAGCACCAATCTGTCTGTTAGGTTACGTACAAAAAGCAGTGTATTTCGTTGATTCAATGTAATGAATGTAGTTAGCCCTGTTGCTACTCGCTCTACAACAGTAAATTCCTGACCAGAATGATATAACGGGGTTGTTCCATTTTCAAATTCAAGCTGATAAGAGTCATCACTTCCATGAGAGATATACCTGTTAAAAAGATCATCAGTGTTTAATAAATATATGCAATAATAGATTGTCTAACTTAATATAGTACCTTTCAACAAATAACATTATTCAAAGCATTTTGGAAAGGGTCATAAAATATAAACTCGAATCCTCTAAAATAATCAAAATATTTATTAGTACTATAATAAGATGGGAAAGGGGAAAATCATAACATAAAAAAGGGGGGGGGGAAAAGATAAATATTTACCACTAACAATGAATATCATATAATTTTTCTTTTAAGAACAAAATAACTAGTAGAGGCCCAGACTTTGGTTCTTTACAAATTCTATAAGTTTGAAGAAATTAAAAATTGATTATTTTTTTAATAGTACACAAACTTATTTTCCAAACCAGGAGTAAAAAGTTAAGCAACCAATTTTTACAAATCGATAGAAAGTTCATAACTAATAAAGAAATGAATGAAACAAAGTATTACACACACTACAAATTAAAGATATGTTTTCCAGAATTGTTGTTTAAATATACAGAATTTCTTCTCAGTATCAGATAGCATTACAACATTCTAAATATATATAATCTGATTGAAATTTACTTTCGATCCATTTTGATAGAATGCTCTCCAGAACTAATATTGACATCTACAACAAAGGTGTCATCTCTTGGACTGAGGAACAAATCCAGCCCTCCTTGAGTTACATCCACTGTGAGTCGTATATCCACGTTCATAAATCTTGGCTGTACCATGAAAAATACCTGAAAATATATTACGTATTTAAGTCTCCATCCAAATGAATTTCTGAACAATCAAGTTTTTATTTCAGTTTATATGATGTATAAGGATTATTTAAATTCAGAACAAAAAAAAATATATTAAGAGTTTAAAAAATATAAACACGATAAGAAAATTATGATAAAATCCAGTTTGTTTCTATTTAAACTCTTTAAAAATTTAAGAGACAATATATATATTGTGGTTAACACTTCATAAAAACAGTAAACAAATTTTGAAAACAACTATTGAGGGGAAATAACTACTTTTCTTCCAAATGTAAGGACTACATCTAGAAAAACTTAAATTAAATTGTTTCTTGTTTTACCTCGATTGATAAATACTCCATTATTTCAATAATTATTGAGGCACTATTGTTTGGTTCTGAACTGGCATCAGTAATTCTTGACTCACATACCTGTCTAGTTTTTTATTAGCATACTAATAAGACTGAAATATCGAAACAATCTATTTTAATCTTTTGTGATGAGTTTTTAACTATTTGCTAGGTGTAAAACAATTGATCAGCTAAAATCTTCTTCTTGGATGTGCAGTAACTCAGCTAGCCTTCACCCCTTGATAGCCATAGTGTACAGTGTATAGTAAATGAGAAGTAGATAGTTCTGTGCTAATAAAAACATATAATTAAGTGACTCGTACATATTTTATATTCATAAGACTAAAGGATAGTTAATAATCGGGGGGGGTGGTAATCAGGGCTGGAACCCATAAGTAGATCTTTACTACGGCAAACACTCATCTTTGACATCTCAGCTATCATGACGCCTCTGCTTACACTAGTTATATTACCTATTTACTTCAAATATTTTACAATAAATGAAATACTAAATATGGCTCTTTAAAAGTAATGGTAACGGTTTACCTTTTTACAGTTTAGAAATAAGAAAAATTTCAACCTAAAGTGTAGAACAGTATTAACAGAATACTGACATACCGTTTGAAATGGATTCAATGGCTTAGGTTTCATCTTGCATTCTTCAATAAGTTTGGCATCCAGACAGAATTTGTAATCCACATTCATCTGTTTATAGCACTGATGTCCACCTGTTGGAGTCCCTGAATAGGCTTCTTTACATTTCGAGCATTGCAACATCCAACAATGGTGATTGTTCTTAGTTGCAGTAGTCGACTGGCAAGCTGCATCACTCTCTGTATTGTTAGCACAGTTACATTTCTCTCCAGTCACAGGATCGCATGTATCTCCGTGTCCGTGACATTCACATGGCCGACAAGCTGAACGATGGTCTTCTGTTCCTCTGAAGTTTCCTTCTAGACAGTCTTCACACTTGTCTCCGGTTGTGCGATTGCCACACCAAACACACCTAGTATCACACAAATGAATAATTCTATTAATAATATGATAAAGCGTTAATGTTATTGCTGTTGATAAAAGTTTAGTGTTTTGGTATAAACTTTCTAACATTCACTCTCTCTTCTTTGCATAGCCATTTCAAGGAACAAATATAATGTTTTTTGTTTAAATTATTTATTAAGTGGTTTAGTTATTAACTTCACATTCCATCAAACAATAGAAATATTTACAGCTGATTTTTTAAAAACCTTTAAAAAACAATGGAATTTTTGTTATATACTTTTACACATTAAATTTCCATTTGAAACTTTATTGTAAATGGAACCAAATATAATAATTTTTGAATCCCATTCTGGAAAAATAAATTATTTTGTTCTGCTAAAATGGAAGTTTAACATAATTTAAAATTTTAAGTTTTAAATAATCATAATTTAGTGGCTTAATCATGAATAAAAAATACCTTACAATATTTTTTTTTGGGCATATAATATTAAACATTTCTATGAAATAAGTTCAAACACATATATGGAAAAAAAAGAAGTTTTTTTTAATAATCAAATTTTTAAATGAGGTGCCAACATTAAATATTTTAGTGGAGTACAATTTGAATAGATGATTTTAATTTCATAATAATTAGTATATACTTTCTACAAATAATGAGATATTATTTGTTTAAATGTAAAAATACAAACAAATGTTGCTTATCCAATCTTGTATTAACCAAAACAGGAGGCCTTCAAACAATACAAGTGGGATCACACTTGTATTTGTTGACACTTCAATAACTTGCACATATCAGTTTTTGATGTGATGTCAAACGACAGAATTTCAGTATGTGATACTGATTTACTATTCTGTCATTTGTTTGCTTTTGTAGGTTTAATTGTTTTAATTATAATTGGTATTCATGTTTACTTTTGTTACAGTGTTGTTAATGTTTATATTTATTGCTTGTAATTTTTAATTTATTTATAGTATAGTGTAATAGATCAATACACTGTATGTATCTGTCTTAGGACTAATACATCATTTAATCAACCAATACAGATTGGTTGAAATTCTTAATATTTAAAAGAAGTAAGGGTTTTACTAAATCCCAAACACTAGAGGTGTTAACTGATACAAATCATATAGTCCGTTCCAAAAACATTGTCATATCAGCTGGGTATTGGTGTGTTTTAATATCATTTTCCCTATGCAATAAACAAATTAGCATTTTACATAAATAAAATCATCATTCATATAAATATATACATTTTTCTTCTTCGTTTACTTTTTTACTAAGTATAAAGAAAGTTGTGATAGGTCAACTCTCAATCTTGAGTTTGTCATGTAAATAAGTGTTTTGATGTGCCATGAATGCCCCTCAAAGTAGTTTTGGATATGATATTAGTCTGCCGTATGTGTAATGCATTACAATCCAAACAAATAAACCCATTTTAATCAAATTTTTCAAATGGAAGTATTTAGACCACATTTCAAGTTTTTTATTAATTAAATTTTGCTACAATAAAGCCTCTATGAACATAAACAACACATATTGATCGCTATATCCCTAAAAATGCTTGTTCAGGAGAAACGGGTAAGGAAAAAAATCAGTTGTGCTAACTGTTAATATAAAATATGTAATTTCTCAAATCTCCTGTACCCCTTTTGGTGGAATGTGAAGAGTAATGATATATATTATACTATTGAAATAAAATTACAAGTAAACAAAAAATAGTATGGGTCAGGAATAATTAACAAAAATTGAAAATGTTCCTTAATCACTCCTTTTAAAACTTCAATTTATGCTTACGGCGAATTTTATACCAGAAAGTAAAGCAAGCTTAAGATCTATTTAGATATCTTTCAAAATTAAAAACAACAAAATTGAAACTCAACTTCCTCGTGTTTGTCTGACGCTGAATACTTATTTGTCACTATTTTATTTTCAAATTAAAAACCTATAAATGTCAGACATTATTTAAACTTTAAATGAAAAATTACCACGCTAGTGAATCTTAAATTACAAATTTAAACAAACAAAAATTTGTGTACAGCCTGGAATAAAGATATAGCTATACTATAATACAGTCGAACTTTAATAATTCGAAGTTGAAGGGATTATCGGAAAAATTCGAATTATCTAATATTTCGAATTAGACAAGTTTTGTTTTTACTAACCTACCTTAGTTATAAATGACTACTTACGCATCTAAAGATAGTCCATTGTCATCAATATGATTAAATTTTTCTTTTTGGGATATAACAGAGATTTACATAGAACAGTATATAAAAAAGACAAAGCAATTTGGTACAGTAACATCAAAACTACTGTACAACATGTATTTTTAGCTTTTCAGGTAGCATTGTTTAGTAAATATACTACAAACAGTAACATTTAAAGAGAAATATGTACACTATTTACAGTTTTGGGAAAAAGTTTGATATTTTTGTTTGTTTTTTTGAATTAATTCTCTCACTCAAACCAAATTCTTTAAGTTTCTTAAGTGATTAAAAAATAGTGTCACTACATTTTATCGACTTTCAACAAAGCACCTTAATTCCTTAATGTGTTCCATGGCTTCGCAGATTGAAGGCAATGGTTTTTCGGGACCTTCATCTTCTTTATCTGAAGATAGGGACGTAGCAGCTTGAGTGTTTATGACTTCTGCCAAAATGTTTGCATCTCTTATCTCCCCACAAACCGCCAATTCATTATCCATTTTCACAAAGTCCTCATAGGAAATATCAGTCTCACCAATAACAACTTCCCAGTTTTCGGCAGTAGGAACAATCTCCTCATTTTCTTGAAGACCTTCAAGTGCGACGTGATGAAAGCCGGCTTTTTTAAAATAGTGAGCAATAGTGTTTGGTGTCACTTGATCCCATCCACTGCTACACAGTCGAGCTGCTTGCAGGACGTAAATTTTTAGTTTTTCATTTTTGTCAAGTAAATCTCCTGATGGAAGGTTCTGAACTACGAGACGTCTGTAAAAGTGTTTCAGACTTTTTATGACAACTCCTTGATCCATTGGTTGCACTTTGGAAGTCATGTTAGGAGGGGAAAATATAACTTTTACATTTTTTAGCTGTGGTATGCTGTTATGGGCTGTGCATTTGTCTATAAACAATAAAATCGTGTGATTTTGTTTGCAAAATGTTTTGTCCAATTTTAACAGCCATTTCTCAAAGAGATCCCATCTCATCTAAGATTTTCTGTTGGCTTCCTACGGTACAGGCTTTGATTTGACATTTTTAAAACATCTTGGATTGGGTTATTTGCCAATTAGTAAAAGAGGAAGTTTTTCAGAACCATCCATATTTGCCCTAACCAAGAGTGTGACACTTTCTTTACTCAGCTTCCCTCCACTGCAACGTTCATTTTTTTAAAGTGAGTGGTTTGTCTGGTGTGCATTTGTAAAACAGGCCCATCTCATCTACATTAAAAATATCTTTTGCATTTTGGCCTTGTATCCACTTAACTAAATTATTTTTCCAGGCACTTGCTGCTTGCTGGTCTACACTACCACTTTCTCCAGAAACAGTTTTAAAAGAAATATTATTCCACTTTTTAAATCCATCAAGCCGGCTGGAGCTAGCCTTAAATTGTCTTTCCCTAAACTGGCAGAGAATTCTTCAGCTTTAGCCGTAATAAGAGGTCTGCTAAGAGGAATCTTTTTGTCCCGTTAAAGTTAAAAGTTAAAGTTTTGTATGTCACCCTAGACGGTTTGGACAAAGAAATTGTCAATAAACAATAATCACTGAATGTCACAGAAGAGAAAACACTACGTAAATGAATCAATTTCACAGAAGAAGAGTCGCAAAGTTTAAAACACTATGTAGAGTAAAAGAATCGAACAATTTCAGAGAAGAGGCGTATAGTTTAAAACACTATGTAGCGTAAAAGAATCATACTGTACAATTTCACAGAAGACGAGACGCACAGTTAAAACACAAACACAATCATACGCCTGTCAACTGAACTTATGAGCCCGGAGTAGCTACTAGTGTCAGTCGTATGTACGCATGGTGTGGGAGTGTGATGACCTACTTAGCTGAATGCCGGCACCTGGTAGGCGCTTGGCGCGTGAACAATGAAAAGGTTTTGGGTGACTGTTTTTACTCCTCTACCCTTATAATTAAGCTGTAGACGTTTAGAAATTTATTTACTACTCGTTATTAAATAGTGTGATGTAATTACTTATGTACAAGTGTGTATATTTGTCGTTATAATGTTAAAAACTCATTGATTTCACTTCAAATTATCTAAATAAAATTCGAATTATGTAGCATTTTTATATATTGTGTTTAATAAGAATATCAAGAAATATTCGAATTATCCACAATTTCGAATTAAACAAGTTCGACTGTATAGTACATATTTGTAGATCTTTTTAGATAGGTCAAGAGTGTATTAAAATCAAAAAAGCTAAAATGTTATTTTGGAATTACATTGATTGCCCAATTTCAGAACTAATATGGTTTTTATCTGAAATTTGTAGCTTTTACATCTTTAGCCTTTGGAAAATAATACCCACTTTATTATTAATTTTGCTTATCCAAAATAAGAAAATTTTCTTTCTTCAGTTTATATTATAAAACCTTTATTACATTATGAAAAATATGAACCTTTGCCAAAAACCTAACATTATATTATGAAACATATCAACCTTTGCCAAAAACCTAACTTATTGAAAACTGTTAAAAAAAAAAATAATAAAAAAAAGTTAGAGCAAATGAAGTAGTACATTCCTTATAACAGGTTTACCTGGCTCTAGTAGTAGGTCCTTCACCCAAGAAATCAATGACCTCAGACAATGGACTAGCAGGAATGAATGGAAAATCTGTGATAGAATCATTAATACAAAGATGAGTATGTCCGTTACAGTATTCCACACAAGGGACACATTCCCCACTATCTGTTGGATCACCTACAAACAAAGGTTTACATCTCTGACACTGAGGACCCTGAGTGTTGTTGTGACAAGCGAGACATGTATCCAGTTTATCGGGTCCTGAACATTCAGAGTGTCCATTACACTGGCACTGAATGCTACAGTTTGCTCCAACATAACCAAAATCACAGCGGCAGTCATTGGGTGCCATACAAGTACCTCGAACACATCCTTGGCCACACACCTAATGATAATTTTTTTTAATTTATTATTTAAATATTGTTAACATATATAAACATAAGTACCATTCAGAAATATATTTTTTAAATCATGCACTAACATTAGATAAGTCTTCTCACAGTTGGTTACATTACAAAAATTATATCAACATCTAGGTCTTTGCCAAAGAAAAAAATAAATAACAAAAATGAGAAAAGAAGAAATGTTTTAAAATTAAAACTAGTTGTGTTGTTACAGGCTGTGTTCTAATATTTTATGCTGTTCACAAAAATTGTTATAACTTTTGTTTCATCCAACTTTCTTGCAATACTTTTTTTTATTAGTTTCTTTATATAATATGTAAACATACAACTATAAAAAGGTTTATTTAAATATTATATAAATATTTTTATTTGATTGCGGGAACCACTGTAAAAATGGTTTCGTGTCTAGTTTTCATAATTTTACAAATTTTTAAACTGATATTACAAGAAATAAATAAAACTAAATATATTTTTCCTTAATATTGCTAAAATCTCAAAAATAATGATTTTACTGGTAGGCTGACATTTGTTTTAGTTTATGTTAATTTTTGTTAGATATTGCAAAACAATATATAAATTGTTTTAATCAAAATATATATTTTACAAAGAGAAACAGCTGAGCGATAATCACAGACACTGATTGATAACACAAACTGTTATTTATTATCACCGATAAATGCATGCATTTGGTTTTTACAGATATGTCAAAATATATGTATGTTTTATTTAAAAAATAACATCATATGTTCAACTGTTACCTAACAATATAGTAGAAAGTATATTTGTCAATAATGATATTAAATGTTATTTATTATCATTGATAAAAGTATACGATTTGGTTTTACTGATTAGTATAAACATATATATTTAAAAAAATAACATATCCAATTATGGTTTAAAAAAGTCAAAGAGAAAAATTAAAGATTTGGGTTTCATGATGAAAAATAAGACTACCCAAGATAGATATTAGTTGAAATAACACCACAATCGGTACAGTCATTTTGGCTGTAAAAATAATACATCCAAATGTCCAAACATTCGTGTGCAAATTTTGTTTTAGATAGGTTTGAAAAAAAATTTTTAGAAGTTTAAAAAAAAAAGTTAAATGTAATCTACAAACTTGAAACACAAGATGCCAGCCTATTGCTATAAAAAGCTACATCTAAAATTTAATTATTCCTTTAAAATCTCAAATAAAACAGGTTTTGGTTTAGCTTACCGGTACACACTCCGATCTTTCTGAACGATATCCTTTGCCACAAATACAATTGTAACCTTTTGGTTGATCAACACACTGCTCACTGAGTACATCACAACTATGATGTCCATTAAGACATTCATTTTCTGGTGGACAATGTACATAATTCCAAGAAAAGGATGCAGACTCTGGCAATACTAATGCTGTAGTGCCAACTTCCTGAGCATAGAGAACATCACATGTGGACCTTGCAGGACCTAACGCTGGTCTGTCCAAAGATCCTTCGTAACACACACCCTGAACACAATAAAAGTTAATATTAAATTAAAATACTTATTTTCAAAATGAAATTAATTAAATTGAAAATGAATTCAATCCAAAATTGTCTTAAAACAGCAATGTTACTCCTTTATACAAATTTAATTTAAACATAAATAATTATTTCCCTTCTTTAATACGGCAGGAACTTGAATAAATAAGAATCACTTAAATTTACCTAATAACCAACTGTCAACTATATTGTATTTTTTAAATCACAGCGAAAATCAATTGTAAATATTTTATAAAATAATAGCACTCTCGTCATTTTATATTCTAGAATTTGGTACATATTGTAGCTTCTTACTTCCCCTGATGATGGATCAGAACAGTAATATTTTGAGCATACATTGGATTGAATCCAGAACATAAAATTAAAGCATTAAAGACCAATCAAAGGCTCAAATATTGTATACAATTCAGATTTAAACAGTAATGCCTTACAATGAAACTATTACTATCTTATAATAAACTAATAGGAATAATAATTTCAATAGAGGGTTGAAATCAAAATTATGTATTTAAACGATCAGCACGATTTTTTCCATATAATTAAAACTCAACATTATGTTGGTCGTAATGTAAGCAGAGTTTTAATTTTTAATATGAGTAAAAAGTTCTGATTGATTTTCACTAAAAGGCTCACTTTCTCAATCAGTAGAGAGTATAAAAAGAAGACTTAATTGTTTTAATCTAGGATGGATCTGTGCTGAGTGTAACCTATTCTTGGTGTTTATCCCAAGTTTCCAGATCCGAACACACCTAAACAACCTAACCTTCCCCACAGTTGTTTTCCATGCATAGGCCAAGATGCAAAACATGCAAAATAGATCTTCCCTCCAACAACTTCAATAGTTTCCTCTAGTAAAAAATAATTTTAAATTGAAGGTCATTACACGTGCACAACAAAAAATGTTATATACCAACTACAGTGCAGGTTTTGCTCAGCACAATATATTGGCCTAACTACAGACAACTTAAGCACCAGGATGAATGGCCACAGACATGATGCGAAAATCATGGATTTAAAGAAACCAACTGCACAACATGCAGCAATCCACAAAATTGTCACTTTTTATGACTGCTTCACGATGAAAATTATGAAATCTCTCCCTTCAGACTGTAACCCCTCAAAACTAAGAACATGGGAACTGTCATATCAATAGGTCACAAAATCTAGAGAACCCCCTAATCTTAATCTTAGATGAATCATCCTTTATCCTTTTTTCTTTCCCAACAAGTTAAACTCAGCACAGATCCATCCTAGATTAAAATATTTCTCTTCTTTTTATACTGTACCATATACTGATTGAGAAAGTGAATAGAGTTTACGAAATATTTCAGAACATTAGTGATTTTTTTTCTGTACTGGTTTAATACCAAAGACCACTTTCCAAGGTAAGCCTGTCTCCTATCCATACAAAATTTAATTATATATATATATATATATATATATATATATATATGTGTGTGTGTGTGTGCGCCTGCGTGCGTGTGTGTGTGTGTGTGTGTGTTACGTATTAAGTTTGACTGAGTGCACAAAATTTATAATTCATAACTTTAATAAGTCGTTATTTGAATTGATGGTTTTTGGGTAATAGGCCTTAATCATTTGTTTAAGCTAGTTTTGGCTAGTTTTTACTTATTTCATTTCAAAAATGAAAGCTGTTATGCTGTTTTAAAAAACGAAAATGAAACCATTTTTAAAACAAAAGGTTAAACTAATTAATCAGGAAACACTGGTTTAATGCTCTTTATCCCTTAGATGAGATAATTTTTTAATTTATTTATTATAATACGTTTATTGATTTTTAAAAAAATGCATAACACATATGGATGGATAAACAAGAAATTTCATAGTTATCTCTGTAAGTCCACAAAGTAAGGCCTCCACTCTTCATTCATTCAATCAACTGAACAGTGTTTTTAAATGTAATGCTTTGATAGAACGTTGCTGTGAGTTGTACATTTAATGTGTTTTATATGTTTTTATTACCACTGACAAATGCCAAAATATGTTTAAAAGAAGAAAAATAAATTATTCCCGACAGATGATTGTAAGGTATTTGTAACCTTTTTTTTTTTTTTTCATAATCATGAGTTCCAAGTTAAAATAAAACTCGCACATATTTTATATTTTGAGCAAAAATTCTATGAAAGTAAAAGAATTCTGAGCAATGAGAGTTGACCCAAAGATATATACATAAACTCAAATATTTTGTAAAAATTTCTTTTTTATTAAGAAAAAACTCAAAATGGATTTAAAATATAAATACTGATTTTTCCACCACTATAATACTTTACCTGTCCAGTAGTGTTCGTTCCATCCAATGAACACCACCCACAATGTGCATGTCTAAGACAAGTAGAACATTGCTTATAGCTAGAACAAGCTTGTGGACAATGTTCGTTGTTTCCACCACTAAGCACCAAGCCACAAACACCTCCCGCACAGTAGAGTGGTTGGTAGCCTGGAGAAACACATTCGTTCAGTCCAATTGACCAATGGCATTCATGCCAGCCACCTTCTGCACCCTAAACAACATATTCAATATTGTTATTAATTTCAAAACCACTGTAGGCATTACATTTCAAAATACAAACATAAGTATATTTTCCCCAACTTATAACTATACTGTATACTTAAGAAAAAGTTTAGTTTTTATTACAACCCACATCGGAACTTTTTCAAGCAACACTGTATGCAAAATATTATAAGATGGAAAGTGTTGTAATTTATAGTGATAAACAATGATAATTTTGGCAAGTTACACCAAAAAATATTGAAGTGGTATAATCGTATAAAAAATGTAAATTTCTTGTAAAGAAGGTACACACATATAGTGAAAAATAATCAAGCCCTCTTTATTCCTAAAAAAAAAAGCTGATATGCTTAACATAACATTATTATTATTCTTAAATAATATGCTTTCTTCCTTAATATTAGTGTCAAGTTTTGATGCTTAACTTGAGTCACGGTAAGTATTTACTGACTTTTAACTCTATGAAAACACCATTATTTTCATTTGTAGGTGTATTTTTTTCATACCTAAAACAATTAGTCAATGTAGAACCAAATTTACTACTAAAAAATTGGAATTATGGGGTAGATTGTTAGCAAAAACACAAACTTAAAATGCTTTTTTATTCAAAGATAAATTCACAAACTTAAATAAAGTTTAAAATTTCAATCAATCAGACTAGAGGTAATGCATGACTACAATCGCTTAATTCAATTTTACCTGAGAACTAAGACAGGTATCACAATCTTTATGTTGATTGCATCTCAATGGGCAGGCAGCTCCACTAGACTTCAACTTAATACTAGATCTTTCTGTATAATCTTGTGCAACACAGTTCCAATCATAAACAGGTTCTCCAGTGACTTTCACTCCTTGTTCGGGAGTCAAAAGGACTTGCCTGGTAACATATTTAAAATATCAAATTAATTGGTAGCACACATTGTTCTGTTTAAACACTAAACACAATGATTGATTGATTAATCACGAAACACAAACAGTCAGTATCCTTTTAAATAAATTTTAAATGACAACCAAAATCACAGCATAAACAACAAAATAAAAAAGTAAACACTAATAACAAATTAAAACAAATATTCCTAAAAAAGCAAACAAATGACAAAATAGTGAAACAGTACCACATACTTTATATAAATATTATAATGAAATGTATTAAATTAATTTATAGAGATTATGTAAAATCTATATATACACGAGGTATATGTAATACTCTATTAAACCCTGTACTGATTTTCATCAAAAGTTTTAGGATGGAAGCTTTCTGAATAAATTAATGACAAAATAAAATTAAATAAAAAATATCAACAAACAAAATTTAAAAAGTATATATAACTAGTTTTAATAAATAATACTTAAAAGAATGAAGAAACAATTAAAGCACAAACGGGTCATTCCATGTGAGTTCAACCAGACCATTTCATCCACCACCTCAGATTTTTATGAAACTTGGTATGTTTGTTCTATATGTAGACATAAGTACCACCACCAAATTTCGACTTTTTATCTCACTTAGTTTAGAGTTATGGCACTTTAAAGTTTTGACGTTTTTCAATTTCTGTGGCTTGGATATTGCCAAACAAAATGTGTCGTATAAAAGAAAATAATTTCTCATTTACTTATTTGACACCCAATCTCAATGAAATGTTTAAGGTAGGTTCTTATAACTATAAGGAATTTTTTTAAAAAATATATCAGTATCCTAACTTAAACCTAAAATATTATAAAAAAATTTATTATTTTGTTTTTAGTTTTAAAATGTGAACATGGTTTAGCGTTGAATTCAATATCTCAAATAGGTATGAGATAATCAAAAAAATTTCCCCCCTAAATTATCTGCATGAAATGGGCTTTAATTTAATAAAATAAAAATTCTGTGTATTTTGTTCCTTCTATTTCTTAAGTCCATTGCAAATTTCAATATATTATTTACAAGCAATGTCAGGTTCTGTCAATTTCAATGAATGGCTACAGTTTTTAAAAAGAAAGTACATTTTAATATTTGGAAGAATATATGTTGTTAATGAGAAGCTGTTCCAAAAATCAATCAACATTTATGTTATAAAAGAGCCTAAAAATAAACAGGCTGATAGTTTGCTTCAGGTGCAGAGCAAGTTGCTACAGGAGATTTTATGTCTTGACAGACCGTTTTTCCAGACATTTACTGCTCTTCGACTGTTATGAGCCAATCTGTAGCTAGTGCTCCTTGAGTTAACAGTGTTATTAGTGGTGTTTAAATTTAGATTTATTTCAACTTAAATGCTACAAGTGTTGTTATTTTTTATGCAATTTTGAAGAAGAAAAATTTAACTTGCTTTTAAATAAATTTTGATTTAAAATGGAAAAGTGTAGTGTAGGGTTATTAAAACTGACAGAATACCACAAATGAAATTATGTCACAAAAAGAGGGTTGGAAAATGTTAGTGATTTGTCTGAAGAAGAGCTTAACTTGATTAACATAAGAAGTGAATTAGATAGTAGAGAAATAATTAACATTTGTTTTCATCATAAGAGTTTATTTTTGACAAAGTATGAATTCCTCCAAAAGGTGTGCTGTGATCCTCATAAAAAACATAAGAAACCTATTAAAAATAGTTTAAGAGTTGTACGTTTTCAGCAGAGTGAGGTCTGTGTCACAAAAGGTCTAAAAATGAAACCAGGGAAAAGTTATGTACTAATTGCTATAAAACTATATTCAACTGTGAAGAAGAATCACAAGATTACGATGCTTTTACACTGTCAACTGAAACTGAAACTCAGTTACAAAAAGAAGAGACTATTGATTCTTTAAATATTGGTTCTTTGCCGGATGTCGGGTGTTAACCTTTTAAATTACATGTGCTGAATGAAAACTCCAAAATTGGTTATGCACAAAATAAATTATAAAAACTACATCAAAATGTATAAATGGAAATTGAAACAGTATTAGATGTTGAATTGCCATCAAAAGTACCTGAATTACAAAAAAACAAAACAACTGAACAAATAGCAGCAGAAATGGACATAAAAACTTACTTGTGAACATTAAAACTTTATGGACATAAAAAGTGAAGTGACAACTAAACTTTCGTCAAAGAAGAAAATACAACTATTGAAGATTCCAGCATCACTGAATTGGTCAAGAACAAAAATCAAAGATACTTTTGAAGTGTCCGATTATTCTGCTAGACAAGCACAAAAATTGTACAAAGAATAAGGATTTCTGGCTGACTCTGAACCAAGGAAAGGAAAGGAACTCAGTCCCGAGGTTGAAGAGTTAGTTGTAAATTTCTATGAAAGTGATGAGCAGTCAAGAGTTTTGCCAGGTATGAAAGATGTAGTAAGCTTAGGGAAGAAATATATATGAGAAGAAAAGATTAAGTTTTGTACTCTTCGTCCCAAATGGTGTGTTCTGGTTGGTGCTAGTGACACTCTGTCTGTGTATGTACCATCCATGAAAACGTCATACTGCTAATACATACAGCACAACTAGGAAGAGAGTTACAAAGATCTACAAAATCTGCTTTTGTGTGAAAATCGAACTCAAAACTGTATGTTTAGGTGATGTGAAAAATGTCTATCAAAAGATAATCTAACAACATTCTTACAAACAAAGTTTGAAAACTATGAAGAAAAAGATAGAATCGATTATAAGCAGTGCCTTGCTACAGATAGGACACAGATGGTAACACAAACCGATGTATCTTTAGTACAGACAGAATGAACCCTGGAATAAGGTGTCACTAATATTTTTCTTTTTAAATAGGAACACTTCATATGTATTTTTTGGTAGTACTAAAGCTCTACTTAAAAAAAAAAAGTTTTAAACATTGTATATGCAACTTAACAATAATTCACCTTGTCCAAAGACAGTTCCCTAAACTTTGACACTTGTCACAATCAGAAGCAGCACACTGAGTCTCAGGACACTGGCCTACATCTGTGGTAACACTTGTTGTGCGGCATTTGTTGTTTGTATCATCACAGTTGGTAGCTGTATTCACACATCCTGCGCACTTCCCACACCACTTGCAAATCTGTACATTTAATATTTTTATAAACTTTAATAACTGCTAGAATTATACAAATTATCATGCTATACTTATACTGTATTATTATTATTTAAAATTAATGGTAAACAATTTGGTTGAAAAAATAGAAAAAAAAATATTAGCAACCATTCTTCTAGGTTGTAGGCTGTGGAGGATTATCATACATTAAAAAAAAAAAATTATTAAAAAAATAATAATTAAAAAATTTTCTGAAAACATTAAATTTCAAAGCAATGCAACCATTATAGATTATCAATGCTATTATTCAGTAGGAGCCCCTCATGTTGTCGTTACAGAGTGACAAGGGTACTGGGGGTCGGCAATATTAATTTGTTATTTTGGTAACACAGCTATACATTCTCATGTTGTTTTTTATTTAGTATACATTGTGCAGATTTCTGACTGAATTGAAAAAAAAAATACATCCAAGAAATAAATCAGTTTTCACCAACAAGACTGATACAATATTGGGTTTCTTCTAGATACAATTCTCATTTTTCAAGATTTCACATATCCCTAAACTTTATAGGATCATTTTTATGATATGTATAATAATTATCAACTCTTTACTTTAATGGTATGATTGTAATCTCATTTACATAAAAATTACAATCATTTAAATTGTTACCAATTAATTTACTTTTTAATAGTATAGTGAAATTTGATTAAAATATTTTTAAAACAACTATTTTTTATTACACTGATAATGATTACACTCTATTTAATATTATAATCAAATTTTAATTCAAGTATAATGACAATATCCATTGCATCTATTTCACTGAAACTGAATAATTAATTATTGTAAATTATGATTGTATAAATTCCATAACCATGTGCTAATATTCAAAATACAGAGAGATTATTTAAAAATAACTTTGATCCTGATCTTTAACTTTCTTTATACTGTAAATTGTAAATTAAACTCATAACTGATTACTGCTAGAAGATAAATAATAGTTCATGATTAAAATTTATTTTATTGGTATTGGTGTAATGGCCACAATCTCATATTTATATATCCTCATCTTATAAATTTAAATATGTCTGTAATACATGTACCTAATTTAACTTAACATTAAGAAACATTCAATACCTGTGGTTCATTCCACTGAGTAGGCCAATGAGCCAAGCAATCGGTACATGTTCTATATTGAGCACAAGTCCTCTGTGATAAGAATTCTCCATTGCAGACAACTCCATTGTTAGTCTTATGAGTTCCCTCTAAATCTTGACATGGTACATTGTGGGCCCGTCTATTAGAATAACAGTGACTTGTTGAGTTTCCATTAGGACCAACTACAGCACAATATGAGCACCCCAAAAATAATCTAGAAATTAAAACATACAAAATACATATTTTTTTACTATTTTAAAATCTTAGACATGCAATAATATACAAGACAAAATTATACAAGATGCTTCATAAAGAACACAAGCAGGTCTGGTTTTATAATATATATTTTTACTATTCATTTTGACAGAAGAAACAAATTTTAAAAAACATATAAATTTAATAACTACACAATTGTAATATATGTTGAAAGTGATTTCCTCTAACCTCAGGTTAGCTCTCGTTTTCAAGATATTTGCAACCACTTTTAAAATATTTTTTTACTAATGTTTAAAATCTAACGTTCAATGTCAGCCTTCAATTCTTCAAATATACGAGAGAACTATTTTGAAATACACCCAGAGAAAGAAATCTAAGTGGTCTCAGATCGGGGACTTTAATAGCCACAATTATCATATGAAATTTATAATTTTGAAAGATAAAGCTAGTGACAGACAGTTGTTAGGAATATATTAAATTTAATGTTAATTTATAATTATTTCATTTTAGTATAACATAATCATACAAAACTCAGAGTGGCCCAACTATTGCGAAAGAATTAAAAAAGTGTTGAAATGCTTGACTTGCATCGAAAGTAGAACACCACAAGCGATAAAACATATATAAGCAGCCGGCACAATGTGGAAGGGATCTTTTGGAGGTTAGAAGATACCGGCTGTGTCGCTAGCCGTGGTGGAAGACAGTCCAGGAAGTTTGAATATAGACGGAAGAACAAAAGGGGATTGGCTGAATTTGAGACTCTTCAAGGTGAGCAAGCATTGATATATAAAGACACTTGTAATATCAGTAATTTCAATTAAACAAAAGCAATAATAGTTGGAATACTTCTGGGTTTTGTGTGATGCATATTTAGTTTTAAACAGGTTTATATGATTGTGGATATTTGTATTAGAGATGTATATGTGGTTTTGAATATTGTTTATATAATTGTGGATATTTGTATTAGAGTTAATAACGTGTTTTGATCCCACCATTCTATAACTGTGTATTCTTTTTGTGTTGTAAAAAAAAATCATAAGAAACATAGATATAAATTTATATTAATAATAAAAATTAATAAAACGTTGAACCACTGTTTTGATTAAAAGAAAGAACCGAGGCAGTTTAGAGGAGTCGTTCCTAACACAGTCCATCATGTGATATTTTTCTGACCCTTTACTCGATGAGCAAGTTAAACACTATATCACATCTTCAAGAACTTCCACTGTTAATAGTGATGATCTATTCATGTGCTTGTGATCCTGTACAATCGCAGTATCATGAAATTTATTAATAAAACATAATATTGTTGAATTGTTATTAATTGCAGACTAAGCAAATTTCAACTCAAATTCACCTTTAATATGTTTACAAGATTTTAAAATAAAATGTGTTTCAATTTTATATATATATATATATATATATATATATATATATATATATTCGTTCTTGGAAAATGACGTAGCCGATGCAACAAAAAGGATACTGTATTGAAAAAAAACCAAATCACATTGTTGGAAACTTATTAATAATGTGAAAAAGATTTACCCACAATGCTAGGGTTGCATTCTTATTGAAAGACCTGGCATAATTATAACTTTGTGTATTTTAAATTAAAGGGTTAATTTTCTTTTTCCTTATTTTTCATTATTGTATACTCTTGGTTTATTTTAACTCCTAGAAAGAAAAAGAAACTAACTACATTCTAAAATACAACCACTAAATTAAACGCTTTTTGTTAATCTAGATTTATTTCCAGAAATTGATGGCATTACCTGCATTTATCTTTGCTAGACCATAGCCTGCAAAGATCTGAAGGTAAAGATATCCGAGTAACATGACTCTGTATGCCTCCAGCAAATCCTCCCATTACATAAACTACAGTGACATTACTTGTATCAAGATCTACAGGATCTAAGGTCATAGCATGTGCATACGTAGCAGGAGGAGGATTGCCTACTATATCCACATCTGTAACACAATAAGGTTAAGCAGAACATTATGACATAATGGGCAAAGATGTATAATAAATATACATAGACACCACTAAAATATAATTGCTAATTGGCCATTACTCACTACACACACTAGATTCACAGTGCAAGTTGGAAAAGCTTGGAATACATGTCAGATAGCAGATAATTATGGAAACACAGAATAAACATTTCTGTAGAATGAAAGATCTGTAAGTCTTCCTATCCGGGATTCGCCGTAGGATTCCCTACTCTGTCAATAGACAATTTGCATTTTATAGTATGTAGGGAGAGCCACTAGAGTTCATATTTATAAATTTAATATCAATAAAAATATGAAAGTGAAACTGTCAGCACTTCATTTTAATACATAAAAAATACAGCTACAAACTAGAGATGGTGCTTTATTCAAACAAAAAAAAATTGGCATAGTTTGGTACTCTGTTTCTTTTATTTGTACCGATAAATAGAACTCCTTTCATTAGTTTCAAAAGAAGACAAAAATTAATCTCAATTTCTTATTCAGTATTACCAAAAATATTGGGGGGAAAAAATCATCAAAAACACTTGAAAAACATGAAATTAAAAATGTTTGTACTTTTTCTTTTGAAAAATTAGAAGATAATTCAATATATGTTTTAATATATATTTTATGAGACATTTTTAAATGGTCAACACCTTGGAATGAGTAGAACAACTTTCTGACTAGCAAACGTATTAAAGCCAAAAACTAATCAAACATAAACTAATGTGAAGTTGTATTAAAATCCATATACAGCACTTGAAAAGTATCGTATCAAACAGACATTTTGTTTAGAGATCTTAATTGTATCGTGACTCAATTGAATTGACTTTCAATTCAAAAAATGATTCAAAGGAACAAAAATCTTATGAATATATTCAATTTTTTTAAATTGATTTTTTATTATCAAGCTACATTTCAGTAGTTATAAAGTAAGGAAGCAAAATATATTCAGGAGAGCTTAAAGTAACGAAAGAACTGTAAAGCCACAACATCAATGCCTGTTGATAGGGAAAATAATAAATTCAAACTACCCATAAGTAACTATTATTGAGACAAGTTGGTATTTCTGTGTTCACAGGAAATGTCAAGCACTGATTGGCCTGTCTCATTCTCTAGGCTACTTTCTCAACTTACAAAATAATAAGTATACAATAAAAGTTATACTATTTCAACTTTATAATTTCTGAAGAAATAAATAGATTCAGAATACATACTGAAAACATTTATGAGTTGTGGTAAACAAATTTTAACTAATTACATAACTATTTCATAGGTACAGAATGTGTCCTGTGGAAATATATGTAGGAGAGGAAGTGGCAGTCCACCACTACCCCATCTGAAAATTATTGTGCTTGTAAGAGAAATAGCACACAAGGATGGTCATTTTCAACCATCTTGTAGAATCTTTTTCCAATTGTATTGCTGTATAATTAAATTTGTTTATGATTTAAGAGAGATTATTGTTTCTTTAAAAAAATGGCTATCCCAAAATCAGTAACACCATGGGTACACTCACAAATTGAAATTATAGGTTAGATTTTAATAGGGCACATAGCATATTAGGCACACTAAAGTTTGTGTGTGTTTTCTTAGTTGTATACTATTAGGTAATACCAAGGACCACTTTCAAAGGTAAGTCTGTGTCTCCTCTCCATACAAAATCTAATCAAATTGTAATTAAAGTATAACCAAATATTCAAGAGATTACCATTAAGAGAGATTAACTAATAATATCAAGAGATATTAAATATATATATATATATATACCATTAAATATATATATATATATACCATTAAATATATATATATATACCATTAAATATATATATACCATTAAATATATATATACCATTAAATATATTATAAAAATATATATTACAATTAAAACATCAAGAGTTGCTAGAATAGTGAAAGCACTTGTGAAAATATTGTGTTAGAAGGCTCTTCAGTAATAGTGACAAAAAGATAAATGATGTTTTCAACATCAACTGGAATTATTGTTCTAAGTAATACAGACATTAAAATTTGATTTAACAAAAATATTTAGTTTGATTAACTTTAGTTATTTTCAAACATTAATACAATTAAATTGAAATCCTTAATTAATATTTGTTCAACAATTATACTGTATAACAGATTTGTGTCTGTGTTTCAGGTGATGGACTTGTTAGTGAAACAACAGCTAGTGGTGGAGAATATAGTGGTGTGAGTGTGGGAATGCTCTTCTTCCCTACTCCCTTCTCCTGCTGGTACTCTTTTTAGATGGTCACTTTTTATGCAGAAAAATACTTTTTACACTTTTTATACATATTATGCATAACAAGAATTTAGAAAATTACCTTTAGAAAGAATTTTAATCCATTGGTTGCAAGAATAAGAGTAAGCTATGAGAGAATCGGTGGTTTGAGGTTCAGTACGTCCACCAAACACTAAAAGGAAGTCGTCTGTTGTCACAGCTGTATGAAGGAATCTTGCATGAGGCTAAACAAAAAAAGTCATGTTAAATATTTACAATTATACAAATCATTCTTTGTAATATTTTTCATTTTAAAGGTTTATTTTATTGTTTTCACTTCTTTTTTGATCTTAATCTAATTCTGAAAAAGCTGAAAAAAAGTTTTTAAATTTTTTTATATATAAGTATTTTTTTTCCCTTTTACCAAAATTTGCTTTAAAAATATTATATTATATTATATTTTTAAAACATACTATTATTTTTGTATAATATACATTATATTTTTGTATAATATACTTTATTAAAATTTTGAAAGTCATTTTGGACTGGTTATGTATAAAAATATAAGTTAAAATTGCCTACTCCTTGGGAGAGGTAACATGAGGCATATGAGTGAAACATAAATAAGCAAGTCTCAATTTCCAACCTCATTTTGTTGGGCCAATCGAAATGTACTTACACACTTCCAAGAATCAGAGACAAAAGAAATTATAACAAAATTGTTTATATGCTACAATTCCTTTTCTCTTTTAGGTTTGATTCTTATTTCCTTTCCTTAATTTTGAATTTAATTATATCTTTGGAAACCTCTTTCTCTAGTCATGTTAATTTGGAAGCGATTCACCTTGATTGTATTTATACTTTTTTTAAATATACCCTAGTATGAGAAGCACTTTTTTCCAGAGCACAAATTTTATCTTATTAAATTTTTATTAATATTAATTTTGATTTTTTGGTGTAATGAAACTATTTTTGATTCAATAATACTTACAATTTATTTATTAATTAAATTAAAACAACAAAATTTTCCTTTTCTTTCAAATCAAGTTGTTTTCTTTTGGGTATAGCCAACCTACTAACATTCCACATTTTTGAGTTTAATGTCAGATTAGTACCTTGTTCAGTAGGTGAGGTGTAACCAAGTATGATGTAAGCAATTACATCATACAGGTGTCACAATCACGTATTGTTATACAGTATAGAGGATCAGACAAGTTTTCAAATTTGGTTAATGTTGCAGAACGAGTAAATGAATTGCATGAGTGGAATTAGGTAAATAATTAAATTAAATAGGAAAATAATGACATTTGTGTTAGAGTCAGTGCAGTGTCTTGCACACCGACAACTTCGGTCAGAACTAGGAGTACCGGTAACTAGCAATTCCAATTGGCTAACAGAGACAAGCAATACTTATACTTTCAGATCTGGAGTTGTTTAGTTGAAATTATGGAAATAACACTTCCTCATCTCCTCGAGGCGAGAGAAGTGATGTTTTCACTCTCTCACCACATCAGATCTTATCATTACCTGATCGGTACTGCAATTCAGAACAAACAATTTATTAGTTGCATTTGCTTAAAATCAGTGCTGACATTTCTGGTGTAAAACACATTATTTATCTGTTATTATAACCAAAACATTCAGATTATAAAAATATACACTCATTATTTGAAACCTATAGATATGAAGGGTTAAATATAAAAACTATAAGAACACCAGTTTTAATTGAATTTTGCCAAATTTTTATTATTAACCAACAAACTTTGTGTGTTTGGTGTAAAGAGACAATCAGTAGTCTCAAAAACAGGAGTATGTTTTTAGAGTTGTTAAATATATTTTGCTTTATAAAAGATATTATTATTATTATTATTATTATTATTATTATTATTATTATTATATTTATATATATATATATATATATATATATATATATATATAATAATAATAATAATAATAATAATAATAATAATATTTTTCATAACATTATAATATATTATAATATTAATTATAATAATAAAAAAGATATTATTATTATTATTATTATTATTATATATATATAAAAAAAGAGACAAAAAGAATTGAAGACTTAGTAAATATTTTAAAATCAATTCTGTATTTCATGTTAGAATTTAAGGATATATTTCTATTTAGGTATTTCAGAAAATTGACTTATAAAATAGTATGTTATTTTGTATGTATTTTAGGGTTGAAGATACTCATAAATAAATGTGAGCATTTTGCTAAAATTATTTTTCAACTACTTTTTCACTGATACTGGGTTTTCCTATCGTCTAATTTCAATATGGCCAACATAATTTTCTTCTTCTTATTTCTCTGATTACATAGGAACTTTGACGAAAGCTAAGCTCACTAAGCGGTTTTTTTATTGTCTTTTTCTTAGAGTTATGATCATAATTCCCCCTTACATAACATATTGTTATCCCATAGTGATTTACATTTACATATATTTACAGATACTTTTATGTATTAATATATTTTTAATTAACTCTAATTTGGACAAAAATCTACTTTTTATGATTTTTTTTTTTTTTTTACTTTATACTGAAATATTTCCTAAATTATACATTTGATTTTTTGAAATGTGGGTACATTATGTAATTCTCCCCTTATTATCATTTATTTACCATATTAAAACTTCAATATGGTTTTAATATGGTTTATAAAAAACTTTATTTTATAGTTTTTCTTTAGAAAATATTGTCCAAGCTTATAGCTCGACCTGTAATTAATTAACATTTAGTTTATCCCACACTAGCTTCAATACGAGAGATTAATTTTTTTGGGGGGTTTTCCCAATATCTATTTTGTGTTATAACTTTCACATTAATTTATTATTTTTTAAATTTTTTTATTACTTATTTGTAGTAATTTTATTCTTAGTTGTTTTAGTAAAAGACCTCTAGGTCATTATCGAGTTATAAAAAAAAAAAAAAGAATAAAAGAGATACAATAAAGACACCTAGCCCTCGAATACTCTAATAGCATCGAGGTCAGAAAAAAACAAGTTGGTCAAGTCAAATCTGAATTGAAAGATGAAAAAGATATGTCTAATCCAAGATTACTTGAAAAAAGACATAGATACCGCTAGGTCCCTACGGAATCGCCAAGTCCATACTCACTAAAGTGAGCCTCTGAGTTATGATAGTAAAATATAAGACTATATGAAATATATTTATAATTACCAAATTCATCGATCGAGGATTATACTCCTCAAAAGGTGGCAGCACTGACCAAGTTCGAGAAGGATAATGAAAACCATACAGCTTATTGGATATAAAAGTGCGGTTAACTCCATATGTATATCCTCCATACACATAGAAACTTGTACTTGGTGCATGGAAAACTGTGCTATGTCCATAAACACCTAAAGAGTAAACAAAAATTACCAATGCTATATTTTTCATACTATGATGAAACTTTGCTTTATTTATAATTCTTTAACTTATTTTCTAGTATTTCTATAACAAAATGTGGAACACACATTCTAACATCAATTAATTTAGGAGTCATTTTGTGTACATTACAAAGAAGCCAACATAAATAAATGGGTAACATACCTAACGGGCCATTGCCTGAAGTTTCTAATTCAGCCCATGTTTCTGTTGCCAAATTGAACTCCCAAACTGAACTTAAAAACCCAAACTTAGGACTAAACCCACCAATGAGAATTAAGCTTTCTAAATCTGAGACCTTGTATAGTGTCAGGGTGTGCCCTGCTAATGGTGGTGGTTCTATTGCTGTCTGAAAGAAAAGTAATAACAAATAAATATATTATAAGATTTAAACTTAATTATGATTTTATCAATTAAATTACAAACTACAATTCTTAATTTACTATTTTGTCAATTTTAGTTTCCCATATGTATGTAGAAAGTTATATGATGAGTTATAAAACTATGTTGAATTTTTCGTTAATATATAAGTTTTAAGATCTCAAGCATAAAATAGAAGTTTTTGGTAATATCAATCTATGTGTGTTCAGTACAGCAAAAACAAGTGAACTATATAATCATATTTAGGATATTTTTGCTATATATCTCCTTCAAAAAAATGTTATTTTGTTTTTTAATGATTTTGATTTAATTTTGCTAAAATGTCTCCAAAAACTCAAACTTGGTCTCTATCTCCCAATGCCGGTTCATAAACTATCAAACAAAAAGTTGTTCGGTAAAAAACAAAAATCTGTCATGGTGGAATTATAAAAAAAAATCCTAATTTATCCAAATCAGCTTTAGCGATAAATTGTTTGATTATTGTGAAGATTTATAACCTAACCTAAACACAATGCCATATCACAATTAAAAGAAAATTACAGTTCACAAATAATTGGCAAAAAACAAAAACCAACTTTGACAAACAAGACAAATTCAGGCTCAATTTTTAAAAAATCGTATAAATCTATGACGACATCCAAAAAATCATGAATATAGAGAAATCAACTGCATAACATGACCAATCCACAACGTTGCCACTTTTGATGACTGCTTCACAACAAAAATTATAAAATCACTCCTTCCAGAATGTAACCCCTCAGAAATAAGAAGATGGGAACTGTTTCATCAATGGGTCACAAAATCGTGTGAACCCCTACCTAACCTTAATCTTAGATAAATCATCCTTTATTCTTTTTCCTCTCTCAACTGGCTTAAAAAAAATCATCTGTGGTTCAACACTCAACACAGATCCAACCTAGATTACAACAATTTAGTCTTCTTTTTATACTCTCTACTAATTGATAAAGTGAACAGTGTTTACGAAATATTTCAGAACTTTAGTGTTTTTTGTGAGTTATCCTATTTGTGTACTATTTATTAGGTAGGCCTAATACCAAGGACTACTTTCCAAGGTAACCCTATGTCACCTATCTATACAAAATCTAAAAAATTAATTAAAAGACAGAAGAAAATTAGTTAGGTAAAGTTTAGAGAATTATCACGATTTAAAATAAAAGATCCCTCGAAGTTTCCACAAATCCTCGTCACATTGGGAATGCAATAATGAGTGCTGATGTTAAAATAATGAGTGCATTATTAAAAGTGCTGATGTTAGACATCCCTCAAGTTGAGTTATTATTATTATTATATTTTTTTAAATTTCTTATACTTCTAAATTGTAATGAAAGGGTTTATAATTTATATGCAATTAAAAAATAGAATTAAAAGATATAATACAATTTTAATTATGTCTAGGAATGTATCCTGATGTTTGGTTTTGTTTGTTTCATTTTCTTGAAGACAAACCTCTTGGAGCTATACAAGGAAATCTGAAAATAACTGTCACTTCCTGTAAAAGTCTTGTGCTTGATATTAATAATTCAATGTTTGTAAGATAAATGGCCCAAAAAACTCAAAAAGATTAGATATATCAAACAAAATTTAATCTATGTTTTTCAAGAAGCAGATAATTAACTTTAAATTTTAAAATATCTAGGAACACGGGAAAGCTATTTATAGTAAAATATATTCATATAATTCTATCGTTTTAAAGAGTGAGGAAACACTTTAAAAAAAAATGTACCTATTTATACTGATTTTTTTAAATACAAATAAAAATAAATTTCCTTTTTTTTTAATGAAGAAAATGAATAAAACCTGTAACAGAATATTAAAATACAACATTTAGGATGATATAATTCTAGTCTGCCAATAATTATTTGCAGTTGTGAAATAAATTAAAATAATATTATACCAATTATTAAAACAATCCTGTTTTTTTTTTTCAGCCATCAATGCTATATCAAAATTAACACAAGCAATTAACACTCAATTATACTATAAAATATAAATACTGTACATTACTTTCTATTATATATGTGCAAAAAAGTAATCTGTGTGAATTATTATTACATGTTTTTGAGGTAATATCTATTCTCCATCCTTCTGGACAGATATTCAACTGTAAATAAGTTCAAAGCCAAAAGTTCCCCACCACCACATTTTTCATTGACAGAACACTGCCATCTATTTTTTGAGAAGTGTTACACACATGTTAGTGTGTATACATTTGATATTTTATTTAAATATCTTTTCATTCTAATTTTTAATATGAAGCAATAATTAATTACAAAAATAAAAAGTTTCAAATGAGAATATGAAGAAGAGAGAATATATATATATATATATATATATATATATATATATATATATGTATCCCTAAATCTAAATAATTATTTAAAATTTATATCTTTGTCAATGAGGTAATCAAATGAATGGACATGCATCCCCTCTTTTTGAAATCATACATACTAGATATTTACTTCAAAAGGTTTGGCATGAAGTTTTACTGTTTTGTTTATTATGAAGAAACTTTACGCGATGCTTAATCGGTAACTTCACTCTGAAATTTCTGTAATTAGCCAGACTGAATTTCTGATATTTACTTCTTGACTTAATAGAGACAAGACTGGTAGTCTAACTCATGTAGTTGTACTAAGTGCGATTTCACTAATCATCAATTATTAAAAATAATATTAATGTTTAATGATATTCTAACAGAGTACAATTAATTTAATTTGAAACTATATAATAAATTAATAGATTTATTAAATTTCTTATATTCCTAATTGTGTATTCATATTCTACAAACATTGTGTAGGCTAATTATTTAATGCTAAGTTTGAAGTCATTTATTGAGCAGTAATTGTAAAGTTTAATGATACCTGTAGTTTAACTTAGTACAATTGAAAAAAATACCGTTTGGTAACAATTATTAATTATCCTCACTTTATTCCTCATTCTACAAACACTGTATTGATTTTAAGTAAATTAAATATCGTTGACGCTAATTCAAAGCTATTTGAATAACATAAAAAAGGGTATAAAAAGTATGTTAAGTAAAATTAAGATTGTTTTAAAATAATTACAAAATTAAAACAAATCTTAAAAATAACATAAATAGACATAAATTTAGGCAGTTTAAAAATATAATAATCTCATAAGAAAATTTTGCAAACAAAGTGAAATACCAGAGAAATAAGAGGAGGAAGAAGAAATAAAATATGGAAGGAGGGATGTTATACAGTGAAGAAGGGGACGCTATTTCTTGCTCGGACGGTTAGTAGATCATTTTATTGGACTCTCAGAAAAAAGTTAATTTTTTTTGTGATGGAAATTAGAAGTAAATATATTTTATGCACAGAGAATTGATAATTGTTGGAAGACATAAACAGGAGATTTGCTGGATAGTTTGTGTGTTGAAAATGGACTTGAACCTAAATGTTAAGTAACCTAAATTTAAAAATAATTCATTAAGGAAGTAAATAATTAAGACTCAAAATTTGGAAGAAATACTAATTGAATTTTGTAACAGTTTTTTAATTTTATTTATTTATTATTATTATTTTTGTAGATTAAGTTGTTATTTAAAAAAATGATGCATGTAATAATCCAACCAAAAATATGCAAGTATATTGAAATAAAACTTGACTCATAGAAATCTCGAGGAGAAAGAGATCTCAAATAATTTGTAAATTTTATATTGTGTATGATTAAATGAATAAAGTATTGTAAATATAAACTTGTCTCTGATTGTTTCATAGTATATTGTAACGAAAAGGTGCTGGTAGGGTCAGTGAACGGCAAGTCATCAATTTAACAAGAAATAAAAGAGTTGACAGCTCATGGACAAGCCCATACTTCAAAAAAAAACTGAAGGGTTTGAAGGCAAGGAACTCATTTATACGTTAGAGTAAGGAGAGGCCAACGGACAAAGTTTAAATTAACCAATAGGGAAGGAAGCGTCACTTTCTAAATTCCAGTAAACTTTGAATCCCACCAATGAAAAATAAAGCCGTAGTGTGACTGTTGAAAACGAGGAAATTATAAATATAGGTCCAAGAGAAAGAAACAGGGTTGTTCCTCAAGATAATGTGTACAAAGTTGTTCTGCGAAGTTTTTGGTACAAGGTTGTTCTAATAGGTTGTTCTTCAAAAATTTTGTTAAAACTTTTATAAAAAATTGTAAAATCTTCTGGGAAATTGGTAAACATTTGAATGTAATCGCAAAGAATATTAAATTAAAAGAAATTACGTTGAGAAGTGAGTTAATAAAAATTAAAAGAAATACGTCGAGAAGTGAGTTGGTTAAAAAAGTGAAAGAAATATGTCGAACAGTTTAATAAAAACGAAAAGAAATACGCCGAACAGTGAATTATTTAAAGTTAAAGAATACGTTGTAAAGTCAGCAAAAAGTTAATAGATGAAATATCAGCGTGGTCACCAAATCAACATCGAGCTTATCTGCTGGAACAACCTCCAAACAACCACGCTTCGGATTGTGAAAGGACTTCAAATTCGATAAGTAGTCTGTGATAATTTGTATAAATAATTAACCGCCAACAACATTTTGATTCATTAACTAAAGTTTAAATTATAGTCACCAAAGAACCACACGAACGAGAGAGAGAGAGAGATTTAATTTTAATTTTAAATAATCTTTAAATAAAACAAGCTAGCCAAGGCAGTAAATTAATTAAATTGGGCACATAATTACTAAAAGAAATTACAGTAAAATTAAATTCATTATAAATAATTCAGACTAATAAAAATTTTGATACACTCTTTGTTTCTTTTCTAATTGTTAAGGAAGCATTGTATAATCTTTTAGATTGTGTTTAATTGTCATTGTGATTTATTTCAGGTATTTTCATTTGTTTAGGTTAAGAAATATTGCAGTTATTTCATTTGTTAGATTAAGGAATTATACTATTGCTGTAATTAAATAAGTGCATCCTTAGCAAATCAAAATTAAATTTAAATAAATTGTGAAAAATTATTATAATAATAGAAAAGAAAAAGATTGTAACAATAAAGTTCATCTGCATTAAAAAGTTTAAATATAAAAGTTTGCCATACAAAAAGGTTAGATAGATAATTAAAATATTAAATCAAATTACTTTGTTAATTTTTTATACTAGATTATTACCAAATGATATTCAATAGTAGATTATCAAATTACAATTTTGACAAATGGTCTTACAAAAACTAGAAAAGATTTTACTTTTTGATACTTAAATTGAGGCTATCACCATCATTCAGAAATGAGTATAATGATCTAGCTTAAGTTACTACAAATAATTAAATAAGTACCTGAACAATTAATTGAAATAGAACACTATTAGATGAAATTATTAAATGTTTAATTATTTTAAGACTATAACACAATTACAAAACCAGAAGTTTCAAGAAGGCAAGAAATATAACATGGCAAAAAACTTCTATACAAAATAATGCAAATTGGTATACAATATAATTTGTTTTTAAATTTAATACATCCATCTATACATAAGTTACATACTTGTATATCAATCCAGCGTGTATTTTTAAGACTGAATTTCCAAAAATCATTTAATGTGTTATTATGCAAATCAATTGTAGGATCTTTTTGAGTAAGGCCTCCAAAGACAAATATTTCTCTTCTCGATTGTACAATCTCTGCAGCATGAAAATAACGTCCTTGTGGCATGTTGGCATCATTTGTGGAATCAACTGTTATCTATACAAACAATAAAAATAACCAATGTTTGTAAAAAAATATAATAAAATATAAAAATCTAGTTATTATATTCAAATAAATGCCTCATCATACAGTTTTCAAAAATGAATGTAAAATTAAATATGAAATTGATGAAACATATGATTTACTTTAAATTCAGCACAAAAACTAATACTTTTAACAGAAACGTAATTACAATATTACAGTATTGTACATATGTGTGGTTTTACAAGTGTAAAATATAATAGTTGAAAAAATTAGGAGTGTGCACATTTTTAATCCATAGGAAATTTAAAATCAATTTACAAAACTGAACAGAATCATACTTTGCTTTCAAAAGTAGAAATTTGATCATATATAATCTAGGAACATACCAGAATCAAAATGTAAAAAAAAATTAGTATGAACTGTTTGTAATGCTTGATTACTAAACATTTATAAATATAATTAAAGTAAAAAGTTTAATCCTATGGACCATCTTATATGCATTGGTGTAAAACATTTTTTTTTCTTGAAGTAAAAGATAAATAAAAACAATTAGATTTGGGTTTACTTCATATTATGTCTCACTCAATCTTACCACTCACTGTTACCTAAACATTTGATTGTTTTGTTTTAAGGTGAAAAAAATACCATTGTGTCATCATCGCCTTAAAAAAATTGAGCAAAAAATGGTAAACATATCATAGCTCCCAACAACTGGAACTAAAAACTAACAACAATAATATAAAATTTAAACAACATTACTAATACTTAAACTAAGTTAACAATTGTAAACACTGATAATTTTTTTATATCAATTTAAACAACTACATAAAATGTTACAAATTTGTAAAGAGGCCCTGCAACAAATAAACTATGATAAAATACAATTTTTTTTTTTTTTTTTTTTTTTAGTTACAACGTTGTAAAAGGGCCCTTCAACGAGTTAACAAGGATAAAATTTAATGAAATTTAAGAGACAACAAAATATGGGGCTCTACAACAATCAAATTGATGTTTGTTTACAATTGTCCACTATTTTAGTGTATTGAACTGTATATTATTGAAAACTATTGAATTCTTTTTTTATAACGAATTCTAAGAACTCTTTTATTTTATTAAGATAATTGCTTATAGTTTTAGAATAAAA
Organism: Aphrophora alni; assembly: GCA_963513935.1. Taxonomy (NCBI): domain Eukaryota; kingdom Metazoa; phylum Arthropoda; class Insecta; order Hemiptera; family Aphrophoridae; genus Aphrophora; species Aphrophora alni. The sequence goes on along the minus strand of OY740771.1, from coordinate 37,284,497 downwards.
AGTATCTATATATCTGTATATCTTCATTAATAAATACAATCAAACCATGAGCAACGCAAAATCCCTCTTAATATGTCCAGCTAGTCTGGACCCCCTTTGCAAGTCACTATATTCTAAAAAGAAAACTAATCATATAAGAGATAGGTTGCTGGTTATAATAGCTGCATTACTGAGGATAGTTTTTTTTTTTTTTTTAATTACGCCAAACATTAGGCTTCCGCCATTAGTTTCCTCGCAGCCCAGTACAGGTCATAGTCGGGAGAATCCCTCTTTTCCGCAAGAGCTGGACATAATTTCAGGTGCTCGCAGTCCATTTCCTGCCTATTGTTACATAAGGGACAGTAAGGGTCGCTGGTGACCCCTATCCGGTGGAGGTGTTTTTGTAGATAATCATGACCCGTTAATAGTCGGAAATTAGCAACTTGTTGTAGGCGTGGCAAGTTGATTGGTGGCCTTCCGCTCTTTTCCGTTAGACTTTCCCATTTTTTGCCTTCAGCCGATACTTTTTGTGTCGTAATGCATCTTGCTCGCAGGTAATTTTTTATGTGTCTTTTTGCGTCGTGCAACGTAGTGGGCTTGTCCGGTTGTTCCTTTCTTGCACCTGATCTTGCCAACTTATCCGCTTCTTCGTTGCCCTTTTACATCAACATGACCAGGGATCCACTGGAGCACGAGCGTAGATCCACTTCCTATACATTTGTCAATAGTTCGTCTGCAACTCAGAACTTCCTGATTATCCGTCATTTCATAACTGCAGATAGATGTTATTGCCGCCTGCGAGTCGATGAACAACACCACTTTCATTATCTGTAACCTCGCTATCCGCTGCACGGCTAAGAGTATAGCATTAACTTCCCCATCAAAATTGGTAGCCATTTTTCCAACGGGGGCTGCGATTTGGAAGAGCTTGCAGTATACGCCGGCACCGGCGTTGCTTCTTGCGTTAGTTGCTGAACCGTCGGTATAGATATGCAACCATTCGCCTGCAGGGTACCATTCAGCAATAGTTTCCAGTGCAGTTACTTTGAGTTCCACTGTTGAGGTCAGCGTTTTGCTAACTGGTCTGATTAAATTTAATCTAGGCACCGCGATGTTTTTGATGTTCAGGTCCAGTAAGGTGGGGAGTGTCTGCCTATTATCGATAGCGCTGAATTTATGTAGGATGTCTGTGCACCGTGAGATGAAGTCGCACTGTGTCTTGAGTCTTCCCGTAGCAGGCTGGTAATTTTTCCAGAATGGGACATGAACTCTCTGAAGTCTTTCAAACATTGCCAACGCAAGGCTTTCTCTTCTGATTACTGAGGATAGTAACATTCTACATACTTGAAACACAATACCTCCATATCTGCAGTTATTATTAAAAAACGGCTGATCCTATTTTTGTGAGGTTTTCTTTCACAAACAGTTAATGTATCTGGTCAGATTTTAGTATATATTCAATTAAAATTTATTCTAGTTTTCAAGATATAACAATATTTACCTGCTCATACGATAAGGAAAATAACAATTTTCGACATACTTTTTAAAAAATTTCAACAACAATATCAATTTTATCTATTATAAATAAATTCACTTAACTCGGATCATGTAATTCAATAATAAATAAAAAGCATCACAAAAACATGTATAAAGTCATATATCATTTTCCTTGTTGGCCAATGGAACACAAAATTATTTTAAAACGTTCAAATAATAATGTTTTAAAATAATTGTGTGTTCCGTTCGAATTTTTATGACAACGTTCGAATGGACGTATTAAATGTGAACTATGTATTTTTTGACATTAATATGTGTTTCGTGTACAGTGTTTGATAATGTGATACGTCATAAAACAGCTGTATCACATTTAACCCAGGACAAGGACATGTTTGACAGTAAGAAATTATTTTAATTTTTAATTTTATCACTGACAAAGTTAGTACCATATGGTTTCATTGCTAATTACAATTGAAAAATCTTTTTGAAATCAATGCTGTAGTTCCAGGGTTGTAACAATTAATTTATGTTAGTGATTAAAAATATATCCATATTTTCTCTCCTATTTTGACAATTAATTTGTGAATAAATGTTGGTACATAACTAGTGTTATTTAGAATTGAAAGAATTAATTATTAAAGTCATATTAAGTAAAATTCCATAATTCACTAGCTAGCCTGAGTTTTAAAAACTACATAATGCAATTAATCTAGTCCACAGGCATGGACCCATGAGAAAATAAGGATATTGCAACGGCAGGGATAGTATTGGGATTGCATTGGGGGGGCGATTTGGGTGGTCCGCGGATCTAGTTTGGTAATGTATTACCGGGTCCCGATCGCGTGGTAAAATTAATTAAGTACACTGGGCCAATCTCAACTTAGGCTAGCCATTTTTGACAAGTATTACTAGAAACTAATTTACTTAAAATAAGAGAATTATACCAATACCAATATTAATATTAACTACACTGTATTGCAACAACATGTCGGTCTATAGCAGGGCCTAACGTAGCCGCGTATAGTTCGACTAATAATTATACGATATTCCAAAAGTCGCGATGCGCCCAGATATAAACCCAAGGGCCGAACGGCCTTATTCCTTTGGGTTTAGCAAGGCATAATAGAAATTGACCGCACTATAATATAATTAGGAGGATCGCTGAAGACGTCCTTAGTCACAGCTGTCTCGAGCACTACTCTTGTCTTATCAGCTGACCGGGCGGATATGTCCAGATTCACGAAGGGGAGGGGGAGTAGTGGTAATCACCACAGTCACCCCCTCTAACCAAAAAAAAAACCAAAAAAAAAGAAGCGCCGTGCGCGGGACGGGAGTGAAGGTATGGGGATGGGACAAGGTATAAAGTTAGTCAGTGTTAAGTGACATTGTCATAGTGGTCAGCTCGCGTAGAAAAAAATTAAACGCGAACACTTACACGCGAAGTGCTCGCCCTAACGACTGTAACTTAGAACAAACTGGAAGCCTAAAAACCACTGAATGAAAGGGCAGAGTTGACAGTGAATTTTATAATTGGGGTAAAAGGAAGAACCGATATGGGTAAAGGAGAAAAAAAAGGAAGGGGGAAATCCTCCCCCGGTGCCAGGAAAAAAAATTATAATTTTTTTTTTTTTTTTTTTTTTTTAATATACTAACTGTCTGGTCTGAAGGTGTACAACTTTCGTACAATATAATATAATGTAAATATGACTATATTTAATTTTTTAAAAAAATTATTTATTTTTTTGTACCCAGTTTTTTTTTTTTTTTTTTTTTTTTTTTTTTTAAACTGGGGTTACTTAGAAGGTAAAGTAGAAATAAACAGAAAGATTATGCCGCGAAATGAGGCTGTGGAATTGAATGGGATTGCTATGGGATAGGATTAGCCGTACAATTGTTTATTAAAACTTAAACTAAAAGTGGTTTGTTAACAAAAAAATTTGAAAATGGCTGATGGAAAACTGAGTAAAATACAGGGTGGAAGAGAGTTTAGAGAAGTATGGTGTGCAGATTGGAAGAATAAACAAATGGGAATGGGTGAAAGAACAGGCAAAAAAGGTATATTAGTGAGCCACGCCTTAGGTAGTATAGTAACCGAGTCCCGGAGTTGTCACATGAAGCTCTTATCCAAACATTGTACATATTTGCACAGGAACTAAGAAATAGGTCTCTCAATTAAGATGCAATTCCCAGTAAACAGGTCGAAGGCACTGATGATGTCATTTATGAATTGTTCACTGTAGCAGCCAAAAGAGCGTATAGGCAAAAATACCTTAATGTCATCCATTATAGCGAAGCGTAACCCTGGAGACTCTCTGGTACCTTTCTATATATTTGGCTTTAGGCGAGATTTGGCTCTGATTTTCATCCTGTTGATTTGGTTTTAAAATTGAAGAAGGTGGGTGGTTTAAAGAATCGGAAAAGGATATTGATAAAGAAAAATGAGGTTATGTTCACAAGTGGGTTTTGTAAGGTGTAGATCTGTAGTTTGGTTAAATTGCAAGGTTACTTACAGTCTCATTTTACAGGTTAAACGGTTCCTTATAAACTAAAAAAAAAGTTTGTAATTAAAATTTTGTGTAACGGTGTCATTTTACAAGTTAAAGGATTCCTTATCAACTAAAAAATTAATTTTGTAATTGTTACATTAAGTATGGTTGTGGTGAAGATGAAGGGTGCTTAATTATCTACGAGCCACTTATCGTTAAATTTTCATGTTTTTTTTTTCTTTTTTTTTATTTTTTTTTATTTTTTTTATTTTTTTTTTTATTTATTATTTTTTTTTTTATTGTTTATATATAATTTTTTTATTTATTTTTATTATTTTTTTTTTGTGGCATTTAAATTACTACAATAAATCGATGGGATAGGCAATCACAATACTGTTGCCCATGCCATGATTGTAAGACCCACGGACCAGATACTTAAAGAAAACAAATTCGTGATATTTCACTAATAATTAGTGGAAATACACTAGATATTAGGTGATAAATTGAACTTGGAATGATATCGCTTATTAGCGATAAAACCTATGAAATTTCAGCGGGTTGAGCAGAGGTTGTAGAAAAAAGGATTAAGAGTTGGTTAAGTGGGAAGTAATGGAATGAGCTACATGACCCTAACATTTAGGCTAATTTATAAATATATATATATATATCTGATACCAAATATAATAACTTATGTTGAACTTGATCAAACACAAAAGGCAATTAAAATGCCAAAGAGAAAAGAAAACTTACAACTCGTCCTACACCAACCATAGACAAAAATTAATAACATACAACCATAAGAAAAATACGAATGCTTGACCACTGACAAACTTTTTAAATTTCGCTCATAGAACCAAAAATTATTAGTAGGTCAACAAGAGGCTGAAGGAGTTGAAGGAAGGAAAGGGGGAGTTAGAGCTAGGTAAAGTCGCAGCAATAAGGTTCCTTGGCTTGGTCGGCATCGTGCTGAGGGGCGTTACAGCCGACCAAAAGCCAGAGGTCATACATATGCCGGTAGTTCTGGGATTGAAGTTACTTAACGAAAATTTTAAAAAAATGGCGCACATACAGTAGGGGGGGGAACATTACACAATTGAATTAAAAAAAAAAATTGGTTAATGCCAACACCATTAATACATATAACCCACACAAATAATTATATATTTTAATTCCTTAAACTAAAAAGACCAAGATTGGTGATAGAGAAAAAAAAAGGAGGTAAGTGTAGTGTGTCAAGGGGTGGAATGTTTGAAAGGAAGTAAGGGTTTATAAGGATAATAATAAGGTGGGGGTATATAAATGAGTGATGAATGAGGTTTGAGAGAGGAAGCTCGGACTACTCCGGATTAGTCGTTATGCCGTGCCTGGCGGATCGGTCGGGCGACCCAAGCGAGGGGAAGGTACCACAAAAAAAAATATATTGGGGATAGGAAAACAAAAAAAAGGCTTAAAAAAAACCAAATCCCCAAAAGTAAAAAAAAGTGTAATACCATTCCATTCACAAGGGAAGGCCGACAAACCCGAGGCTGCATTGAGCTTGCCCTCTCGGTGGTGTGTATAAAAAAAAGGCGGACAATCCCTAAATGGTCCCATCCACCAAGGCGCCGTTTCGTAGAGGTGCGCCCTTAGCAAGGACGCACCTTAGCCATACTGGGCCCGCATGGTAGACGAAACCAGAATAGGGGGGTGGGGTTATGGAGTGAATGGTAATAGATGATATAGGGAAAGTGTTTTGAGTGATGTGACAATTATAAGAGGAAGAAGAAGGAAGAATTGAAAAAGAACTAAACTAATATCACCTAAGCCGGTTGAGACTGGCCCAAGTGTAGAGAAAAAAGTGTAAGGCGATATATAGGGTGTAACACTTCTATTTAATATTTGGGGTGGAAAAATCTCTTTAAATGGGATATGTGGGCTGTGCGAACCTGTCTACCAGAGGTGGGGTCGATTTAAATACCGGTGAGGCCGTCCAATGAAGTCCGGGAGGCGGATCGAGAGTCTCGGAATTATAAAATAGATTTTAAAATGTCAAATATAAGGGAATTACCTAAGGGTGAAAAATGGATGCCATCGTTCAAAAAACACGAGTCTGGTAAATTCCGGTCGGTGGTCTCATCATGTATTGTCACATCACTGGCTGTTAAGGTTGCTAGGAAAATATTAAATGTCTGAATAATTGAAATTTGGTGAATTTGGGAACGAATTATAGGGAAAAACGGGAGTTTAAAAATGGAAATTGAACCGGCTGGGTTCACCCGACGAATAAGGCGCAGGAGTGACACAAAATTGGAATGTAAATGTTCATGCCTTCGTCTCAAAACGTCGTTCGTACCGATAATAAGCACGACATGTGCAACCGGAAACCAGGAGTGACGGTTATGTTTAATAAGGGCTTTGAGCCCTGGGACTGTGAGGCCGGAAAGCCCCCGGAAACGGATTGAGCTATTCTGGAATTTAGCTAATCTACGGACATGACTATCTCCCAGGACGGTAATTGAATGAGAGTCCCCGTCCGGGGTAGTATGAGAACGTACGATCATTAAAATATTGAATTTATTATTATCGTTGTAGAAAAATAATTTTTTGAATATATCGAAAAACTGAAGGGGCTTTCGGAAATCTGTATGTTGAAAAAATATGGCACATAAAGGGTTGGGTGGCCTGGGCAATAAAAAGGCGCATAGGTATATAAATATAGGGGTATAGGGGGGGGTGTATACTAAATCTCGTTAAAATCGGGAGCAAAAGAGAGTAAAGACAATAGCGGGGGTGGAGTAGGCTTAAGTTCATTAATATGTTTAAAAAAAAATTATAAAATTAAATAATTAATTTAGAAATTAAGGTTTAATAAATAAAGGAATGGAGTGAGTGTCTTCTGTGACCGTCAGTGCGGAAAAAAAAAATTTTGGAAAAGTTTCATCAACATCCTATCCTCGATGTATGAGCCAGTACGTTTGGTTAAATTAGCGACCCGTAGGGATTGCTTCCCAATATTACCTAACCGATAGGCTAAAAGTTCGCTAAAAGATCGATGTAAAATGTAGCGTCAATTAATCGGAAAAGTTATGCATAATACTCGTTTGTTTTAAATTAAATAAGACCTACATCTAACATTCGTAGTTTACAGTAGAAGATATTGAGAAAGGATTTCTGCCTACGGTGCGCTATAAGCTGTATAAGATAACAGGCAAGGTCGATAACCACTGTAAACTGGTTTGACGGGTCTAAACTGTCGTTTAAAGACGGAAATAAATTACTAAAAACTACGTTATGTGAATTTACGCTGGAAAAAAATACAAGTCGTAACATAATTTATACATATTATATCTAAACATTCTAAACCTATATACTTTTATAATTAATTACCAAAATACACAATTATTAATAGATCGGTGAATAAAAGAATGAAAACAAATGATTTAAATGAATTTACGTTTAACGTATGCGAACAGCGAAAGAGAAAGAAAAAAATCTATAATTAATTATTTTAAACGATGCAATACATTATTTCCTTCAATAAATAAATATATATTACTCTTTTTCACATTATTTTACAAACTAAAATATTTTAATAATAATTTAATAATGAAATTTATTAACTTTATGCGGAAATAATTTTAAACTAGTAACTTATAACATGAATTAAATTTGGAGAATAAACAATAATATTTCTAACTATAGATAAAAATTGTAATTAAATAGTTAACTCACCATTTTGCCAGACAGGATGTTAACAAAAATAGGCCGAATTTATATTGGTTACTTACCATTTAATATACGCGGGGATAAAAATAAAAAGGTTAATTAGGAGTTATAATTAATTAGAGAGACGGAATTTAGATTTCGCGAAAAAAATGTTGTGCAATACTAATGAAACGCTAAGGGTTAGTTTTATCTATAAAAAATAATAATTTAATTTACTGAAAATTTTATAAAACAAAATTTAGCAAAAAAGAAGACACGTGTGGCCAGCCATTCGAGACATGTCGCCCAGCGCACAAAAACCATATTAACTCGTAAAAATTAAGGTCTTTTATTAAAATTTTTTAATTTTTCGTTTAGACACGACCAAAAGAACCCGGAACACAAGACAAAGCCCTTTTCTCTGGTACCATTCTGCAACGGCAGGGATAGTATTGGGATTGCATTGGGGGGCGATTTGGGTGGTCCGCGGATCTAGTTTGGTAATGTATTACCGGGTCCCGATCGCGTGGTAAAATTAATTAAGTACACTGGGCCAATCTCAACTTAGGCTAGCCATTTTTGACAAGTATTACTAGAAACTAATTTACTTAAAATAAGAGAATTATACCAATACCAATATTAATATTAACTACACTGTATTGCAACAACATGTCGGCCTATAGCAGGGCCTAACGTAGCCGCGTATAGTTCGACTAATAATTATACGATATTCCAAAAGTCGCGATGCGCCCAGATATAAACCCAAGGGCCGAACGGCCTTATTCCTTTGGGTTTAGCAAGGCATAATAGAAATTGACCGCACTATAATATAATTAGGAGGATCGCTGAAGACGTCCTTAGTCACAGCTGTCTCGAGCACTACTCTTGTCTTATCAACTGGCCGGGCGGATATGTCCAGATTCACGAAGGGGAGGGGGAGTAGTGGTAATCACCACAATATAAACACAAAATCAGATTTCCATGTGGGCACAACTAGTCGTTATTAAAATAAGTTTAATTCTTTATTCAATATCGTGGAATATTTGTCTTTATTTTGATTTTTCAGTTTATTTATCCTATTAATTAAACTAATTCTCATTCTTCCAAAAATTTTAAGATATGTGTCCATTCATAAATTGGAAATCAAGTTGAGTTTAATAATAATATGACTGAACTCTTTTACAATAGATTACAATTAGAAATAAAGCAATACATATATTTACATACCTGCATCCAAGTGTTATTTTTTGTATCAAACAGACGAATATCATTAAGCGGTCCATGTGACAGAGAATAACCACCAAACAACCACAAGGAGCCACGTCTGTCTGTAAGAAGAGAGTGACCAAAACGAGGAAGCATTTTACGTAAATGATCCAGGTTGTCTGCAAGATGAGCAGAGTTAAAAAGTTCAGTGAAAACTATTTGTGTAGGATTCCAAGAATTTATGCGGATGGAACATTGTGGTCCACCCCATCCGTCAGCACATAAACACCTTCCATAGCTCTAAAAACAACAAAAGTAACTTTATAACTTAATAAAATAAAATTTAAAAAATTACTATTTGAAATAAATACAAATGAAGTAAAACTTGTGTTGTAAATCAAATGTTTGCTACACTGCTTTAATAATATAAACTCTTTTGCATTTTGAGAGAGGAAATTCAAGAAATTCAACCACTATATAATAATCGTTTAGGAATTATTACCAAAAACTTTGTTCTGAATACATAATAATATAATAAATTGTCTTTGGTTTCTAATCTTTTTTGCAATAATTAATTTCACAAATGAGAAAACAATCCATTTTAAGAAACAATCAGTAGATTGCTTATTTAATGTAATGTTTTTCATACATAATACCATCAAAATAAATCCAATAATGGATATTTAATATGTTTAAATATGTCCATATATTTTGCATACCATTTATAAATATCCATATATTTTTTGAATCATAATTTTATTTTATTTTATAATCTATCATATAAAACTCTACATTTAATTTAATATTATGCATCACTAGGTGAAAAATAAATAATATAAATGTATAAATTTAATACAATTTCAACAAAAATATTTAATCATTTGTTTTGAGAAATAGACAATTATAACTTCTAAACAATCCCCACAGTGATATGGGAACATTTTTGTTTTTCTATTTTAAGTATGAGCCTTTAATTTACTATAACACTAAACATTATAGATATAAGACTATAAAGTTAAATTAATAAATACTAACCTGTGGTTCAACATTCAGCACAGATTCATCCTAGATCAAAACAATTCAGTCTTCTACTGATTGAGAAAGTGAACAGTGTTTACGAAATATTTCAGAACTTTAGTGTTTTTGTGTGTGTTTTCTTACTTGTGTACTATTAGGTAATAAATACCAAGTACCACTTTCCAAGGTAAGCCTATCTCCTGTCACTACAAAATCTAACCAATCTAATAGGCTATGTGCCCTATTAAATTCTAACCTAAGACTATAAAGTTAAAAATATAGTTTTGACTATTATCAGACCTTATCACAAACGCCTTGTTTCAAGTCAGCACTACAGTTGTTAGGACAAAGGAAGTCATTGCAATCTGGACCTGTGGAACCCTCCGGACAAACACATTGACCTTGCCGACAAACACGATTCATTGGGCACTTATCTGGACAACTCAACACTGTTACCGTTGCATTGAAACCTTCAACCTGCTCTCCTTGCTTGTAATGTACTGTCAGAATACCTGTAAACATAATAATAATAAATATTGGTAACAAAAATTGTATACAATAATCGAATGTATGCCATTTCAAAAGATGAAATGAAATCTGCAGAGCAACTATATACGAATCTTTAAAAGAATCAATTATTGTTACTTTTTACTTTTAATTGATTATTTCAAAAATTCTTCCGCTCAGACACAGAACTACCTGAGCTTTAGATTAAACTCTGCCATATCATACTAATAATTTCCTTCTTTACAAGTTAAATAAACAATGCACACCTTCGGAAGGAGAGATATCTGAAAGTTGACAGGAAATAGATTTGCTTCATTCATTCTGTAGCCTTCAACTTGTGTCAAATAAAACAGAAGAAAGAAAATACTGTTTTTTGTAGTACATTATTTAAAGGCATACATTGGATAAAGTTGTGACTTAAAACAATATATATTTAGATGCCTTACTTAATGAAGAAATCAAAAATTTTAATAGTAGACCACATTCTATATTTAATTATCTAACAAATATGAAGCAAGTTCCTATGGAATTTATCTCTGAAGAAAAGATTTATGTTAAAACAATGAAATTTTTAATCACTCCTACAGAGCGATAATTATTTACAAAGAAAATTACAGAAATTTTTGGCGATTAAAAAAAATCACATTCTACATACCGTACCTTATTTCTTAATAAAATTAATTTTCAACGTGGATCTAACTTTTTCACGGAAAAATGTATTTGCACAATAACGTTAGGTCTGGCCAGGTGGCCATATACACACACACATATATATATACAAAGTAATTCACATAAGGTTCCGATCACTTTCTGAACTGATTCCACTAGTAAAAATAATGAAAAAAGTTCATATAAACGTAGGTCCAGAAATGATTTGTTTTCGAGTTATCTACCTTTTTTTTTTTTTTTTTTTTTTTTTTTACAAAATACCTAATATTTTTTAAAGTAAAAAATATATTGAGCTCAAACTTTGTATACTTATTTGTTGTGTAACATTTTATCACTGCACTACAACCAGAACGTTCTTTTGAATATTTTCAAAATGGCGGCCATTTAAAATTTTTAATGTCAAATATCTCAAAAACCACTAACTTTACAAAACATTTACAGGAGACCAAAAAATGTACGTTGTTAATGATAAACATAACAGTTTTTTTTTTTTGTCTGTAACTCAAGGTATAACAGAGATATTGACAAAAAAACAAAAAATGTATTTCTTGGTAATTGTCAACAATACCCAGAATTACTCCATAATTAGGTAAATTATTTCCTTAGTTAGTAATGCAAAACACATGGAAAAATACATTTTTAGTGAATGTTATTTATTATAGCCTTAATTGTTTCATAGAGTGCAGTGCAAATAACTATGTGTTTATTTTATAATTAGCGACATATCAATTTGTGTAATACGACATCTATGGGTTTGTTATTTATGACCGAGGAATACACAGACATTAATTTTTTGGCAAAGTTAGCGGTTTGGAGACATTTGACATTAAAAAGTTTAAAAGGCCGCCATATTGAAAATATACAAATGAACGTTCTGGTTTGTAGTGCAGTGATAAAAGGTTACACAACAAATAAGTATACAAAGTTTGAGCTCCATATCTTTGTCATTTTAAAAAATATTACCGGTTTTGTAAAAAAAACAAAATGGATAACTCGAAAACAAAGCATTTCCGGACCTATGTTTATATGAAGTTTTTCCATTATTTTTGTAGAATCAGAAAGTGCTTGGAACCTTATGCGAATCACCCTGTATATATATATCCACTTGGCCAGACCTGTATTTACACGGTAATGATAGGTCTGACCAGGTGGCCATATATAATCAAATCATTATCTAACCACAACTGAAATTTTGAAAGAAAAGGAAGAAATTATGCCAACAGCACGTGGTGTTCCCAAGCAGTCACCCGTCCAAGTACTAACCAAGCCCAATGTTGTTTGACTTCAATGATCTATAAATGCATTGAATCCTATAGTTTTGAAATTGTGATTTTTCGGTGAAAAAGTTAGTTCCTTGTTAAAAGCTTTTAATCGAATTCAATAATTTTAACATAACTGGTTACTGTGGTGTTATCAATACATCGGGATAAAAATTCTAATTTCTACTACTTACTTATTTTTATTTTTCGTAAATTTGTAGTATTCAGAGAGTATTAATGGAGGAAAACAATCAATAGAGATTAACTATTTTCGACTTGGGGGAGGGAGGGGTTCTTTCTCGTATTCAACATTAAAAATGTATTATTTCATAATTTTCATTTCTTTATACTAAATAATATGTGCAAGAAATTAAAATGTGAGAAAATTGCAAGTTTTTGCGAGATGTATAATATGGGAAATACAGCAAACATATTCCAGGTCAATTATTTTTCCCCACCACCGTATTATATTCGCACTTAGTTTAGTATATTATCAGCGTTGGTATTAGGCTAGACACATTGGACCATTGACATGCTGTTTTAAACCTTGTCATCTCTCTCTCTCTCTCTCTCTCTCTCTCTCTCTCTCTCTCTCTCTCTCTCTCTCTCTCTCTCTCTCTCTCTCTCTCTCTCTCTCTCTCTCTCTCTCTCTCTCTCACACACACACACACACACACACACACACACACACACACACACACCCAACTTTGTGCTTCTTTCATCTTTCTTTCAAATCAAAGCTATATTAAAATAGGGAATAATATTGTAATAAAACAAAATTAACTTCGAGCAAATCTGTGCAGGTTGGAGAAATGAGGGGCATGTAGTGGAGGTAAACAGGCTGCTAGTAGATATGCTAGTGCGTGAAGAAGAATTTATTTCTTCCTACATATTTTTATATAACCACTTTTCAAGTTGTCAGACCATGAAAGACTTTTAACTTGAGTAGTGTGAACATAGGTTTCATCAGGAAAAATGATTGGTCACCCTTCAAGTCTATAGTTTTTCATTATTTTTAAATCATTAATTCTTTTCTATCATATGTCATTTTTCTCAATTAACTTCTATTGTCATCAGTTTTTCCCCACCGGAAACCCATATTTCTAAAATTTTTGCGTGTAAGGTTTCAGTCGTGAAATTAAATTCAAGTACTAGTTGTTCGGTTTTTAAAACTGTCATTAGTGATTTTGATCACGGTAGTTGGTTATATTTTAAATGGAAATGATGAACTATATTATGTAACACGGTTTCTGAAAGTTATCAATATTTACTTTTTTAATTAATCATCTTCGAGTTTTTCCAGGTGTTGAAAAAGTCACATTTTGTCCACATTTGTTGAATTCTGTTATTACTTTTTTTACCGTACTTAATGGTATTCAACATAAGTCAGCAACTCTGTTGTTAATATTATTCTTTAAGATTTTTGAATTTTCTTCTACAATCATTTTTTTACAATAATAGAGTTACTTTGCCTTCGAAATCATACTATCAGGCCTAGTTGATTAATTAATTTATGTTGAGGCATTATAAACAAACTCAGAATGTAACAAAAGACCAAGACTATTTTGATTCTATAATACAAAGATCAGATGCAACTGTTGTTATATATAAAGAGTTAGTCACCCGTTTCTCTCCCTCTCTAAGTTCTACCATTAGACTGCCCCACCCCTTGTATACACAAACTCGTCAACTGAACATCTCAATATTCCACAAAGTTAAAACTTTGTCTTACTATAAATAGAGCATATCCTTACTCCTTACAATTTTTTTTTTTTTTTGCCATTCGTTAACGAGACAATTGTCACTTTTTCACAACAAAACCACTCTATTCACTTTTAGTAGTGTTTTTTAACCACAATATTTTCCGGATGGTTTCGTTAATTAAGTAGCAAACTTCGCAATGGTTTCAATCAATAATTTTACTCTTATATGATATTTTAAAATATTTGTTATATATTTATATTTCGTATAAAATACTATACCACAAGTCGCATTCGGTAGTATAACATTTTCACGAAAAATGTATTGTTTTTTCTCCATAGTAAGGCAGAAGTTTTTTTTTGTTTAAAATTTTTATTTTTTACCAGACTGATTTTCTTTTACTTAACCAAACAGAAAAATCATCACTCCCAGACTCCAAATGATTTGTTTGTAATGAAATATAAAAATACTAAGAGTTACAAGTATAACTTAATAATTCAATCTTATTTTCTTAAGTAAAACTTCCTACTTAGTGTCTATATTCGTTGTGTAGAATCAATAATGTTCATTTCCTGCCTATAATTATTATCTCTAATCACCTCTCCCCTACAATCGCTGCTTTATGTGGGCTATTCGTTTTCTGAATAATAACACTTTTTATTTTTTATTGCGTTCCTTCTAACAATAATATAATTTTCTATTATTTAATACCTCCTCCCCGATGATATATATATATATTTTTTTAGGTTTTATGAAGATCATGCAGTATCCAATTTGACAATATTAATTATTGACACGTACTACTGGATAAAAACAATGTGAATTATTAATTTCTCAGTTCTATTAAAATTTAACATAATACATATAAATTCAATTTTTCTTTGAGTTATAATTTAAAATCGGATTTTCTTATTTGGCTTTTGTTATAAATCTATTATAAAACTGACACATTTTGGTATTCCTATGTCTTCAGTAATGCATGTTGTCATTTAGTCGTCATGTTTAAATCGAACAAGTGGGGACAACACTAAGGCAGCTTAATTCCTTTATCCTGGCAACTTCCTGTTATAACTTTAACAACTCACAACATAAAAACTTGTTTTTCTCTCACGAGAAGAGTGACTAAAAATAAATATCATATCCGTATGTTTAGTTTCCTTTCCGATATAAATTCTATCTGTTTCCAATATCATATTGACTGTTTCCTCATTTATTAATTCACGTTTTATAGTGTTTATTGCAGTATTATTCCATCAGTTTGCGCATTGTTCGGAAACCAAGCCAGGCTCGTAAAAGCAAGACCTACTTGGAAAACTTTGCCCAGTTCGAAAATTTAACCAGGCTTGGAAAATCATGTGAGCTTGGAAAATCGAGCCATGTTCAAACATTCGAGCTAGGCTTGATAATTTTACGGTCATTGTTTGAAACTCAAGTTCGAGCCGATCGAAATTTCAAGGGCTCGCACATCCCTAAGAATCACATAGCCGATAATCGGCCACACCCAGCATAATCAGTAGCCTAGGCAACTCAAACTAAAGTGAATTCCAAATTTAATGTAGACCAAAATACATGTCTCCAATCCTTCCTTTAACATAGAAGTTATTTCCAGTACGAAGTTTCGGTTTTTCATTTCCAGGTTACTACCAACTAGCTATACATGGACTCATGGAAAATTATCAGTTTGACCAGATCAATTACAGGTTCCAACCCACATTAACCCAATGTCCACTTGCTTGCCAAGTACAGCTAGGTGGTAGGTGTCTGAACTCGAACTGTTAAGATCCTCTACAATACAAAGCACATACGAGTATCAATCAGGATCCAAGCATTTGATTCTGCCAAGGCAATCAGAATGCGCATCACCACTCCCAGATGTAAAGGACATGAACGCGACATTTTTTCTTTCTCAAACCCATAAATGGTTTTAACATCTAGAAAGAATGGCAGAATCACATCACTTGGTTGCCAAGAGAAGAAACTCTGCCTAAGAAAAAGATGTACAACACAAATAGGAATCCTAAGAGAAGGTACAAGTGAAGGTGAACTGTATGTAAATGAATATACAGATGATAGTTTGTATTGTGAGTGTTATGTGAAATTAAATATACGTGGGTATTTTTATTTGTTCTTGGTAGTTCTAAGGTTAAGGACAACACAATTTTAATTCTGCTGCATCTCGAATCCTACAAAGTAAACAACTTGTTAAGGCGATGATGACCAAGAGATTATTCGCCTTTAAATAACAAAGAAAAATAAAGAAATTGTATAATCATAAACTTACCCGATTTGGCTTCCACCGTAACAGGATATTTAATGTCTTGAGTACAAAATACACCTAAAACATGGCTCTGATGGTTTCCATTGGATGTCACAAAGTCTGGCAGACCATCATATATGTAAACACTATTTTCTGTGCATGTAACAGCTATGTCAGAGTCAATTGTAAGCTGAATTACGCTTGCTCTGTAAACATATTGAATAATGTGTACACAATAGTTATCAATTTGCAATATTTAATATTCTTTAATTCATTTTTATTTTAATATGTTTTTATTATTGTTCAGCTCATCCCAGTTAAAACATAAAACTCTTGAAAAACAAAGTTAACAATAAAATATCGGTTTTGATTTGTAGAAAAAATTTTATCTTAATCAACACCCAATATATCTCTTCAACATATTGAACTATAAAGGAGTTATTACAAAAATCTTTTTGAGAAATCATAAACTTTTTGAAATTTATCAACAATTAGTTTACATAATAAGCTTTTTAAAAAGTATTTTATACTAAATTGAAAACAAAATTAAGACAAAGGTTGAGTTAGAACAGCAAGGTAACACAAACACGCATGCCTGCACACAAACACACAGATACATACTCTCACATTATATAAATAAATTTAATATATTAATATAATTTCATATCAAATTGAACGAACAGTTAAAATAATTCTGGGATCAGAATTAGCACACACTTGTTGGTCCTAGGTCCTACAATTGTTGAAGCATTACTATATTTTCAAAGAAAATTTGAAAAAAATATTTATATAATAATAATATTTATAAAGTACAATTTTTATAAATACTGTATGAGCTAAAAAATACAGTAATGAAAATTGGTTTCATAATATTTAAAATGTAAACAATACAAATAATATAGATAGCGATGTATGGAAGTCAGTCCCATGTTATCTAAGAAAGAGTAAATTTTTAATGCTTCCTACTAATTTCCAGACAGTATTCGTTATGCTCAAATAGACCTTCAAACATATCCCTACAGATATTTATGTTTGTTCTATATCATTTACGTAAATCAAAATCTTTTCCAATAATTCACAATGTTTGTCAGTGCAATATCCTCAAAAATGGTTCCCGTAACACACTCCAAATTTAGACAATGGGGGGTGTAAAATCAGGTGATTGTTTCACAGGAAATTAAGCAGCTTTGGTTTCTAAAATTCCCTTGGCATAAACAATCAATGAAGTGATAACCTGACACACATGTATGTATTATACTTTCCGTAACTGTTTGTTTGTCACATACCATATAAAGATATAGGTTAAAGATTGTCCTATAAATAATGCATATTTATATAAAAGTTGAATTTTAATTTCAATAAATGAACTTACATCTCAGATTTATTATGTAAATCATGTGGACTAACAATCCAAAGACATTCTCTTGATGGAGGAGCCTGTCGAGATTCCCAGACACTCATTTCAGCCGAACGAGAACCTAAACCTTGTATTTCACTACTAGTTAACATCCCTCTAGCCATGCACTGAAAGTAACAGGTGCCTCCACGTCTGAAAATCACAAAATACAATTATGATTCTTATAATTTTATAAAGTTAAAGAGTTTCCATTTATAGATATAGGTATCAATTAATTAAGAACATATAACTATTTATTAAATGTGGATGATTTTTTTAAAATTCTTTGTGGCAATTTCCCCCCTCCCTCCAAATGTTTGTTACATTTTATAGTTCGATTCTTCATGAAAATCTAATGAAGGTGACAAAACATATCTTCCCAACAAAACAAGAAACAATGCACCACACATATAGCAAATAAGGTAGGAACAGCAATAGGCAAACACTAATCTGTGCTCTCCTCTCTATCTAGTGTTAAATTTCCAAGCAACATTTCAACAGTAGCCATTGTTAAAATCAACCGTATAATCTGAGCTCTATTGGAATAATATTAAGTGTTTTTGAAGAGTAGCATGTGAATGTGAAATTAATTGAAAAAACACTCATAAGCATTCAAGCAGGTTGCTGAATTAGCAAATATCTAAAAAGAAACCGTTCAATCTATTTTTCACTAAATATTGACATTAAAGAAGTGTTCTCAGTGATGGTGATGAGACTTTTCACTCCTGAGCAGAAGGTATGAACATTTTATACTGACATGTTCAAAAATATTAAAAATAACATAGATATAGAAAGCTAAAGTACAAAAGTATCTTACAAATGAAAATACATATAGGAAATTATGACTAAGCCCATAAAATGTATTTTTTGTAAACAGCTGACCAAATAAATTAAATTAAATGAAATGATAAGAAAATAAATAAGTAAAATAATTCTAACCTTTAAAAAAGATAATAACTTGCAACAAATAATTTTTTTTTTTTTATTTATTTATTTTATTTTTTTATTTTTTTTTTTATTCAGAAACTAAACATATCCCATGCATTGAAAAACTCGCAGTTCATTAAGGCAAACCCAAATTCAAAGGTAATGCCGATAGTTTTTTCTATATCCAACAGACTGTTGTGTTCATCTCTGCACGAAGATCAACCTGTTAATCAGGACTACTATAAGGAAATCTCGACAGTCCTTCATCAAAGTAAAAAGAAAAAGATCTGAAATATGGAAGAACGCCTCAAGGATTCTTCATCAAGATTTTTCATCCCATGTTGAAATATTAACAGTAACTCACTTAGCCTCATGTAACTTATTTTGTTATAAGAGATCAGGTCTAAATTAAAATGAATCTTTCCTCCTGATACAGTGAAGGCTAAAGCAAACGAGTTGATGAAGAAGATGACTTGAGGTATTGTTTTTAACAGTGAAAAATTTGCATGGAGTGGCATAGTGATCAGGGAGGGCATTTCCCTTATGTATTTGTTGACTACACAATTTTAAAACATCAGTCAAATTATTTTATTACCATGCCTTGTACATGAAACTAAACTACCTTTATTACATGTCATTAACTATTTTACATACAAAACTATTTAACTTTATTTATCGTGTTTATAAGTCTAATTTTAATCAATAGTAAGAAAAAGAGATAACTTTACCTAGGATCTCCATAATAACCCTTTTTACATTTATCACAAGTTTTCTCTTCAGTATTATCTTGGCAGAAACATACACCACTCACTGAATCACATACTCCAAGAGCAGGGTTGCCATGTTCATTACAAGTACATCCTTTACATCCTAGTGTAGTAGTTGCGTTACCAAAACTTCCAGCTCTGTAACCACAAATTTTACTTTACTATACAAGCAATACAAAGTCACATATAAAGTTCATAGCATTAGTAAAGTAATGGCTTATTATTAACAGTTTGAATGTTCTGTAAGTAGATGGAAATGTAATTAGCCTACTGTGAATTGAAGTCTTTTGTTTGTATAAAATATGAGTACTATAACTAGGGAATAATTTATTTTTTTATTTTAAAACAACCATACATTATCATAAGAACCATTCCTTCATAATCTCATGTGGATAAAATTTTAATGTGTTCACATTGTAGTTACAGCATTTCAACCGTGAACAAAACATAGCTCGACATTTTCACACCAAGCAAAAATTCATGAGAGGGAATTTTACTAATTACATATTAAAATATCAGTTACCTTAAATTTTCTGCATAGTAAAATTTTCGAATGCACTAATGACAATTGAGTGAAACCATCATTAACCAATCAAAAGATTAGCACAAAAAAAGAAAAGGGAAAAAGAAGCTTTGAAGACAGTAGAAAGTAGAATGATCCCTTAAGAAACACATGTTGAAAATATACAAAGCCCTTGCAATTAAATAAGTATTCATCCAATAAATAAGTGCCACTAAAGTCATCAAATGTACTAAATTACATTTGAGTGACTAAAATGTAATAATCCCAGTGTTTAAATGAAGTGAAACATATATTCAGTGAGTCCAATATATAATTGAGTGATATTCCCCAGAGTGAAGTCCAAAGTTTTTTATAGTGTAAAGGATTTATTAAAAGGATATTCCAAAAAAATATTAAATCACATTGTCTTTATATATTACGCAACATAAGTAATTTTACCGATATTACTCAAGGGTCAAAAGCATAAATATATGTACTGTTTTTTTACAAATTCAAACACTGAAATATTATATTTAGATTATAAGATTATATTTTTGAATTGTAAATTGTATTAGAGAACAATCCTAAATTATAAATAGTACTTAATATTTGTAAGCATGGGACATCTCCAACCAATAATAATCTTAAGTTAGTAATTAATTGTAATAATTAAAGTAGTATAGATGGTTAAATTAGAAAATAAAGAGATAATTGTTTAAAAAATAATAACTTTAGAATTTTTAAAATGATAAAAGGAGAAAGGTGTTTTTATGATATTGAATAAAAAAGTGAATTTAAATGAATGTATTGTAAGCGGGAAAGACTGCTTTCGCGTGAAACAAAGACTTAACATCACATGATATGCCATAAAAGGACTTGATCCCAATCCTCTAATGTGATTGGTTCGGGATGTAAAAATTCAAATAACAAGAGAGAGCAGGAGTTGCATACTCCGAACAGAAAAAGCAACTCTGCCTACAAATGGAATTTGTAGTCACTCTTCGAGAAAACGGTGAAGTCGTCGGACGTGTGAGACTGTTGTCGTCGAGGCGAGATTTATTTTGTAAGTTAATAGGAGAAGTGACTGTGATATAATTGAACAAAATAAAGGTGTTTTATGAACCTATGGACGAAATGAAATTGTAAGTAAGTAAACATTGAAATAACCAGACTTTTATAAAGACATGACAATGAACGATTGATAGTTTTTAACACTCCAACTGTTAAAGACCCGAAATCGTACCCATTCTCCCAGACAAGTTCCCACATACAGAACAGTTGTAAGAGGTCATCATATCGTTATTTGCATGGAGGTTTAGAGAAAAAGGATGTAAACTCTTGTTGTAAATTAAACCCTGTAAATGAGATGGAAATCTGTAAGATAATTAACTCGGGCTAAAGATAATTGCACTTGATTCTGCACTACTCAAATCACACGCTGGGTCATGAATGAAGTAGATGTTCGGATTGGTGGGACAAGAACGCATTACGCTTCACTGGGCACCATTTTGTGTGGCTAATTCCAAGTCAGACACAAAAGATGATATTTCAGAGACAATAATAATATGTGTGTATGCACACTTCTAAATCAAAATCAAAACGAAAACATCTTTTGAGTAATCCACTATGTATATACTCATGTTATAGAACTAACAAACATTGACAATTTCTAATAACTTATAAAAAAAATGATACTTATACTTTAAAACAATATTGAGATCATTTTTATGTATTAATACAAAGTTAATACATTTACCAAAGTTTCACAATTATTTTCTACTCCCCTAAAGTCTGTTTTGAGATAATTTAATTTCATCTCTTAAATACGTCATGCCACACATTATGATTATATGCTAAGTGGTCACTATGTGGCCACCCTGCAGCGCTAAACACATACGTGCTGGCTATAGAAAAGCTTTGGATGAGGGGATATTTACCTATAGACAAGAGAAAGTTCTGTCAGTGGTCCAAGAAGCCCTAAGCTTAGGAATAGAAATTGCAAGAAAGGATGGCAATCCAAATCTATTATTACAAACCCAAATTCACTTTGTTAGAGATGGAGGTAAAACTCAAGAATGGGATCCAAGCCGGTTTCAAATTTCAAGCCGGCTTTGGATTGGAAGATTTTAGTAGATTGTGCAAATAGCACAACCAATTCCCTGAAGAAATAGCCGTAACGAATCTTTTCCTTGACATATCAGCTTATTCCCTGAACACAAAACAACTCATCATGGTGGAGCTCACAGTACCCTGGAAAACTAACATCCCTCAGCAACATCTTTACAAAACTAATAAATATTTTGATTTGGAAGTGACTGCTCGATTGAAAGGCTTCACTACGCAGTTGAAGTTGGAGCACGTAGACTACCATCAAAAAGCATATATGATTTCTTGAAGAGATTGCCTTTGTGTAGAAGAGAAATAAGTCTAAAGAAGCTTTTTCTGAATCATACCTCCTATGGGTTAGAAGAAGAGACCAGTGGAAGGTTGGTGAGGATAATGTTGTGGCCACGTTTAAACCCTAGATGCTCGGTTGTCAGTCCAGGGCCAACCTAATTCCTGACCACGCCAGGTAGGCCTGTCTTAAATAACAGTAATACCACATCTTTGCCATGCTCCTTTCATCATCATAGGTACTCATCAACAGGTTAAACAACAAGGAAAAAAAAGTAATGACTAATGGAGAGCACTGCAGAACATCAGGGTGAGATTTTAAATGTATAACAAGTAAGGGCAAGAATTTAGGCAATGCAATTTTTAAACCAAAGTAATACCAATGGAAAAACAAAGTGGCAAACATTGTTCTTTCTATAGTGAAATAATTTATATTTAGGATCTATGTTTTACTTATTATTTATGTTCCAAAACCGATAAATCATTCTGGCGGACAATATGTAAAAAGAATCAAGTAAACATTGTTATTTCATTTCTTTTCCCAAGTCCTTTTATTTTATACGATTTCTAATTTGTCTCTACATGTAATGTTTAAATATACAATTAAAAATTTAGTAAAGTACCAATTATCTGGATTAATTTGGGATTGAATGATTTGGATAATTTGAAACAAAATTACATAAATGTATAAAATAGATGAAAATGGTCAAATGTTTATAAAATAATATATTTATATATTGTCAAAAATGGTGTTTTTATGAATATACAATAATTATACAATTAATTTTCTTTATAGAGAGTTCATACACAAGATTTTTAAGAAAAAACAGGTAGACCATTCTTTTCTGATTACTAGCTCCAAGACATTTTTAACAGCCACATTCATCTTGTCTCTCTTAACTAAAAGCTATTTCAAAAGAATTAAATACATCACAATGAGATGGGATACTAATGACACTAACAATAACTTTTTCATCAGTCATAATTTAGTATCAAGGATCATCAATATCAGATCTTAGACAGTCACACTCTTTCAACCCCCATATTCAAAAAATCCTAAGAAGATTCAAGATTTACCGGTAGCAGAAAGAATCACTGCTGTTATGATGGTAACACCAGGTATGATTAAACATACGTTAATCATTTTGTAGTAATAATTGTTTTAAATTCCAATATTATTTTGTTATGGACCTATATACGAATAATAGTAATAATTAATGAAGTGTGGTTACCTGCAATATTGACAGTATTCGCCAGTTGTCCAATCATGACAATCATCACAAATACCAACTCCCTGGGAACAAGTTGAATGGTTGTTACATCCACAGTTAGTGGCACAGTCAGGTCCTGTCCAGCCCAAGTCACATTTACACGAGTATTGAGGTGCTCCAACACAATATCCATATACACACTTGTTATAACAGCTGTAAAAAACAAACAAAATATTATTGTGTCAACATTTAAGATATGAGTATACAAAACTTAAAATTTTCAATCAGAACTGAACTCAGTCAAACCAAATTAAAGTTCTTACTTCTTAATACAGACATGCATCATCAAGTAACACTGATAGCCTGATGTCCATTTTACATTGTCATTGCCCAAAGCTACATGAGAATAGTTCTAACAGTTCCTCTATTTAATATCAGCTCCTTTAGTGAGTTTTTTAGGGTTTGAAACACAGCATCCCAAAAGTATGTGTTATAAATCTTCTTAGTTGATAGTTGGGAGACTCTTCGAGATTAAAACTATATAGATACTGTTGTGTGACAATATCTCTGTTTTGGCTCTAGCTGCAAGAATGGCTCTATGGTGAAAGATATCTTAATAAATCATGGGATCGATTGGTTCTACTTTTATTTAAAATAAGTTTTTAATGTATCAGCAGATATTTCTTGTTGAAACTCCATATTCAAGGATTAAATAAAGCAATAAAGCTAAAGTTTT
The DNA here is from genome assembly GCA_963513935.1 of Aphrophora alni. Classification (NCBI taxonomy): domain Eukaryota; kingdom Metazoa; phylum Arthropoda; class Insecta; order Hemiptera; family Aphrophoridae; genus Aphrophora; species Aphrophora alni. The sequence continues at coordinate 37,260,302 of OY740771.1, read as the reverse complement.
AAAATTATTTTAATAATATAAAAGAGCTATAATTGTTTCGCCTTGCGGCATCATCGGGCAACTGATAATTAACAAGTATTGACAACTATTTATACATACACAGAAACAGGAAACTGAAATACAATAGAGGAATCGGGACGGGTAGGGGGAATGACCTAGCAGCTACATAAAAGGAACTTCAAAATATTCGTATCCTTGAAGAATAGAAAAATAGATACCTAACATAACTGTATAAAGTAATCCTTGTAATGATTTATTATAATGTCTTTCTATTAATCTATGATGAGCTCATCATAGGTTGATGAACTATGTTCAGGATGGGTTTTTTGTTCTTTTTTTTATTATACACAGTTGAATGTTACTGTTTGATCACCTTATGTTTTCAATTTTGAGAAGTATTAGAAGGTAGGTGGGAGAGACTGACACCTGTACAAGAATGAAAGAAGTGGTAAATAAAAATGTTTACCAAAGTTGTATTATGTGATTTATTTTTTTATTTATTTATTTTTTTTAAGTTTAAAATATCCTACTTTATTTTATCAATGATTACGGTCAAAATCATGTACAAAGAAAGTTTTGTACATCTACCAATGGAAGATAATGACTTGGTCTTGAAAAGTCATCTTGGCCAAAACAAAATGTTTATTATGGAAAATTGTGTTTTTAAATTTTTGTTAAGTTTTATTTTTGAACTAAGTTAGCAAGTTTTCAATTGTGAGCTTAAAATTCAGATTGAACCAAACTTGAAACATTTGAAATTTTCAAATTTTGCATATCTCTAATTTAAGGTATAATATAGTTCATGTCGAGTACTAAATGGCTGAATAATATATATTTCTTATCCAATACAGATTGAAAAACGTATGAATACTATTCTAATTATTTTTAAACCTGGGAATACATGGACAGAAAAAATATATGTTTTTTTTTTTCTCTACAAAACAGAAAAGTAAATTTAAAATACTACCAATTTAATCAGATAAATTATTTTATTTATAAGACTATTTCGATTAAATAAAGCATACGTCAAGTTAAAATTACAAATCTAATCAAGCTGTGTTCGTCAGTAGGAACAATAAACAGACTGTTAAATTTCATATTTTAAAACACTTATAAATAGAGCCCGGATGTTTGGCAAAATGCCTTAATTTTGCCTATTTGCCCTTTTAACGTTTTTAAGCTCATTTAGCCTATTTTAATTATAAAAGCCTATCTTTGCCTTTTGCAAGAAAATTTAATATTGTTTGTACAATAAACGTGTCCAGAGTGGAACGGGAATAAGTCGGAAACTTGGTCTTGGTTTATGAAACCAAATTCTTTGACAGACGTATATTTCTTACGAATTAGGAGTGTTTATACTTTGAACCAGGATGCTTCACATCCGGTGTACATCCGTTAGACGCTAGCCTTTTCCTGTTTCGGAGTTGCTGTTCACAACTATGTAACCGCGAAAAGGAAAAGAGAGAGAGAGAGAGAGAGAATGAACTGTTTCTAATTTCTAGGAAAAATGTTCAGGCATGTAAGTTTTGTTTGTTTAGCCTACTCCCACCAATAACTTAACTGTGCGTGTGTGCTGCCTCTCTTATTCAGTACTGTACAGCTAGATGTGATACATGCCAGTATCTCGTCAGTCGTTAGCTATTATTGTCGACTATTTTATTTATAGTGCAAGTTGCTTGTTTAATTTTTATGTTGACCACTTATATTTTATAATCTTTGTAAGAAAAGAAATATAATTAGTTCTTGTCGGGTTTTAAAACATAAATTCATTCTAGAATGCCTAAATTCAGTAAACCGTTAAATAGTAAACTCAACAGTTATGTTAACGAATTTGGTGCCGATGTGTTTTCAACAGATGGAAAGGTCTTATTGTGTAAAGTTTGTGAAAAAACAGTTAATCATGAAAAGAAGTATTTTATAAATCAACATGTGTCCACAGCAAAACACGTATCTGCAATTGCTTCCAGAAGTGGTCAGAAGAAAATAGCGCTAATTTCAACAGCCATCGCTACAACTAGCAGACAATCACAGTTTTCATTAGACTTGTGCAAGGCACTACTGGATGCTGGAATCCCTTTCTGGAAGTTAGAAAACACGTCCTTCAAAAACTTTTTAGAAAAATATACTGGTGAAGTTTTTCCAAGTGAATCAACTTTGCGGAAAAACTACCTGTCTGTAGTGTATGAAAATACAGTTCAACACATTCGTAATGAAGTAGAAGGGAAACAAATCTGGATCTCCATAGATGAAACGACTGATGTGAAAGGTAGATATATAGCCAACGTAATTATTGGAACTTTGGAACATATGCAGGATGCAGTACCTAAAATATTCTTGCTGTCTTCAGATGAATTGGAAAAAGCTAACAGTACGACCATCGCCCAGTTATTTACAAATTCTTTGACTTTTCTCTGGCCTGATGGTATAAAATATAATGATGTCTTCTCTTCTTATCTGATGCCGCACCATACATGAAAAAAGCTGGTAAAACTCTGGAAATTCTGTTTCCTGGTATGATTCATTTAACATGTTTAGCGCATGGTTTTCACAGAATTTCTGAAGAGATCCGCAGTTTATTCCCTGATGTAGATAAGCTGATATTCAACATGAAGAAAATTTTTCTTAAAGCACCGTCTCGAACCCAGATCTTCAAGACTATTGCTCCTGAGCTCACTTTGCCTCCACAACCCATTTTGACGAGATGGGGAACATGGATTTCTGCTGCTCTATATTATTCTGAAAACTTTGATAAGTTAAGTGAGATAGTTGCTGTACTTTCTGAAGATGACGCCGCTTCAATTTGTGTAGTAAAGAACTTACTAAACAATGAGAGCATTCGAAATAATTTGTCTTTCATACAAGTTCATTATGCTATGTTGCCGAAAATTATAACAAAGCTTGAGAAAGGGGGGAGACCCTTGTGGCATCCATGCAGATAGTTGAAGATATGGTGCATCAGTTAGAAGCTGTTCCAGGTGAAGTGGGAAGTGCCATTAGTGAGAAATGCAAGCGCGTGATGTCGTCAAACTCCGGATTATTAAAAATAAAACAAATCTGTGACGTAATTAAAGGTGACACCACAGTTGTGATGAACATAAGTCCATCTACAGTAGCCAGCTTTAAATATGCACCGGTTACATCAGTTGATGTAGAACGGTCTTTTTCAATAATGAAAACAGTTCTTTCTGACAGAAGACAAAGCCTAAAAACAGACAATTTAAAGAAATACCTTGTGGTAATGTGTAACCAGAACCAGTAAAATGTAAGTTATCTTAATTATTTGTTTATTAATTGCTAAAATATATTATGCCTTTTTTTGAATTTACAGTGCCTTTTTTGTATTTCCTTCTGCCTTTTTTGCCTGCCTATTTTAAGTGTTATTAATGCCTAAACATCCTGGCTCTACTTATAAATAACCATAAAAACATGAATAGTGTAGTGATAAAGCCATTCATTTGCAAATTTTAAAAGTTTTTCTATTTTTCTTCGTAAACTAAACTAATTTTGTTAGATTAAAAAAACTAACAAAAATATGATCACAAGACCAGAACATTATATTAAAGGATGCAAATTATGAAACCACTTACGTTTTTGTGCATGAATTCTTTCCATCTCCTATAAACCCACGCCTACACTGACAACTGAAAGAACCATGTGTATTGGTACATTTAGCTTCTGGATGACAATTGTGGAGATTTAAGCCACATTCATCAACATCAGGACATTGAGCATACGACCAACTGACTTCATCCGAATAAAATGATGTGTTGTGTTTGTTGTTAACAACGAGATTACATGATTCTAAAACAACAAGAAGCAATAAATTACTTTTAGAGAAACACCTTGTAAACCAATATTATATTACATAAAAATATCTTACCAACACCAGGTTTGCTGAAATCTCCTGGTACACAAACACCTTGAATTGGGTTATCTAAATCATAACACCAACCACATCCTAAAGTTCGAAGACAAGTGGAACAATTGTTATGTCGCCCACAAACATCGCAAGCTAAACTTGCTTCACCACGTGGTGTGATAGAATGCGGACTATGATAAGGCTGATCTAACCACTCCCTACACATGCCAAACTGATATTGTGATGTGTATACTGCAAACGAAAAGCATTCCTGCAATCATAAAACAGAAATGAAAACAAAATTAATTTCTACAACATTCAGGTAGAAAGAAAGATTTAATATTTAAAACAACATATTAAGTGTCAATATATTCTAATGTACTTATTGTGATATAAATATCAATGATATTGATGAAAAAAAATTATAAATTCATAAAAAAAATTTTAAAATCCAACATTAAACAATTTTTAAGAGAATTGTAAACGATGAAAAACATTTTTAGTTCAAGCACTCATAAAAATGCAAATAATTGGTCCAAATATGACACTCTCTTAATTAGCGTAGCAACTAACTTCATTTGATATACTACTCAAAATTTTAAATTTTTTTTCTATACACAACATATGCTTACATATTTCTAAAGTAAATGTTTATTTAAATTCTTATTATTTTTCTTTAATGTGGACCTTGAAACTAGATAAACATGGCAAATTTTAAATATCATTATCGCCCCAATTTCTAATTTAAAAAATTTCAGACACACGACTTTATGTTAAAACCTATAAAACTTTCGAAAGGTTTTAAAAATAAAATAATGAATAAACAATGGAAGTTGCTTAAGGTCTCAATTTCAGATTTGATTTCTTTAGACATAGCATGACTGCCTTGCTGCTCATTTGCTATAGACTGGCTATACTTCTACCTCCACCATAGGTACATATTAAGTAACAACAAATATTCTTCTGTGAACTTAATAAAAGCTCATTTCATGGAACATTCAGCAATAAGAATAATAAATGATGACTCAAATGTAGAAAATATTATTGGGATGCAAGAAGCAAATGGAATTACACTAATACACTTACTATGGTGAAACATTAGTACTTAATGATACTAGATTCTATTCTTAATGTGATATAAGAATGACATTGAAAAACACCATTCTTAAATAACCAGACATTGTAAACACATTACTTTAGTACTAATATAATAATTAAAAAATAGTTCTAAATGGAAACTAGAACTTTCCATTCAATGATGTGAATGTAAGTGATTAACAAGCAGGTGAAGGAAAATGTATACACTGCATCACTCTGTTACCATGACAACATGAATTTATGAAGGGAAAAAAACCTACTGAGCACCCCGTTAAGAATGCAGTGTATTGTATGACCAATGAAATTTAAAATATTGTAATATAACACTTAAAGAAAAAGAGTAAAATTATCTACAGTAAGGTTAGGGAAATTATTAGAAATGTTATAGTGCAACAGATATATAAAGCACTGATATTAAGTATTCTAGCTAACCAGCTGTGTAACATGTCAATCACACAGTAGATTATTCTGTTAATCAGCTGATCTAAATTTCAAGTAACTTAATTTATTGAATGCCCCATTAGTCCATTGTTTTAAATATTCTATCCTAGAGTAATTATATGTTGTTTGTCAGGCTACCTGAGTAGACAAACACCAAACACATCGTCCATTCCCATCTAAGCATTGAGTGCAGTTTTCTCGGCCGTAGCAAGGTGCTGGACATTTAGACACTTCTGTCACTGCATTTAATGCCCTAAAATAAATAATAAACGTTATTATGATATCTCTGTTATTTTCTTAACAATGTTAATGATAAAATAAAGTCATTTTTATAACTATTCCTATTCCCAGTAAATTTTTGTGATTGTATGTATTATTCATGAAAAAACATAGTAATTGTTTAATTTTTTTATTGCATATTTACACAATAGTGATGTTCAAAAATTTTTTACATATGATTTGGTTAATGGAAAATGTTTGAGGAAACCTAATCAGTCGCCTGTGGGTGCATATTTCAAATTGGGAACATACAGACACTTGGTCTTTTTACAGACATATGTAGCATTGACTGTCTGTGTTAACTTCATACTCGCTTGCTAACCGTTTATAGAGAAGATAAATACAAAAATTTTCATCAGTCAAGTTGAAAAAAATGTACAATATGTCGTAAAATTCTGAATTGAAATTAATATAAGAATTTAAAAGAAAATGACATTGAGAGAGATATGTATTAATTGTTCCTAATGATTATTTTTAATATTTTTTTATGAGCATAGAGAATCAAACAAGGTAACGTTCCACATTTTTTATATCTAATGTTAGATTGATACCATGTTCGATAGGTGAGAGAGACGTTATTAAATATGACAATTATTTATATCATACAGGTCTTACAATCACGTATCATAAATCAGGTAGAGGGATGGATAAATATTGAAAATTGGTAAATTTGTTATACAACAACGGGTGACTGAATCATATAAGTGTAGTATGCATTGAATAATAATTATAGGATTATATGTTACATTTTTATGATATTTTTGTAATAAAGAAAAATGAAATAATAATTATTTCCTAAAATGAGTCAATCTTTGTGTGGTTTTGTACGAGTCGATGAATTTATAAGTAGGAGAATTTGTATCCAAACGTTTGAATTTGGCTGGACTGGTCACCAATCAAAATACTTCAAGAATAGAAGGGATCAGTAGAGTTTTGGAACAAATTATTTGCTCTTCATCTAACAGTGAGAGAAGTCATATTTAGCTCCCTTACGTCTTCAAAGCGAACTCCTTATTTGCCTGAACGGCACTACGCTTTATATTTAGAGCTACTCACTCGCATAGAGTAGTATCAAAAATACAGTTTTTAGTAAAGTCAGTGATTTGCATTCATGGTATGAGATGCATACGCATATCATAAAATATATTAAAGTTTCGAAATACATTTACAGACTCGTTAATCTGGTAATATCTTATAAGATAAAATATTAGCAATTTTGTCACAATCACGTTCAAATTAGTGAAAAAACGGGGAATGAACAATCATATGGATTGACTTTGTAGCGTTAGAACATTTGCAAGTTGTATAACAAATATCTTAAAATAAGTAGGAAAAATACAATTATTAATTTTGAAACAATTTCTGTAAATCAAAACTAAGATGATTTATCATTTCAAAGGAATATATTATATTTGATGTATGTTTCTATTTCAGGAAAAAAGACAATATGAACTTTAAAAATTTGTAGCTTTAAGAAATTACATGTTTAAAAAATGTATGTATTCTAAAAGCTGTTGTAATAATTCTCATTAAATGTACGTATTTCAGAAGACCTTGAAAGTGATTCATAATTTTAAGTACATTTTCCTTTAGAACTTACGATCTCGGGATTTTACCAAAAAGTAAAGTGTTTGTGCTTATTCACAGAATGTCGCCTAACAAAAATCAAATTCAAGAGTATTAAACTAAAATATTAAAAGTAGTAAAAAAGTTACAACACATAAGGAAATGGTGAGTGTAAAAATGAAAAAACCAAAACAAATCGTGTGAATACTGTCATCAGTAGATGCCAATTGAGTAAAATTACTAATATGGTGTAAAATCTGAAACATGAGAACTAAGCACTGATATCCGATTCTGATGGAAATACATTATGGACAATTACAACATTGTTTAAAACCGTTGCAATTTGTAATATAAGAACAAATTCCCAAATTTTAGTTGCACCTGGTGAAACTTAATAATATATCAAATACATTTAAGAGCACTGTAACTTATATAAAAGCAAAATCAATCCTATAACAGAAACTGACATTCCTATTGGTTACAACTAATAATGTTGAAAGCCATCATCATCATGCACCAACTTAACTTACCACAACATATTCCAAAAAATAATCTTCTCACCTGCCTCGGCGAGCACATTTGGCGACATCTGCCCACCACTCACAGATTCCTGAATCTATACAAGGTTCACAGTCTACATAGTTGGAACAATTAGCACACTGTGATGGAACCAAAGTTAGATAGTGCCAATCTTCAGGCTGCTGTAGTGAACGGCAATTTTCCATCTCATTGTCCTTACGTGGCATACACTGAGAATTTGCATCACACCATCCACACAATGAATCACTTAAGCAATGAAGACAGTTTGTATAAATAGAGCATGACCCATTGCCTTCATAAGGTTCCAAGTATTCAAAAGTAAATACCTAAAGAAAAAATATATAAATATACAATCAACTATTAGATTTCTCTTTACTGGTTAAACTATTCACACATATTTAATCAAGTCTGTAGCACAAAATGTTTTAGATAACTGTTCATTTTTAAAATCATAAAAATGTAATAAATTATCAATAATGTTCAGATCTCTTTACTAATAAAAAATTAACAACTTTTTAACTTACCTTTTGGTTCTCAAGAGATTTGTTGTGTAGTAATTCCATTCTTGAATGATCGTAATTGTCATAAGGTCCATTAGATAAGGTTCTGCGTGATTCAAAGTCAACAAGATAACGCCCTGGTAGTAGTACCGTTGGAATGCCAGATGGCCACAAGGCAGGTATACATTGAGATTGTTCCGCGCTAAGATTCGCGACTACTTCCTGATTACAAATTAAACAGTATCAAATTGAGAGAGAATAGGAAAAGTCCTAAAAAATAGAAATAACTCTTAAAATAAAAACATAAAAAACTGAAATCTTAATTTTTGTGGTTATTGTTTTTTTTTTTTTTTTTTATATACAAGTTAATTAATGCATCCTCTCAAAATGGGGATTTTAGGAACCAAACGAAAATTTGTAAATATAAACCCTCATTGGATAAACCCACATTTATAAATTTTGTTTACTGTACAAAAACTGCAGTAACTAGTAATTACTTACTCCAATAAAAAATGGCAGCCAGTTAAATGTTCAAAAGTGCCAAATTACTTCAGTTTTATATTCTAGAAAAGTAATAAAGACAAAATATACAGCAACTAAACTAGAGGAATTACTATTTAACATTTAATTCTAACATTTCATGCTGCATCCTCAGAACTCTTGAACACTATTAAAACTCTTTAGTCAAATCTATATTTCCTAATTTATCGTATCTTCAGTAACTAGCTAGATACAGTTGAGCCAGAAGTGTTGTTCATTTTTGTTTGTGTTTTGTCTATTTTATATTTATTTAATGATTATGAAAATGAATCAAAATTCGGGTTTTGATTCAAAGAGAAAGAGCATATGCGTGTGTATATCTTTTATGAGTGTTTATGTGTATGAACGATTTTTGTATATACAAGATTTTGGTTCTTTTGGATCTTGACTCAAACTAAGTAGGATGGTTATTGTTTCGTTCTGATCTTAGTGAAATTAATTAGATAAAGCCAGATTGTACAATTTGAAAGTAAGTCTATTGTTTAATCTTATTGGCTCCATTGGCCTATCACCACTATTTAACTGAAAGTTGTTTGTTTAGAAATTATAAGTTGGGTCAAAACAGATTGATAACCTTGAGCCAGACCAAATAGATTCCAGAAATTTATATTTAATAGAAAGAGTAAATCTTTGTTTTTGATAAATTTGGTATTAGGTATTTAATGTTAAGAATTGTAATTTTGTCTATTTTATATAATAATTTGAATCAATTATGTATATGGAAGGAAATCAGATAAATTTCATTTGACATCACATCAAAATATGGGCAACTCATAATAAAGAAGAAGAATATATTACAATACGTGAAAGTAAAATTTTATCATAAGTACACTCCACTGTCAAACATCATGTACAACATTACGCTATAGGCCACAGTCAATATGTTAACTAATCCATGATTTTTTGGGCACAAACAAGTTTTTTAACCATATTCATAACTTCAAGACAATTGAATAATTTAATATAACCTCTTATGAGGTTTTTATAACAACTAGTAATGAAAACTATTTTCAAAAAGACCTTTTATAAATTTTTGATTAAATAAAATTTTAGTTGATGTTTAATGAACCTAATGGCTTGAGGTAATAGTAGAATTACTTAATAAATATTTTGGACCCTTTTATATAATCACAAAGCTAGTGCCAACATTTCTTTCTTAAATATACCAATGAATATAATTACTTACTAAATGATTGTCTAAAGGAGCCAACTTCAGTATAGCAGAAGAATAACTGGCACAAATGCGTAGTTGTTCTTTTACATGTTCCCATGTGTGTGGAGGCCTTAAAAACCCCAAGAATCGGGCAGTTATCTCACCACCCAATGCTTGCTCAGTTCTAGTCACTGTACCTCCAACTGAATCAGCAGCAGCAGTGAAATCTGCTGTTGTAGCGTTGATTATACTCACCTAACAAACATTAATAATTCAATATTTTATCTTTACATCACAACATAACATTGACTTCAGACTATTATTCTGTTATGATGTATAAAAACAGCTTTTCTAAAATAAATGAAGCTGTTTAAAATGCAACACTCAATAATATAATACCTAAAATGTAGATAGCTTACGAGGGGTAATTATATTTTATTTATTCAAAAAGCTATTTAATTTAAAAAGATCAGAAAAAATTTTCATACAATATTCTCTTGTAACTTAAACATTGATAAATTTAATCGTTTGAGGTTCACCAACTTACAAAAAATTAGAACTTACAGAATCTGGCTGAGTCCAATTAGGAGGAAATTTATATTTAAGAAAAGTCAATCCCGGCCGCCTGTCCAACTCTTTACACATATCAGCACTCATCACTTCTGATCCTTTATCTCCCCACCAGCCTGCAACTTGTGACGGAGTATCCTCACGTAAACCACAAACTCCAAAATTATCTGAAATAAAAAAAGTAATTTTTTTATACTGCAAAATATAAGTGTGCATAACATTTCGGAAACACACTCTTATGAAGCACATGGAAATAATTTTTTTTTTGAAATCTAAATGTTTAAATAATTAAGTTATGGGTCCTTGAATCTGAGCTACAGTACTACTCTCAAATTCTGTGAATTTCAAGAAGTTCAAATACAATAATATATTCTCAAATTCTACACACACACATGCAAAATATACATAATTTCACCAAATGATGAGCATAATAAATATAAACAAACATTGTATATTTCGGCTCATGCCTATGTCGACAAAAAAGAGTACATATATAATATGGTGGAATATAATGTATATTAATTATTAACCCTTTGCGCTCGAAAGGGTATTTTAAGAATTGTTCTCTCAGGTCGGACGGCCAATACTGCTGCCTAGACCCATCACCCAGTTAGATCGAAAGTTGAACTAACATGTCTTCTCAGGTCGGATGGCCAGCACTGTTGACCATGGTTGTCACTCTGTCAGCTCGACCGCCATCTTACATTCTTTACTGCCCCAGGTAGAAACCTGTATGTTTGTACCTACTGAATACACTTGTACTAATACACTACAACAGAGCTATAATCTTGTTCCAGTTCTAGGCCACAAATGTATCCAGTCTTTGATTCCGATATTACAAAAATTTTAATGTAAAATTTGATTGACTTGTCTTTGTTATAGACCTTAAAAATGATTCTGTCTTTGAATCCCACAGTGCTCTCATCGACACTGATTTTGTGTTAAGGAAATTTGTTGTCTAAATAAAGAACAACTCTACGTACTTTTCCAGAACATGTCATTGTTCTTCTACATGACCACTGTGCAGAGGATTTACAAGGAGAAACCTTACATATTTGTTGGAACCTTTCTGTGGAAAACCTGTCCTTTAAAAAAGGAGAATAACCAATGTAATTTACTGAAAAATAATTGTCCAATTCAGGGTTGGGATTTATTTTCATATTTATTAACACCCAAAAAAAAAAAAAAAGCTTTCATTTCACCAAGCGTTAAGTCTTTCCATGTCCACCAGATCGATTTTTTCCTTAATGGAGTATTTTTTAAGAACCTTTGCAAAACGATTCTTTTCATTTAATATTTCGGTAATTAAATTGTCTGTGAAAAACAATTGAAAATACTCAAGTTCTGCCTAAGGCCATGGGCCTCAAGGTGGTTGAAAGCCATTGTTATTTACATAAATAAATTTATTGAAACTTACGTCATCCTCAGCCCACTCACTCCAGCCATCTCCTTCATCCTCCACTCCATTTCCTTCTCCTCCATCATCATTTCTATTTTCTTCATTTTCATTTTGGCCTTCATCTTGCTCTTTATTCACTTCTCCCAAATCATTCTGATCAAAACTAATATTTTCTTTATTTTATTCTATTAAAAATCATTACAAAATTCAAGTAATTTTGTACTGATCGTCCACACTAAAGTAAACATCACTCTCATGAGCCGAATCACTACAATAACCAATTTCTGAATTTTCTAGTTCATCCCTTATATTGCCAGATTTATCAAGAAAACAGAATAAATCACTCATACTGAAAACATATAACTTCACATAAGCACAACAGTAGTCCTGAGAGGACAATGAAATCTAAAACAACTCCGAGTTGGTGTAGACATGGCAGTGGCCAGCAGTGCTGGCCATCCGAGTGCAAAGGGTTAAGTAATCATTGACGGTAATCAGTAAATTAGCTATTTTTACATTATAACTATGAATCATACAGGATGTCCCATGGAGAAAAGGAGAAACTTTCAGGGTGTAGGCTATTCTACTCGTGAAAATAAAGAAAAAAGTTTATATGAACATATGCTCAAAAATGGTTAGTTGTCTATCTAGCCACCATTTTGTGTTTTAAACAACAAATATAATATCTTTTGAATGGCAAATGATACAGAGTTCAAACTTTCCTTGCTACTTAGACCCAATTTGCGAAAAATTATCTACAGATTTCCTTTATTCATTTTAAAATGGAGACCTTTTAAAATATTTAACATCTCATATCTCGAAAACAGTTAATTTTACAAGAGATGCACAAGAAACAAAAAGGTTTCCTTTTTCAATGACAAATACATTTTTTAAATTTTTTTCTGTACATAAAAGGAATCGAGTTATTGACAAATACTGAAAACATAATTTCTTGAAAGTTGTATAGAATATCCAAGATTGGTCTAGAATGAAAATTTTCAATGAGTCCTGCAATATTTTATTTAATCCTAAATAGACTGATTTAAATAGTCTATACAAAATAAATACATACTTTCAAAAATCAGTTATTATGTTGTTTTTATTCTTTGTGATATTTACAAAGAATGTTTATTAAATACAAAATTAAGCTTTTTTTTTTTTCTTGCCTATTTTTGGTCTGTTTTGTTTGAATAAAAAACAGAATTTTTAATGTTGGTATTTAACTATACACTTTTTCATAGCAAATTCATGAAGTTATGTAACTGTGTATGAGTTTATGAAGCAGCAAGAAGAAAAAAATTAACATAATTTTTGAATTAATTTGTCAATCATTGTACTACTAAATATATATAATTTATAACATAACTTATAATTTCGTTTTAAAATTTACTTACCATCTTTGTGATGGCAACGACCGTTCTGTACACACCATGTGCACTCCCCAAGATGAAGTTTATATGCGACAGAATGCGCCGCAGTAGCTGGTGGTTGACCAGGTGGATCACCATGCAGCAAACAACTATGGCAGTCTCCTAATCCTGGACATATTCCTGGACATCTTGTTGTCTGTAAGTTAGTCGTACAATTGATCCCTAACGTACGTCCATAACATAACATATCTGCTGAGCACCAGCCACATTCTGGATTTCCTGTGCACTCTGACATAATGTTGTGATGCCTGAACATTTAAACAAAAAATTGAGTATTTTTATATTTATTATAACTATCATTTGTAATTTTTTAAATTCTCAACATGCATCTGATAAACTGACATAATAGGATGCAAATTTCTTTTTGTGTTTTGAAATATGCCCTTGATTAAGACATTAACTTTTAGTGTTAATGTACATAAATCACCTAGTTGTACAACGTAATCACAGGCTAATGTAAAAAAAAAAAAAAAAAATTTCAAGAAACCAAAAGGCCAACATAAGAACTTTGAATATCCTTTTACCAAATCATATTCAATGAATAGTAAATGTTAACTTAAATGCTAAATTTGACTAAAGTTCTAGATTCTAGCATTATTATTGCAGATTTTTTTTCTTTCTTCAGAGTTTTTAACAATTTTATGTTTTTAGCAATAAACTCTGATATATTTTTACTGTAGAAAAACATTTAGGCATTTGTGCAAGATTTTAAAACTGCTAAAATGAGCTGTTGTAGAGAGTATGAATCAACTTCTGTTCAGTGATTGTGTTATATGTTTGTTTATTTGTTAATACTATGCCTAACAAATAGTTATGTGTTCAGCGAAACAGCACTGCCCAACAATGATCGGAATGTGAACAACCAAATCAGGTGTTTATAGTACTAAAATATAAAAATTTCATGTTTGTTGTATTTATAAATAATACAGAAATTATTCATTAGAATTAATGTTTAGAGTGAATAAAAAATAATACATCTATACGTATGAACTGCCAGCTCATAAACATATAAGTATTTAATTTTTATTATGCATGTAACATGAGGTCAAAAGCAAATTAACATTTTTGGCTCTTATTAAATCTATGTTTAATAATATAAGTGTCTTTAAAAGTAAAAACTTAATAACTAGACTTACCTACTACAGGCTGCTTCTGGATCATAAGGCTCTCCATCTCTGCTTGCTATTGTAGAAGGTAATGTATACGCTAAGAGATCTGCATTCGTATTGCCATGATAACCTCCTACTAGAAGTAATGTATTACCATTACGTAAAGCTGCAGCATGTGCAAATACACCTTGTTTCTTAGGATATCGATGATAAGCTAAACAAATTAATGTTATAATAAATTAGTTTATTATGAATTAAACATATATGAAAACAAAATTTAATACAAGATGTGGAGATTTTTAAATATAAATAAATAGTTTTAAAAATGTAAATAACTTCACTCATGTCTTAGAAACCACTGGTCAAATGTGGTTAAAAATGGTACCTAGTTTTTTAAATACAGTAGAACCCCTCTAATCCGTCACCTTCGGGACTGGGGGCATGGTCGGAATGCAAAAAAGGTCGGATTATCCGAAAAAAGTCAATATTTATTGCATATTATATAAAGAGATTTTTTTAAAGTGAAATAAGTGATATATAAACTTTTAAAAGTCTATATATAAACTCTGCAAGTACTATAGCAAATCAATAGAAACAACACGAGAGATGACACAGCACTGAAGCGGGAAAGCGATAACAAACCGGATGAATGGCGCCAGACGGGCCGTGAGTCATCGACAAGTCAGTACAATATCGCGAGCTCGAGCACGGTCGGATTAACCAGAGTAACGGACCACCCGAGGGCGGATTAGAGGGGTTCTACTGTAAATAAGTTGTGTAATATAATACGGGTTATCATAAGAGAATGGTGGAGTTTCATTAATTCATAGGAAGACAGTAGAGAAATTTTGTGGTAATGTAGTGGTATCACTAATAGTCTATAACCCAAAAGTTTGTTTAACAGCAGTTGTAACCTCAAAATTAGTTCTTGCATTGTTGTTGTTTTGTGTTTTCTGGAGTGTTCTGTGTGGAGTGTGTTATTATATTCTCTAATAAAGAAAAAGCAAAGTGTGTTTTATTGCTGGCTGAATTCAAGTCGGTAATTTCAGTACAACATGCATTTCGACGTGAATACAGAAAAGATCTACCAAGTGAAAATAACATTTGACGTTGGTTCTTAAACAATTCGAAAAAACTGGATCAGTTCAAAAACAGAATTCATCTGGTAAGACTAGTGTATTAGACTAAAAATCGTCTGATAGGACCTTTCTTCTTTGCTAAAAAGACAATTAATGGAATTGTGTATCTCGATATGTTAATCAATTATTGTTTTGCTCAGCTGGATGAACTCGAAAATATTCAACAACTTCATTTCGAACAAGATGGCGTACCCCCACACTTTAGTTCATTTGTCACAGACACTTTGAATGAAAATTTGGACATCGATGGATAGGCTGACAAGGAAATATTCGCTGGCCTCCAAGGAACCCAGACACTTTGAGATTTCTTCTTGTGGGGGTAAACCAAAAACATTGTTTATCGAAAAAAATTTGTGACCTAAATCACTTCACAGGATTAAAGAAGCAATGACAACCGTTTTCAAAGACATGTTAACTAACGTTTGGGTAGAACTTGATTATCGATTGGACATTTGCCGAGCAACTAATGGCGCACATCGGCACATATAGATATTTATTAGTTATGGAAAAAAACTGTTTCAGATGACGATTTAGATAAATAAACAACATCAGCTAAAAATAATTCTGTTTTGATTTAAATCATGTTCAAAACCCCACCCTTCTTTTATGATAACCCTGTATAAAGGAGATTGGTGAGGTAAATACTAAGATACTATGACTAAAAAAAAAGTCAATTTACATTGACATATATTATCTATTCCTAACTTATTTTAAGTCTGTCTACAATCCTTTTCCTGAACTTAGAATTCCAGTTACAACAACCAAATTGTCAAGATCAGAATTTTTAAGTTCAATAAAACAATTATACACAGATTTATACAAAATCAGTAGTTATTTTAACTACATGTTGATCAAAAAGTCTTGATGGAAAGACACGGGATTTGAAACCGAAATTGAAATTCTGTCCTTATACTTCTGTGATGACCATGGAAGGTCCATAGAGGCAGACCTGTGCAAAAACATCTCCTGGGGGTGGGAATATACCCAGTTTTACAGTAAGATGTATTAAACAGCATTAAAGAAGGGTATTAAAAAAAAAATTTAACTTGGATATATTGATAAGAATAAGAATATTTGTATTTATTCTTACAGTCAGGTGGTTTTATAAACCCTGAATTCAAAGCTAGTCTGAGATTGTTTCAGAACTACATTACGAATGAAGGGTTCAATATTGTGGTAACATATTGCTAGATTCCTGGAAATGTTGAGATCCGTGGAATGAATATGCTGGCTAACAAAGCATCAGCAACAAAACTCATAGGACCTGAACTGTTCTGTGGAATATTCAAGAGATTAGCTATCATATCTAGATCGTCAGCACTTGGGCTCGCTTTTTAAAGTCATATTTGTGTATAATTGTATGGGATGAATTAGTCGATTGATGAAGATGTTAATACTTTTATAAATGTTAAACACTTATGAAATTATGCTTTACAAATAAGAAAATTACTCATAAAGGGAAAATCAAAGGAAGTTTTATGGTTTAATAAAGATCTATCAATTTCTGAAGGATATAGATAGAATGTCAAGGACTGAAGCAAGCAAAATAAAAGTTAAAAATTATTAACTGTTGTACTACAGGAAATTAAGTAAGGCTACTTGGACACTTATAAATAATGAAACAGGAAAAGTAGGTAGTAGGGTAAAAATACCTTTTACAGCAAGTAAAATGAATGAGATTTTTATCGAAATTCTCATGAAAATAATGTTACGGATAAGACAGAAGGACTGAACCAAAATATTGCTTCAGTTAATTAATTGCATGCACAAAGTAATTCCTATAAGTAGGAATGAAGTGTTGATGATAATGAAGTGTTATGGTATGAGTAACTATGACATTAAGAAAATTATTTATCACATAGTAGATCTGCTTGTTATGTTAATGAATCTAAGTATTAGAGAAGGCAAGTTCTTATTCGGCCTAAATATATCTAAAGTAACCCTTATTTATAAATAAGAGGATAGTGGAGAAAAATCTAACTATAGACCATAATATCAATTGTGCCTATATCGTAATCATATCTTGCTGAAGACTATAAAAAGTCTGTTAAAACAAGAATAATAAAACGCATGGATGGTAATGAGCTGTTCTCTAGCTCTCGATAAGGTTTTATGGCTGGATAAAACACAACAGGAGTAGCTTCTAATTTGGTATTAACAGTAATGAATAGTATTAAAGATAAATTAGTTTTAATTTTGAAACAAGGAAATGACTACGACTTAAAAATAAAAAAATAAAATTGTGTACTTATGAGGACATTGACGAAGCCATGATGAAGTGGATAACAGTGATGCGTGAAAAAAATCTTCCATTATCGGGTTCAATAATAAAAGAAAAGGCTCTAGAGTTTGCTGTGGCGTTGGGCCATCAAGAATTTAAATTGAAATAGACGAAGAGGAAGATGACTGTGACTCAAATCTTACTGACAACCATTGTGAATTACAATATACAAATCCGACTGATGACGACATTTTAGGATCATTTTAAACCATTAGGCGAGGACTACAGCTTAACACATTCGCTGTGGCACGGTCGTTTTCGGCCGATTCAGGCTTCTTGCAGATGCTGTGCGGTTTATTTCGGCCTCCCCTTCCATTCTAATAATAACTGTTAGTGTGAGCCCAGCTCTTGACTGAGGAGGTTGTTATTCATTCAGCATGTAGTGTGGTACCAGTGCTGTTGTGTGGTGGCGCCAATTTTTTGTTCCTAAGTGTTATTGCTAGAGTCTATGTGAATAATAAATTGTGCAAAGTTCAAACATAATTATTTCAGTATTTTTATTCTATACCGCAGTGTTATGGTCCCGTTTTAATCTATGGTAAAATGGAGTTTTCATGATAAAAGGTAAGTAAGTTAATTCAATAAAGTAGCCTCCAAATCATAACACCGGATTGATTTATGAGTTCAAGGCCTTAACCTCCCATTAACAAATACCCCCCAATAACGAATTTTTTATTTGGATATTGAGTTTCGTTATACAGAAGTTCCACTGTATTTTTAAGTCATTAAAAAAGATATATTCATTGTAGCTATTTAATTAATATCATATTAAATAATAGATATTGATATTGTAGTATCACCTTTATCTGGAATGCCAAGAATATCGTGGCTGACCCATGTATGACATCCCATGTGATAGAGATACATTTGTTTATCATAGCATACTTCCTCTTTATTATGCCTGTGTGTGTATCCACCAAAAACAACAAGATAATTGCCTGCAGATAAACAAACAAAAAAAACACATGAAAACAAATGTACTACACAAATCTGGTAAATATTAGTTAAGTCTCATACTTCATTTTTCATTTATGAAGTCTAATACTCTATACAAACTTAGTTTTTATATGATTCATCTCAACTCTACTTCACCTCAAAAATATTGCTCATAAATCATTATTTCATAATATCAAGAGTTGTTATTAAAAGCATAAAATAATAATTACAAACACAAAAGGAAAATAAATATATACCTATAATTGTTGTAGTGTGAAATGCTCGTTCTCTTGGTACATATGTATCTCTTAGTTCTGCTCTAGGATAATGTATTTCTGTCCAATGACGACTAGTTAAGTGAAAGGAAAACATCCTATCACTTAACTTGGCAAACTTTGCAATACTAGCTAATAGTCCACCATATACTAATAAAGATCCTGATTGAGAGTTATAAACTGTAGAATGTGCTACTATGCGCACATCTAACTCTTTTCCTCCCCTTGGTATAACCTCACTCCATTCTTCCATTCCTCCAACTAAAACCAAACAAAACTCATATAAAGCAAACAAAAGGTGATTTTAAAAAAATGATCATTAGAAATGAAAGTGGAAAATGTTAACAGAACCTTTAGAGTATTTTTATCAAGTAAGAAGTCACTTACTAATAATGAAAAGGTAGTAATCTATGCTAGTTTGATAGTTGTATATATCACCTCCTTTCTTCAATTTTGGTCATAACTAGTAAATTTGTTTTCTGGGGAGTAAAAAATGTTGGATTTTGTCATCCTTAAGACAAAACATATGCTTTTGGAAATGATTTTTAAAATCTTATCATTTATCAGTTGTAAAAATCAATGTGGACAGTTTAAAAAAAAAAAGTTTTTATAAATAAATTGTACAGTGTCTCGCACATAAAAATGGGTCATCTATAACAATGATTAACCACTCTTCCTACTCACAATGTAATTAACATTGAATAACTTGGTAACCTAATGCATAGCATCAGTTGTTAGTTGGGTGCTGTAGAGTGGACTATAATATTGTGTTTCTTCTATTCATTTCATTTATCTTTTGCTAGTGACAAATGTTTTGTATATAACAAGACAAGTGTCAAAACATTAATACTAATCCTACTAAAATTATAATTAAAACACTGGAAATAAACATATAACTAAACACAGTAAAACAAATACAATCATAACAAATTCTAATTAAACACAATAAGTAATACTAGTTATATATAAAGTACAACAAAAATAACTATAATAATAAAGCAATATTTATTAAACAAAGTGAGGATATTGTCCTCTATCCACAGCATTTATGAATAAAACTCAACTACAAAACACACTCCCCAGCAATAAAAAATCTTTCAATTTAGCTTAAAATGTTTGTAAAATTGTCTTTCTTTTATAAACTTTGGAGTATTATTTAATTAAGCATTAGATATTATTAAATATCTCAAAAAAAAACTTCAAAAAGGTTGAGAAATTATCTTCAAATTCAAGACTTAGACTGCCATATTCTGTGAATGAAAGGATGTCCATAATTGAAGCTTATATTTATATTTATTTGAAGCTTTAAAAGGATATTAGACTTTTTTCATCTAAAAATCCCACACATTAAAGTATACCTATGAAATGTAGTGTTCAGAAAATAAACTAGTTCTGTTATAAATGCTGATCATAATTTCTCTGACTTCTATTTGTATTCTGTGAGTGGATGCAGATATAAACAGAAAATTATAGCTCACATGAAAAAATCTGTCAGAAAGTTGAACCAGCAGAGTATTGTTAAATGTACATCTTGTACTTCACTCCCTACACTTACTGCATATTATGTGTTGTGTTCAGATATTACATCAAGTTGACAACGAAAATTGGATAAAGTATTGCAAATGATTTCTTAAAAACATTGTGAATAGTGATCTCAACATGACGTCTATATTTTAAGTGATGAGGCATGGTTTCACCTTCCTAGCCATGCAAATAAATAACCAGAATAATCACTATTCAGAAAATTCTCTTAATTCTCTTAAATTCTCTTAAGTCTCTGTTTAAGGATATAAAAATTGGAGTTTGAAGTGCAGTTTCTGTTAATTGAATACCACTATGGGCTTTTAGGCTTAGAGTGTCTTTATGCAAATGAGGGTCTTTGGAGTTATATGTTTGGGGTTTAAAAGGGTTAGCTAAAACTATTTCGATCTCACCAATTTGCTGGATTGTATTTCAAAATTTCTTTATTAATATGTGGTGTCCGGCTATAAACGATGACTTTACATTACACCACACTATTTAAACTTTCCTTGTGAATACTTTGTCACTCTCGACTATTCGATTTGACTGATTCTTCTTGATATAAAGACTCAGCGTCTGGGAAGTGTCCTTCTCCTTTTGGCGTCCCAACAAACAATTCAAATCTTCAAGCTCACTGCACTCCGGAAACGTTCTAATTTTGCTGCCTAATTTTGTTCTTCTTTTGCTGCCTATGTTAATGGCAGCTTATTTTAACAAAACTAGATAATTTCTATTTAAAAAAATTATAATTTAGAAATTGGAAGAAATAATTTAGAAATATTTTTTAGTATGATAGATGTTTTACATTAGTATTATTACGGAGTTAAAATAATCTCTTACAAAGGAATTAATTATTATCTAATTTGGATATTTAAATTATATATATAAGACTATAATTTTATTTAAGAGTACAATGAGGTTTCATCGACCAATCAGAGTTATGGTTTCCCTTCGTGGGCGTGTCTCCAAATGTTATTATTTTGGCAACGGCCATTTTTCACAACATTACTTTCCCTTCATTTAGGATTCTAATAAATTCTTCTGAATTTCGTACACATTTGTAACAGACCTTCCGGATGCCTAAAGTTTCATTTTATCCATAACTACCGTTCGTTCTCTCAGTTAAGGTTTTGTTCTTTTATAATTTGTTTTGTTTCGGCGGCTTCCGTCTGGAACGTGTTAAGTTTTCCCTACACTTTCGCATTTCAATGTTGAAAATAAATTTTGAATAGTCGTGTCATGTCTATAATATAATTTTCTGGTATAATTTATTTAATTATTTTTAATGATTTTGAAGTAGTTATCAGGGCCGAATGTGTCAGAAAATATTTCTAATGGATCATTTTGAGGTGAGGAGTCTGGATTTCGGTAATTTTATATAATCTAGTCGGAGTCTCGCGATATTTACCGCTAGGCGTCGTGATGGTGATTTGTTGCACTTTAAATAACTCTGATGGAATGTCAAGTATTTCATTGATTTTGTATTCGCTTTTTAAGAAAAATTATGAAATGTTGCATAGTAGACGACTTGTGTGGGCTCTATAGAAAGCTTGAAATAATAATTAAACAATTTACAACCTTTGAATAAATTACATATGAAGATATTTTTAATATTTAATAATAAATAACATTTCTATTCTCAATTTTACAATACCTGTTTTAAGTTTTATTTTAAAAATTTTGGAAGAGAACTGTCCTTGCTCAGTAGCTCCTCCGACTAAATAAATCCAACCATCATTTGTGAGCGTGATTGTATGTCTAGCAAGGGGTGGGGGTTGAACTTTTGAACTTAATGCTCGTAAACTCCATCTTCCTCCTGTAACTTCATATAACCACAATTCTGAAGATAAACTACCATCTTCCATCTTGCCACCATACATGATGAATCCCCCAGGATAACTGAAACAATGCATTCCACATTTTAATAAAATATTATTCATCATAAGAAATACTTCACACAAAGTTTGTACATATTATTTTTTTAAATCAGTTACTTAAACTGAGTATTTTAGTTTCATTTAAAATGCATAAACTAAGTTTATTTAAAATGATTATATAGCTATAATTAATGACCAACACTCCATTCCCCGACTTGACACACTACTGAAACAAAATTTTTAAAATGTTATCACTTAGATTTATTATTGTTATAGTTTACCATTATTTGTGTAATTATAAAAATACTACAATATTTATGAACTCCTGTTAATAAGTGGTAAAATTAGAACATAATAAAGGTGAAAAGCACCAACATAGTCTAGGCGTGAAAAGTTAAAATAACTAAGATTAGATCAAAAAATATGATAAGGAAAACCATAAGTCATAGAACTACACAACACAAGGAATGGCACACACCATATTGACATTTTTTTAAAATCCATTTTGGTCATCATTGGCTTTGCTAAAAAAAAAAAAAAAAAAAACATAAAATGCTCTTCATAAAACCAACATATAGAACAAAAAACAATAAAAAACTATGATAACATACTATAAAATAACTACAATTTAAAATTATACAATGTTGCAAAAGGGCCCAGCAATGAATTAACAATAATAAAATTTAATAAAACTTAATAGACTACAAAATAGAATATTAGGAAGCTGTAAATGTACTCTCCAACTATGGAATCTAAATATTTCAAATTTCATCCCAAATATTCAAGCGATGTAAGGACAATACCCTATCAAGGCTCATAGCATTATTCCCCAACATCACCTGAATATAATTAGGTAGAACAAATGTCCTACACATACCTCTCAGGCAACACAATCTATGAGGAAGTGCCCAACTGTTAGAACACCTCTACAGAATGACCATTACAGCAAATTCCCATGTTCCATCAGAAATCTATGAGGGATGACCAATGCAAAGCCAGATAGCCACAGCTTCCTCTTAATGACTGTTGCGGATAGATGTACTCCATGGATGGACAGTATCTTTGACTTACCTCAGTTTATTGGACACTATGATTCATTCTTCCTCTCACTGACAATGTAATATATGTTTAATTACCGATACAAAGTCAGATCCCATAATACGCTGTGTGACTGGCATCAGACTTGTAGCTTCCTCTGCTGCTTTGTTTGCTTTTGTGTTTTCAGTTATTCTGCAATCTCCAGGTACCCAGCAAAATATTACTCCAATGCCTTGAATCTGAAGTCTGTGTATGAAACACAGAATGTCCTCAACCAAGAGATTCTAAGAAACACATCCTGGATAGCCTGTAAAGCACTTTTGGAATCGGAACAGAAAAGATAGATGGAAACCAGATGGAATGGTATTAAAACCTTTCCAATTAACAAAGATTTTGGTGGTGAAAACACTAGAAATTGAGGGTAATCCATACATACACATCCGAGTAATATGCTTTACACAACAGACTTTACTGTTCAGTGAGTTTAGAACTATCTGTGAAATAATCTTATTAGATGGGTATTCATTTGTCATATACCTTACAATAAACTACATATCACAGGAGTGGTGTACTTTATGAACCTGGAAATAAAAATATGACATTTGAATAAACCATGGAGGAATAAAACATGGAACATGCTCATTCACTGGAGGAAGTAGGAGTCCCAAATTATCGAGGATTCGAAGAGTTTGAATACCAAGTGGGGAGAGTTCTAGTGGAGTTCTGACAATATTATTATTCTTCAGCCATTGGATTATTAAATACAATTTCGTAAGCTAGATAATATGATTTGGAGTACAGACTACTAATAAATGTTATTTGTAATTGCTGTCTTCGTCAAGAAAGAGATGGTTCACCAGGCTCAGCTAATAAGCTACCTGGACTCGAACAAAATGTTCCAGAAACAAGATGAAGAACACAGTTATTAACAGAATTAAATTTCTTAATTGCTGATGGTCTTACAGACAATGAAAATGTGAAGACAAGATAGTTTTTCACATAAATACAATAAACCTTTTGTTTCATGTCTTTTAAATATGATTTTTATAATTATGTGTATAAACTTAAGTAGACAAATGATTTCTTTTAAATTAATAAATAATCAGAATAAAGATGTTTCAAGGAAATATGATTGATCATTTCATATCCTAGAACCACTCTCTAATGTGGTCAGTACTTAACTAAAGGACGGATTCATGAGGCCCAAGCTCTGATTAAAAAAGTTAAGTACAGAAATTAATCCAAATTTGTCTGAAGGTTGGCGAAATCATTGAATACAATTTAGAACAGATTTTATTCTAAGTCACAGTTTACAAACCTAGTAAAAGAAATGGAACGGTAACTCTCTGGTTAAGTTTTTTCTTTCCCTGGTTTTAGAAGAGGTATTACTGTAGCCTCCAACCTACTGTGAGGAAAATGGAGTAATTAATGGACATTCTTCCAATTGAGCTACAGTGAAAATTATAGCTTCTTGCAAACATTTATGTAATTGAAAGGTGTTGCCGTTTCTAGCAGTTGAAGAAAAGTTTGTAAATGATGACCTCAAAACATTAGCAATATCATAGTTATTTGTAGTAAAAACTCACCACTCTCCTTAAATTCAAGAAGAACAAAAAAATATATATGAGAACAAAAAAAGGAGGACCACAAACAGAATGAAAATTTTTCCAAACCATTAACAACGTGGGTGTGGTTCTCGATATTGTGCAGAGCTTTACGATGTAAACGAAGAGAATCATTTATTGTTCCACCATGAAACTTGTAGACCGGAATTCAAACTGTAAGATTCTCGGCAGTGCAAAACAAACATCAGGATCCATGAACTTGATTTCGCCAAGGCAATTATGATGCATTTCACCACTCCCAGCATAACAAACATGAGCATCCACATTCTTTCTTTCTCATACACATAACTGGTTCTATCATCTGGAAAGATTGGAAGAGTAGCATCACTCAGTAGCATCACAAATAGGAACCCTATTTGTTAAGGTGAAACCTTAAACACCTATAAGTTAAGGTGAAAGTGTAATGACTATATGGATGATAGTTTATGTACTATGAGTGTTTGAATGGGCCAACCCCCTATTAATAGGTAGCCTACAGCTAGTCTTCAAATCCCCTTCAGGGGTTTAGAGTATGTTGACACGAGAGACTACACTGGTCAACACAGTTGACAGATGACAAGTGTATATGTATTAATATATACACAAATCATGTCATATGTCCAATTAAACTACATTTGTCCCTCACCATTCACGGGGGTTACATTCTGTGAATTTGACGTGAATAACGATATCACATATAGCGAAACCAAACACTTATAGCAAAAATGGAGTATGAATATTGTTAAGAGAGGAAGGAAGAAAATAATTTAACATCTCTTACTTACAATCTATACCTGTATAATCATTATTCTAGTAAAAACTTATAAAATCATGTCACTAATACAAAAACTATTAACTAAATCTAAGAACTTAAAAACTTTTTTTTTTAAACAATTTTTACATAAACTAAAAAATAAATATTTTGTAAATGAGTTTTCTATTTTATAATAAAACTTGTTATTTTAGTCTGTATTTTATTTTTTTCGAGTTCTTTATGCACTTTAATGTACGGTTCTAACGCAATTTGAAGCTCTCGTCTAAAAATAGTTTGACCGTTCTACAGAAGGATCGATTTCTGAAACTTTTGTAGCTAGCTGCTGCTGGGCTAAAAATAAAATTTCATTCCCCAATTATAAATTTAAATCAGATGTAAGCTCTTCTTCATTCTCTTCATCCTCTTCCTGATAACTGGATAAAGGCTCCATTATCAGCTCCTCTAGATATTTTTCTGTAAGTTCTTCCTTTACACATTGCAGGAATGTCTGACATTTCAATTTCGTTAAAACTTTTGGCTTTAATTTCATATGCCACTGAAACAATATCAGTTACAATTTTATCAGTGGCAGAAGCAATGTCGTTCAATACGGCATCTTGCCATAGTTTCCGCCAGCAAGAATTGATCGTCGAATGTTTAATTTCATCAACAGATTCCTTAATGTTAGCAATGCGTTCGGCAATGTTATAATTTCTCCAGCACCGACTTATTGTTAACGATTTATTATTCTCCATTTTGTCTAATAATTCACTGAAAGTTCATCGCAGATAATAGACTATGAATGATGCGATAATACCTTGATCCAATAGCTGAATCAAAGCGATTGTGTTTGGTGGTAGAAATAACACATCTACATTAAGATGCAAAGATTTTATTTCCTGTGGATGTCCAGATGCATTGTCTATAACAAGTAGAGCTTCAAAGGGTAAGGACTTTGTATATAAAGTTAGACTTCTTTAATAAAAAAATTAAACCATTCAATGAAAAGAGCTGCTGCTACCCACACTTTTTTATTTGCTTTCGATAATACTGGTAGGTTTTGATCTTTCTCTTCTTTTAAATTTTTCAAACCGATTTTTGCTGGGTGAAAATGTTGGTTTATTTTCACCACTACTTTCACCCCCATTTAGAACAACATGGTCATATAATCGTTGACTTTTTTGTCACACTAAACAAAAATTAGTAGCACCCTATTTTGAGATTGATCGGCAATCCATAAATTCAATGCTTTTTCAATGTTCGTGTCGCGACAAATGGATGTAACTTTCGCAGCATGAAAGTTCTTTCTTTTACACTTTTGCGTATGTTTCCTTCACATTTTTTATGTGACGGACTGTTGATTCATTTATATTAGAGCATTTTGCTACTGAAGCTATGCTTTCATCATGTTAAAGTTTATCAGGAAGGTCATTTTTTTTTAATCAAGGGCATAACTTGTTTGTGCCTTTTCTTTTCATTGGGCAATTTAGAAGACTTTTTTGAAGATCAAAATAAAAATTCGTAAAAATGTAAATGAAAAAAATAACAAAGAAACTTAGAAATGGTTATGTGATAAAAAAAAGTTCCTCAGCACTAAAAATTGAAAACACTCGCTACTAACTCAAGGTAAATTAAATAACATTTGTTTGGCATGAGGTTAACTGGAAAAAGTTTTAAAATGTAAAATGAAAAGAAAAATTTTAAATAAAAGAACAAAACTTTGAAATGTGTACACAAAAAAGGGGGAAAAGAAAATTGTTAACAACATAGCTCTCAACTAAGACTTAAAAACACACACTACTAACTAAATGACTCGATCTGTACTGTCTGTTCAAGGTCAGATGAAGAATTTCTGACTTGTAGCTAGCTGTAGTGTGATGTTCCATGACTACACAAAAATACGATACCGAACCCACAAATAGCGAGGGACAATGGTATATCAATAATATGAACAATCAATCATTATTCAATAACTTCAAAACCAGATTTAGATTTATTGTTAGCAACATATTTGAAAGACTTAAGATTGTATCAAAGCCTGTACTTTGTAACAGGGTTCCCATTTAAGTATATGTTTATAAATGTTAAAAAGTGTATGTATCTCGTAATTAATATTAATTCAAGTTATTATATATATAATATATATATATATATATATATATTATATCACAAAAATAATCAATCATTCCTATAATTTTAAAAATAAAACTTGAATAGTAATTTTTAGTATTCTCTATTTAAAATATATTTAACAATCTTTAAGAGTGAAGGACTGAGATAATATTTGATTTATCTTTCTATTATAATATTACCTTAGGGAAAAAATAGTAATAAATTTCAATATAAAGCTACATACTTGCAAGCAGCATGTGAGTATCTAGGTTCTGGACTCAAAGGAGGATCATCTTCTTCACTATTGGTCATTCTATGAACTCTTGTCGTATGCTTACGGTTGTTATCCTAAACAAATGAAATGTCACATTAGGCCTATAAAATAGACAACGGTATAGAAATTCAAGAAAAACGTACATTATATATTTGCAGCATTAATTCAAAATCAATTCTTAAATTTTATTAATATTTTTCTATCAAGTATGTAGTTTTAACAAAAATGCAAATAATACAGAATTTCTTTTGTTTAAATATACTTACACCATGATGTTTGATACTAAAAGTGTTATTATCTGCAATAGTGAACAGTACGTTTTGAAAGAAGGTTTTTGAGCGAAGTCCCCATTGTTGTTCATCTCCGCCACCAACTTTGGCAAGGACAGCTAGGAGTGCACGAGAGTCTAATATTTCAGATGATGAATTTATTCCTAAAACATATGATAATGTTCATAATATTATCTTTGGCAATGTTTTATTACTTTTTTCACAGATTACTATAATTTGTTACCTTCTAGGATGCACATCAGTGGAATTTGAATCGCAGATTCTGATTTTGTGATGATTTTATAGTTTAAAGATCTAAACACCAACATTTTTGTTATTATATTATACTTAAGCTGATTCGTGAATTGTATTTAAATCTCTAGTTAATTACAAATAATAAATGTACTTAATTTATTCCTGTTGAGTAACTGAGTAACTGTGAGTTAAATTTACAACATCTAGCCTTGTGGTTAATAACAATATAAAATAAGTATTCCCCAAACCACAAATAAAACACTAACACAATTAACTTTAGAAATTTTAATAAACCCTTTCAACTAATTAAATTTTCTAACGTTATTGTGTTAGTGTTTTATTTGTGGTTTGGGGAATACTTATTTTATATTGTTATTAACCACAAGGCTAGATGTTGTGGTTAAACTATTTAACTACTATCCACAAGGCTAGATGTTGTGGT
This sequence comes from Aphrophora alni, assembly GCA_963513935.1. NCBI lineage: Eukaryota > Metazoa > Arthropoda > Insecta > Hemiptera > Aphrophoridae > Aphrophora > Aphrophora alni. Next base: position 37,231,041 of record OY740771.1, on the reverse strand, counting down.
TAAACTATTTAACTACTATTAAACTATTAAAACTATTTGTGGTTTGGGGAATCCTACTTTCATATTGTGAGTTATATTAATAGCTTAACATAGAAATTGGTTAGAAAATTTTACACACTTTCATACATAACTGAAATATTAAATATAATTTGAATTAAACAAATAAAACCGTACTTGAGGATAATTGTTTCAGTTAAAACACATTTTGGAAAAATAAACTTTGCCTTTATAAAGCAGAACTTGTTGCACCATGGTTCTGGGAAACGACTTGGTGAACATTGGAATTATATCATGTGATGTCTGAATCCACAGCTTTGACCAAAAAGCATCTTAATTTGAAATATTAGTTTTGTCCAGTGTTACAATATTCAACATATATTATTATTATTTTATTATTTCCTTACATTTATTATATTTTATTATTATACAATTATTATTTTATCTATATATTTTATATTTATTATTATTACGTACAATTTTGATGTTTTATTTTATCAAGGGTTGAAGGAGACAAACTTTGGTATGAAAAAATGAAGAAGACTTCTTCAATGAAGTTACAATCCAGTGACAGTAGGGTTTATATACATGTAACAACTGAGGATGAAGACTTAGTCATTGAAACATCTTCTTCAAATACTACTGCGAAAGTAAAGTGGTTTTTGTGGAAAATTGTTTTCATTCATATGTTTTATATGTTTATGGAGATATTGTAACAAATTCCTGACCCAAAATAGATATTAAGATGCAGTGTTGAATTAGTTGTTTCATATGTTTTGTTTATTTGCATATTGTTGTTCATATTCCTTTACTTAGCAAACATTCAAAAAAAATGTAGCATTACCATTTTAGATTAGCCTATTAAATGTACACTTGGAATAGGGAACTCATACAATCAAAATACACTCAACGATAATAGTAATAATGAATAAATTAATTTAGAAGAAATAAAATTTTTTTGTAAACCTCTCATAATAATAATTACCAGGTTTAGGCCATATTAGATTTAACACTGTAATACACACCAGATTTACAGACAGACACACACACACATTTAGATATGATAGGCTATATTCTCAATAGTCATTCAATTATTGGAAATTCAAAAACATATAATAAAAACAATTACTTAAATACTGGTGAATAAATAAAGTCAAAATTGGAATAAATAGAATTATCTGAATAGTTATGTTTTGGTAATTGTAGGCAGATAAATTTGTAAATAGAACAGCGAGCAGCATCCACCTTTGCTAGTTGCACGGTTAGCCAATCAGAACTAAGTAAGGTTGAAAACAGATGTTATGAAAGTGAATCAAATCTAATTGGTGCTAATTCAAAGCTGTTTGAATAATATAAAAAAGTTAAAAAAGTATATGTAAAATTAAGATTGTTTTAAAATAATTACAAAATTACAATAAATGTTAAAAATAAGATAAATAGATTAAGGGGCATAAATTTAGGCAGTTTTAAAGTATAATAACCTCATAAGAAAATTTTGTAAATGAGGTGAAATACCCGAGAAATAAGAAGAGGAAAAGAAATAAAATTGGGAATGCAATATTTTACATCAATGAAAAAGATGATTTCAATTCTTGCTCTGATGCTTGGCAGATCATTTTGTTTGGCTCTCAGAAGAAAGTTAAATTTACATTTTGTGATGGTAAGTAGAAGTAAATGCAACTTATGAAGTGAGAATTGAAAATTGTTGGAAGAAAGCGAGACTGAAACAAGAGATTTGATGGGTATTGTATGTATTAAGAATGGACTTGAACCGAAATGCTAAGTAACCTAAATTTCAAAAATCGTTAAAGAAGAAATAGTTAAGACTCAAAATTTTCATTATATTTTGGAAGAAATACAAAAGTTTTTTTATCATTATAATTTATTTTAAATTTGTAAAAGGACTAATATATATAGCACAACGAAATTGGAACTAAATAAGGACAATATAAATGAAATTTTGTAATAGATTTTTTTGTAGATATGTTATTATTTTTAAATATGATGAATTTAATAATTCATCCAAACAATATGCAAGTATATTGAAATAAACTTGACCCATAGAAATCCCGAGGAGAAATAGATCTCAAATAATGTGTAAATTTAATATTCTGTGTGATATAAATTATTAAAATATTGTAAACACATCGTCTCTGATTGTTTCAATGTAAATAAAGAGTAAGTTAAATATAAAAGTTTGGTGCACAAAGGGTATATTATAAATATTAAAAAAAAAGAATTTTTTTTTTTTTTATATAATATACAAATATTATTGCCCAAAAAAATCTGAAAAGGTGAATGCACAAAGTAGAGACTATGATGATACCTAATGTTCTGAAAATATAGTTATTTTTATAGCATTATATGTTTGATTTCTTATTGTAAAAGATTTAAAATGTGCCAACACTTCAGAACTCCAGTCAACTGAAAATATGAACTAACGATCCTTGAGCAAATTTTAGAAAAAGACATTTTTAAAAGATAACTATCTACATCTTGTTAATATAACAACTGATTTCAAAAACTGATAAATAATAGAGGTCAACCTGGTAGTAGTTATTCAACAATTTTTGATAACCTTGGGAAGTCAGGGTTAAAATTTAATATTAACAATAACTTTAATTTTTATCACATATAATTGGGATATGTACCATTACATGCAGAATTAAAATCTGCAAATTTTGATCTACATTTAAAATGATGTTAAATTTCAAGATAGGACCAAAAAAGTTGTATAATTGGATCACATTCTGAAATTGTTTATAGTATTCGTATAAATTTCAATAGGTTTCTACATGAGCCCACACAAATCCCTGAAACCAAATTTTAAGTCTCTATCTTAAATTTGTTAACCAATATGGTTACTTACAGATATCACTGATGACAAAATTAACAGCATGTCAGTAAAAAAGGAGATTGAATTTTGTTAAGACTACCATATAATATGGAAAGTATTAGAATATTTTATACATTAATAACATCATAACACTTACTAATAACGTTTCCATCTTCATCTTCCCATTGGCTAAGATTGAATCTAAATACATGTAGGTCTCCTAAAACGAAATTGAGATCAAAACCACCAAATACATAGAGAGCATCTGTTTCATTGATATAAATGGCAGTGTGAGCAGCTCTTGGTGATAAAACTCCTTCGTATATCCAATGCCATCTGTAATCAATATATTTTCTGGTAAATTATTTTCAAAGAATTAATTAAATCAATAACTTTTGAATAATATTTCAAGGTTTAAATTTCCATCAATGAATTACTTGACCAGTTAAATTTTTTAAATAGATTATTAGGTTTTTATCCACTAATACTGACAATTTATACGAACAATTTTGTTTAATAAATAGATTAATAGCATATTTTTCTCATAATTATATACTATGAGCCCCTGGTTGATTTAGTGGTAGTACTCGCACTTAGTGAGTGACCGGTTCTGATTTCAATCACAATAGAACTCAAAAAGTTAAAATAGAAAATAAAGGGCTATGATTGAAAGCGAATTCTGGTTACAAGGCTAGAATTATACGTAAGGAAACACAATTTGCTAACCCAGCCGAGTAGTCTAGCAAACTCTTCATGGACTGTTGTAGCACAAGGTTATTAATATTAATATTACAACTCAACATAGTATCACAATGATGATAAAAGTTCAAATCATACAAGTTTTAAGTTTCTACCTAATGTCAGCCAAAAATTTCAATTCCTTCTTTGTGAAATTGAATAAAATAATAAATTAATTCCAATCAAATAATATTATCTACCTTACATACCAGTTTTTAGAAATATAAGTAACAATTTTTTTTTTCAAATATCTATGGTTAATGTTTTATCCTAATATACATTTGTGTAGACGAGTCATTCTACATTAAATCATCAAATTCATGACACCCAATATCTTAGATTTCAATTAAAATTATTTTATTTATTGTCCATCAGGCTTATAATCTATGTAAAATTTCACTATCATATCTCAGATATTTTTTGGATAAATAGGATTTCCAAAGCTCCTTATCCCGACTGCATTGTTTAAGAAACTACAGTAGAACCTCTGTTAACCGGACTCGGATCAACCGGTCCTCGTATTAACCGGCCTATTTTGTAGTGTACTGGTTCGATGAGAGTTTCCGAAAATAAATTGTAATTGAAACACCAAAGCGGCAGCGAGTCAAATGACTTTGTCGATAGCGGTATCCCATTGTCAGCGGCGTAAAAACACCGCGGCATTGGCACCCGTCGGTATAGCAGACATACACCGACAAAAAAGTTTGACAGGCCGCTTTTTTCCCACGAATCAATTTAGTACACATTATGGAAAATATAACATTTCTTTTCATTTTTCTTGTAGTCTTTGACTGGTTATGATCTTCGTACAGTATATACAGTAAATAAAAATGAGCGAGTTATGAAAATGGGAGCGTGTGTTGGTTTCGTTTGAGACACGGTTAAATGTGTTAAAAAGACTTAACAGAGGGGAATCTGTAAAAAAGCTTTGTAGTGTTTAATTTTTTCATGTTTGATGTATAATATACATAACATAATATATACGATACATTTATATACAATAAAATGAGTTGCAATAACATATTAATGCATAATTCTTAGCGCTACCTGATTAAATAAGCTTTCTTTGAACGAAAACCAATTTTTCACAGGAACCTCAGATTAACCGGCCCGGGAGTTAGTCCCAACTAGACCGGTTAAGAGGGGTTCTACTGTATTTATAAATTTGTTCATTATAACCATGTACAGTTAAATGCTATTATAACCATGTAATGTTCACTAAAATGCTCATATAAATATAATATATATTATTCATATATTATGCTGAATGAGGAAAAAATTGTTTTGATAATTCTATTTATAAGCGGAACAGAACAATAATAACAAAAATAATAATATAAGTTCAAAAGAGAAAGTTTAATAATTTATAAACAATATATTATATTTATATTACACAAAACTAACATTTTTTCAAAAATGGGTTGACTTGGTTCTGAAATTGTTAAAATTTGGGGGAGGGGTAAATTTTAGGATAGGGGGACTCAGAGCTTGGTAGTGGTGGTGATGGTGGTAGGTGGAATTTTTTGGACAGGGGAAAGGGGGTGAAAAAGAGTCAAAATGGGTAGAAAATGGTCAAAATTTTGGATGAGGAATGGTCCGGCTCTAACATCTATTTCCCTCTACTACAAATATAACATTCTGGATCTTAACAAAAGAAAAATTGTCAGACACATGTCAGCATTTTGAGGCTTGATTCTTAAAATCAAACACAGTCCCTGGCACATGCAGTTTTCACAACTTCATACCACTAATTGAAAGAAGCTATAGGAACAAAACAAATTAGTGCTGATGATAACTTTTACACTATTTTTGATTTCTCTGATGAGCAACTTTTAGTAAAGATGTCAGATATTAGTGCAAACTATTACATCGCTGGTGCTAATGACAATCATTGGTTTTTGTGCCTTAGTTTTATAAAACATGAAAATGGAGGTGATGTTAAAGTAAATTTTTGTATCCACATGGACCTGCGCTATCTTTTAACTGACCTGTTGAAGAAGACAATTGTTTTGTTCCTTTATGTAACAAAATTATTACCTATGTTACCCCTCTTACTACAAAGGGATCTGAGGAAGGATGTATTTACTTTTCCGAAAATTACATCAATTCAGCATACTAGCGAAAAAAACCCAACATCGTAAATAACAGTTATGGTTGATCATATATATGTTACAATTTAGTTGTTAATTATTAGGCCTAATTTAGATACATTTCAGAACTTTTTGACAACTACAACTAAATTAATATGAGTATTTCAAATAAACAAAACATAGATAAAATTTGTTTAATTTAACATTTAAAAGGTTTTCAAGTCTTAACAAAACATACAAAAACCAGCAATAGGCCATAATTTTGGTTCATTATGCTTAAACTTATTATTACTTTAGATAACTCCTCTGCCTCAGGTGAAAAGGTGCTTTTCAAAAATTGATTGAAATTTTCATAAAAATTAAGTTTTCATGATTTTTCTGTGTTCAACTTATATAAAGAACGATCAAAAAAAAAATTTCCCTCAATCAGAACATTCATTTTACATGAACATTTTAGTAAAAATTTATAGCAATACTATCTTTGGCAAAAAAATTAATTCCCTTCAAAAACATTGTTAAATACCATGTCTTTTTGTGGAACACACGAAATGTACATGTACATATGTGTCTACCAAATTGTAAAATTTCTATCATACATGTTGGAAACATCCAAAAGTGTACCAACAAATTTTTACGCTAATATCTGTAATAGAAATAAAATGGTGGTTGTTGATAGAAATACAGTTTAAACGACAGCGTCTGCCATCAGAGAACAAGATAACATAAAAGCTTCAAAGTTTTAACACGTTAGCTGCCACCGGCCTATTTTCGAATGTTCGGCGTAATGCCAACTTTTACTGTTAATTATTTTTTGATATTTTTACTTTAATTGTGTTTATAATACACTAATACAACAAGATATACTTTAAACTGTTAAAATTAATTGTTTAAAAATTTGTTACCTATCGGGTCGGCCGCAATTTTTTTCACCGAATTTTGATTGACAAAAAAACTTGCCGACCCGATTGGTCGCACGTTCATACTGGCGTATATTTTGTTTTAGAGGTTGGGGTCAACTCTCAAAGTAAGAATAAGCATCTCTACTCCATTACTACCTTCAGGGAAAAGATTGTGTACTCACTACTAAGGTTGCAAAACGGACAAATCGAGCCAGTAAAACATGTTGGACATCACCACTTGTCTGAAACGGCAGTATTTTTAGCAGTGGCGGCGATAGCGGGCCCGCGGTGCGAGAGAGCCCGCGAGCTGGGGGGCCCGCGAGCCTTGACCGGGATTTTTTGGGAAATTATACCGGGATCCGGACCCGCGACGGGCCCTGCCACACGCCCCCCCCCCCCTATCATAACAATATTTTTATGAGTATTGTCAAGAAATTACTAAAATAAGGTAAAATGTCTTCAGATAATATTGTGCATCGTGCTTCCAAAACGGCAATAACCATTATTTTTTAGAGAGCAGTATTTATTATTTAACGTCTTGATACGAAGTATGTGTATTGTTTACCGTTGGCTGATAAGTAATGCAGCTATCGCTATGTCGCGCATCGCGGTGACTCATCGGCGCCGGCCGGCGAAAAGATAAACTCCGGTCCCGAAGGGGAAGATAAAAATTTTAAAATAGCATCAGGTATCAAAAAGATCACTACATTTTGTGAAACGTGTCCTGGGAAACCATTTCTTTGCGAAGATTGTTTTAAGAACTTACATAAATAGGCAAGATCCTTGTGAACTCTGGTAGTTTTTCTGTAAGGTTGTATTTTTTCACATTTTGTGCTTTATTTTCTCCGATGCGACTTGAAATTTTCTTTTATATTTAAGATGTGTAGTACTCATGTTTGTATACGCGCATTTTAATGACAAAACACCTGTTACTGCTTTTGTAGCAAATAATGTAATGTTAACTGTCCATAAATAACTTCATTTCATTTGAAAGTATAATTTAGCATAGGCATATAACGTGTTGCCAAATTAAAAAAAATATTCTGACAAATACGGTTTTATATTTATTACATTCCTAACAAAAAACATTACAAATAGATTCAAGTTTTATTCATATTTCAGCACTAAAAATAATGTAAAACTTTAAAATAAAATGTGCCGACCCGATCGGTCGGCAAAATATCGTTTATTAGCAGATGATATATAACTGAAATAAAAAAAATGTGTTGACGAAATTAACATTCAATAACATTTTTAGTATTGTGTTCTCAAATTATAACTCTTTAAAAAGTTCCCAAAGACTACTGATAAACGTCACGGATCGATTTACTTAAGCCCTATAAAATCCCGCAGCCGACCCGATCGGGTCGGCCGATGTTTCTAACAAGACAAGCTGTGCCGACCCGTTCGGGTCGGCGTGGCAGCTAACGTGTTAAACAGCTGGTTTTTTTTTAAAAACACCTGTTTATTTTATTTCAGATCATTGCATTGTTGACAACTTTTATTGTGTTCTCTTAGGCAACAAACATAAACTAGGTTGTTCTAGCTTTTTGCCACATTGTTTACGATAAAGCAGAAGGGTTTGAACTGTGTTTGGTGTATTCTTTTTAATAACGACAAAGAAGCATGCAGAATATTTCAAGCTACGTATGATTAAACCTCCCTCAGCCATGTCCATCGCAAAGTGGAAGAAGCTCTTACTTGAAACTGGTTGTGTACAGAAAAAGTATCGCCGGCAGCCACCCGACTTAGAATTGACCGAAAATGTGTGTGCTGCTATTCTAAAGTCTTCAAGTAAAACCACATCGATTCGAAAAGTATCCTTTAGCTCTGGTGTGCCTAAGTCTACAGTACATCGAATAATCAAGAAACATGGTGTGAAGTTTTACAAACCTCACAGAGTACACGGGATTCTTGAAGACAAGCCAGACAGAAGAGTAGAGTTTTGTTCCAAAGCGATTGAAAATTACAAGACTGACAATGAGTGGCATCTTTGTTTGGTGTTTTCAGACGAGTCTACATTTTATCGTAATGGTTTAGTAAGTAGACACAATGTTAACTACTACAATACTACAAATCCTCATATTGCAGAAGAAAAGAAACTAAGGTCAATAGGCATTACAGTTGGGCAGCACTGTCAGATGATGGAGTTCTTTTATACGACATTTCTGAGAGGACAATGACTGGGTCTAGATATCATGAAGTATTTAACGTTCACGTTATTCCGCATTTAACCACTGAAGAAATGCAGACGTGCATATTTCAGCAGGACGGAGCCACTCCACATTATGCTCGAGAAGCGAAAAATCTACTAAACACTCAGTTAAGTGGTCGTTGGATTGGAAGAGGAAGTGATTTTATGGACTGGCCGTCTAGATCACCGGACTTAACAGTTTGTGATTTTTTCTGTGGGGTATCTAAAAGATAAAGTGTACTCCCATGACATAGAAACCGATGAGGATTTAAAATAGCTAATTGAAGAAGAAATGCTTAATATCCCTAGGGAATTCTTCAGGAATCTTTTTGAGGCTTTTGTTCATTGATGCTACCAGTTTGTAACAGTACACGGGTTTCAATTTGAATGATTTTTGTTTTGTTTTTGTTAAGAAACATTTTTATCGTATAAAGAAATTTTGTTATATTGTGGTAATTAAATAAAAAAGTTATAAAAGAATAAAAAGTTAATTTATTGTTTGCTATCGTTTAAACCATAAATCGTTGTCAGCAGGCGCCATTTTATTTCTTTTCCAGACATCAGCGTAAAAATTTGTTGGTACACTTTTGGATATGCTTCCAATATGTATGAAAAAAATACATGAAAAAATATATATGTGTGTGTGTGTAATTATGAACAATAAGCATATAAAAATATATTCAAGTTTAAATTGTTTAAATAGACCTACATTGAACATGGAATGAGTGATAGTTTTTCATACTCTCAAATTTATCAAATAATGAGATAAGAATTCAGTACCTTTTTAGGGTTATACGTATATACACATATCTTGATTTTATTTACTGAAATTAATTTTCTTTAACTTACCTATTTCCTACTGGATCTCCAATGTACAAGCTGCAAGCTTGGCCTGAATAACCTGGTTGACAATGGCACTGCCCATGTACACAATGGCCTCTACCCATACTAACACCACACTTTTCTGGGCATAATTCACGTCCACAATCCCTTCCTCCCCAACCAGTTTCACAAATACACGAATGAGCTACACAGACACCATGTCCTGAACAATTCCCTGAGCAATTTGTAATAGAATATTCTGCTCGAAAACCATCAAGCACGTAGTTTGTATCACTGTATAACAGGATCAACATCTGTAAATTAAAAAGAGTTGACTTAAATTTATTATAAACATGCTTCTTCTTAAGTTATAAGATTTAATATAATTATAAAAAGAGTTTACAATAATATTTCAAGTGGAAAATATACGACCTAGACTGGGAATCGCACCCAGGACCTTTGGCTTTACGCGCCAATGCTCTACCAACTGAGCTATTCTAGTCGCTTCCCAGTACAGGGCGTAGACCTCTCACTTGACTTTAGTTGCTGCAATTTTATTAAATAATTAAATAATTAAAAAATCTATAAAAAGAGCCCCGAGATTATATAATAAAATTATACATACAATTTTTTTTTTTAATAATGAAGATTTTTTTCTCAAAACATTTTTAAAAAATCGATTTTCGTAGATGAAAATGTAAATATATAACTACATAATATAATAATAACATTATTTATTATCGTATTATGATTTTGGGAGAAAGCATGTTAAAAGATAGTAAAACACATTTTTTTTATTTTGTAATATCCACTTTTTATTAGTCTAGCCGACCAATGGTTTCGCCTGCTGAGGCATTGACGAGGCTGTATTACAGTCTGAAGAAAAAACATAAACCCTTAAAACTAAAAAGGTTGGGGAAATACCCGGCCTGGGCAATGACCATAGGAACAATCCCCAACCTTCCATTCATTGTATCCTAACTCCCCACCCTCAGTTTTAAGGTTTTATGTTTTTTTCTTTTTTCTTCAGTCTGTAATACAGCCTCTTCAATGCCTTAGCAGGCGAAACCATTGGTCGGCTAGACTAATAAAAAGTGGATATTACAAAATAAAAAAATTGTGTTTTACTATCTTTAAACGTGGAATTCCACCAAGAACCATCGGTCTTAACAGTAATCAAGAGAAAAAAAAAGAAAGCATGTTATTTTAATTAACGTATTTATTTTTATATTCACTGCACTCATACACTCATAGACTATGAGTATGGAAGTAGGAGTATTGTGCGAGTAAGGAATATGGAAGCGTGAATGACAGGAAATTGTTTGAATGGTTTGATTTGAAAAATGTTATAATAGCATTGTATTCTAAGTAGCCTAGTCCTAATAAGATCTAAACTAGTTTATAAGATCTCTAATCTTTACATTTTTAATTTGTTTAATTTACACGGTATTTTCTTTTGTTTTCCTATTTTTTTGTAGCCTACTTATAATTTTATTTTTGGTAAGTTTTATTTTATTTAAAAAATATAAATTTTAATTTAAAATTTTTTGTATTTAACCGTTTTTACTGTTAATACTTTATTTGATATGTTTTAATTATTTTCCTTTTAAAAAGGAAATTTAGAACATGTTTACAGTCCAGTCAATCTACTCCACAATTTTTATTTTCTATCAATAATCTCAAAAGTAGTACATGAAAACTGGTGCATTCACTCAATCAATCAAATATTGGACTACATAAAATGCAAAGTAATTTACTGTAGCCTATCTGAAATGATTACTCATGCATATTATGTAATCTACAGTAATGCTATAATTATCTTTGGGTATTTTGTATATAGATTGTTAATCTAAATGTTTAACAACATAGCTCTAATTAATGTATTTTAAGTCGTATACACGTTAATTATCAAATAAATACAGTAAATTATCAAGTAGTTTGCAATACTAAGGTAGGTAAATTCATAGTACAGGACTTTTAAAATACAAATATATTCAAGATCAATCAATTTACATTTTTAAATATAGTAGTCCTTATAATTGGGCTATCAGTATTTTTTACAAATTAAAATTTATCTACACACAAAATCGAAGCAACACATTTTTTTCCTTCCTCCTTCGTAATGTACCTCTCTCCTTATTTCAATATCTTAATCCAAAGACCCGCAGGTCGCATCCTTAAAAGACTGAATGGATTTAGTCTACACTGACATGGAATTCCTATACTAACTTTTAGTCTTGAACGACTTTACCATTTATACACAAAATTATGCACCTTCCTTGAGTAGATGAATGAAAAGAACAAATCGAAATTCAAGACATCTATATGTAAGCTACCATAATACAATTATTCCGATATTGCTTCGAAATTCTTAACTAAAAAGGAACCTTTATAAAGAAACATATTTATCATCTCAGATATTTAAAGAAATTTTGTTCAAAATGAATAATTTATTTTACATTATAATACACTTCATTAAGAGTATTAAAAAAACATTGGAGGAATTTTTAATCGGATCTGAGATTCATTTCTATTGGAAACTACTGAACCTATTTCAATAGAATTTAAACTGATATTCCTATTTTCCTTGGTAATTTTTTGGTCTTGAGTATTTTTTTTTTTTTTTTTTTTTTTAAGATATTTACTTGAATAAATTAAAAGTGAAATAAAATATGGAATTGAGGTGAACAAATATTTATTAATCTGAAAACTAACAAAAGATTAATATAAATTATGAGTAAGAATCACCTTTAAAAATCTATAAATATATAAAATATTATTTTACAAGTTAGATATTAAAGTCCTTGAATATTTTAAAGTTATGATTAATTATGGAATATTATCTTTTTAAAACAATGAGAACTAAAGTTCATGATTGTGTTGATAAGTCGATTATTGTTTATTATGAATTATTTACATCGATGAAACAGTTCAGTTATAGAATCTAAGTGATGAAATGTACAGAATAGCAACTTCAGAGTATGAGTTGTGAATTGTGTATTTAGGTTTGCTTAACGAAATAGATTTATTAATTGTACCGATTTCGTATAACATAATTTATTTAAATATTTGTTTCTTCAATTTTAAACTGTTAGTTCTTCCTTTATTAAAATTCTTCTTACACACTATATATGTTTTATCTTGATATGACTACTGAAACACTCTTAAAAAGGATTTGTTATTATTTGTTATTTAGTATGGTGATTTTCGTAAACTATTTATTTGTGATAAAATTAATGTTTAAGATTACCTTCAATTTAATTATTTTTGTATAGTTTAGTAAACAAAGTACAAGCGGAAAATTAATTAAAATTTAAGAGCTGTGTTTATAAAGTCCCCTATATGTACAGTATATATATATATATATATATATATATATATATATATATATATTGTTTCATCTTGTAATTTTTTGTTTTATGAAGGAAGAAAAAATACTATTAAAAAAAACATAAATATATATATATTTATAAACTCATTTTGAGTCACTAATTTTAAGATAAGTTTATACTAACTCCATCTCGCATGGACTACTTGTAACATTGCATTACGTGTTTTAGAATCTATGTTCCATCTTCAAAATTATGCTAGAATACACTTTTATATAAACACAAACACTTTATTATTATAACACACATGACAGGTGGCATATATTTGTTATGATTTCTTTCTATTCAATTTTTTATCTAATTTTGTTGATCAAGTTGTTAAAATTCAAAGATTCTTAAATATTATAAAAAATAAAAGAAGTGAATGAAATAGCATTTCCTACATTTTTAATGATGGTGATTAGGCCTAATTTAAATGGTGTCATATATTACTGTAATTTATTAATGATTTCCTATTCTTTTTTGACGTGTGTGTGTGTGTGTGTGTGTGTGTGTGTGTGTGTGCACATGTCTGTGTGATATTACTAAGTGGACGGGTGGTGAATATTATTACTATTCCATGTTACAAATTAAATAAAGAAAGGATTTATTATAAATTGTAACTACTACATTTCCCCGCACAATAGATCTATAAAGGTCGCAGTACAGTGATCACTCCTATAACTACTTTACATATTGGTTGGTTTTGGTACATAAACACTATAGAAGATCAATTTTAGACAACAAAACAAATTACACTCAAATTAGGTGTATAACACTCTGACCATTTAATAGAAGGTGAATTAAAATATATTAATAAATCTATTAATAGAAAATCAATGGAATGATATTAAGCTTATTATACATGCATAATTTTAAATAAACAATGTAAATGCATGTTGCACAGTTTTTTATGTTTAACACAACTTGTATTTTTCTACAGATGAATAATGGAGAGCAATCAATTTCTATTAAGTGTGATTAAGTGTTGCTGCTGAGATTCCTGAGGCTACAGATTACATGGTTCTAATCTTCATAAACAAATGTTTTGACACAATACAAAATAAACAAAATTAAGCCGTGTGAAATTTTGATTGTTAGATGTTACTATTCTGTCCTTTGACCTCATTATTTAAAACTCGAATGAAAAACCTTTGTCCTTGCAATGCAATAAATCTTATTTCATTCAGTAATAACAATTAACCCTTTGAGTTCTAGGCAAACACATTATACCTTCTTGGAAACCAGCAGAATCTCTTTTCCTAGTCTAATTACATTGAGAAATAGTAAAGATCATAATTTTAAAACCTACACAATAACAACATTATTCTGACAAATAATTCCCACTTTTAGTGTTGTATAACAGGCAGTTTCCAACCTTGATACAGTTATCACTTTACTTTTCTCTATTTATCAAGTTTACCATCGTATCGAGTCACAAGTTTGAGGGTTATATACACTGACTACTACTGACATTTCGAATAATTGTAATTTTATTTTTTAAGTTATTGATTGAACTCTGAGAATATATTCATGAAATTATTCTTCATTCATATAAAAACTCAGCTATACTACAAGCACTTAAATATAAAAGTTTATATTTCATAAAATTATGTTACAAGAAAAAAACATTAAAAATTACTTAGCATTTTTAGTATATGTGATTTTTTTCCTTAACCTGTGTATTAATATCAGATAATCGTAGTTAGTTTAAGTCTCTAGTCAGTTTCAATAAATGATTTGTTTCTTTATTTGTTTCTATATGTATTGATACTGGAAAAACTGCTTCATAGAGGTATATAGAAATTAATGGAACAATAAATTTCAGACATTGCTTATAAAACTCAAGATACTCTTCCTTAGCAGCCATCCAAAAAGAGAACATTAAAATCCATCTTAATAAGCTTCAATGGTGACACATCACCTGGAACTTCACTTTCACAACAATCGTATGAAAAATATTTATTTAAGTTCATTTTCAATGTTTCAAAGTAGATAAAGATATCTGAAATTACATCACTGTAAGGAGAATTTTCATTTTTCCCTGAAAAATTTTCAGTTTGGAAAATCTCAGATACATTGTTTACGCACTTATATGATGTAAAGGTACAATTTCATTTAAAAAGCATTGATTTTATCATTTACTTTAAATGCTGTAATGTTAGTGCCCTGAAGACTGTTGTTTAATTTTATTAACATGTTAAAATATAAAAGCCACATTTCAACAGAAAATATAATATTTTCTTTATGTCAATATCACTTAGGAACAAAATTACCTCTCATCTAAGCTCAAAAAGACCTATCGATAGGGAGAAATATATATATATATATATGATAGAAGATTCATGATAATATATTTAGAATATAGTTATGATAAATTGTTGCAATGATAATTTTTTAGTATTTCATATTATTCCTCCTTGCTTCTATATACTGTACCACTTTAGAACCTTCTCCATACCACTGGTTGGGAGCCGCTGTATTTAAGGTAAAGGAAATAAAATGAGTACATGAAATAAAGAGCAATAACTGTATTGCATGAACCTAAGACAAAACTACTACAGTCTGACACATTACAAACTAAATTTGTTTATTTGTAGACTAAATTTTCTATTTATTGAAAGTATAACTTACGGATGGTAGAAAGAAATTTTTATTTTAAATCTAGGGGAAACAATGTTGTAGGATACCGTATTCCAAAATAAACTTATAAAATATTAATAAGTAGTATTATTTAACACAAATACTAATATTGATACACTACATCAAATTACATTTTGTATATTTTTGTTGGTGATTATTGTATATTGATATTTTATAATATGAGATGTTACTCCTCAGATCATGTGTTCAAAACTGTTGTAATACTGTATCAGACATCATTAAGCAAATATTACTCTAAAAGTCGACTGAAACACTGTGTCATTTAATCTTAATTTTTGAAACAGGATTCTCAATGTCATAAGATACTGGCTACAATCATATAATAAAATAATTCCTTGAGTAATCGTAAAAATCTGCTAATGTTCTGTTTATCAGAATAATTGTTTTATTTATTATTATTATTTTCTATTAATACAAAACTAAACTGTATTTTCTGTTTTGAACTAAACTGGACAACAAATAAGGTTTTCTTTTATTATACATAATACAGAAGGTACTATATAAATTATTTGAAAGCCATTGACAGGAGTTCAAAGGCAAGTGACTGTAGTGTTCTGCTTTTAGTTCTTTGTCCCCTCAGGGATTCATCTATAGTGAATAAAATTATATTATTCCTGTGGTTAGCGGCTACCAAAATGTTAAACATTCCACTATAAACTCATAAGTCCTGAATTTTAACTTGTGGCTCATATAAATAGACATTGCATAACACAAAAATGATTTTTTTGGAGGAATAGAATATGTTCCAAGAAGAGATAAAATAAGGAATAAAGATCTTTGGAACCAGCTCAAGATTGAATCGCTGATAGAAACAATTAAGAGGTAAGCTTTACAATGTTTTGAGAACATAATGGAGGAAATCAGAATGCCTAAAAGGGCACTTTAGAGAATATAAAAGGAAAGAAGACCAATGAGAACACCACAAACAGGATGGAAGGTTGAGGACAATATATAAGCCAAGGGAGTAAACTAAAGACTGGTGGAGGAGAAGCAGATGTGGAGGAATCATACGGTATGGAAGAGGTAGTCCCAAAAAACCTGTCAAGGCAGAAGCGTCAAGAGATGATGATGATGGTGTTCTGAACTTACGAGAAATAGGCCGACAGCAAATTGTTTAAAATTACTATATATACAAGAATAAAGAAAACAAATAAAGGTTGTCTGAAAGATATGTTATTGTCTCAAATTTGATAGAGAAATGAAAGGTAAAGAGCTACAATGAAATTAGAAACATTTTATTATATCCTTAAAAAAAGTAATTTTATATTGGAGAATTGTATTTCGATGTATACTAATATTATAATATTATCAAAGGTCTTACTAAATAATTAACATTATATTTATAGGACTTCAAAAATTATCAATTTAATTTGTGGATTTCAGGAATTATGGACTTCTATTATTTGGATTTCTTTACAATAGACTTCTGAAATAAGATGAATAAAAGACTTTTTTATTAGTTTTAACAGTTGTGTGACTTTAAGTTTCCTTATGTTATATGACCCGATTTCCAAAGTAATTTTCTATATGGTTCTTTGATTAATTCTGAATATAAGACACGGCTACTTATTGTAAAAACATGCTTATCTTCTATCATGTCTTCTAACTTAATTATTAATTAAGTTGTTTTTATTTTAAAACTATTTTAATTTAAATTATTTTTAAAACACAAATTATCATTAAATGTGGACTTGTAAAAACAAGAGGAAAAACTGCCAACATCTTTAGACAAGAACATATTTATTAGAAGGTCATTAGAATATTGACAAGGACGATGTAATTATAATAAAATTATCTTGTTTAGTTAATAATATCTTTCATGTAATGTGTACATAAATCAAAGGAAAAAATCTATTTATAGAATATAATTTAGTTTATGTTGTATATCAATTCAAAACAAAAACAAACTCTTTAAAATAAAAAAATATATAATTAAATTAAGACTAATCAGTTCATCAAATTTTGTTCAAAATAAAGTACTGCAAATGTGAAAATTTGCAGTCAATGTTTTTCGTTAAAAACCAAAATACAGAGAATTTTTTTTTTTTTTAAATCAGAGAAATTACTATTGTGAGATGTTATAAGGGTTTGCATCACTTAAACAAATGTATAGCCAGTGAGTTAAAGTGTTAATTATAATATAATTAGTATACTGAAAGGAAATATTAGTTCTGCATTCATGAACTGAATAAATACGCTAATATTATACAATAATGTGAAAAACAAAAATCTAAATAAATGAAGAAGAAACTTGATAACGGGAGTTGATTTATACTCTCGGAATTATAAAGTGTATTAGTTTTTATATACCATATAAAAAAAAAATGCCAAATAAATGTTCGATTAAACCATACTGGTATTAATAATATGAACAATTCATCATTATCAAACTTTAACTTTACAACAATAATAAACAGATACGACTTTTGTTTCATCTTTACTTCACATTTATATTACCAAAACTTTGAGGCTGTCACACAACAAAGCTTTTAAAAGTTAAATGTCTCCAGAACCGTTGGTTGAATTATTTTTTATCAAAAATCTTATTGCAACATTTTATGCCCCCAGATTATATATTAAGCCTAGTTTTCACATTTCATAAAGTCCAAGGACTGATATTTCAATTTTTGCTCTAACTTAGTTATTTCTTATCTTATAGAGTTAAAGTTGGCACCATTGCATGAAAACTTAAAGCTACATATTTTGATATAATTTAGTGTGTTTTGACTAAAAGATAATTGTGTCTCAAAATGATCTATTGCAGAATATATTAAGATTTTTACAAAACTCATGAGGACCTTAGCCCTAAAGTCTTCAGACCTTTCCAACTAATCTAAATCTATATTGTCTGCCATTTCAGTTTTGTAAGACCAGAATCAACAAACATCTTGTTTTCCCAATTCCCTTTTTTTTAGGTGGTATTTTACTGGGAAGTGCCCATTAGCAACCCTATTTTAAAAAAAGTAGTTTTAGGAGATACAGGTAAGCCTACACCAAAACTAGTCAAATAGTAATAATAAGGTGACAAAACTATGAATGGCTGAAAATTGTAGGCTACTCAAGTATTTATTTAAGTCCTAACAGATTTAGAATATTACAACAATTTTAATATTATTAGTAGGCCTATTCTCGTTTGATGATAAAATAAATATCCAAAATCAATGTAAGCTTAATCACATATTGATTCACTGAATTGAATCAACAGATATTCAAGTATACTTTTACCACAATTTTCATTGTATAAATTTCAATTCATAATTTAATATGCATAAATTCAAGTTTTAAAAAATATTCCAGGAGATTGAAAAAAAAGTTAAATGCTAAAACTTACAAATCCCGAAGTAGCAGTGACTTGTTGTGGTTCAGTGTTTCCACTGAAACTTCCAAGCATTAAAGACTTGAATGAATCTCCGTCATACACATACACATAGTCGAATGAACATTCTGTCCCCATGGACAAGAACTTTAATGTTATGTATTGTTCACTGCTATTAGCTGAAAAAAACAAATATGAACTTTTAAGTTATAAGCCTATATAAACACTGTAATTAAATATATATTAATTAATTTAATTAATACTGATGTATTTATTGATTTCCAATTGCTTTGCAATTGTATCTAACAATCAATATAAAGAAGTAAATAGGTACTAATAAAAATGAAAGTGTGTTCAATTAACGAAAACTACTATAAAGCAAATAACACCACAATAGAAAAGAGAACAACTCGGTTACAAAGGAAGTATAATTTTTAAAAATACAATAAAGAATAAAACACTGAATAAGAAGAAATAATAAAAAAGACAAGAAAAAACCAGAAAACTGTATAGATAGAGGAGGGAGAGGGTGATTAGATGTTATAACCAGTGGTCACGATAGGAAGATGCAGACAACAATCTTCCCAGTGGGTTCATTGAAATAATTCTTTACTATGACCACATTCTTTAGGTTCATTGTAGAACTGACAAAATGATTTTTAAAACAAGTGCTAACTGGGACACAGAATTGGTCCCGTCTAGAAAAGCAGTCTAGTTCTCAAATTACAAACCAGAATAGTAAATTATGTAGTGAATATAAGACTGTGTCTAAATAATTGTATGAATACTTCAGTAATAGTAGATGAAGTGCAAAAGCTATTTTCAGTTAGGACTACAAAATATTACTCACAGTCCAGGCTTAGAAATACCTGTCGAAGTTCAATATATCCTTCTTCCGATCATATTGGTAAAGCGAACCAACTACACTGCAGTATTCGTAATGTGACTTAACAAGAACACGAGAAAGCATTGCTACTTTCTCCAAGAATAATGTAAACCACAGAGAAGGACCCATGATTTTAAGGCCAACCGAGAAACTGAAGTTCTGGACAAACCAGTTCAGAATTATCCAACCAGAATATAAAAAGTGGGTTCTGAAAGTAACACCCAGATTCTTATAACGCAAGATGAAATTGGGACAACAAAGTATTGATACCTTAAAAATATGTCACTAAGCACAAGAAACACTTCTAAACCATCTCAATATCTTCCTTCAGGTACTAAGTTCTTATAAGGTGACCAGACTATGTTGTAATATTCCAAACATTCCTTGAAAAACACACAGTACAGTGTGTTCTAGCGAAATGATTATTCATAACGATAGCTTGGGTTTTTTGGGGAAATTAGGAATGCTGTGCCATGGATCTTTAGGGATAGTTGATTTGAAACAGCATAGCCCAATGCAGACCTGCAACGAACAACTAAACTCATCTCAGTCAGCCAAGATCACATGAGCAATTTAAAGTAAATAATAATTTTATACCTTATATTATCTTTAATATATACTTATCTTAATTAACGTGCAAGGGATTGACTCTACTAATTTAATGATTCTAATCGTAAACACTGGGCCAGATGGCAGACTACAATTTCATTTAATCGCAGTTATTTTAGTTAGTGCACCAATTTCCCCAGGGTCTTATGACCCATACCAAGTACAACTAGTGTGCCATTGGGGGGGGGGGGGGGTATATACTAGACTAAAACAGGAACTGTAACACATACTAGTTTCTACAAGAATCTTGCTCCTGGTCTTAACAGCTCTGCGATGGGCGATGCAAAACTGGTTGATTTTCAGGTCCCTACTGCGTCTCCCGTAATTGCAGAGTTGGGGAGCAAATTGGCTCCTGCAACATTGCATCCAGCAACCCAGAATATAAAAATAAACAGTATTTGGAATTAAAGGGGAAATGGTGGTGAAGAAAATACACCACAGTGTTCAGAGAATGAAGTTTGAAAAGAGTTATAGATGCAAGCCTCAGGAACTGATGTCTCTAATGTAAATGGCACTGATACCACGATATAAGCAGAACAATGGAGTTAAAATAATCACCAGATCCTTCACCTTCAGATAAATGCTCATAATCTCCACACCAGTTATGAATGAGTTGAAATTATTAAAAATATAGTTATATCAGCATCAGCTCTCAACCACAATCAAGATCTTTTAGAAAGACAAGGTAGTTTAAGAATTAGGAATACGTTTAGATCATCGGTAAAATATGGAGAGTTTGATTCTAAACCAAGTTAAAGATCATTGACATAAATTAAGACCTAAGTGGGAACTTTTTATCACCCTTGAAACAACAATATTGGAATACACTTTCTGATAACTACCTATGGTCTTTCCTTATGGAGATAAATAGCAACTTACTATAATATTAATCAGATCCACAAGAAAACAAACTCTCGTCTTATTTAAGAGATGAATGTGAGACATCCAGCCAAAGAAATTTAAAAAATCTAAATATATGAAGCCAACCTGCTTCTTTTCGTTAAATGCCAATGTGTGTTTGGAGTAAGGTCAAACTAGCAACAGATGAATGGCCAGACATATCCATGTTATTTAAGAGAGTTAACATAACTGTTTTTTAATTTTTTACCTATAACAAGTTTTGACTATGGATCAGAGGACGACTATTCTCCCGTAATTCATTACATTATCTTACTAGCTTGCTTTATACAGTGATGATGATACTCCTTTTAAAAATACCCAGAAAGATAATAAATGATAGTTTGTTCAAAAGTATCATGAGAGGACCTGGCAGTGCTTCAGAATGATAGGTGGAAGAGATAAGCCTGTATAGGAGGCAAGGATTTTTTTCCTTGTTGTTTATACACAAACAACCCGTTCGTCCATTATCACTTTATAAATAAAAGAACATAAAATAAAAACCAATAGCACTCGAAAAATCTAATAGTATCAATGTCAGAAAAGAACAAGAGTTGGTCAAGAGGCAATATGAGAGAGATCTAGCACAAGACTACATGAAAAAAATGTGTTGATTCAGCTAGGTTTCCTCAGGACTCATTACAGTGAGCCCGAGAGGGAAGCAATTTGATGTTATGGCTTAGATACCAGAGGACATCTTTTTATCGTAAGATAAGAGGATGACAAATTCCCTTTCTTAATTTTCTACATGTCAGCTTTAAAATTTTGAAAAAAAATCACATTAATGCTCTTTACTGCTAATCAGATTTTTTATTTAAGTTTGTTGTATCTGATCCCTTAAAGGGAGAGCAATACTTGACTTTGTATTTTGGGATGTAATGAAAAACTTATTACAACCCGCATACCTATGTCAAGTAAATATTATAAGACTAGGGATGGCCACAGGATGGTGATGCTAGATTTGATGTGTTATTACATTTTTTGATGGGAATTTCTTTTTTCTGATAAAGGTTTTTCCATTTGCATTGTCAACACTTCAGACATAAACTATTATTCATTACTGATAATCAGGATAAAAATTTTCTAATTTCTATTAATCACCATGTTTTTTGTTTGTTTTAAAAAAATTGAGAGTAAAAGAAATTAATGATATAAATTATTTTCTATAATAAGAATAACTATTTACTACTAATTTTTTAATTTTTTTTTTTTTTATTTTATATAACTTATATCAGATATTAAACATTTAGAATTTATTTTAACAATCCCATTTTTGTTAATGTTTTTAATTTTACTAATCTACAAAAAATAGAATAAATCTTTATTTTATGAGGTGGAGTTAGGAATATAGGCTAGCGTCCTCTTTTCCACTTAGTACTAAACATAAATGTAGTACTAAATGTTATAAAACAATGAACTCTTTTGACAAAAAATAAATAGATAAGCCCTATAGATCATAGGTAGGCCTACTCTATTTATTTTTTATTTTATAAAGACAAAATGAAACAAAGCTAATATAATACCTGAAGTAACATTGCCCCTTTTGACTTTTAAAATTGTCATTAAATATCCTACAGCTATGACATTTGATATTGTGTTAAAGTAAATATGAACTCAAATCCATTTAACCCAAGAAGACTATGTTTAGATTTTTGTCTCATTATTGGTAGGTGCTGAAAGATACAGTATGCCACAAACATTAAAACTGTTGATCTTATTTTGTTGATCAAGACTTTTGTTCTTAGAACATATAAGTAGACAATGGTATAGACAATCTGGTTACTTATTCAAATTATCTTTAAAAAAAAATACCATTGTGTTCTGGTACCCAAAAGATTTAGATTTAGGTTTTCTGACCAAACCATCACTAAGGTTGTGAGTTCAAATCCTACATTTGAAATATTTTTTTCTAACAATTTAGTTCTCTCCAAACCTCTGGTAAAATAGGAAGAAAGCCCACCCTTAAACAAATGGTGGATGTTTTGGATTGACAGAGTGGATTGAAATTCTATTGCACAGAAAATAGCAATTTTTTAAATTGTATTTTTGTATTAATGTTAAGTACCGTACAACAACAAAAACACATGTTTTTGTGCACTACAGAGGTCCATACCAAAACTCTATTTTCAACTAATTCACTGGAAATGCATTTCATTCTGCCATTTTTAAAATTATTTAAATATGTAATATCTTATGATATCATCAAAAACGAAATTATATAAGTATAAAAGTAATATAATCACGTACACGGGGTAAAAATGCTCCAATACCAAAATACAAATGTTCCTGGCCATGGGCACCTACACAAGTTTGGAGTATTAAGGAATGTAGAAAACTAGTGCAGATTCTTGTCAAGCCTACCAACATAAATCTAATGCAGGATAATAGTATTTTACCACTATTCTTAAATAGCTGTAAGTCTTCCGGTTTCTTATCAAGTGATGTCGCAATATGTCTGAAGCAAGATTTTAAATGCTGCTATTGTAGATGTATGCTACTGTACGAGCACTTTATATTCTTCCTTCTATAAGTTGTGATATTTACTTAAACCAATGTAATTTTAAAATTTTGACTTTTATAATGTATTAAAAAATTAAAATTTGCTGTAAAATCAAAAACTACACATTTTTTAATATTCAGTTCATAGAAATTGAAAATGGTGACTGTAAATTTGTCACTAGTTTATGTCTAGTGTCAAAATAACAGTTGAACCTGAAGATGGGAATAAAAAATGTCAGTTTTGTTTCTTGTTGAAATAAAATTCTCATCATTAGTTACACTTTCAGTAGCTACTAGCTACCAAGTTTTAATTCTAGAAGACTATTTAAAAAGTAAATTTACAATAGAAATATCATTTAACCCCAATGAAGAAAGTGACCAAAGTTAAATAGTGATAAGTTCATAGAGTAAGGAGGTGTTCTAGCTCAAGGGGATGTGACTGCTCTGTATAGCACTGAACATACTAGCCTAATAAGAAACTGAGATGCATCCTAACTATAATATATGACAAGTAGAGTTCAATTTACCTTTAATAAGCCATTCACAGTGTGAATCCTGTGTATAATTAGATCCAACTGGTCCATCTGTGATAATTCCCCAAGGTTCAGTATATACTTTACGAGATTTATCACAAGGTGTTTGGATTAGTTTGGGCTGCGGACCCGCATCACTCTCTAAACAAAGTAATACAAGAACCGCCACCAATCCAACAAAATGTTTCATTGTTCACAAACACCAAGCACTTTCCGAAGTCATTTTACAAATTTACACATCAACATCAATAATTTAAAACAAACTTGTGCAACAAACTTAACTGCATTGATTTCGAAATCTGTAGAGGCTTATTTTAGCCTAATTTTCCTTTTAGGCCCTACAGTCAACATTCAAAATATTCTAACTTACATGATAGGCTATGATTATTGGTTACATTTTTTATGAGAAGTAAAATTATGCCATTATAGATTACTACCTGAAGCAAATTTCATTAAAATTTTGTTTTAGTCAAGTCACAATTTATAGGCTAGCCTATATAAAATTGTGATTAGTTATATAGGCTATAATTGTCTTCTATTAATTTCAACTCTACAAATGATAAGTAGGCATTGATTTCAAATGGTAAGTAAAAGATAACACGCTTCTTTTGACTTGTATAATTTGTGACATAGAAAACCATATTTAATGTAATTTCTAGCTTAATATAATATCTAGACTATAGGTCTAGTAATATGGTAATGGTATGTCATTTTGTTCAGGATTAACTTACTTTTATAAGATTATACTGAGGTTTAATGCAACATTCTTTAATTATTAATATATATGATGTGAGGAGTTATGTGGCAAGGGACAAAGGCACGTCTAACTTGCTGCTATCAGACTAAAGACCCCAGTGCATAGGTTCGAGCTGAATGGACAGTGTTGAGTTTTACCATGTATTATAATACTACTCCCCACCTTCATTTTGACTAACGGGTGTAAAGTAAAGATGATAAGCAACAACAAATATATATATATATACCGGGTGTTTCAAAATGAATAGCAGGGTTTTAACGCCTTATAATTTTTATTACACTACAATTACAGCTATAAATGATACATCAAATGAAACAGCAACTCAAACAGTTTTGTTTGTTGGCACCAGTGCGCATGTGCACGCAATGTTCGCCGCCATCCGTTAGAAAACGCTAGCGGCAAAGATGGCGACTAGTGAACAGAAAGCTTTTTGTGTTTTACAGTTTGCAAAGATGGAATCTGTAGTTACTGTGCAACGTGCGTTCCGTATTAAGTTTGGTTGTGATCTTCCAGGTGATAATAACATCCGTAGATGGTATCATCAGTTTGAAGATACCGGTTGCCTTTGTAAGGGGAAGAGTACAGGACGACCAAGAGTTAGTGAAGAGAGCGTTGAGCGAGTGCAAGAGTCGTTCACGTTTAGCCCACAGAAATCCGTTTGAAAGTCGTGAATTAGCAATTCCTGTAACGACTGTTTGGAGAATTTTAAGTAGACGCTTACAACTACGTCCTTATCGTTTGCAGTTGTTACAGGCTCTAAAGCCTGCAGACCATGGTTTACGTGCCAACTTCGCTAACGAAATGTTGTTACATGACGATGATGATTTTCTGGATAGTGTCGTCTTCAGTGATGAATCGACCTTTCAACTTAGTGGACATGTGAACACTCATAATGTGCGGATTTGGGGCTCAGAAAAACCTCACGCGATTGTACAAGTGCAACGCGACTCCCCTAAATTGAATGTTTTTTGTGCTATATCCCGGCAGAAAGTTTATGGACCTTTCTTTTTTGGCGAAGCAACTGTAACTGGTACTTCTTATCTTGATACTCTACAGTTATGGCTCTTCCCTCAGTTGAAAGATGATGAACAAGAGAACTTCATTTTCCAGCAAGATGGTGCGCCGCCTCACTGGCACAACGAAGTACGCGATTGGTTGAACGTTACTGTACCCGACCGCTGGATTGGCCGCAAGGGGCCCAATGACAGAGTTTGTTTCTCATGGCCTCCACGGTCACCCGATCTGACGCCTTGTGATTTCTACCTTTGGGGGTTCATAAAGGATCGTGTGTATGTACCTCCACTACCTACTGACCTTCCCGAATTTAGAAACAGGATTGAATCAGCTGTTACAACAATAACTCAGGAAACACTAATCAAAGTTTGGGAAGAACTCGCATATCGTCTTGACGTGTGCTGTGTGACGAATGATGCTCATATTGAACACTTGCTGTTCTGTAAAACTCTTTGAGTTGCTTTTTCATTTGCTATGTCATTTATAGCGGTAAGTTTAATGTAATAAAATTTATAAAGCATTAAAACCCTGCTATTCATTTTGAAACACCCGGTATATAGACCTAATATTGGGTAACTATGCATTGAAGCTCGCCCTATTTTTTTAGTCGCTAAAAATCATGCAAACTTAAATTACAGTATTTACCTTCTTTGTCATTAATCAGATATTTTTTTTAAAACACGAAACAATTTTCAAGTATAAAAATCCATTAATATTGAAGGAACTGACACTTTTTGACATAAGGAATTAAGGCTTATTTGGGTTATTACGAATGTGTACAATGACAACGTGAGTCAAGTTTGTGACTGCATTACGAGTCTATGTTTACAAAGGTCTTGAAAGGTAATTATATATTACCTTCCCAGACCTTTGTCCTATAATTTACAGGCCATAATTTACACTAATGTAACGTACAGCATATAACATAAACATAGACTGGTAATGTGTTACAAACTTGACTAACGTCATCGTACACATTCGTAATAACCGAAAAAGCCTAAATTCCTTGTGTCTAAAATTGTAAGTTTCTTCAATAGTAATGGATTATGAAACTTGAACATCGTTTCACACTGTGAAAAAATATCAGATTAATGACAAACAAAGTAAATAGTTTAAATTTGTGTAGCCTAGTTTTTAGTGACTAAAAAATAAGGTGAGCTTCAATGCATAATTACTTAATATTGTTAGTATGGTAATTGTTTACAATTATTTTTTCACCTCTAACTTCTTTAGTATTTAGATATGTTATCAATAATGGACTACAAACGACAGATAAATATGTTTGAAGGCCCAGAACAACTAGAAAATACCAGTTACACAGGGTCAAAGTCTTATCAATGCTGCGATATGAAGCGGTCCTTTGCAGTCAGTTCTAATGCGTCGTGTTCCAGTTTCAATCCGTTTAGCCTACCTACGTACAAACGGTTTGGCCAGGTGGTTATAAATATATATATATATATATATATATATATATATATATAGCTACCTGGCCAAACCTGTCATGATAGCTCATATAATTATCTCGCAAAGTTAGCATTATTAACTTAAATAAACATACGAAAGGTTTGGGCTGGTGGATGGGTCAGTTCTAATGGCGTTGTGTTCCGGTTTCAATCCATTTCCGGGCCATAATAAATGTTATTCCTTTATTTACAAACATAAATATGTCAAATAAATGTCATCATACTAAAAAAGTTAGAGGTGACAAAGTAATTATAAACAATTACCGTTATTATAGTATATATATATATTGACAACTTTAAAAAAACTACAGACCAAGTTGTATGTACAGCCCACCATGAATAAATTGTATTATTTTTACTTTATAATATGAGTTCCATAATAATATGTTACGTTTTAGTTAGGTTCTGATTCTATTTTTATGTGACACAGATCTTTAGTGATGTAGATCTTGTTATTTTGGTTTCATTCTGTATCCTATCAGCAAAAACAACTTTGTCGTAGATATATTAGGAATACTCTATGCCATTTTACTTAACAATATTTGTTATAATATCTTTTACTTCAACTAGGCGCCTAGGTTTATAAAACTGTTTACATGTTTAATATTCGTTGTAGCATACCACCACACGTTGCTTCTCAATATTTATTAAACTCTTGATGCAATTATGTGTAGGCCTGAGTGTCCGTTCTTCTCTATTCCTTATCACCAGTGAAAGCTACGTTACGATTCTGGTTTAAAAACACTTGAAAGGTTAGGATTTAATGAATATGTTATGACTTTTAACAAATTCTATCTTGTGAAAAATCTCCCAACTCCTCACAAATGCTCAATACAGCTTCTACTTACATGTACAATGAGTAAGCATGACTGGATCCTTAATAATGTTCAAAAGCCACACTTTAAAAAAAAAATTTTAATATCCAACATTTTACTCAAGAAAAACTGAGTAAAATAAAACCCTAACCTACTTTTTTAAACTAAGGTCTTTTTGAAAAGAGAAAACAACTGTAAGCCAAAATCAAAGGTTTTAATACAGTAGAAGTGTATCTCTTATCTGTTCCTTTAAAAAAAAAATTGTTGACTTTGTTTATCAACACAGCTGTATCCTATTTAAATTGTCTAGGCTTTAAAAATAGGCTAAACTTCTATTATTAAGATAGTCCATTACATGCAAAGTTTTTTTAAAAATAAGTTTAAATGTATTTAAATTATTGCATTTATATGTCTACTACATATAATTTTTTTATTTTTAATTTTAAACGTATATTTTTATGCCTAACTACTGAACATGATTTTTAGGTTATGTTGTTTGTAAAGGGGAAGGTAAAACTTTGGACTTAAAAATATAAGACTTCCAAACGCTAATGCAAATTTATCTTGGAAATCCACTTTAAACAAATAATTTTCCACACAAATATCATTGTAGCAAATTAATACTTGCTGTAACCAACCAAGACTATTTTATAAGTAGAATATCAACACTAAACACGAATCCATAATGTTGTCACATTATACGACTGGAAGAAACACACAACTATAAACACTAAACTAAGAATACTTATTACATAACAACATACATCACACATAAACATTCTTCACTTCACTAAAATAAAATAAAATATTACTGCATAACTGCACCACGCACTGCACTGACCGTGGCCGATGTCTATTCCAGATTCCAGTATAGACAGTTTGTTGTTTTTATCGGCCATGAATGTGTGACGTCACATAACCAGAAGTCTCAGCTATAGCACACAATTCATTCTTATTAATGAATGCTGCAAATAAAAGTAAATGTAATATTTTGGCGAAATGTCACAAGCGTGTAACGTAATTTTGTAGGTGTTGTAAATAAAATATTATTATTTATTTACTTATACTTTGATCTAATACCATACTTATATAATAAAATTAACATTATTTTCACTAAAAAGTAGGAATTGTGAAAAGTACTAAATTATAAAATTTAAATTAATAATAATAGGGTAAAACGACAACGTAGGAGTTATATAAGACACTACTTAGGCCTAAACTACAAAAAATACAAATACTGTACAAGCACATTCAGGTGAGTCGTAAAATGAAGCCGAAGAGGATGTCTTATAAGGATTCTATTTTATGAAAACTTCAGTGACTGTAGATGATATTTTTTCTTTCATTGCTGTTTATGAAATATATTATGAGTATTTTCTAATAACATAGTGTAAATAAGTCTGGTATACACACATTTTATTGTTGTAAAAACCACTTTCATATAGGATATTTTTTACAATATACGACACGATCTTATCAACTTCACGCACTTTTTTTTAAAAAATTTATGCATAAAGTAGCCTTGCTCACAACATCCCATTCCGCTCCTTTGCTTGCGATTCCTTCATTTCATTACTATGATGTATCATCGGTTTGTCTTTTTATAGATGATTCGTAACTACAAATCTCAACTATTAACTTTTGATGTTAAAAAAGGTGGGACTGGGTTTCTTTCACAGGATATTGTATTGGGTTAAAATTACACAACCGCGCGGGTAATGGGAAAACATAAATGAAAAATGTATATACAGTCAATTCATAAAATCAACTTTTTATTACACAGAATGATATGAAATGGATAAAAATGATAATAAATTGTGTAAACTTTCTCACTCATCCATCTACAGAAGTAAATAAAAACGAAAAACTAATAGTCGTCAAGTTCTAATGTCTGTAATTAATCGAAAAGTGAAATTGAACTTTGGAAGCAACTTTGAAAAATATTTATATATTTTTAGTAAGGGCCTAAACTTACTTTGCTTGTGCATAAACAAATCCTCAGGGTAAGTCGTTTTTGGCTTAAAATTGAAGTTTTTTTTTTTTTTTTTTTACTGTTGCCACTTATTTATTTACTTTTGAAGGTTCTTCTTTTTTGCCACTTATTCCTGAAGCATAATATTTGTCTCATATGCGAATTTACACATTGGATTAGGTTATTAATCATCAGATTTCACTAAAATTTCAACAAAATCGGTATTGCTGATTGTTATTGTTGTTGTTCTTGCTGTCGTTGTTGTTGTTTTATATAACTCACGAACTGGCACTTTTAAGGAGAGAGCGACCTTTTGTTTGGGACCTAAAAGCTCTACGTAAGCGAACTTTGATTAAAATGGTTAGAAACATATTATGTTTGTGTCAAAATCGTAATTTTATGTTTTTATGTGTGTGATTTTTATGGGTTATGTTTTCCTATTTTGATAATGTTCTGTCTTTCTATGAATATTCAAACCCTAAACAAACATTGTGGGGCTAACTTTCTCAATTTTGTTATTTCCACTGGAAAGTATATTAAATACATCAGTGATTCTTGAATTACGCTTCTATCTTGTAAAATGGAAGAGACAAAATACAGTATTTTCGAAATCGCTCCAAAACTTTAGAAGCTTATTTCTCACATCAAAGCAATGAAAAAGTTTAAATAGACATATTTTCTAATATCCTAGTTTTCTATCTAGCCGCCATTTTGTATAACGAAAAAATCATATCTTTTTAACAGTAAATGATATGGAGTTGAAATTTTGGATGCTACTTAGTGATATAAAATCCAATTTAGAACAAATTATGAACCTATTTCTTTTACTCATTTCAAAATGGCGTCTATTTAAACTTTTTAACGTCGAATATCAAAAAACCGCTATTCCAAAACAAAACATTCAAAAGCCAAATATTTTTAAAATTTTTAACAGCAATGTGTGTTTTAATAGTTCTTCTGTAATTCCAAGGATAACTGAGTTATCGACAAAATCTGAAAACATTAAATCTTTATAATTGTCTAGAACATCCAAGATTAGTCTAGAACCAACTTTTGAATGTGAATTCCGCAAATTTTTACCTCCAAATCTTCCTGTAACTTAAAGGACAATTGACTTATCAAAACGCCCAATAATAAGGGAGAAACATGTAACACTCGAAATAGGAAAGCTTTTTAGCTTTAAGACCGTTGCAATGCGCAATACCGGACATTAAATGCATGTCCGCCATTTTTGAGTTTGAAAATAAGTGAGTAATTATTTTATGCTATGGTGTGCAAGACAATATGAAAAATAAAATTGTTTTAACAACATTTCGGTTCAACTTTTTCACTGTGATCTATTATAATAGAATAACTATAGTTGTGGAACGGTCGGAGTGTGGCAGAGATTCGGTCAACTGGCACTAATCGGCTTAGCTTGCCCGGGCCCGGGTCCCATTGTAGGGGCATCTTTACTGACCTGCGCGGAGACAATAGGTCATAATATATTATATGTCCAGCACAAATATTTAGCTTGGACAATTTTTAATAATTGACAAAAACAAATATCACTACGACTTTTGTCATAAAATGCTGTGAATTTTGATATAAAATTTCAAATAAATCGGTTTATTTTTGCTTATACAAGCATATACAACAAGACAGTATTGTTATTGACAAAACTGAAACATTATTATTAATGTATGTGGGATTATTGTTATATAATTTTTAAACATTGTATAGGCAGTTGTGTGTTTCAAAAGGGTAATTTCAAAAGTCACTTTCAACAAGTCTATTATCATAATGCTGGGCAATTAAAATATGTGTCATAAGTTTCCTGTCTCCCTCCGGCTGACCAGTGACATAGTTACAAATACCACTGATTAATGTGTCCAGCTGTAGGAAGTTCAATAAAAGTGACAGAGTAAGCATTGGAATGTTTATCAATCTTTTGGGTGTATTAAACACTGTAGGCCTACAACCTTATTACACATTATTACAGAACTCAAAATTATATTATTATTGAGTGTGTCAATAATTTAGTTATTCTTTAACCTATAGGAAGATTTGGAGGCAAAAATTTGCAGAATTTAAACAAAGTTTGGTTCTAAACTAATCTTGTATGTTCTAGACAATTACCAAGAATTTATGTTTTCAGTTTTTTGTCGATAACTCAGTTATCTTAAGCTACAGAAAAAAATTGTTGTTAAAAAAGGAAAATATTTTATCTCTAGTAAATATTTTGTAAAGTTTATAGTTAAACAGATATTCGACGTTAAATAGCCGCCATTTTGAAATGAGTAAAGGAAATTGGTTGATTATTTTTCTAATGTTGGTATAGCACTAAGTACCGGTAGCATCAAAAATTTCAACTACATATCACTAAAATATATATATTTTTTTTAACGAATTGGCTGCTAGATAGAAAACTAAGCATTTTAAAAAATATGTTTATATATATATATATACTTTTCCATTGGTTTTGATATGAGGAATAAGCTTTTGAAATTTTAGAACGATTTTTGGAAGCACCCTGTATGTTGAAACAATATATTAAAACTATACAACTGTTAAAATGTACAATAGGCCTACAAGTCTGTAGCCTACTAAATCAATAACTATGTTAATTTTTTTTAATAATCAAATAAACTATATTCGCTTTAATTCGTCAAAAATCAATATTATTTTTGACGATATTCTAACCCGTCATACGATATATTATATTTTCTGAAATTCGCATGAAAATCAGTTTTACATAACTTGAATTACAAAATAATTTAGGAAAATATTTAGGCCCTACGACTGTTTGTTTAAAATAAATCAAACTAGAGTAGAATTAATTAATTGTTTTATCCTGTCTTTCTAATGTATTAACCTATCGATGATGTCATAATATGGTTGTGCAATAATTATTAACTCTTTTAGTGTTTGTTTTTCAATTCAGATTTTAGTTAAATTTGTAAATCTGTTTTCTGTATTTGAATAACTCCAGTAAGTTTTGATTCAGAAATACTAAGTGAATTGAATTAATTTCTAAGCTTAAATCTAAACCATGGGCGTCATCGCCGTGGGGACGGGGGGCGTGTCCCTCCAATATTTGAGATGTAAAAATACTTTTGCTATAAACGAATGATTTACTTTAAACCATAAAAGGTAAACATCGGGCTTTGTCTTTACGTTGAGCACCTAGTAAGACTTTTGCTTGTGTCACCAGCTTCAAGTTGTGAGGCAGAACGAAGTTTCAGTGCTCTTCGGAAGCTCAAAAACTATCTCCGTTCTACTATGACTCAGCAGAGACTAAACCATGTAGCTGTGACTTATGTCCACAAGTCCATTCTAGACAATTTAGACGATAAGAAAATTGCTAAAATATTTATACACAAAAATGACTCAAGAAAAGTAACATTTGGTACTATTTAGGTGACTTTAAAGTTATAATAATTAGATTTATTGTTTTAGTGTACTTCATTTGCTGACAAAATATTAAAATAAATGCATAAAAATCATGTTTTGAGAAGTTTAATTTAAAAAAATTTCCATGCCCCCAGACCCCCGGCACATGTCCCCCCCCCCCCCAATAATGAACTGGTGATGACGCCCATGATCTAAACAATGGATTGTCAATCAGTAGATACTCTGAGATGACAAGAAGTGGATTTTTGTTTTGTTTTTTTACTTTCTCAAAGAAAACGTTGTGATTTATTAAAAATCGATCTCGAGTATATTACGGACAAAAAAAAAAAAAAGAAGAAGAAAAAAGTGATTTTTAAAATGAGGAATATCTGTCAATGTGGAATAATCTACAGCTCAAAACTCGTGGACCGATTTTAATCAAACTTGGTACATAGCCATATCTCCGACGTTTTGTTAATATTTTCGATATATCCAAATTTGCAAAATCTACCAAAAGAAAAAACAACAAAAAATTACAATTTTCTTAAAATCTCCTGTAAGGAATTTGATCAAATTTTATTCGAATGTAGCCTGTAAAGACCCAAATAAAACGTATTGGTCTCCATCTCACGAAAAGTCCCAATTCGTGAACTATAGGGGTGTTGGGGGTGGAAAATTAGCCATGAGGTCTGTAATAAAAACATAATTTCTAAAAATCGGCTCTACCACATTCGTTAAGATTTTATAGAAACATGAAGATTAATGACCCAAGCCTGTGTGGAAAATCGCAAGAAAAAATGTTTCGGATCAGGAATAAAGACAAAGATCCAAAATAAACCTTGACTTTCGATTCTATATAAAATATGATTAACGCGGAACGCGTTTATGATATAAGAGAAGTAAGTTTAGGCCCTGTTTAAAACATATTAGTATTTTTTGAAAGACGCAATTTTTTATAGTTCATTTTCACTTTTTAACTGACATTTTTGGTAAGGAATACTTTTAGCTGGTTTTGGGGATGAGAGAATGAGAAAGTTTGTGCAATGTTTTTACATAGTTTATTTTATTTTTAATTTCATTGTTTTTAGATGTGGATTTTATATAGCAAAATGTTAAGACGCTTACAAAATAATAATAACTATATATTTTTTAATGTCACATTTAATAACAACGCATTCATCTAATGTCTAATTCTCTATTTCACAATTTCACCTCTAATGGTTTCGAAAAAATATTCATGAGCGTTTTAGTAACCCAAATTGCATAACAATTTAAGAAATACGTGATTAAGTATTAAACCGAACAATTACCGCCTTTTTTAATTTCCCGATGTAAACAAAAATCATTAAA
The DNA here is from genome assembly GCA_963513935.1 of Aphrophora alni. NCBI lineage: Eukaryota > Metazoa > Arthropoda > Insecta > Hemiptera > Aphrophoridae > Aphrophora > Aphrophora alni. Next base: position 37,195,950 of record OY740771.1, on the reverse strand, counting down.
AATGTATTTAATATTTAAACGAAAAAATTTGTCTTAATGCGATTCGCGTTAAATCTGTTCAAAGATGAATAATGAATCAACTATTACACACAACAACGCAAACTAACAAGAGCTTCATAAACTATATGACCTTCCTTAAAAGAAGATGGTCGAAGACATTCTCAAGGTAAACGTGTGTTTCTTGGCCTAGAGTGGATATTTTTCTAACTTCACATCATTGTCAAATGGGAAAAGATTAAATGTATGAAGTTTGTTTAATCGTATTACATTATGTTATTGATTCTCGAAATATATTAAAACCCTTTCTCCAAATCTCACATCATAGTTCTATTACCGTATAGTAATATTTATATAATATAGCGTATTATTTATTTTATTATTAAATCAGAAGGAAATGCTTGTTAATATCATAAATAAAAGTAGTATAAAAGTAGTTTTCCCCATTTGATTTTAAATGTTGAAACCTACACATTTATTGTAAATCTACAACTAGAATCAAGTGAAACCAATCTAAAAAAATTTTAAGCTCTAGGGCCTACCAGTTTTTTTTTTTTTTTTTTATGTAAAAACGTATTTTAATGTTCAATGATTTAAATGTATCTTTGTTCACAATAAACATTACATTTTATAATATTGCCCCAAATACTACATTTGTTCACAATAAACTTTACATTTTATAATTTAGCCCCAATACTATCGTAGGCCTACTCTTTATTTACGTTTGGCCGCGTCCGTGTGTCCAACTGTCTTCTCCCCCCTCCTATACCTTGTTAACCAATTATTTCACTAATTTTAACTAAAATCTGTATTTGTACAATACTTTTTTTAATTAATGATGCATATTAAATCAGATAATAAAATCTGTTGTGCGATAAGAGAATAATGTTGTGCAGGTTTTACTAATGTACAAGTAGGCCTAAATGTAAATTTACTTATAATAATCACTGAAAAAACAATGTACAAAGTTGTAATTAATGGTGTTGGTAAGAGTGATGTGTACTTGGAGAAGCAGGATAGGTATGTATGAGTTAGCTTGGACATTTATATCCAGTTTTGATAACAGGCGAAATGTATTGTAAAATATATATATCACTAAAGGTTTAATCTATACAGTATAACAAACACACAGAACACAATTCTCACAAAAAAAAAAATATATATACGCCAGTTGTGGTTTGGTTGGTGTAGCTGTGTATCACTGAAGAGGACGACCTTGTCGTTGAAACGCGTCTGATATTTAGGCGTATTTTTTTTTGTGAGAATTGTGTTCTGTGTGTTTGTTATACTGTATAGTTTTTCTCATAAGTCGAGCTCAACATTTAATATGTTTAACCTATATTAGATTAAAATTATACTTTGTGTAGTTAACTTGACACCTATGTATATTTAATTTGGAATCCTGATTTCGAAACAAATTTAATCAATTTTGTGTTTAAAAAAATACTATATACAAAATATTTTCCATGGACAAACCATGGGTTATTTAGAATATAATTCATAATAATTATGTATACTGTTGATCATTCTAAATTGTAATATTGTAAAGCATTTTTTGTGCTTGGTAATTTGCAAAATACACTTTAATCGAATTTTTAAATGACATGTTTTAGAAGTTTTAAGTACCTTTAAAATATATGATCAGAGGCATTCGAAAGGCATAAAAAAGTATTTCTAGGCTTTAATTTTTCATCATTTTCCAAGGACCCCCCCCCCATATTCAAACGCTCTATCTATTGAGTCATCCCGCCCAATAATTTAGTGCTTGCGATGATCATAGTGGGTATCAGAAATGGCTGACTTTATTTCCATGAGCTTTTTATTTTTCATGGTTTAAGTGTGTATAATAAAATCCAATTTTTAGACTATCATCAATTAAAAAAGGAGACTTGTACCTTTATGTATTAAAATATAATTTTATATATATACAGTATATATATTATATATATATATATATATATATATATATATATATATATATATAATATTAATACTTTTTTAAAGATGGAATTTAGATATAATTTGGACTTCATCAGTTTGACTAGTTTCTCGAACATCTATGACTAAAACTAATTCAACCTATTTGTGGAATTTTTTTGAAGATAATTCAGATTTAATATTTTTAAATATTTATGTCAACAGTTATTATTATTATTTTTTTTTTTGCCAGTGATGTGCCGATTTTAATTTTATGATGTAGGTTAAAAAATATAATATAAGCCCTACACAGGTTATTGTTATAGAATTTCTCAACAACAAAAACTTCTTTTGAGATCCGTTTGTTTCTCTGCCAAATGACATTATATCATCCAAAATAACAGATTTTATTGTGATTTATTGTATTGTAGGCGATGTTATTGCACCTCTGCCTCCAATATAGAGGAATAAATGGTGTAAAAACAATGCACAAACTTTCTACTCACCCATCCCCAAAACCAACCAAAACTATTCACCAAATTTGTTAGTTCGGCAGTTGTCAATCAAAAAGTGAAAGTAATCGTGGATGCCATCTTTGAAAATATATTTAAGCATTTAAATAGGGCATTAATTTGTTTTGATTGTGTCATAAGCAAGTCCTCTGAGTAAAATCATATTTTACAAATAAAACAACAAATTACAATAAATTGTAGAATTTAACAAAAAAATTTGTGTGTTTTATTTGTATAACATGGAATTCTATCAAGTACCATTGGTCATCACATCAGTATAAACAAAATCATGTTTGTTCAAACTTAAATGATGGGCTCAGGGTTAATTTAAATATATATATTATTACTGAAACATAATGTTTTAATTGCAATTTTCCACATAGGTTTGAGTTAGTAATCTTCATACTTGCTACAATTTAAAGGAAACCAATAAAGCTGATTTTGTGAAACTACATGTTTCTAACAGCCCCAAAGCAGGGTTTTTTTTCTTTTTTTTTTTCCTATTTTTTTTTCCTTTTTTTTTCTTACTGGTAACTCACTAATCTCGGCATGTTTGGAGATATGGCGATGAATACTTTTTTGAGGGTTGCAAACTCGTTAGAGCAGATTTTCAGAAAATCATAATTTTGTGTTTTTTTAGCTACCTCCAAATTTTGAATTATTATGTCAAATTTGATTAAAATTAGTCTTTACGTTTGGGCTGTACAGCACTGTACATATTATGTCAGACAGACATTACTTCAAAAACGACTTTTTTGGACTCACGGAACTTGAAAATAGACATATCAACAACAAAATCAACATCAATTTTTTGACCCATCACATAACTTTCTATACTACGCTTACATGAGAAAGTAAAAATAGATAATGTAATCATTAAAATTATTAAAGGATAAAATAAAGCAAAAGCTTAAAGTTTCAAATATTTTAATAATATAAATGAGCTACAATTGTTTCGCCTTGCGACATCATCGGGCAACTGATAATTTACAGGTATAGACAACTATTTAAACATAAGTAACAGGAAACTGAAATACAATAGAGATACAGGGAAAGGTAGGGGGATGATCTAGCAGGTAGATAAAGGGTGATGAACTATGTTATGGATGGGTTTTAGAAGGGGTGACGAATTTAATACAATTTGGTCATTTAAGTTAAGAATAGGCCTAAGTGAAATAGATCTATTTATTTCTAAACATTCTAAATTATTTAATCTATTGCTTTTATTTTCTATATGTAAGAGCTTAACATTCAATTTCGGATCAAAACTATGACCTGAGTCCAAAAGGTGGTTAGCAAAGTTAGAGTTTCTATAGCCATGTTTCCAGCTATTTACATGTTCTTTAATTCTAACTTTTATAGATCTACCTGATTGACCTATGTACTCTAAATAAAGATTACATTATTGCTTATCAGTTTTTTGTTGATATTACATGTGATGGTTAGATTAATCTGAGGTTTATTTTGTTTACTCTGGTTCGTTTAATCTATGAAAGAGCTTTATCAGTTATTATACATCTTGTACTATTCTGTTTATCTTTTGGTAATTGTTGTAGGGCTATTTCAGCATTGATAGGAGTAGATTGAATGTAATCATGTACAATGTTTGAGACCTTTATTTAGTAAATCTGTTTCTTGATTGGTAAATATAATACTGTAAGATTTGTGACTCATGGAATAAAATTGTGTTGTGTTGTAACTATTGGTATGAGATTCTGAAGAGTGCAACTTCAAAAGGTTATTTAATTTCTTATCAATAAAGACTTTCTTATCTTGGATTTTTTAATTTTATCTTTCTATGAATTTCATTAAACAAACTGTCAAGTTCTACTTGATTAGGTATTTAGTTATTAATAAATGAGATTTATATAGTGAAAGGTTAATCTGGTCTTTCTTACTGTACAATGGTTTAATCTCCTCATTCAACCCCTCCCCCCCATAAATTTGGCTGTAATTGCTGCTTTGTTCTTTGAATTAATTATAATATTGATATAATTTGGAATGATGTTATGTTTTTTAATTCATGTACGAATAGACTTCTTTAGCATGACTCACTGGACTCATATTCATAATTCTTAGTTAAAACCTCTGAATTGTTTATTTTAATATATATATATATATATATATATATATATATATATATATATATATATTAACAAATATATATTAACAAATATATATTTAATTTATATACAGCCTTGTTTTGAGGACTATGTAGTACGTGTCACTCCATTGAAATCTTGTCGAAGTGTACTAAAATTCCAATCCGTTTTTTAGTAAGGCTACACTCGAATTAGCGTGGGTGTAACTTGCGCTCTTAAAGTTTGTTTAAATTTATGTTATACTGATTTATTCAACCAATCAGATCACAATTTACGTTTTTGTTCTATGCAATAGTTAACTCTCCCGCTATATCACCAAATATTTTAATTAATTATTTTTTTTATTAATAAAAGCACTTTGTTCTTTTTTCTTTTATTACAAATTTTTTCACTCATCTTTTCTAACTATTGTCTTCATTTCTTAAACTACATTTTACTTACAATTATTATTTATCATAATTACCAACTATAGATTTTTTTTTTTTTTTATTATAAACTATTTTTTAATTTCAACTTACCTACTACAGATTTTATTTATCATTATCAATTACAAATTTTATTATTATTGGTTGGAGATGTCCCATGCTTACAAGAGATAATTGCTCGATAAGTAACAAAAAGGTGAAAATTAGGCTAAATGGTGGAACAAGGATCTAGAGCGCCTGAGAAGGCAGAATTGAAGTCTTTTCTATAAAGTAAAACGAAACCAGAATTGGAGGGCATATCATGGTCTACAGAGTATGTCAAAGCGATTAGAAAGGCTAAGCAAGAATCCTGGAGGGCTTTAGGATTCTGCAAGGCTACAACGGGTCTTGGCCACCGGGCCTCTAAATCCTGTTGGGTACTTTAATGAAACCTACACAAGAATATACAACTACAATGAGGGAAATGTTGGGTTTTCTCTTAGAAACTCACTTTCCCAATTGTATGGTGTGAATAATGCCGATGGAGGGCACCATACAATCAATACTAGCCCTTGGGCCAAGGGCGGCTTGAGAGGACTGGATGCTGGCTAGACGCGTTGTTACAGTATCATACATTAAATGGGCGATGATTCAGCCCTTTTAAATCATCTGGAGGAGACAGCATATTCCCTGCCTTGCTGCATAGAAGCCGGACTCGCTTTTTGTCAAACTCTGTGACATCTTTAGGGCCAGTATGTATCGAGGGCCTGGAGAGTCAGCAGAGTGGTTTTTACTCCAAAGCGTGGTCGTCTAGATCATACTCATCCCAAATCGTTTAGGCCACTCAGTCTTACCTCATTTATTCTGAAAACTCTGGAGAGACTGGTTGGTAAATATATAAGGAAGTGGGTTCTGTCAGGAAATCCACTCCATAGAAACCAACACACTTATCAACCTGGGAAGCCCTGCGAATACGTCTTACATCAGTTAGTAGGCAGGATTGAAGACACCTTAGCAAAGAAGGTTAGACATTGAAGGTGCTTTTGATAATGTCTCATTTGATGCAATTGTGACGTCATGGAGTTGATCATAAAATTTGCAGGTGGATGCATTTTATGCATCGCAGTAGACCTCAGTACAGTCCTCCCTGGGCCACGAGGTACTAGAGATAGACGCAACTAGAGGTTGTCCGAAGGGAGGCATTTTTTCGCCTCTTCTGTGGACGGCCTCATTAGAGATCTTAATTGGTCAGGTGCAAGGTTACACAAATGACATAGTCATCATGGTACAAGGCAAGTTCCCAAGTTTATTTGAGGAGCTGTTTAACTACTATCTGGGGGACTTACCAGTGATTGGTGTCGGAGGGACAGACTTCGAGTTAATCCATCCAAGACGGTCATTATCCTGTTTAGTAGGAAGAAGGAAATGGTTGGTGGTAAGATATGGCTTGGGAGAACTAGATTGTGGTGGGTTTTTCAGTTGGTGAAATATCTGGGAGTAATCCTGGATAAGAAACTGACGTGGAGCACCCATTCATGACATATTAAAAGGAAAAGTCATTTCTTAGGGTGACAAGACAACATATAGGATATGAATGGGGGTCGAAACTGAAGGTTGCCCTCTGGATCAAGACTATAGTCAGACCTCAATTGACATACGGTTCCCTGGTATGGTGAACAAAAGCGGCAAAAGTCACAGCAAGTAGCAATCTTGCCAGCTTGCAGCGGAACACCAATTTTATCAGCACTAGAGGTGTTTTTAAACCTGCTGCCTCTAAACAATTCATAATGTCGGAGGCGAGAATGGCAGCCTATAGGCGAATGGAGGAGGAGCTACAGTGAGGTAGGATACTCAGGAATCGTCAATAATGTATTGAAGAGTTCAGTGTTGGAAATGCCATCTGATGGCATGCAAACTGAGTTCGACTTCACTCGATCCTTCAACATTCTCTCAAACGACAAAGAGGACTGGAGGGATGGCAAGCTACCGGGATATCCAGGATAGTTTATTGGTATACAGACGGATCACTACATGATCAACAGTCTAGATATGGAGGATACTGTCAAACCACTGTGATAACTTTCAAAGCACGCCTAGGAAGCTATTGAACAGTATTCAGGCTTTGTGCAATTATAGCATGTGTTCATCAAGGATTAGAAGATAGCCTTAAAAGTAAGGACATTCTAATTCACTCAGATAGCCAAGCGGTAATTAAAGACCTCAGCTCTGTAGAAATCTCACCCAAATTAGTATGGGATACTCTATGCGTCCTGTCCACTGCCAATATGTTGCACTTGTGGACATAAGGGTACCTGGACATTGCAGGATTGAGGGTAATTAGAAAACTGATCTTTTAGCAAAGAAAGGGGCCGCTGGCTGCCTTGTGGGACTAGAACCCGCTTGCGGGATCAGTAGTTCAACAGCTAGATGAGCAGTAAGAAAATGGGCCAAGAAAGAACACATCGAACGATGGTGATATTTTCCTGACCTGAGATTGTGGGTAAGCATCTTCTCTCAGGACCTGCGCTGACAAAAGGTGCTGGTTCAGTATGAAAGGAAGTCCCTGAGACAGATTGTTGACACGATTACCTGGATGTCCAGAGCCACATAAATAAGGTAGGACAACTAAAAGTCTCACCTAACTGTCGCCTTTGCGGACTCATACCTGAGACTGCAGTACACATTTTGTTTGATTGTGAGGTCCTGAAGCTTTAGAAGAAGGAGAATCTTTAGACCCCAACAACCAGACATAAATTTTGACAAGAACACCCTGCACAAGATCTGGAGCTTTTTAGAGGTACTGGGGTCGGTGTAAGGTGAACAAAAAGGGGAGCACAATAGGCTCATAGCCAAAATGCCGGAGGCTATTTAGAGCTTCAGTAATGTCCCAAAAAAAAAAAAAATAGGGTACAAAGGTATTGTACCAAATTTTGTTATTCTTTGTTTAGTAGAGCAGTGCCCTGTACTGTTACTTTCTCCACAAACTTATCATATTAAAACACATTCCTAATGCTATAGTTGTTGAAGCATTGCACAATGGCAGTGATTAATTCACCATTAGATAATTATGTTTTTTAACTTTTGTTTTATTTGTGCTACTATAAATAAACATTATTCTTCTTAGGAACTAGGTAAGTGAGTACAGGCTTAGCAATCCCAAGGAAACTAGCTGGTTCTACACTTTTTTTTTATATATAGTAGAGTCAGATCCCTCTTTTTCATCTATCCTATTAGGTCTTTTGACCCTGATGCTAGTGAGAGTATTATTTGAGATCTAGGGGACTTTATTCTATGCTCTTTTCTATAAAGCGGTCATGACTGAGAGATTTCCTGCCTTTAAAACAACAAGAAAAAACAATAAACCTTATTAATAATTATTATTCATTGTCATTTAAACTTAAAACAAAACATTAAATTTTAGTTATGGTGTAGTATTTGGAAATACCTTACTGAATAAGGTTTAATAAATTATTACTAAAAAAAAATATTTGGTATGGTCTGCAAAATGAAAATATTTAATACAAATGATGAAATCCTACTGATTAGATTCTTTCTAATGTTCATCAAAAAACCTAAAAAAACTCACTGTACTTTTATTAAAGTTAATTAAACTTGAATGTATGTTGAGAACAGAATAGTGTTTCCTATTTCGCATACTTTATGTTATAAATTAGGACCAAGTTAAGAGTGTTAGATTTTAATATTTGACCTAATATTCATCTCTTTATTATTGGAATTGGTGAAAAATTAAGATCAAATGTTATAAGATGTTCACACTTCCTCCTCCAGATAGTACTAAAAACTGAGAGCTATCAATTATGTATCTTCATAAACATGCAGGATATATATGTACATAAGTAAATGTAAATTATCGACACAAAAATTAGGTAAATACTGTATATACTCATACAAAAATATATACATATACAAAACTACAATTATTATTAATGTATATGAATGAATATATATATATATATATATATATATATGCTATATATTATGTAATTATATATATATATATATATATATATATATATATATATATATATATATATGAATAGTGAATATATAGATGTAGTTTTTGTCCATATGGTTTGTATACTTGATACTCTAAAAAAGTATCACATTATACCTAGTTCTGGTCAGTAACATAATGTGTTAGGTACAGAAATATTCTGTCAGAAGCCATCTTTAATGCCAATATACAGGGTGTGACTGTCGTTTTATTCGTTAAGTACAAAAAACTTTAAAAGGTAACCCCAGACTTTTTAGTTAAAACTAAAGGTATTACTAAATCTTGCATATCAACCACCATTTGCAATATAGCGGTCAGCTCTAATTTATCTTTTTAAATAAAACACATTATTTTAAGAGTTTTTTATCCTTGGATATTTTTCAATATCTCTAACCATTTAAAAGCTACAAACAATTAAATGTTTCAATAATTCACAAATTCAATTTATTTTCAGATACGATTTTTCTTATTTTCAAACTCAAATTCAGGTGAAATTTAAACTAGCAGTAGGGTAAAAGTTGTACTACTAATAAAAGTTGTAGGGTAAAAATAACACTACTGTTATTTTTATTTGTTCTGTAGGCTGATGAATAACAGAATTATCCGTAGAAAACAAAAATCATACTTTTATGGTAATTGTCTAGAACATACACTGGTTTACACCAGCTCCTTATTATTACTTATGTATTACACCTTGTGAATTAAGGACAAATTGTATTATAAAACACTGTTAATACATTTGTTTCGGCTATAATATTTTATTCACAAGGTCTAATACTTCCAGTAATAATTACAAACCTGTTCTAGACAATTGTCAGAAAAGTTCAATAAATGGAAGTCTGTAATCGCCTCTTCGAAAAATGTCAATATAAAATTTTAGAAAATGCTTTACATAAAATTTGCATAACAGCTGTTTTAGGGGATAAAGAGTATCAAAATTATCTACCAGATAAAGTGTATTGCCAACATTATTTTATCCAGAAAAATAATAATTAATTCTTCAAAAATGTTACCATTTATTAGTACTGCCATGCGAATTTTAAAAAAACATCAGTTTTCAAGATTTTAATATTTTTTTTATACATTAGAGTTTACCCATGTTTAAATTTTTAATTTGGTTCAACTGTTTTAGGTATGAAAAAAGGACCCCCGAAAACATCTTATAACCCTGTGTTATCACAACTTTGAGCACTCAGTTGTAACTTATAGCTCCGAAAAAGTTTAGATATTGAAAATACCCAAGAATAAAAAAGTTTGAAAATAATGTGTTTTATACAAAATCCCTAAAAAAATAGAGTTTCGAGAAAATTTAGAGCTGACTATTTAAAATGGCCATATTGGAAAAATGGCAGGTGATATGATCAATTTTTTAACTCCTCTAATTTTCACTCAAAAAATCCTGGGGTTACCTTTTAAAGTTGTTTTGTAACTTTTGTACTTATCGAATAGAACAGCAGTCACATCTATTTCAATAAGGGAGCACTCTATCATTGGTAACTTTACATTAGGAAAAATAACACAAACCAAAATACTTATTTTTTTTTTTAATATAGTTATATTTTCAAATAATTAAAATCAATACATTAAACCAAAAACAAGTGTTAGATTATAACAATTTTCTCTACAAAAAAGTAGACATAATAAAACACAATATTTACAATAAATAAATATTCTATTTGAACTAACCTAATTAAATAATAACAGTTCACTTTTCTTATGACACATCTATCTTACATTCTATGCATTCTAAAATCTTTTCTTGGACGCTAATTCGTTCACAAGTTACTTTGCAACTAAATTTTACGCAATAGGTACTTTCCACTAAATTTAAAATAAGTAATACTTAAACTCACACAATACTTTCCATATCACTGTCGATTATATATCACCTTTCATAATTTATTTTAAAATAATGTAAAAATACATTAAATAACCTCAATAAAGCTGCATTAATTTGCTAAATACTGAATTAGTTTTTTTAACTATTTTTGTAAAATAAAATAATTATAACTTTAATAACACAGGTGAAACAATAAGTACAAGTAAGAATATGCTAACTTAGTTTTAAAGTTAAACATTTTAACAAACTACAAAATAATTAAAATATACGAAATCATCAGAAGGACTGTAAATCAAACCGCCAACATAATATACCTTAGGTATTACCAATGACTACATAAATACTATAAGACACGACATAGGATAGGGAAATAGTCTATGCTTTACGGGTGCTGTTCGTCACAAGTTTGACACACAGCTATCAGAAAGCGCTAGCAGCAGGTGCTTGACTGTACGCATCCCACTTGGTTGAGACTGTACAACTGTTGACCTCTCTCTCACAAACCTTCTCACTTACTTCCGTCAGCATAGTCAGTGTTGTCAGTTCGTGCGCTGAGATAAGCGATTCTCGACCTTCCCTCGCATCTCTGGTCCCATATGTGGCATCAGTGCGTTTTCTCTTACCCGCCTGAAACATTGTTTGACCGTAGAGCCACCTAGCGCCAGTCACATCAACTTCAGATTGGTCACATCAACGCCACCTAGCGGGTATTGGTCAACTCAAGAATAAGCGTAGAATATTTAACATGGCCATGTCGTGTCTTATAGTATTTATGTAGTCATTGGTATTACTAATGTAATTGACAATGTTGTTTTGTATTAATGCAATGACATAAAATTATTATAATTATCTAATAAAGAAATTATTATATGTTTATAATGTTAAATTAAACATTAGAAAATCAAATAAAAAGTTCTCAAAATCAGAAAATCTTATTTAAATAGTATATTAAACCCATGTAAATTAAAATATAATTTAATCCACCAAAACAAATTATAATATTATGTGTGAGGTTTGCAACCATTTGAGCTAAGAAATCAATAATTTGTACACATTTTTCAACAATAATAACGATGTTGACATTTATGGTTTTACTTTCTTTAGTCGATTCCCTATTAGGGGTATGCAAACTTTGTACGTTCTGTTCTGTTTGAATTTGTCCATTTGTAAAAGTTTGATAAGTTCAAATTTTGAACATAGATAACTGATCTGGGAGCTTATAAGATAAAGAAATATTTACTTATATGATATATTTTTTAACTTATAAGTGTATGTCATATTACTTAAACAGAATAAGGACCTGAGAAAGTCAAATGGAATTTGAAGTAATATGCAGTGGATATAATTTTTGTTCCTCTGATGTCATAAAATAAATCCTGGATAGGATGGTTGTCATGGTAATGGTGGGTATGGTTGCTAGTTATCTCTGAGAGGGAGACAAGATGGAAAATATATTTTTTTGTCGATTTTAATGTTTAAACTCTGATATTGCATGCAATATTAATTTAATGTATTTGTTCTCATAAAATCTTATTATTTAAAATCAACCAATTAATTATCCCAAAAAAGAATTAATAAAAAATAAAAAAATCATTTAATTTATCATCAATTTAATAACCCCCACATACACACACAAACACGATGTGATAAAGGAGGCGGAGATTCAAAGCTTCCTTGATACCAGTTTTGTACAAGAAGGAGATTGTTGGCACCGACAAGAAGGAAAAGGACGCTTCTCAAGATTGGAGAGATTTGAATCCGAATTAAGCCATCAAATCCAACAATCAAGTATAAAGAAATATACTGCTAGACTTTAAAAATAGTGTGGTATAATTAAGTGATACAAGTTATAAATATCTATTCAGAATTGTGAAGAATATTGAAAGCAAATTTCAATAGATATGGTGAGATCTAACTAATAATTGATTTCTATTATATTCCGTATTTGGGTCAGATTATAATTTTGTTCATGAACTTTCAGTCTGAGAGACTACAATTAATTGAACTATATATGAGGCGGTCCATTCCAAAACTCGCCTTTTCCATTTTTTTCGAAATTGAGATATTGGTACCACTGGATTCCTTGGGTTATTCCTCATTTGACTGTAATAAGCATATCGTGCCAAAAATTGTCTTTTCCCGTTAAAATAAGCATTGAAAATCGAGTATCATAGCAAAACTCGCCTTTTCCAGCGCACATGTCATTCCAAAACTGGTCTAATCCAACCGACCAATCACAGCCCAGCTGTGAGGTCACGTGATTGGCCGGCAGCCATTGTGTGTGATCTTCTTGTCTCTGTCAAAGTGACAGTAGTTCCTTGCTTTTTATTTTAAATAATAAGTTATTAATTGATTAAAGGTTGATAATTAGTTGAAAATGGATATATCTATAAGGCCTGCAGAAAAAGGGAAAGGTAGAAAGAGGAAGGCAGATCCTGACAACTGGGCAAAGAACAAATTAAAACGACAAAGGTAAGCCACTGTTTTGTTTACTTTTAGTTTAATGTTCCTAACCAAACTTTAACACTGTTACTACTTTTTACTTTAAAAAATAATATATTTTTAGAATAATTGAGTGCAATGTTATTTGATCAGCTGCTTACTTATCGGCTTGATTATAGGCGTACTACATAGCTTTGTTTTGTTTTAGGCACAAGCCAAAGGGATTGCCAAACATGCCATCGTGTGACCACAAAGGCAACAAGACATTTCGATGTAAGAATCTAAGGATCGTAGACGTCAAGGAGTTTCACGAAAACTTTTACAAGACTACTGACAAGGCAACCCAAGACGCGTTCATTTTAAAATATATTGGAATACGTGAACCAGCTAGAAGAAGGTCTAAAAAGATGGACAGCAGTAAGAAAGGTATTTCTGTTAAGTACTATGTAAAAGTTAAGAATGCTGGTGATTTTAAACTTCAAGTCTGCCAAAAAACTTTTCTGAATATCTTGCTAATTTCAAAAGATAGAGTGCAGAGGATTGCTCGCAATCATTTACGTACAGGTGAAATGCCTCTTGAGAAACGTGGTGGTGATAAAACGTCAAAAAGGTTCTTAGCCAAAAAAACATCAGTCAGAAATTTTATTGAAGGTTTAAAAAACTGCTCTGAAACACATTACTGTAGGGGAAAGTCACAAGCTCGCCAGTATTTGCCTGGAGATTTAAATATATCTAAAATTTGGAGGATGTACAACAATCAGGCACCAGTTGAACTAAAAGTAAGAAAAACTTTTTTTCGGACACTGTTTTGTGTGGAATATAATATTGGTTTTGGAAGTCCAGTGACGGACGCCTGTTCAACTTGCTTATCATACAAAGAACAGTTGAAAACCTTACAGGATCCTGGTGCAAAATCAAAGACAATGATAAGTTTACGTGTCCATAAATTACGTGCAAATGCTTTCTATACTAAGCTTAAGGAAAATGCAGACGGTTTGCAAACATTTAGTTTTGACTGCCAAAAAAATTTAGTAGTTCCTAAAGTGCCAGACCAAATAGCCTACTATAGTAGGCAACTATATACCTACAATTTTACAATAGTAAAAGGTTCATCCAACGAAAAGTTAACCAAAGACAACGTATACATTTATACTTGGAATGAAAATGACTATAGGAAGTCATCCAATGAAATAGCTTCTGCAGTCCATGATTGTTTAGTGAAAACTGACCTGTCTAATATCTCTGTAATTAGGCTTTGTGCTGACGGTTGTGGTGGCCAGAACAGGAACTCTAACATGATATTTATGTGTGCTCACTATCTGCTAAAAAATAGTGCTCCAGCGAATGTGAAGAGAATAGAAATTGTTTTTCCAGTTAGGGGGCATTCGTTCCTGCCATCCGACCGGGTTTTTGGTTTAATCGAAAAAGACCTCAAAAAAATGCCCGTTATCTATGAACCTAATACATACACAGATGTCTTCAACAAATATGGGACAGTATCAAAACTAGGGGAAGATTGTAAAGTGTACGATTGGAAAAAAAGTGGCACAGAACTTTTTAAAAAACCAGGGCAGTGGCACTTCCAGTTTTCCTTTTGCAAACGGTTCATACTGTCACGAACAAAATCATTGACTAATGTTCTAATAAGAGGTGAGGTGTCATACCAGTCTGACATGAACAATCCAGGATCAGTTATGAAGAAAAATAAAAGATTGAAAGATGCAGTCATCGGTGAGGTTCCACGGGGTGTTGTAGTTAAGCCAAGCAAAATCAGTGATGTCAAACAACTACTCATCAGTCACTTTGGTGAAAATTGGTTTGATAATCCATCAACAACCTATCTGAAGAATGTTCTTAATACATATGGTCATGGTGTAGCAGCTACTGGTGCCAGTATCGACGAGGATGAAGAATATGCCTGTTGCCAGGGGGAAGAAGGCGTCGATTTAATTGTTTGAAACTAAAGACAATGAGACACTGACTAGTGACAAAGTTTTTTACAAAGTAGTTTTAAAGGTTTTTAAATGTTTTTTTAATAATTAAAGATTTGAATTAAATGCTTTTTTCAATTTAAGGATTTTTAAAGTTTTTTAAAAGATTTTCAAATGTGTTTTCAATCAAAATTTTCTGTATATTTTGTTTTCATATAAAAAACTTGTAATAATAAATCATTCACTTTAGTTAATTTCAAAGGTTTTCATTTATTATACCCACCATGTTCACTGTAAACAGAAGAATATTATTCAAATCCGATTTTTGTTATAGCAAAACTGGTCTAATCCAATGTATGTTGGAGCAAAACTTGCCTAATCCAAAGTGTCGTTCCAAAACTCGCCTTGTGCATTTTTTAAACGCAAATAACTAAATTTGTAATAAATATATTTGGTATTTACAGTATTCAATAAACTTGTATGATTTTTTTCTTTTTTTTTAAATATTTTTCATCAAAAAGTCTCCAGGCATATGTTAGTTATACGTTTTTCGCGTTTCCTGAAAAATTTTGAGTTTGGGAGTAGGCGAGTTTTGGAATGGACCGCCTCATATACTGGATTTAAAAGGACAATTAAAACATACACATCCATTACATATTTTCAATTCATTCCACCTTTGAACTATAACTTTGTTTTTAATTTCTTATATTGATTATTTAGGACTTAGTCCAGACATTTTAATTATTTCAATTCTAATGTTTCTTGTTTCCCATTATCCCTTGGGAAAAGCCGGCACCAATCACAACCTGACATAATACTTGTGTTTGTTCTATATTGATTTTTCATGTTTGTAAATATAAGTGAGAAATTCAAATGAACTAATTGAAACGGTATATCTCAAAGACTGTTATAGAGATTTTGATAAAATTTTCTATTCATTTTATAACCCTTTGCGATCGGACAGAATATTTATAGGTTGTCCTGATCTGTCGGATTGCCAGCTGTACTGGCCGCGGACATTTGCGCAACAACTCGGATTTAATTCCACATCAGTTGTTCCTGCCGCTCGGATGGCCAGTGGTACTGGCCAAGATAAAAACCGTCGAACGCTCGGAAGGCCAGCAGCACTGGCCAAGAAACATTTGTTGAATTTTAACAATATATTTTTATGTTGTGATGTGTGTAGAGTGCTGTAACCTATAGAGAAACTATTTAACTAAATGACCAGCAGTTCTGGCAGCTTTATCGTTGAAAAGTATCACCGGGAATGCCAAAATCAACACGTGCTCTTTTCTTACAACATTGAGAACGTACACACAGTGTCTTGTGGTTTTTGTATAATTAGTAAATTAGGCATAATTTTCCTTTTTAACTTGAAACATATGTTTTTGTTTAGTTCATTATCTTTTTTGTTTGTGTATCTATATTATTAAAATATAAAATATTGTTTGTTTGTTTTAAAATAAATAAACAGTAAGGTGTTCTCGTCAGTTTTAAATAATATATGTGATTTTTGTATAATTAGTAAATTAGGCATTATTTTCCCTTTTAAATTGAAACATAATTTTGTTTAGTTCATTACCTTGTTTGTTTGTATATCTATATTAATAAAATATAAAAAATTGTTTGTTTGTTTTAAAATTTAAAAAAAAACAAAACTGTAAGGTGTTCTCGTCAGTTTTAAAAAATATGTGTTAGTTTTGTATAATTAGTAAATTAGGCATAATTTTCCTTTTTAACTTGAAACATATGTTTTTGTTTAGTTCTGTTCATTATCTTTTTTGTTTGTGTATCTATATTATTAAAATATAAAATATTGTTTGTTTGTTTTAAAATAAATAAACAGTAAGGTGTTCTCGTCAGTTTTAAATAATATATGTGATTTTTGTATAATTAGTAAATTAGGCATTATTTTCCCTTTTAAATTGAAACATAATTTTGTTTAGTTCATTATCTTGTTTGTTTGTATATCTATATTAATAAAATATAAAAAATTGTTTGTTTGTTTTAAAATTTAAAAAAAAACAAAACTGTAAGGTGTTCTCGTCAGTTTTAAAAAATATGTGTTAGTTTTGTATAATTAGTAAATTAGGCATAATTTTCCTTTTTAACTTGAAACATATGTTTTTGTTTAGTTCATTATCTTTTTTGTTTGTGTATCTATATTATTAAAATATAAAATATTGTTTGTTTGTTTTAAAATAAATAAACAGTAAGGTGTTCTCGTCAGTTTTAAATAATATATGTGATTTTTGTATAATTAGTAAATTAGGCATTATTTTCCCTTTTAAATTGAAACATAATTTTGTTTAGTTCATTATCTTGTTTGTTTGTATATCTATATTAATAAAATATAAAAAATTGTTTGTTTGTTTTAAAATTTAAAAAAAAACAAAACTGTAAGGTGTTCTCGTCAGTTTTAAAAAATATGTGTTAGTTTTGTATAATTAGTAAATTAGGCATAATTTTCCTTTTTAACTTGAAACATATGTTTTTGTTTAGTTCATTATCTTTTTTGTTTGTGTATCTATATTATTAAAATATAAAATATTGTTTGTTTGTTTTAAAATAAATAAACAGTAAGGTGTTCTCGTCAGTTTTAAATAATATATGTGATTTTTGTATAATTAGTAAATTAGGCATTATTTTCCCTTTTAAATTGAAACATAATTTTGTTTAGTTCATTATCTTGTTTGTTTGTATATCTATATTAATAAAATATAAAAAATTGTTTGTTTGTTTTAAAATTTAAAAAAAAACAAAACTGTAAGGTGTTCTCGTCAGTTTTAAAAAATATGTGTTAGTTTTGTATAATTAGTAAATTAGGCATAATTTTCCTTTTTAACTTGAAACATATGTTTTTGTTTAGTTCATTATCTTTTTTGTTTGTGTATCTATATTATTAAAATATAAAATATTGTTTGTTTGTTTTAAAATAAATAAACAGTAAGGTGTTCTCGTCAGTTTTAAATAATATATGTGATTTTTGTATAATTAGTAAATTAGGCATTATTTTCCCTTTTAAATTGAAACATAATTTTGTTTAGTTCATTATCTTGTTTGTTTGTATATCTATATTAATAAAATATAAAAAATTGTTTGTTTGTTTTAAAATTTAAAAAAAACAAAACTGTAAGGTGTTCTCGTCAGTTTAAAAAAATATGTGTTAGTTTTGTATAATTAGTAAATTAGGCATTATTGTCCTTTTTAACTTGAAACATATGATTTTGTTTAGTTCAGTATCTTTTTTGTTCGTGTATACCTACTAATAAATTTTTAAAAATTGTTTGTTTGTGTTAAAATAAAAAACTGACAAGGTGTTTGCGTAACTTTGAAATATATATTGTGATATTTGTATAATTAGTAAATTAGGCATTATTTTCTCTTTTAACTTGAAACATACGAATTTGTTTAGTTCAGTATCTTGTTTGTCTGTGTATATTAAGAAAATAATTGTTAAAATGGAATTGGTTTTTGTTTAAAAAAATAAATACCCTTTGTAAAAATTGCAGTCTGTGATAAAAATAATTCCGACCTGGTGGGAAGAAGCCGACATTATGAATGCTGAGTTGACGCGGAGTGGAGCATGGCCAGTACAGCTGGCCGTCCGACCGCTGGAACCAATTTATGCGGAAAGAATTCCGAGTGGCTGCTGACTGCGTTGTGGCCACTCCTACTGGCCTTCCGATCGCAAAGGGATAATATATGAATTTTATTGTGTGATATTGATGATGAACATTAACTTAACTAATTTTATAATTGTATATTTTAATTTGTGTCAGACAAAGTCAATAATTGAACTTTTCAATTTCAATTTATGTTTTAAGTTAATACTTGTTAATTTCATTCTATCAAGTATGTTTTGTGTTTTACTTGTGAGATAACCACTATAATTTTATGGCAACGACAGTATGGGTTCAAAAATATTATCAATGGCACAAATATGGCCTCCGCCTAAATTTTGGACCACTAGTCACCACAGATAATTGATTTAATCATGCTTTAAACAGAACTAGTTTTACTTCAGTGCACACAATATATTGTGAGAGGAAATAAATTGTACCCTACTTAAAACATAGAGATATGCCAACATCCATTACTGAAATAGACATTAGTTTTGTACACAATAAACTGGTAGTTCATTATAAAAATTCTAAAACTAAGTTAGTTTAATTTTATAAAAGTATCATAAGTTTAATTTTTAAAATAATGATTCAGTTTCAAATGGAAAAAAAAAATCAATTTGCTAACTCATTATTTATGAAACTATCTATTATCAATTTTTTAAATTTTGAAACCTATATTATGACCAAAGACGTTGCTTCATACATAGTTGTAACTGTAGTTGTTCCTATTTTAAATAACAGAACAATTTTAAAAATTATGTTCAAAATTTCAGAATACAAACTTTACAAAAGATCACAACTTTTCTAATACACAAATATATTTCTAGTATATATTTTAAGACTATACTCTACTTTTCATCCATCAACAAAAGAATCATATTTATTGGTGAATTCAATCTCTTTGAGTTTATACAATTCTGAGCAACCAAATAATGTAATTCTTAAATATTGTTTAATATATTAAATCAAATTAGTATTGATGTGTTTTATTGTAAAAGTGTTGCTCAATACATTTAAAGTGTTTTTTCCTTCTACTTACATAATATAAACTAAAATATTGTAAAAAAAGGACATTAAATTTTACCTACGAGTTAATTAATATAAGCTATTAGGAATTATCTACATCTTAATTATTATAAGAGGCAAACTCTCTCTCTCTCTCTCTCTCTCTCTCTCTCTCTCTCTCTCTCTCTCTCTCTCTCTCTCTCTCTCTCTCTCTCTCTCTCTCTCTCTCCCTCTCTCTCTCCCCCTCTCTCTCTCTGATATATATATAATCATGGAAAATGTATCCTAAAATTGTATAAAAAATTTAAATACATTAATGCCTATAATTATACCTTTACAATATAAATTATAAGTACAATAAGTATACATTATTTCATATTTTTATTTCTATACATTAATATTTATATGTTATTAAGTGTTGATTTTATAATTAACATAAACAACTTTATTCTCATAATTTAAAAATTACTAATAATCTCTCAAGAATATTAAATTTAACAAATAATACAAAATATTACATTTACATTATTTACAGATGTATGCAATTAAATAGTTTTAGGTATTAGCCGGACCCCCCCTTTTTCGAAGCCAGTTATTTTGGGTAATTCAATATTGAGATAAGGCTAGTAATTCTTAGACATGAATGAATAAACAAACAAGTTTCGTTACGCATGCCTTATCCTTCGCACACTCTTCTGTACCAAATCCATCATGCGCTTCCTCCACTTTAAATCAAGACTACCACAAATCAGTGCCACTCGTTATTGTTATTATACACAATCACTTTCTTCCCTGTGTTTACTGTGGAGGTGGCATTGGGTGGACAAATGTTGAGTTTTGACATCTTATCTTAAAAAAATGATACAGAATCATTCAGTTTTTTACAAAGCCAGAGTTATTGCTGATTGAAAAAGAATGTGATAATGGTCACAACATGTGTATATTATTTGGTAAAGAATTTCCGTTTTGGAAATGCACCATTAAAGGGTGCCATCAAAAGGTAGCCCTCATGTTAGAACCTGGTTTGACAAGAGTAGGTTGTTATTTGTCATAGCATTAAGATTCATGCACTGTTGGAGTGAGGAGTTAACAACTGTGAATGTAAACTAGGTATGACAGACAAGAGTTACTGACTGGAATAAGATGACATAAAAGAAGTGTGCAGTCATTCTGTTGAGAAGAAGAGTACTGAAAAAATTGGCAGTGCCTGCATGAATGTGGAAACAAAAGTTTTACAAAACGTAAAACATAGCTAGCTGGGCGAGTGGGTATTTTGGTGGCCTGTGCCACGAAACTAACTGCCATTTCTTAGTACCAGCTATTTCAATAAATAATATTTTTCTGATAATACACCTGTTTCATTGAATTATTCAAAAAAACTTACTTAAAAAAGGGGGTCTGGTAATACTAAAATATCAATTAAATAAGACTAAAGTGTAATATTTTTTAACAAAAAGACAAGAAAATGCATAAAATGTTGTATATTTATCTGTTCACAGTATGAAATAGTCATGTTATAGTGAGTTTCATTAATTTAAACAAACAAAATTTCTTTTTGATCTATGTATTTCTTATGGGAGAATAGAAGATTTAGAAAGTTCTTAGCAAACTTTTCCATATTTTTAAAAACTATACCATCAAAGGTAGAGTTTGTTTAAAAAGGAAATAAATCTGTTCATCCTTTGAGACTGTAGAGGTAATATATACGGATGTCTGTATGTTTCCCAATTTGTTTTTCTTCAAAAATATTGAAGCATGGTAGACCTATTAGACAAGAGTGTTTGTTTTTTATTTCCTAATAAAGAAGAGTTCATAGGATACTTTAATCATCAAATATAAATATGAATAGTACATGGTAATAACAAATTTCAAGATTTTTGTCATCTAATTTGAAAGATAAACTGTTGTCTGGAGGGATACAATGGGATGTGGCACAATGGTGAACAAAGAACTATGCCATAACAACTTTATTGCCATTATGTTGTTATACCGGGTGTTCAAAAAGTCTGGAAACCCCTTAATATTTATTTTATTAATAAACGCAGAACAATGAAACTCTAGAATTACGTCCTCACTGTAGTTACTGACTTTTTGCTCATTTTAACTGTCTTCTTTCGCTTTGGGGAGACGTCTGTGGAGGAAGTCTAAAAAATCTTAAATGTAAGCATAGGTCGAATTATACCTCATTTTAAAGGTCTTTGTTAGAGGAACACATTGCCGCAAACCTGACTGAAAAAGGACCCTTCGTTTGGAAATGGCAGCCTCTTAAAGTTTGTTTGATTTTAACGCTAATTCTTCAATGTCAAATTTTTAGTAAGCTTTAGTTTAGATTACAATGTCACTTAGTGAGACAGAGAAAATAACCATTCTGATGATGAGGGGTTATGGGGACAGAACAGGAGGTAACCCGCTTGTTCAATGAAACTTGCCCCAATTGACCACCTATTCAAAAATCAACAGTGTTGAAGACCGTACACCGCGGTTCTGTAACAGATCGGTCAAGATCCGGGTGGCCAAAATCAACAACCAATGTGACCAATCAGCTACACAAGGACACCACTTCGAGCACCTTCTGTAATACCTTCCAAAGTTTGTTTATTTTTTTATAATTATAGTCTTGCAAAGTAAGTAATTTAAACATAAACAACTGACATACTGTCTGTTCAATTTTATTAATAATGATAATTGTCCCCAATTACATCTGTGCACTCCTAACGTTTTTAAACAATTAAATCGACCATTACTGATATTTCCTATCCCTCCACACTCCAGCTGTGAAATTCTCATAGCTAAAATACTAACATAACCAACATGGTTGAGTATTCACTTCTGCCTCTTAATCTTCGCAACGTAAAGTTAACAAATTGTAAAAGGCTGCCATTTCCAAACAAATGGTCCTTTTTCAGTCGGGATTGCGGCAATGTGTTCCTCTAACAAAGACCTTTAAAATGAGGTATAATTCAACCTATGCTTACATTTAAGATTTTTTAGACTTCCTCTGCAGGATGTCCCCCCAAAGTGAAAAAAGACAGTTAAAATGAGCAAAAAGTCGGTAACTACAGTGAGGACGTAATCCTAGAATTTCATTGCTCTGCGTTTATTAAAATAAAATAAATATTAAGGGGTTTCCAGACTTTTTGAACACCCGGTATAATATATTTACATGGAAAAAAAAACCAAAAGATTAAGGTTGTCATATCAACAGTTTTTTTTAAAACAATTTTTCTCATTTAAAAATGACCTTTCAATAAATCAATTTTGAATTGCACCCCATAACAAAAATTTCATTTTTATTTAAAAATATATTTTAGAGAACCGAACTATATCTTATAATTTTTCCAGTTTTATAGAAAATATTTAAAAATTAATTAAGTGTCCAGGGATACAGTATTTGATTTAAATGAAATTTTGATTTTTGGTTAATATTTAGCTACTCAAACAGAAAGATTGGGATGTCTCAATTAATTTTTGTCAGCAACTACATTACCAATTTTAACAAAACTAATCCTCTGATAATGACTTGAATACATTAATTTGTTAACTGTATAATTTCATTCAGCCTTTATAAGAAGGTAGTCACTTATTGTTGGTTAAAGTCTAATAATAAAAAACAAGGATGATTTGGTCATGAAATATGCAGTGTTACTATCGTGTAATTTAGTTAAATCATATATAATAAAATGTATATGGAAAAATGAATTGCATAATAGTTTTATCATTCACTCTAATGAAAATAACTAAATATTTCAAATTTTATGATTTTCAATCAATTTTAATAAAATTTAGTTTATCTTATTTTGAATCTGCTCTGATTTCTAAGTCTAATAAAGTATTTTCTGTTTGAATAATAAGAGTAATTTACTATCTATTTTTTGGCAGTTATATTTTGTAATCTTCTAAAAGAACACATTTTCATAATGCATAACTTTACACGCTGTCACTATCTTAACTGAAACCATAACATTTGTTGTACGTGATACCAATAAATTAAACATTTAATGACATTAAATAGTAATTTATCATAGTAAATTCTATTGTGAAATATTTTTTATTATTAAAATAAAATTATGCACTGCTGATATTTACTTATAATAACTATTGATAACTGTGGCAAGAAACCAAGATACAAGACCTTATTACCTTACTTCCTCTAATATCTTCCTTACTAACTATCAATAACTTAATTGACGAGTTGTAAACAAAGAATTACAGCTAATATTACTTGTTATTTAGGAATAATTTTCTCATACATAAACTGTTGTCCTTTGTCAGTTACTACACCATCAGAACTTACACCCATTCTCTTTTTAAGGAAATGAAATTGGTCCAGAGCAAACTCATAAAGTTCGTTTTCCATTTGCCAAATTTTAGACTCTTGAATCTGTGACACTGTCTCCTCCGAAGGTTCAAGCTTTTGATTTGTTTTCCTCAAATGAGCCTTCTTGCCTGTAAAATGAAAATAAATGAATTAGCTCCATAATAATACACAAAGATCCTAGCTTCGTCTTACTAATAAGAAACTGAAGAAACAACAATTTTCTACCACTGATTAGATTTCTAGCCCCAATTCGTTAAAACGGGTTAGAGTTCATTTGCAGAGTAATTGTTCGCCGTTGGGGTTTCCCAAGAATTTAGCTTTGTTGTCTTGCCGGCATTTAGGATAGGCCTGAGATAAAGCCTCTAGTATTCACTATTCTTTTTCTTTTATCAAGACCTTTAAAATGAGGTGTCACTCTGTGGGGGTTTAGATTTAAGGTTTATAACAAGTTAGGGAGCAAAGTTGCTTCATAGATGAAAAAGTACATTATATGCCTTATAAACATTTCCTGAGTTAGGTTTTTCTTTACTCATCTGTTAAAAAGTTAACAGAGTATTCATATACCTTTGATTTGTTTTTAATTTCTTTTATTTATTTATTTCATTTTATATTCTCATTAATGTATTCAACAGCTTCCTACTTAGGCTTTTGATGAAAACCAGTACAGGGTTTAAAAAGATTACATATATAGATTTTAAAAACCCTTATTAGAAATTTTATTACAATAATATATGTGACTCTGTTTTACTATTCTGTCATTAGTTTACTTTTGTAGATTTATTTGTTTAATTTGTTATTAATGTTACCTTGTTGTTCTTATTTATGCTGTGAGATTGGTTGAAATTTTCAATTTACTTATAGAAAAGTGACAAGAATTAAAGACTTGATGTGTCTTATGATTCTTATGAATCAATTAATCATAGTTTCTTGAAATAGGTAAAAAGATTCACTCTTCAGTAGTTAAAGTGTCCTTCCAGGTAGCTAAATATGGATAGCCTAAAGCAAAGATTTCGACTAGAAGTTTCAAAATAAACAATGGAATTGATTTATATATTTTATTTAACTCAACATAGGGGTCGAGAGGGTAGGGGGGGGGGTGATCACTCAGTTGAATGTCTGGTTATTCCCTCATCTCAGGGATATATCTGCACTCAAGACAGACAAGTGGGTTGCACCACTAAGATGTGGTGGCCCTACACTGGACAATTAGTCCAGACTGATTCCATCGGATCTAGGGGAGTAAACCCTGTGTTAAAAATCCCTAATCTCAAGGTAAAGGCTACCTGTACCGAAGAGATGAATGGCACAGGTTACATGTCTCTAATGGGTAAAGCTCTCTGAAATACCAGGCACCCTCTCAGAGTATTTAGTTTTGCTAGGGGATATGGGACTCTGTCCAGGTTGACCAATAATTCCCTAGTTACTCATGGGATTTTTATGGGAATCATAAAATCCGACAAATATAGCGAGACTGGAGAACCATCAGCTGAGGTCCAACCTGAGATCTAGCGCTTGCACATCTACAGCAGGAGGAAATAGGGCCATTAGTCTGGAGATATCTACTGTCATTCCAATGGACGTGAGTTCAAGGAGGTCGCCTCTATCTAATGCTATGGAGGAGGAAGATGTTTTACTCAACCCCATCAGCGACAACAGTTCGCACCTTCAGTCAGAGATTGATCAGGATACTCAGCAATTGGTTGGTATGGCAATGAAAGACAAAAAGAAGAGGACTAAATCAATGCGAAAGAAGGCTCTCAAAGCCAAGTTTGAAGCCAGAGGCGAGTTCATTAATTCTAGGAGGTAGAATAAGTCCAGATACAGGACTGGGCCTGGCACTAGCTCCTAGGTCAAAAATGTTAGGCTTTTGGAAGCGGATTCCAGCTCTGAACAATCCAAAACTAATGAAGGTGGGAGCAAGGGAGTGATGGACAAGTCCTATGCCCCCCTCTCAACTAGCAGCTAGAAGACGAGGCTGCAGAAAGAAAAACGAGTGGGGAGTCATACTTCCACAAAATCTCAAACCTTTAGCGAAGCCTTATCTTCAACAAAAATATTAGTAGTCCCTAAGAACTATGCCGGTCATAAATTGACCCAATACAAGCCACACGGCAGGTGCAAGTTGCCTTAAATGCTCTCAATGTATGGACAGAGAAGTGGAACATGCCAATCTCCTCATCAAACACAAAATGCACTTTTTTTACAAGAAAATACTCATTCAAGCATTTTGTACCGGAACTGCAATGCAGAAGAAAACCAATACCCTACAACCCAAACCCTGTGCTACTTGGAATCACTCTGGACCCCAAACTTTTGTAGAAGAACCATATCCAACAGATCTCAATACAAGAAGTACATGCACAAGAAGATTAAATCTACTCAAGGCTGTTGCTAGTAGAGCATGGGGAGCGGATACTCTCATGCTGAAACAGTTCTTTGTATCATTCATCCGATCAAAAATGATGTACGGAGCAGAAATTTGGAGCTCTGCTGTAAAAACACATCTAAACAAATTAAATACAATCCAAAACTCAGCCCTTAGAATATGCCTAGGATGCCGAAAAACAACTCCAATACGAGCCATGGAAATTGAGCTCAATGTGAAGCCTCTGGAGGTATACATTCAGAAAGTAGTCTGGCACAAATTTCTTCACATTTCTGCGGACCCTACATCATTTTCAGCTCTCAGGCCAGACCCACAGAAGGCTCATCACAGGTCTTCCTTTAAGTACCAGACAACAACTGTGATGATAAACGCTTCGGACATGACCCCAGTGCCCTACCCTACTGTCAACTGCAACCCACCATGGAACTTTCAACCACCAAAGATCGAATTAGACCTCCCTGGACTGACATCTAAAAACGACCCTATAGAAATGCAAAGAGCTGCCGCCCTTGAAGTTATACACTCAAGATATGAAAGTCACTATAGAATTTACACTGATGGGTCATTGAACTCCACAGAATCAAAATCTGGAGCCGGTTACTTCACGGTACATTCAGGCGAGTCCTTCTTTGTCCCAGCGAATTCAAGCTCCAGTACCGACACTGAACTACTGGCCATCAACGTGGCGGTTGCCCATTGCATAACTGTAAAAAGTAAAAAAGATATGCATACTCAGCGACTCCAAAAGCGCATTACAACTTCTCCAACAGTATAGGCCCTCAAGTTACTACTACAGAGTCCAAGAGATTTTAGAACTCCTGAATCTGTCCACGGACAAGGAGATTTTCTTACAATAGATACCGAATCATTGCGTACTTCAGGGAAATGAGAAAGCTGATGAAATAGTGAAGGCAGCCACCAATATGCATCCTATACCATCTAAAGAACTGTCTCTTGCAGGCTGCATGGCTGCATCTCACAGAATCCTGAGACACAGGTGGGTGGAGCAGTGGAAGGATGAACTGACGAGTCGCCATCTTTACGGACTCCTCAAAGAACCAAAGAACACTGTCATCTACAAGAACTTGCCCAGATCCGTGTCAACATTCGCCTCCAGAGATAGAACAGGACATATTGTAACACAGTCCTATCTTTTTCGTTTCCAACTTGCTGAGTCGCCTCTGTGTCTTGTATGTCAGATAGAAGAAGAAACCCTACAACACATCCTCCTTGATTGTTTCATCAGATCGGATGTCAGAGATAAGCTGAGGAGAAGACTCCAACCTAATTGCACTCTTGGGCGAATTCTGACTGATCCCACCTACTGGAGACTGGCTAGCTATGTGTATGAGAGACACCGTGCGGTCGGAATTACCTGAGGCTGGATGCAAACACCATGAAGATGAAGATAAATTGACTGAGGCCTAGGGACTTAATCTACAACTAAAGATTGTCGGGGTGTTCCAAAAGCTTGGTGATGGTTCACTCTCAATGTTTTTAGGATGTTATATGGAGAGGGACGCGCTTGTTGTAGACTGATCCAAGGACAGTATCAAAGACTGGCTAATGAACACAATGGTGAGCATATAGTATATGGAGTCGAGGGGTTGTGGGCTCTAAAAGTGAGCAACTAGAAGATTCTGTCTGCAAAAAAGGACCAGAAAGGGTTATTGAGGCCTTTTTTAGTAGATAATAGGTTTATGGAGAATTACTCCTGGTGGAAGGAAGAGTGGGAAACCAGGTTATGGTCAAGGTAATTCAAATAAACCTACAGTATAATAAGTACTGCCGAGGCAGCCTTCTATCGATATTTCATCAAGCATAGCATCGACATAGCCCTCATCTAGGAACCATGGATTCACCGAGGTCAGGTAGCAGGCTTGGATATGCAAAAGGTAAGCTTATTTATTGTAATTCCCTGCCTAATGTAAGAACTTACGTAATAGTAGGTTAAAAGGGGATATATAGCTTTCCGTTAATAGATTTTTATTCCAAAGAGATAACGACAGTCAGATTAGCTGGCAGTGTAGGGGTGAGAAACATGGTCTAATAATGAGCTCCATCTACATCCCCTATGACACCAAGACATAACCCTCCACAAGGGAACTGGAGCTGATCATGAAATATAATGCAGTTTGCGCCAGATGGCTAGAGGTGAGTCTTTACTTTGTTTTCTTATGTTGAATAATCTATGAATGTATTAAATATGTATGTTGGCAATAAGGCTACTTTCAAGAATAGAATTAAGAGGAAGTTATCGATATGTTCCAGAAGTGGATAGTGTATCATTTAGCTCTTACAGATATGGCAAAGTGATCATAAAGGCTAAGCAAGAATCCTGGAGGGCATTTATTCAAAAGTTGGAGAGCTTTAGTGATTCTGCCAGGCTACAATGAATTTTGGCCACTAGGCCTTTGGATCCAGTAGGCACTTCACACAAATCCAGTAAGTCTACACTTACTTTGAATCCAGTAAGTCTACAGGAGAGGATACACCAAGTTGTGTTCAGGTTTTCAAGCAATCCCAAACTAGCTATGACTTATTTCTTTTGAGTCTATATCTTTCAAAAGTGTCTGACTGTCGCTATAGATGTAAATTTCTTATCCCTATATACAAGTCTTAAATTTTCTTGGGCACATTCCATTAAAGCTGTTATTTCCGGCTTGAATACTATGGGGGTGAAGCCCCATTGCTAGCAAAATTGTCTGACCAAATTCGCTTCCACATATTATTCGCTTCCACACCTGTTCCACCTTTAGTTTTTGAACAGTCTGTTTCTCCTAGAGGTATGGATCTACTTCCCTCAGGCCATTTCTCACATTCTGGTATTAACACTACAAATGACTATGAGAAGGAGTAACATGTTTTCATATGGTCAGAGATCATGTCTAATACATAATCTCTTGTGACCATTGTTGTGATTTTAGAGTATCCCAATTTACCATGGGACTGTTTCCATAAACCCTCACATTGTAGGCGATAAGCATTCTCCCTAGCCTCTATCCTAATTAACAAGTCTATAGGAAGAATGTTATGGCAACAGTCCAAAGATGTTCCAGAGCCACTACAAACTGCTCCTGTTACCACAAGACAAACAAATCTGAATTTCTACCAGACTGATTGGAACGATTGACACATTATTAGAAGATGTAACAGTTTGAAAATGATAAGCTAGTAAACAGGATTAGGCTAGGAAATTCAATATGTTATATGTAAATGGAGAAGTAATAGTCAATGCAAATAATAATTAAAAAGAACACTGAAATTGAATAAATATAATCAATAGACTAAAATTTCACTTAAATACTCAAACACAAATTTCCGTATTTATAATATATGAAATTTCACTGAAGATGTAAAAACATATTTAGCCTAGAAAATTGTAAACAAACCTGTGGTAGGAATTCAACAAATAGTTTATTTGTGGGCATAAAGGGAAGATGTATATGTCTACATAATTAATCAAATAAGTTTAACTCAAAGTGAAATAATAATAATAATAATTGTAAAACTATTAAATAAAAATGTAGGAGATGGAAATGACGTCACTTGTAAAGGTGGCCATGATGGATTTGAACTAATGTTTTTTTTTAATGAATTAGAAATAGACAGGGAACACGTGAGAGCTTATGTGATTGGTTGAAATCATTTTGATATAAAAATTAACATTTTAAAAACGTAATTTAAGGCAAAATAATATAATAAAATAATAATAAATTGTGTAATAGTGTTAAATATAAAAAATATATAAAGAAATTAGAAAATACTGTGTTCTAATTGGACTAAAAATAAAAAGATGCAATTGTGGTTACAGCCTTCATATGCCATGACAAACATGAGAGACAAACAAAAACCCAAGCAAAGCCAACTTTTGAAAGGACGTTCCCCGATCCAACAACAAGCTTAAAATAATCAACATACATTCTAATAGTATGTTAAACTTGTGTGAAAATATGCTACAGTTTTGAAGGAAATTTTGGACAAAAAATTGTGTTACGCGAAAATAATGAGCCTAGAAATTTGTCTGCTACCCTGGCTGATAAAACAAGCAGAAAAGACCATCCAATAAAGGCAATTATGCAACATGAGGTTTTGGTTATTTGCAGCATTAGTGTACGAGAGACATCAAGCCATTGGGATAACCTGATTCTGGTAGATCATGAAAAGAAGTGTTTCTTTCTTTCTTTCTTTTCTTTAATTTCTTAGTAAAAGAAGAGTTAGTATAGAAGAGAGAAGTTAGTTTATATTACCAACTTTTTTAAGGGGGGGGGAAGAGAATTGTGAAACCACATGAAAATTGATTCAGTTGTTAAGGCTATATAATATATCTGAACGTTAGAATATCCTTAATAGGCCTTAAAATTAATAGTTATCCAAGTATTTTAAAAAATGTAAATATTATTTTAAAAGCAAAAAATAAATAGAATTTTGCTGTGTAAATGCTACATCTAAAAAATGAATGGCCTTTGCAAACATTAACATTGTATAATATCTATTCTACTTACTTGATTTAAAATGTTGAACTGCACCACGAAAGAATGTAGGAATGGCAGACTCAAGCATGGCTATGAAATCAGGTAATTCTTCTGTCACACCTACTAAAAGGTAACGGTTTACTAAATTATATTTTGCCTGTTCTAAAGCCCAACTATTGCCTGGTATCCTGTGTAACAGAAAATGTAATCAGTTTTTTGTTTCAATATGTTCCACTGGGAAACTTCTTTTAGTAGACTAATAATTTCAAATTAATTGCAAAACTTTTTTTTAAAATTCTACTCGCGTAACTCTGACAGTTTATTTTTGCCATTTCATTTACAAACCAGACCACAACTGATATAAATTTTAATTTTTCTTTATTTCAAATATTAAACTCAACCCGAAATCAATAACATTCATCAACTATAAATGTTCTGTGAAACTAAATGTACAGTTGGCAGCATTGAGTAACATCAACAGCTGATGAAATATTTGTTTTGCTCAGGGACAATTTAACCTTTATCATGGTGGATATTTTGTTGACTCGTCCTCCTATAATTAACCTTTCTGGCATAAAATTGCACTAAGATTGGATAACTCATTTTCATAAAATGATATATCAGACAATGAACGCTCCTAAAACTTTGAATTTCAATTCGATGATTGTATTGTTTGTATTGATTGATTGTATTCATTATTATTATCTTTAATAATTCTTGACTTTCATTCGGATTATTCATTTCAAAATTTAGTTTCAGGCCTTTTTCTGTAAAATGTTGTGCGGGAAAAATCATATAAAATCATAAAAATATAGATCTAATATTGGGGGCAGATTAGACATTTTCATTTTCTGACTGGAAAGAGTTAACAAGCAAATAATGCAAAAATCAATATTAACAATTGCCATGAATTGTTCTTAAAAATTAAAATGTGTGGTAATTTGGCAATCACTAAATATATAAAAATCCACAATAGGTATTAAATTTTAACATTATTCCAAGGTTATAAACAAAAATAACCCATAATTAAGTTTTAAAGTATCTGTGACCTTAAGATTGTTGTTTTAAATTTTACAAAAAATATTTCTAAAATACTAAGAGAGCCCTATCTTTAATTCACCAAAGCTATGATTTATTTATGAAATACGAACTATGTCAACAACAGTTGTCTCTTTACATTCTAATGTACTGAGAAAATTCTTTAACCACTTGTGGATGAGATCATCAATGACAACAGAATGGAATCATGCATTCGGAATTGAACTGTTCATTAAAGTCAGTCTATACGTGTAACAATATAGTGTTATTAAAAAGATCTTGGTTTGAAGTTGTGTCTTTTTGAAGTTCCAGATCCTCTAAGCTTCCCTTTGGGGGTATAAGGTATGTGGATGTGTCTCTAATAGGCTATTTCATACTACTGCCACCGGAGGCAGGCTTACATTCATGATAAGTAGCTTGCTACTGGTGCACCCTGTGACCGCTAACGAGGCGACTAAGTGTCATTGGTATAAATGGTCAACTCACTCTTCTTCTACTTTATTCCTTCTTACTATCAGAAACACTCGGCATACCTAATCTTTAGCCGGTGCTTCACTTTTGACTTTCCTATCTCTCTTCTGCTTCTGTTCCAAGATGTTCTGCGCACATGTGAACCATTTATTTATTCTTAACTCCAAACGTCTTCACAAATCTGCTTTTTCCCCAATCCAAGGTGGAACAAGACACGTCGATGGATGTGTGGTTAGAGGGAAGTCTAACCACTAATATACGGACTCTGGATACCAAGCACCCTCCAGTTTAAATTTGCCTTGCTGAGGTAAAAGGCTCTACCTCAGTGGACTCTAAATTTTTCACAT
Organism: Aphrophora alni; assembly: GCA_963513935.1. Taxonomy (NCBI): domain Eukaryota; kingdom Metazoa; phylum Arthropoda; class Insecta; order Hemiptera; family Aphrophoridae; genus Aphrophora; species Aphrophora alni. The sequence goes on along the minus strand of OY740771.1, from coordinate 37,163,124 downwards.
CTCGATGAAACAAGATGGAAGTAAATGGAAAAAACAATCAAAGATGTTTAGCAATCGCCTGAAGATTTGGAGAAAGAACTTCTCATGGAAACAGACGAAGGTTCACGACAAAAGCTATCTGCTCCAGAGAATTCTGAAACAACAGAGGAACAAGCAGTTTCCAAAACAGCAAAAAAAAAAACTAGCAGAATCAGAGGTGCTGGCAGGAAAAGGATGAAGTGGCTAATTAAACAGGGCTTCAGTGCTGAACAGGCACGTACAGAAACCAGACAGAAGCTACCTCCAAGCAATCAGGTAAAACTAATCAGATCTGCTGAGACTACTCTAGAGTCCAGATCAACAAAAAGGCATAGAGGGGGCCCTGCAGTTCATTGACATAATGGAGAGGCTGGTCCCAACTCAATTGGACAACCAAACAACTCCAACTTTTGGCCAAGTGATTGTAGGCTTCCTAGCTGAAGACTTCTCTAATACTATGCTCACAGTGAGCCTACTTAAATTGGTGCAGAATAAGGTCTTAGCAGAAGTATTGCAGCAAAGGAAAGGCACCAAACCCAAGTTCCTAGCTGTGATACTCCATCTTCATTTGTTTAAATGAAGAAACTGTGAACTGGCTCAAGAACATAGTCAGCAAAATTAAACCATGGGAAAATGCTGCTCTCGAGGCTAGGAGAGATTCGGCATACTTCCCCTCGCGCGAGACCATTCTCCAATACCTGAAGGCCTAAGGTTTGAACAATGGAAAGTTCTTGGAAAGAGACCAGCAAAGCTCCCTTATAACACTTCTAGTCTTTTTGTGGATGTTTCTATAGACCCAAAAATTGAAAAGAGATCCTATGACAATCCCTGTGGATGGACCCGCTGCTGGGGAAGCTGAACATGCTAGTCAGCCTTGTTGCAAGCCACAGAGTAAGGATGGTTGGTTATCGCTGCATCTAACGCTATAGCTCCTTCCATAGGTATAATAGCAGGATCAAACAAGTCCCCGATAAGAAAAACTAAATGCTATCAGCAAATCTGAATATCAATCAGATAAATCTCAACAGCTTCTACAACAGAATTTTATTATTACATGATAGGCATAGTATGCAAAACTTTTTGTAGGTTAGTACAAAAGATCTTATTTATTTATTATTGTTGTGGGGAATGCAAACTTGGCGACTTAAGCCATAGATGGCCTACTGGTCATATCTGACCGTATTAGACAAATGGTCACTTATGCTTCAGAAATATGATGGCTAAAACTGAGGAAAAATATTTGACAATAAAGCTACAAAAGCTTCAAAGCCAGGCTTGCCTAGAAATTACAGGTCATATGGGTATCTGTCCAACCACAGCCATGGAGGCGATGCTGGTTTTGGTCCATCTGAACCTACAGTTGAAGAAGTGTGCATGCAGTGCTGCTCTCAGGCTGTGGAGGACGGACAACAAAATGATTTATTATAAATAGTAACCTTTACATACAACTTGAAGAATTAAAACTTTATAAGACAAATCCATATTACTTCAGTTTAAGATTGCTATCAAGATTCAAACATAACAAAAAAATTAGAATTCACTCAGAGTATGTGCACAGTTCTCACAGATTATATAATAAAGTGGGGGTATTGTTGATTGATGAATATCCATTCTTAGTAAGTTTTAAAGTAATATTGTATATTTGTTTAAATTCAAGCATTTTATGTATTTAATGTAACGTAATACATTTACTTCATGTGCTTGACACTAAATAAATCAAATGAATGAAAGGAAAGCAGTATAGGCTATGGCTTCACTGTCTTCTCAATTGTAAAATTCTCATAGGTTGTTCGAAATTGTCCGAAATTTTATTTTAACATATTATTGACATTTTCATACAGCACAGAGTTGGGGTTGATATCAATACAAATAAAATTGCAATCTGAAATTTTGTCCCAATTTAGTGTGTTGTTTCGAAATCAAATTATTCGAAAAATATTTGTTTTTTAAACTATTTAACCCTTTGAGTGCCACAAGAAAATTTTCATAACTGGAAAATTCGGTAACACATCTAAATTGCACAGACTCACCCAAAAATGCCACAGGTATAAATGGTTTTTTGGAGAACTTTGTTATAATTGACACAGATTAAATTGTATACAAGATATCTTAACAAATTTAGTGTCAAAATGTTCAGTGTTACCTAGGCTACAATTATATTTGTAAATAAATTGGATTCTATTTGTAAAAAAAAATTATTTAATCAAAACCCAACTTTAGATAATTTAGAAAAAAAAATTTTACATTTTTTTTTTTTTTTAGCTCACAAACCAAAAATATTTTATATATGGGAAGTGTGCTATTTTCTATCTATATACTGTTTTCTATAAGTGACCAAATTTTTAAATTATTTGGTTGAAAACCAAACTCAAAAAAAAAACTTTTATCTCAGAACTTTTAGCTCGAAAAAATGAAATAATTAGTGTATTAACACCTAATACTATGTATAAATAATATAACATCAATTTGCTTACCACAATGAATTTGAGAAGTCTGTGAAGTAGAAATAACTATTTACAGTTTGTAATATACCTACACAACTTATTTACACTATATACACTGAAAACTTAAAAGAACTTTATTTACACTTGTGTTTTGGGAAACAAGGGCCATGGCAACCTTCATTACAAACAACACACACAGTTCTTGATCTCTTTCTATTTATTTTAAATGTAGGCCCTCTCTTGGTACAAACAAAACATGTTTTTTCCTGTTTTCCGGGTAGTTTTTCTATACCAGTTCTTCGATTGCCATCACCACCTCCAAGTTCCATATTCTGTCGATAATTATTCCACTCTGTAGTGATAGATGTTATGATATTAACAACAAAATGATATCTAGATAGGGGCTTTTTGTTATGGCTAGTACAATTTTCTTTATATATTATATATGAATTTATTACCATTCTTGAAAAGAGATTAAATACCACCTTCTTCCAGTATTTCACAGTTCGTCGCTCGTCAAGATACGAGTACAACATCATGTCAAATGTGTCTATGCCCCCCATGTATTTGTTGTAGTCAACAATCATGGATGGTTTTTTTTCATTTGTAATTCGACCATGTCTTCTTTTAACATCTACAACATCTTTAATTTCTACTTTAGAAGACAATAATATTACATTTTTCTTTTGTGACTGTTTTTGTCTATAGCCAAGTGCTACTATGTTGCCCTGTTTGTAATACTTTTTTTGTCCCACTAGTAATTTTTGTTTAACTCCATCAGGTAAACCCTTTTTGTTTTTCCTAACAGTTCCAGTGAAAAAGGTTTTCATTTCATAAAGTTTATTTACAAGTGGAAGACTGGTAAAAAAATTGTCGGTAAACACGTGAAAGCCCTTGTTCAAATAATTACAGGCACTTAAAAGAGCTGTAACAACTCCATAGCCTAAACCATATTTTTTATTAATTTCATCAGAATTGTTGGATTTTTTCCCTTTGTAACATATCATTGACAGACAGTAATTAGATATAGAGTCGCATAGAACCCATAGTTTAATCCCCCAGCTATGATGGTGTTTGTTAGGTAAGTATTGTGTTAAAGCGGTTTGACTTTTTGTTCCAATTAAGGATTCATCAACTGACAAATGTTGGTGTGCTGTATAAAAAAATTTAAATAGCCTATTGCAATGTTCAATCAAGGGTTTGAATTTTTGAGAAGGATCATATTCTGGTTGGTTAACTGTTGGAAGTTTGCTATTGTCAACTATATGGAAAAAACTAAGTAAGAGTTGAAATCGGTTTCTAGTAAACATTTTCGCGAACCAAAATGTTGCTTGACAATCTGTAGTAGACCAATAAGAAGAAATTGTTGGTTTTCTAATAAGACCCATATTGAGAATCACTGCGATAAATGCCCTCATCTCAATTAATCCTACTGGGATCCAGTTTTTCTTACGACTAGAAGGTGACATTTTGTCTGATAATATCGTAATAGTCTGGTTAGCATATCGATTTGTTTCTATTACAAAAATGTTCAAAAGTGCCTCTGTAAAAAACAAATTGAAATAATCTATAGGCTTAGATTCAATAGGTGGACAATGTTTTGGTCCGGGGGTTTCATGGTAAGAAAAATCAGGTTCAAAATTATTGGATCTTTCTTCATTTATGTTTAGCCAAATTTCATTGTCAGTAAGCCTATCAGTGACATCTTCAGACTCAGAAGAACTACTACTTAACACATTCCGATTTATACGTCTACCTAAGGTAGGCCTGACATTTTGATTTGTTGTAGGCCTAGGCCTATTTTGTGTACCTGATGTACTAGGTTGATCTAAGTTTAAATCACTCTCACTAAACTGATTGTCACTATCACTTTCCGGTTCATATAATGGGTCTACATCACTGTCATCCCCAAATAAATGTTCCAAATCGTCTTCAGAGGCTAAAGAGTCATCGTCTGAATAACCTAAAAGTAATCGATCTACTTCGCTACCTCTTAGATTTTCTTCCGCCATTCCAAAGCAATATATTATCCAAAATACTACTATAAACTTGTAATAACTAAAATAACAACATTCAACAAACAAATAATAAAATAACACGAACAACAAACTTCAAAAAAAACTGATGACTGTAGCGAGAAAATAATATCAACACACAATAATATCAGTACACTTCTAACCTGCGAGTGAAAATGACAACAGCTGATTTTGTGCATCTGTGATTGTTGTCATCAGTTTAGTTAGCCAAAACAAAATTTTTTCCACCACTGAATATCACTGGATATACCACAAAGTATTTTAAAACACCGAAATACTATATATCAGATTACAAATAAATTAATTAAACTACGAAATACGCAGTGACGATGGATCGTCACCGTGGCATTTCTCGCACGAAAAAATGGTGGCGATAGATCGTCACCGTGGCACTTCTCGCGCGAAAAAATGGTGACGATATATCGTCACCGTGGCACCCAAAGGGTTAAAATAGCCACCACGAAAAAACTATCCAATGATTTTTAAAAAAGCAAAGCAATACAAAGTCATTTTTAGTTGTCAATTTGTGATTTCCCAAATTTTACAAAATTCATAATATTATTAACATTTTCCGACAACTTAATATGAACAATTTAAAATGTAATAAAATATTACTCATTTTTCGACTATCTTAATTTTATTTCTATATATTAGACAACAGTCTGATCAATTCACAGTTTATAATAGGAAATTTTAGGTTTTCTGAAATGAAAGTACTGTATTCTCCCATCCCAATGTTTCTTATATGATTTATGAACTCATTTTCATAAAATTCGAAGTACACAGTTTTAAACTTTCTCAAATCTTATCTGCAATTTGCAATGGGGTTATTTCCACTTTTCCATATTTTATCGGGTACCTATCTTAATTTCAGGTGTATATATTTAATTTTAATAATTTTATCTGATTAATTATTTCAAATTTTTCCAACAAGACACGTACTACAAAATAAATAAAAAATTTGGTAAATTAAAGTAGTGAATCTCAAAAACTGTCAGAAGTAGTAAGCATAACACACTCACCAACAAGCAGCAGCATGGCCACACAGGAAAGGTATCTGAAGCCACATATTATCTGGATTACAATCAGATTGTTTTTTCTTTACACATTCGTCAAATGTCTGCAACAAACAATTCTTATTATTTTTTTTTTGACAAAATTGTGTATATAAAATGATAAAAATACACTAACTACAATAATTTTTCATCACAAGTTATAATAATATACTTTAGCCAATATTGACTGTACTTGTTCAATTACGTAGATGGTTTATCAATGAACAAAATTATAATTTACATATTATTATTATGTAAATATGCAATATACAATATAAGGACCTGGCTGGCAAATTTTTCAAATTTGGAAGTGTCACAAAAAAGACCTGAATATCATAATTTTGTGTCATTTTAATACACTCTTATATAAATTATGTTAATTTACCTTTAACCCCTTAAGTGTTTATGTCAGTTTAAGCCGACGCTACAAATATCGATAAAAAGTGCCGCTGTCGGCTAGAGCCGACGCTCTTAACTTGCCCTATTCTATTTCGTTCTCTGTCGAAATATTACGTTGTAGTTGCTAGTATTGCCGCTAGATAGTGTTGGCATGCTCTCTAGAGCATAACTTATAAAACTACCGCTTTATTTTTGTTCTCTTTGGATCCGCCGTGAACATTATATTTATAAGGAGTCGCGATATGTCCGCAAGGAGTAGCGATACCAGTGCAGCGAATGTGATGTTGGGCTGTGTGCTGCCCCATGTTTTAAAATATATCACACCCAAAAAAATTACTAAACATTAGTTAGAAACTGTAAACAATCTTTATTGTGTGTACTTTTATTTTTAACAATGGTTTTATTACATTTTACTTTTTTTTAATTGTTAGATAAATGTGTTTTTAATGTATTTGCAGAAAATTTTTAAATTATATTAAACATGACATTTATACTTTTGATGTTGCTTATATTTTCTTTTAATGCCTATTTTTTAACTTCCAAGTTAACAAACATTAAAATAATCAAATAAAAAAAAATAGGCATTTTTGGGTTGATTTAGGCAAAAAAAAAAAATAAAACACTTAAGGGGTTAACAACCTCATTTTAAATACAAATTTCACAAAACTGAATGAAGCCAGTAATAACGTTCATAAAATATAAAGATCAACACTTGTGAAAAATTTAAAGACAATGCCAAATCTCATTACCAGAGTTCCAGTTTAAAATTATAACATATTAATGATTAAGTTTACCATTTTCAGACTGCAAAAACGTGCACATGCTGCAGTTTGGAAGTAAAGCTGCCAACTTATATGTTGAGGTGAATCTGTTATTGTATAATGATTAATTTTTAATTTATCTGTAGATAATATGCGTACTTAATAAGAAGGTACATTACCATTATTCAGTCATACCAATTGCAGTTTCGGGCAAAGGCTCATCATCAGGTTAATAAAAAACACATACGCATATGCAAATTAATAATGAAGTATGTCACAGATTGTCGTATTTCTTCATGTTTTGTTGAACTTATAACGAACTCCATCTGGATTGATGAATTGTGTAGTGATTGTGTTTTACATATGTTTATATATTTTTTATTACCCTGATGATGGACCTTTCTCCAAAACTACAGTCAGTATGACTTAAGAAAGGTAATGTACTTTCTTATTAAGAGAATTAGTTAACATATTATCTACAGATAAATTCAAAATTAATATTTCACTAATCCGGGGACTTCCACAATGTGTTTATTTAATTATTAAAAGCAAGTGTAAAACAAATAAGCAAATTCAATGCATTTAAAATTGTTATAGTAAATTTAATACATATAACATTATTATAGTACGTAAACATTTTCAACAACATAATTACATAACTCTACATGATTTAAAAAAAATCATATAAAATTTACTGTACCTGGATTAGTAGTTATGAGAAGATAGGTGAAAAAATTGAAACAAAATATTAAAAATTAATGAATTTATTGTTAATAACTAAAAAAATTAAAACATTATTTTAAACAGATGAAAAACAAAAAAATGTACCATTTTGTCCCCATGTTTCCGTCTAACCAAATGAGGTCTGTAATTATCACCAAACCGCAAAAAGTAGTAATAGGATACAAGTCTATCGAGAGGCTTCCGAAGCAAGTTTATATAAACAGGTCTTTGTGGGGCGCCAAATCTGTAAGAACAATAAGAGAAGCAAAACCTCACATAAATCTGTGTATTTCAAAATAAAATCATGCTTACATGTAGTTATAATATTAATACAAATTAGGCTCTCTAATATAATACGAAATGAGGCATCAACAGATATACAACATTAATAAACATTCATACAATGTAGGGGAGCCTTTTGCCAGATAGGCCCTAACACCGATAAATTTATTGAAAATATATTTGATCAAATATGATTTATGTCATATATCCTCCAATATATAAATATAAAAATAAACAATGTTCTACTAATCAGTTGTTGAAACTCCAATATAAACTAAAGCCTTCCACCACTATAGACACATTATTTTTAAATTGTTAAACTCTATGTTAACAATGTAAATGATTTTATTAAATTTGTTAAGATACCTAATCTTAGATTCTATTGACAATATTATGGAAAGTATAAATCGGAAGATTCATTTGCAATTTCTTGTTTTAATCCTAGCTAAGTATAGCATTTCATTTAATGATTGAAAAGTAATAATTAAGTGTTCAGCTTAAAATTTATATTAATTTTCTGTTGTTAATATTTTATATACTAATGCAATCATAATTTTTTAAAAATAATATGTTATATTTCTTATTATTATTCATTTGTTATTATTAGTTTTTCACGTCCCCAAAGCTTGAACGAAGTACTATTTAAATTTAATTTAATTACTATTTCATTGCCATTTAATAAGTAATTGTTGCAAAACCCCTTTGTTCTATCCATGATATAGTTGAGAAGGGCTTATGAATGTGGATTACTAATGGTTATACACTGTAAGATTTAGATTTTTTAATAAATTGAACTGTGATTTTTGCATGATACATTGATCATTTATTTAAAAAATATATATGAGTTAATATGTAATATTAATGAAGGATGAGTGAAATACATGAGCATTGATACATTTTGATACATTATTTTGATTACTTAATCTAATGATATTATTATTTCTTTTTTTAAACTGAATTTAAATCAAAATATTTACAATATTAATTCTTTGTCACATTTAAATAATATATGAGTGATTTGTTGGATAGTGGTTACAACTGTGATTTCAGTATGATATATTTATAAGTTATTTAAAAAGTTTATATTAGTTAACATGTAAAATAACATTATATAAATATTTATAAAGGATATGAGTAAAACACACCAGCTTCAATATATTTTGACATTTTGATAACTTAAGCAAATGATATTATTACAGTAATTTTTTAATTACTTTTTGACGACAGTGTTTGTCAGGTAGAAATTGTAGCCAAATAGTTAATAAAAAAACTTAAATTTGGCAAGCACGTACCATGTTTTGACTTATAGGAATAATTATGAACATTTTAAATTACACATTAGAAATTAAATGTTTTGTAAAATAAAATAAAAATTTGAGTAGTATTAAATTAAAGGAGTAGTATTTTATTTCACTAGTATATACTTCACAATATACCAATAATTTAGGCAGAGCTGAAAACAAAAGCGACTTTGTACTCTTCCTCCATATTGTACATTATCAGTCTTAAAATTCTCAAATAATGTAAGCTTTTTTTTCTAATAACAAATGGTAATAGAACACGAGTTTTAAATCACATGAAGTATAAAAAATAAATTTCAGACAACTAAGCAATTTCATATTTTTATGGAATATTCAACCTCTTCCTCCATATTGTACATTATCAGTCTTAAAATTCTGAAATAATGTAAGCTTTTTTTCCTTATAACAAATGGTAATAGAACACGAGTTTTAAATCACATGAAGTATAAAAAATAAATGTCAGGCAACTAAGCAATTTCATTTTTTTAAATGTTAGAAGTATACAAGATTCTAAAATGTGGTATAATTAATAATTATTTTAGTCCAAAAATTTTTCTCCACTTACTTTACTTACATTGTTTAATACATTTTTTATTGTAAACATATATCACATGATATAAATATCTTAACTTGAACCTATAACATATTCAATTCTAGAACAAATAACAATATTCACTACGATCTCCTGTTTAGGGCGCCCTTTTTCTAACTTCACTTAAAGAATGAATTATTCCAGGGAATTTACACACAAACTAAAACTTTATAAACTCTAGTTCCAAAGTACATGGATTCAACAATGTTTTTATTGTAGGTGTTGTTTAAAGGCAAAAACCTTGCAATAATCATCGTCAAGGTTCAAATTAGAAGCTGTACAAAGTCTGTGAAAAGAAGAAAGATAAAGTTAAGGTGGATATGAAACTTAAAAAAAAAAAAATTGAAGAGGGTAAGATGGAAAAATACACTTCATGCTAATTCAGAAATACATAACCATGGTCATTATCCAACGTCATCAACAATTGAACATGACTCAGTCAATGGTGAAGGAAGATGACAAATTTGATACTTGACTACAAGGAGATACATATTTTGTTTTTAAATTGTATTTTATTTATATTTTTCTTGTGTGTATACTTTATACCAGTCAAACTGAAAACAGTAATACTTTCATAACAGAAAACTTATGGGATCACAGTCATGGTCTCTTGATCAGAGGACCTTAATACGCCAAACATTTACCCTAGAACACTCAGCCTTGATGGCACATTAAATGTAATAAATTTTATTACATTAGAAATCAAATATGATTTTTAGGTATGGTATTTATATATAACATGAAGTTATATTAACACCCATAAAACTGTGATGGATGATAAATACGTTGAAAGTAAACTTGTACACTTCAATACAAAATATATATATTACTAATTACCTCTCAAAATCAATAAAAGCTACATGTCCATGATACAGTCCTGGCTTTTTTATGTACCATTGTGTCACGTTACGAACAAACCTTGCCTGAAACACAAAACATGATTAAATAACAATAATTGACTAATAGAATTATTGAATTGTCTCAAATTAATTAACTGATTATTTTACTAGGTGAGATAAAGTAGACACAATAATTTCAGAAATTGAAGAATTAGTGGTAAAATTGTAGAATTGGTTACATAAATAAATTTTTTTATTGTTTAGGTATATATATACCTATTTGATAATTCGTCTATTTCTATAATTCATCACCCCTCCGGTCCCGGGCATGACAAATTATTGAGTTTCCACTGTACTTAAATTAATCTTGTTATATCAATAGTATTTTAAAACCAAAGTTCAGTAACCGCCTATTATAGATTTAAATGAAGTTAAATTCCTCTAGTTGTAAGTAGATCATTACTAGTGTTTAAGTTTTGTTTAACAAATGATCATTTTGTTATATAATTATCTTTTATTCCAGGATTAATTTGAATCTAAATCAATTAATTGAAATTATTACTGGTCAATGTATTTTACAAATAATCGTTCTCACGGAAACTATTAATAGAGTCCTACAAGTTATTATATGACTAACAATGTGAGTTTAGTGGCATGACTAGTTGAGGGTTAAAAGTGATGACCAATACATGTTTAGATACTTAGGGACTACATATTAGCAAAATATGATCAAAACTATTAGAAAAATTTGTAATGTTATGTTTTAGTCCTATGTAAGTTAATCCCATATTTTTTATTAACCAAACTGTGAAAAAAATAATCTGGATATATGACAAGAATAAGACCATCTACAAAAATAAATATCACTTGTTAAATTGTTTATGATACATAAAGGCGAACAAGGCGGCACCTTGGGCCCAGCGCATTTTAGGGACCTGTGCTGTGCGGCTACCGCCTACGGCTCGGCAATGAAAGTGAAAAATAGACTATGGTAAAATCTCAAAATAATCTGTATATCTTCGAACAACATAACTATTTTCACAGTTTATTTTATTTGAAGGCGAGTGTGTGTATTAACGTAAGGATAATTGTAGCATTGTTATTGTATTGGCTATACTATCTATCAAGACTGTCGACTGACTGTCACAATCTGCTGGCTTTCACAGTCACTTACAATAATTTATAGGTTATGATTGACATTTGTATTACGTGTTCCTGTGAAAACATTTTAATCTCGTTTGTGAAATCATTTTTAATGTTATTAAACTAAAATGTCAGAAAGTAGTAAGGGAAAGAGACATTGGGCGAAAGTATGAGTCAGGAAGTACTAAAAGAAAAGGAAATCATCCTGGGAAAACTATAAAATGAAGATTAGTGGTTCAATGGATCGATTTGTAAGTAGTTGCAATATTTTAAGTACAGATAATAATGTTAAGGAAGGAACTCAACCTGAAGCAGTTCATTCCTCTAGCACTAGCCCAAATTTCGACATAGTACCAAGTGACGAATTAATCTCAAGCAAGCCAGAGGAAAAAGAGCTCATATCAAACAATAAGAACATAGGCCTAATTCGTGTTAAATTATGAAGCGAAGGCCCCTCTCCTGAATTTCGCCTTGGGTCCCGCAATTTCTAGGGCCATCACTGATACCACAGCTCAGTGCACTTATATATAATATGAGAATATATTCCTGGAGGCATCACGGAATGGCCCCCTATGTCCTCAGAATAAAATCCTTTGGATTATTCCCTGTGGGGCTAATTGATAATGAAAATTAATGAGAACAGACCTACAAATTCATGTGACTGGAAATTATAAAAATACGACTAGTAATATAGCAAATTAGTGATGAATTAAAAGTAAAGCTATACATGAGTTTTATACTCATTTAGGACGTTGTAAAGTAGCTCTTGGTGGATATTTTAAACACAAACTCTTCGAAGTCGTCTATGGTTAATGTTGTTCAGATAAACAGTTTATAGTTTTTCTTAGTTTTGTATTGTACACAAAATAAAATAAAATAAGTATATAATAACTATAAAAAAAAAATAATAATAAATTAAAAATTAAAAATTGGAACAGCTTTCCGAAGAGTTGTTACATAAATGTTTATCTTGTGTTATGGCTGACCAAAAAACGAAATTTTATTTCTCATTACTTAGTATCTAATTAAAGTTAAAATATCTGTTTTCACCAAATTAAAGGGTATTTTTTAGGATTAACTGAGGAGCGATAAAAATTGATATCCTAACATTTAAAAAAAGAGGTGGGAAAATATATTTTACATATTTTTTTAACACAATGTATATTGAACTTGAATTTTGATACACCTGTAAATAGCCTCAATCAAAAGCTTTTCATTGATGTAACCTTTCTACACTTCAACTAGAATATATATGCGGGACTTTTACCCAACCCTGTTGCTTATTTTTAAAAAGTCTCACAAAAATGTTTTGTATATATTTAGGTATGAAAATCTATTTAAAAAAACTCTTCTTAAGTGTTTCTATTTTTCATCAAATAAATCTTAAATGTTAAATGTCCATTATAAATTTTAAAATTATAAATAAAGATATAATGTACAATTAAGAAGGGTACTACAATGTATCGTCATGAGATCATATTGAGGGCGAAAGACAAGGTAAACACACTGAATGAATTAATCTAAAATAGTTCATTATGACAATTAATTGTTTTGAAGTTGAGATGACCATAAAATTTATGGATGAGAAAGAAGCTATAAAAACAATAGTTTACAGTGGTTATTATATAGAATTAGCACATATATATTTGGTAAGGGCTGTACATGTACTCAGATTTGGTACTGAATGTGTTAAAGATCTAATGTGTCTACAACACTAACAGATACAGAAAGGAGTTTGTCTCAGGGTTATGTTTAACTCACGTTTCAGTTAAAGGGTAAATCTAATTCATGTCCATATTTGTTTGATTTTACAGTATAAAAACATTTCTTTTTCCTATTAATCTAATAAAGGTAAACTACCCCCCCCCCCTGTTTAAAGTTGAAAAACCTCTTGGTCATCAGTCATATAAAAAAAGGAAGAAAAGAATATAAAATAAAGATCCCTAACCCTTTGTTATTCTAATATCATCAAAGTTGGAAGAGAACAAGTGGGGATTAAACAAGATCTAATAAGAAAAATGAAAGGGAGAGATCTAACCCAGGTAGGTCCCAGCTAGGTCACTAGAGATCGCTGTGCCTGTACTACAAAAACCATATACAATATACAAAAATAAACAATATATAAAAATATTTGTGTCCGTACAAATACTACAAAACAAATTTAAAAAATTTTGTTTTCTGTTTGTAACTTATAAAATTATGGCTAATAACCAATAACTTAAATAATAATACTAACATTAAAAATACCTGATCAGCAAGGGACATAACATGAAAATTTCCAGTAATATTTAAATGTAAGACGTTGAATCTGTTTTTCTTACAAAGATCATAGGCTACATTTACAAAACTAGTTGATGCAGTCTTTGGCACTCTGTTATAAATCACAATCATGTCTCTATCTGCAAAAGCAGCTCTTCTTTGATCCCATAACGGATTTATTAAAGCTGCACTTTGCATTGCATTGTTGGCACGTAATAAGCGTCCAACTGTTGATTCTAAAAGAAACAAAAGTTACACACATAAAGAATACATTTTTTAAAAAAAAATTTATAATGACTGGGTAAAATAACTATTGTTATCAAATTTAGACATAACTATATTAATTTATAAAAGTGTTAATTCACAAATTATAAACAAAAACTATTAATTTTTTATGTATATACAGCATATGCATGTAATGAATACACATGGGTAAATAATTCAATCTTAAGAGCTTATATAACATAATACTTTTCTTATATGTTATAAAATATTTTATCTTTATTATAAAATCCAAAATAGTAAAGTTACTTTATTAAAATCTATTTGAAATATCTACAACTAGTCTTCAACTACTACTAAATAAGTTGACAATAATGCAGATAATTTCAGTTATATAAATTCATTTGTTTATTCATTTAAATTATAAATATTTTCTTTTAGTAAATTATTTCTTGTTAAACATTAATAATATTTGCTTTTGAGTTCTTTTAATAACACAACAAGGTTAAATTGTCTTTAATTACAAAGTTAAATTATTCCAGGCTAGCTCTAGGTTTGGGTTCATTACATATATCTTTATCATAGAATTACAAAGTTCTTTTATAAATATTAGTAATTAATATTTATTATTTTCTCGGGGCAGGCACTCGACCAGACATGAACAAACTGTTTTTAACGCATTTTGTGAAGTTACAGTTAAGAAAAATTGAGATTTAGGATCGGTGTTCTTTTTTGAAATAGGGTTATGAATTGTAAAATTTGTTAAAGTTTATCTTCAATATTAAGAGTTTCTGGACTTTATTATGTTTGAATTTACAGAGGATACCACTCTCTGTGTGATTTAGCACTGAATTTACCACTGTTTATACTGTTTTAACATACTAAAACTTGACGGCATCACTTTTAAAATTACGAATAGAAATTTTCATCTTTGGGCTCTGAAGTCTTGGATTGGAATGAATTTTTGGCTTCGGTTTTGGAATTTAATTGTTGCCGCGGTTCCCAGCATGCACTGTTCTTCCGTTCCCTTGGTTACTCAAATAACATTCTCTCGTTTTGTACAATTTGATGTTCTTGACTTGAATAAATTATAATTTTGGTATTACTTTATGTCTTTTTTGCCTTTGGTCTCGTGATAATATTTATTCATATTTACATTGCCGATTCTTAAATGAGTTTACTGATTTTATTGTTAATTGTATAATTTCCCGTTCCAACAGAATGACGTACTTATATCTATGACTCAAGTAGTCCTAGTTCTAATTCTAATTATATAACATTTGGGTCTTACGGTTACTATTTATGTTCTTAAATTTACTTTAAGGATTGTTTTACTATTCTAACAGATATTGTGACTTATTATTTATTTTTATTTGATTTTATTAATTTCGATTGTGATAGTCGTTTCTTTGATCTAGTTGTACTAACAAAAACATGGCGTTCATAGGGAATGCGTTTTACCTTCATATATTGTATATGCTATCTTCTGATGATTAAAATAAAGAATAGTTGTTTACTGAGGCTATATATATATATATATATATATATATATATATATATATATATGTATAGTGCTTATATTAATTTATGGTGTAGTGTTTGTGATAGTATTATGGAATTGGTTTCAATGTGTTTGTTTAGATGTGAGGTTATAGGTTTTCATGTTACAAGGCTCTGTCTAGGCTTTATTCTATATTTGAGAATTATATTTGATAATATCCATTTCTATATGGATTTGGGTGAATTCTTGGGGTGTGAATTGATTTTGACATAGTTAATTTAGTTATTGATGATGTTTTTCCTTGTGTATTACTTTCGTAAATTGTTTAGGCCTATCAGCTGATATTTTAGTGTCGGTTTCTTGGTTGGCTTTGTGGGTCATTGAACTTTGCTTTGTTTTGGTGTCGTTTATTTTAGGCTAACTTTTTATGATGGAATTTGTGACGTTATAAATGCCCTTTAAATTTGTTTTTGTGAAGTTTACTGAACAATAAATAAATTTATAACTAACAAATTACATTGTAAAATAACATATATAACATAATATAACATAACATAACATACATTGAACACTTATTCTTATGGAATTATAGGTTATCCTTACTTATTTTATCAGTTGATTTTGAATTGGTTTAACAAATTGAATAAAATTAACAATTGGATCATATGGATCTTATTCTCATATTAGGCTACATATACCTAATTAATTGATATTTTATATCATAATTCATGGTTCATGGGGTTATACATAGTTTATCATTTGGGTAACACTTTATAGTTGGTGACACATGTTTTATCATTGGGGTGGGAAACATATAGTTGTCATATGACATATAGTTCATACTAAGGAATGTCCATTGGACATGGGGAATACACATTTCGGGGACACTTTTACATAAATACATATTTTGTGATACTGTTCATTTTTATTTCACTGTTTTTATATGGGTTCACTATTCATGGAGATATACATATATTTTAACATATAAATATTTGTGATAATTCACTGTTTATGGGGGGAATAAGTTGTGTGGGTTGTGGGAAAAATACTGTTTATGAGGGACCATTTTGTTTGTAGTAAAAACACATTGTTGATGGGGAACATACATATAGATAGTCACATTTTTTTATATTTAAGCACTTTGTTTATGGGGAATATACATATATATAGGAAATTATATATAAATGGATAGTCACATTGTTTATGGTGAACACTTGTTTTATAGGGGACACTTGTTTTATATTGAAGTACATTGTTTATATCGTTGCACTTAACTTTATGTCGATTAGGTTGGTTCGTCGGAGGTCTGTACAGGCAAGGCAATTTTGTAACGACGTAGGAGAGATATGTGATATGGTCCATAGGTTTTTCCATTATCATCGATTAGGGAGTAAATGGCTTTTCCCATTTTCTTCAATATTTTTAATGGTCCAACATATATTGTGAACAATTTTGCTGTTTCACCATATCCCATACTGGATTGGGGAAATGACTTTACTAGTACTAAATCATTTTCCTTGAGTATCGTTATCTTATGTTTTGCATTTAATTTCTCTGCTCTTTTGGCTTGTGTGGTTTTTATTCGAGATTTTGTTAATTCTAATTTTTGTTGAATGGGGATTTGCATTTTGAAAGGGTTTTGTATTACCTCTTCCCAGAATCTGATATCACATTTGTTTAGTTGTAATTCATTGGGAGTGAAACCAGTGGTTTCATGTTGTATTTCGTTTAGGAAACTGTTTATGGTACTTATGTAGTTTGACCAACTTCTGTGATTTTGAGCACAATATGTCCTGAGACAGCGTTTGACTTCTTTTATAGGACGTTCTGCCATGTTTGATATGGGGTGGTATACTGGATTTAGTATGTGTCTTATTTGATTCTCTTCTAGTTTTTGAATCCAAATTCTACTTTTGAATTGAGTACCATGGTCAGTTAAGATTTTCTTAGGTTTTCCGTATGTGGGTATGTATTCTTTGAACATTCTGTCTATTACTGCCTGTGATGTGGCTCTCTTTAGATTGTATAATTGGACAAATTTTGTGAATGTATCCAGAATGATGAAGATATATTGGACACCACCTCGACTTTTTGGTAAAGGACCAATCAAATCGATTGCGATTAGATCTCCTTTTCCTTCAGATTTGACTCCACTAGTCTCTCCATAGAGAGGATGGTTACTGTGTTTGCATTTTTGGCAGGTGTCGCAGGTTCCTATTAATTGTCTAATTTTCCTAGCCATATCTTTAAATATGAAATCCTTTTGTAAAATTTGCAGGCATTTCCTTGCTCCACAGTGTAGATAAAATTTATGGCATTCTGAGATTAAAGTATTGACAAGTGATTGGGGTATTGTAATTAACCAATTGTTGTGATGCTTCTGGTATAGTATGTCGTCATTTATTCTAAATCTATTATGTTCTGTAGTGTTTGAATTTTTAATTTGGAGATATATCTGTTTGAGAGTTGGATCGTTTTGTTGTAATTGTATTAAATTTCGAAGGTTTTCTAAAAGTTCTAAATTGTGTTCTCTTTCTAAATTGGCGACTATTAATTCTGGTGTGGTTGTCAATGAGTTCTGTTGATTCTCATCTGTTCTGACTCTGCTGAGTAGGTCAGCTATTGTGTTATCCACTCCTTTACAATGTACAATTTCAAATTGGTGATCTTGTAATGCAAGTATCCATCTAGTTAATCTACCATTTAACAATTTGCATGTTTTCAAAAATGTCAATGCTTTATGATCAGTAATGATCGTTAATTTTGCGTTTAAAATGTAATGTCTGACTTTTTGTATGCAGTAGACGACTGCTAGCAACTCCTTTTCTGTAGTGGTGTATCTGATCTCGCATTTCTTCAATGTTTTGGATATAAATAGGATAGCCCTTTTGTTGTTCTGGCTGTCAATTTGGAATAAATGTCCTCCTATCGCAAAGTCTGAACTGTCTGTCTGTAGGTAGTAGGGTTGGTTTGGCATAGGATGGTTCAATACATTTGTTTTTAGAAATAAGTTTTTAATTTCTAGGAAGTGTTTCTCTTCATTAGAAGTCCAAATAAATTTTACTTTCTTAGAAGTCAATCTCATTAAAGGTTGTACAGTTTTTGCATATTTGTCTACGAATTTGTTGTAGTAGTTGATACCTCCTAAGAACCGTTTGAGTTCTTTCCTAGTGGTGGGTGGTGGAAAGTCTTGAAAACATTTAATCTTTTCTGAATCTGGTTCTAGACCAGTAGTAGTTAAATAGTACCCTAAGAAAGGAACTCTATCTCGACAAAAGATTGATTTAGATAGTTTTATTGTCATCTTTGCATCTGCAAGTTTTCTAAATACATATTCTAAGTGTTGTAAGTGTGAATTGAAATCAGGTGATATAACACATATATCATCAATGTAGACTAAAGAAAAGTTTTCTATCGTGTTCTTGAATACTTGGTCTAGTGCTCTTACTAGGGCAGCTTGTGAAGTGGATAGGCCAAAAGGGGTTACAACATATTGTAATAGAGAGATTGGTGAACACCAATATTACAACATTTATTATAAATTTATTATATATACTTTATTAAAAATATAATTAACTTGAAACACCAACTTAAATACCGAAACAGGATGTGAGACAACACGCGCAAGGCATCTCGAATTTCACCTAACAGAAGCAGAGGCAGTGAACTTTACAAATAGCAAATTAAGCATTGCACAAGTGTTCTACGTGTGAAAGATTGCAAATTAGGAAAATTAATGAGAACGACAAAAATTCAAAATTAACCAATGAGAAAGAAACACGAGGGATTCAAAAAAAAGAAGAGGGGAGAACAACGCGTGAAAAATAGGTAGTCAAAAATAAATCTTCAGAGGGGGAACAAGTAAAAAAATTCAATAAGAAACTCAGTCCGTATTTAACCTGCTATAATAAAATAATATCAACTAAATCTACACCAGTGAAGTGTTGTGAAAATTTGAAATAAATAAAATCAAAATAAAGTGTTCAGTGAAAGTGTGAAGAAAGGGTGGAGTGTAAAGTAAGTAATCTTAAACTTTTATTAATGTAAATCAGATCTCAATTGGTTAATACAATATTATCAAACGAAGTCATATACTGGGTTTTATTTCATTACTTTATAAGGTTAAAATATAAACTCATTAAAACAAAAAGGGAAGAGGGACAATTTTGTACAATTTAAGTAAATAAATAATGATAACGATAATATTGTACATTTGTTAAGGCTTTATTTAGATGTAATATTATGGTGATAGAAATTTGTTATTGGCAGTCTAGAAAATGTTCAATAAATTTGTTAAGTTAATTTGTTCAATAAATTTTAATTAATTCGAGGAATGGCCAACTCGAATCTAAAAGTTTAATGTTTTTATAGAGATTTCATGTGAAAGGGTATTCATGAACATTTTCGATTTTATTAAACTTGTTCTAAATCAAAATCTGTATTTTTTTTCCTATCCAGTTTCATTTTTTTAGAGTCAGCCCACAGCCAAGCGAAATTTGAATCAATAGTAGAGTCTAAGGAGAAACCCCCAGAAACTTATAAAATTGTCTTACATGGTGAAAGCACCTGATTTAATAAAGTTGACTCACACGATTAAATTCAACCAATCATACAAAATAATCTAACAATAACCTAACATGGTGGAGTAACCTAACATGGTGGAGGCGCCAAATTGAAAAGAAACAAAGAAAGGGGGAAAAAAGTACAGAAATATAAAATTAGATGTGCATTTGTTTAGAGAATAAGTAATATATGATAATAAGTAATATAAAGATATATAGAGTATATGATTTCGTTTGAATGTTTTTTTTAAGAGATGGTTCTAACTAATAATAAATGGATTTGGTTAACACTGACATATATAAGTTTAAAAAAGAGGAAGCAATAATAATTTTAAAGGCATTTAAAATAGAAGGTAATGAAAATAAAACTCTTGATGAAATTAGGAAAATTTTAGCACTAATAAAAAAAATACACACTGAATTAACAGCAGACATAGAATACAAAAAAGCATATGATTATCTAATCGATTTCAACAAACTATCCCCACAACAAAGAAATAAATATCCACAGTTAGAAGAATTAGAAACTTTAAGAAACCCACAGAAATTTAAACCACTAATACACCCTACATACGACTCAGAGCAAAATAAAGAATTACTTTTAGCAACAACCACACACATATATGATCCAGTAGCTTTTGATAATGTGTATGTAAACGTAAAACAACCACAAGAGAACATTTACGACGAAGTCACTACACCACAGATACCAACAAAAACAGAAACAACCACTAAAATGGAAAGGAAAGAGAAAATACCATTAGTTCAACCCTATCAATATCACGGTTTACCCTCAGAAGATATACATACTTTCATATCGAGATACGAAGTAGCTTCAAGAGCTAACGGGTGGTCGGACAAAACACAAATAAATCTATTACCAACATATCTGGCACAATCGGCTTTAGATTGGTATAACAGTTTTATTAAAAGGAACCAAGAGGTAGACATAACCTGGGAAAATGCAAAAACAGAATTAATTAACCTATTTACTCCAATAGCGCAATGTCAAAACTTACAGACATTATTAGAAAATAAAGTTCAAAATGAATCGGAATCAGCAATAAGCTTTTATTTACAAATTCAGGCCATTTGCAGACGAATGAACCCCAACATAGACGATAAACAGATAATATCACATGTTATACAGGGTTTAAAACCGGAAATTTGTGAATGTATAATAACAATGGAGAATAATACACTTACACAACTAGAGGAAAATTTAAGAAAAATAGAGCAACAACTACTCCAAAAAACACTAAACAAACAGAGATACCTTAGAAATAAGGGTAGCCAGAATGACAGAGAAAACAGACACTTTGAAACGATTAACACAATGTCGGAAAAGATAGAACAACTAACGGAAATCGTACACACGTTAGGTATAAATATACAACAAAGGGACCATGAAGTAAAATCATTCCAAAAATACGACCAAAGAACAAAACCACAATACCAAACCAACCAACAATTACAAAATAGGCAACATCAGACAATACCAAAGTTTAGAAATGCATATTTTCCAACTAATGGACATAAGAGGACAAGTCAAGTATGCACAATTTGCAATAAAACAAATCATCCAACAAGCAGGTGTTTCTTCAAACAATACAACTGCAAAATATGTAAAATGGACAATCACACCACCGAACACTGCTTTTTCAATAAAAATACAATTACTTACCCCCAAAATACAACCCAAGATAGACCAAAAGCCAAAAGAAATCAAGAATTTTGTAGAAAATGTAGTAAGAATGGACACTCAGTGCAAGAATGTTACTCAAATAACAACTTTAGACAAACTTACAACCAAAAAAACGGGCTAAATGGGGGGCTATTATAAGAACAAATAGCTATTCAACCCCACAAGAAACAAGTACATGTTTCCATGCTAAATATCAACAACCACACATAAAAAATGTGCGGAAGCAGAATTCATGCATGCTCGACAAAAACAAAATGAACGACAAATTCAAAGACAGTCAACGCTATTCTAATAATAAATCTAAAATAAAATGCAACAAAAAACGAGCTAACGGTATAAGCTATACTACTCCAACATACACATGTCAAAATCATAACACATTTCAACCATCAGATACGCAAAACAAGACAACCTTAAATTTGGGTACACAACGACAAACCAAAAACACTGACGGACACTTAAACGACAGAAAACATTATTCCATGGCTTTAAGAAATCTTAAATTTAAACAAAGCAAGGGCGAGTCATATGAAGAAAGCGAAACTCCAAGGACCTATTTAGATGTAACAACACAATATTCACCCCAGGATTACAGCACCACGGATTCAGAAGTAGAAAACGAAATAACAATAACTACAAACAAAGTCGGATCACAATGTAAACAGAGTATCATTACCAATGTTGACCTAGGTCGTGAAATAGGACATGGCGCTGTGACGCGTGATGAAGAGATAGTCGATGCAGCGAAATTAAACCAGGCCGTTCGAAAGCAATGTACATTAGATTCATACAGCATTTTCCACAAACAATACTTAAACAAAAATGGGGTATCCAAAGCAAGAAAATCGGAGAATGACGTAACATGGGATGTATACAATACACTGTTCATCAATAAAAACGAAAATTGTAGAGTATGCACAATTAAAGTGACATTCAACACATTAGACAGTCAGGATATAGAAACAATCTTAGATTCAGGGGCAAATGTTTCGATATGTCAATATGACCTAGTCAAACATAAAACAATAAAAAATAACACAAAGACAATAATAAAATCGGCCACAGACAACAATTTAAAAATTCATGGAGAAATAAATTTACCTTTTGAAATAAATGGAATAAAATTCACAAATAAATTTTATGTAGCTTCAGGAATAAATGCTAAGATGATTCTAGGAAATAATTTTTTACTAGCTAATCAAGCAAAAATAGATTACGGTAAGAAACAAATAACTCTGCAGTCAAACAACCAAAAATGTATAATAGATATGAATGAATCATGGTTAGAGAATTTAAAAAACATACGTTTGATAATAAATAACAATATAATAAGCAACCCAGAAATACGATCACTCGATCAAATAAAAATTGCACCAGGACAGAGTTTAATGGTACGAGAGATAGAAAATTATAACGAACAAATGGATTTTGAAACGGATAGACACTTAAGGGAGCAAAAACAAATTCATGCTTACATATCAAGACAAGATGATAAATACTATATTCACATATATAACGCATCAAAAACACCAAAAATAATAATGCCAAGAACACTTATTGGTCATATAAACAGAAATCAAGAGGAACCACGAATTTATGATACAATAAACAAAAAAATAGCACCTACACAAATAACACAACAAAGAAACTCCAACAAAGAACAAATTGCAGACAAAAATGGAGTACAATTCCAAATTTGCGAACAACTAACAGAAAAACAACACAGTCAAGTAGTAAAAATAATAAAAAAATATAAACATATTTTCACTACGGAGGTCGGAGATCTCAGTCCAGCAAATATAAACCCAGTCAAAATACAAGTAGTTCAGGGTACATCAGGTATCATAGTACCGCCATATCGCCAAAGTAATCAGGAAAGACAGGTATTAAATAAAGAGCTAGAACACTTAGTACAAGCAGGAATTTTGGAAGAATGTCCAAACTTCACAGAATTTGCATCGCCAGCATTTATAGTTAAAAACCAAGATAACTCACACAGATTAGTAGCAGATTTTAGAAAGGTCAATGAACAGATAAAAAATGAAAATTTCCCAATACCGAGTTTGCAATTAATGTTTAGCTGTTTAAGCAATTCACAATATTTCACGAAATTAGACTTAAAAAATGCCTTTTTTCAACTAAAAGTACACGAGGAAAGTAAACCATTGCTAACAATCCGAACACAAGATAAAATGCTTAGATATACTAGATTACCACAAGGACTTAAAGTTTCAAGTGCAATATTCCAGAAAAACCTAAACAAAGTTCTAGCAAGTCACCTATTTTCAAAATGTTTAGCTTATTTAGACGATACCATTGTATTGGCACCAAACTTTGAAGAAAAATTAGATAACTTAGAATCGGTTTTAAAAGATTTAGACAAAGCAAATTTGAAATTAAACACAAAAAAATGTAAATTTTTCTATACAGAAATAGAAATATTGGGGCATAAGGTCTCAACAGAAGGAATAGAGCCTTTAAAATCAAACATTCAACCAATATTGGATTTCAAGCAACCAAAAACATTACGTAACATAAGAGCTTTTCTAGGAGTTTCAGGATTTTTCAGAAAATTTATCAAAGATTATGCACAAATAACACACCCTTTAACAGAATTACTCAAAAATCAAGAACAAAAAAATTCAAAAATAATTTGGACTGAAAAATGTAACAAAGCTTTTGAACAAATAAAAAAGATACTAACAAATCCACCATTGCTATCGCATTTTAAAGAAGACAGACGTACAAGAGTTTACACAGACGCGTCAAATATAGGCATAGGGGCGGTTTTAACACAAGTTGACTCAAACAATAATCAAGAATATCCAATAGCATATTTGTCAAGAAAATTAAAATTACATGAAACACGATACTCAACTGTTGAAAAAGAGATGCTTGGATTAACATACGCCGTAGAATACTGGCGAGAATATTTATTAGGAAGAAAAATAACATGTTTTACAGACAACTCAGCATTACAATATTTTCAAACGTTTAAAAACCCTTCGAATAGACTTGGACGCTTAGCTACGAAATTAGTAGATTACAATTTAGACATACAGTATAAGAAAGGAAAAACAATGGGTCTCCCAGATTTCCTGTCTAGACAAGAAACAGGAGACGAAATTCCCCAAAATTTTGAAGATGTATTCTTAATCAATTCAAACACACCGGACATAGAATTGCTACAATCAAAAGATACATATTTGAAACAAATTAAACTTGCACTCTTAAATATAGAGACAGATAACAATAAAATTAACAGAGCATCCAGACATTACACTTTAGACGATGGAATATTATACTACAAAAAATTCAATGGTCAAGAAATAACAAAACTTTTAGCAATACCGTATGAACTAAGGTCAGATATATTAAAACAAGCTCACGACGACCCATTAACAGGAGGTCATTACTCATATTACAAGACAATGTCAAAAATCAATGACAGATACCACTGGCCAAATTTACATACAGACGTACAGAATTATACAAAAACATGTAACACTTGTCAAAAACGAAAAATACCAACCAGAAAACCCTATGGACTTCTGAAATCAATACTTCCGACACACAAACCGATGAGCAGATTAATTATTGATTTTATAGGGCCTGTAAACTCATCGTTTGGCTATAAATACATCTTAACGTGTACCGACGCAACAACCAAATACGCTTGGGCTTTTAAGTGCAAAACAGCTGACGCGAAAACTGTAGCGGAGAATTTAATGAAAATAATATTAAAATATGGAAAAATGAGAATATTACAGTCTGACAGGGGTACACATTTTAATAACGAAATAATAAGAAATTTAACTTCAACACTAGGAATTAACCAAATACTAAGTAGTGCATATTCACCCCAAACACAAGGGCTTACAGAAAAATTTAATGGAACATTGACCAATATGTTATCACACTACGTACACGAAAAACCAAATGAATGGTCAAAATACCTCGACAAAATTGTATACTGTTACAACTCAACAAAACAAACAAGTACGGGATTTACACCAAACAAGTTAATGTTCGCTTTTGAACCAAACAACCCTATGGACATAATACAAATTCTAGAAAACCCAAATTACGACATCAAACAACAAATAAAACAGATTCAAGAAATTAGACAAACCTTGCCAGAAATCATAAAAAGAGCTCAAGATAAACAAAAATTCTATTATGATAAGAAGAGGACAGATTTTGAATTTCAAGAAGGGGACGAAGTATTAATAAAAAGGGAATTTCATGGAAAAACACCCTCGAAATTTGATATGAAGTACACTGGCCCATACCCAATTATAAAAAAAATAAACAGACTAACATATTTGGTAGAGATATTAAAATATGGACGGCTCCAAGGTGAGCCAATACACATTTCTAGGATGAAAATGTATCACAGAAGGTCAATATAACTATAAAATATATATATATATATATATCTGTGTACCATAAACCCATAATTTATTAGTTACGTGTAAATAATAGAGTAATTGAGATCTGATAAAATTTTAGATTGTACAAATAGAATAGAAATAAGTATGTATTAGCTTTAAGCAATAAGACAACATTTAAAACATAGCTTCCATAAGTAAAGTTTAACAGAAAAATAACCCGTTGGGATCTGATCAATAAAAAGTAATGTAAACATTAAGAATGACAACAACAAAATAATAATAATAACGGTAGTAAACAACTGAAACTGCGAAATAAATATTCTAGGTAATTTAAGAGAAATGAGTAGACGTCCTTATTACTCTTAAACTTCTACAACAGCAATAGTCAATTTCGTTACAGTGAAAAGAAGGCACTGATCACGCCATAAATTTCAACGAGCGAAAGTGACAAACACAGCTGACACTTCCAGCGAATACATAGCATAAACATTTCAACTCACAAATATCAACAATGTACTATTGAAGTAAGCCTACACTTCAATGTGCTACCACAGCAAAAGTCGGGCAACACACATTACCGTGTAACAATAAAAATGGATAATGAGACATTCCACTTAGCCAGCAAATCTTCAAAGCTCAATGAACATTCCACTCAGCGATTCCACATAAACTATCAAACGTAAACAAGGCGTGACACTATTGATGTAATATATTGACAACTTCAAAATCTTAACTTCAACCAAGCAGAAAACGACCAAAGAAAATTGGTGGTACAATTTTAAAACTGGGAGGAGGAGTGTAATAGAGAGATTGGTGAACACCAATATTACAACATTTATTATAAATTTATTATATATACTTTATTAAAAATATAATTAACTTGAAACACCAACTTAAATACCGAAACAGGATGTGAGACAACACGCGCAAGGCATCTCGAATTTCACCTAACAGAAGCAGAGGCAGTGAACTTTACAAATAGCAAATTAAGCATTGCACAAGTGTTCTACGTGTGAAAGATTGCAAATTAGGAAAATTAATGAGAACGACAAAAATTCAAAATTAACCAATGAGAAAGAAACACGAGGGATTCAAAAAAAAGAAGAGGGGAGAACAACGCGTGAAAAATAGGTAGTCAAAAATAAATCTTCAGAGGGGGAACAAGTAAAAAAATTCAATAAGAAACTCAGTCCGTATTTAACCTGCTATAATAAAATAATATCAACTAAATCTACACCAGTGAAGTGTTGTGAAAATTTGAAATAAATAAAATCAAAATAAAGTGTTCAGTGAAAGTGTGAAGAAAGGGTGGAGTGTAAAGTAAGTAATCTTAAACTTTTATTAATGTAAATCAGATCTCAATTGGTTAATACAATATTATCAAACGAAGTCATATACTGGGTTTTATTTCATTACTTTATAAGGTTAAAATATAAACTCATTAAAACAAAAAGGGAAGAGGGACAATTTTGTACAATTTAAGTAAATAAATAATGATAACGATAATATTGTACATTTGTTAAGGCTTTATTTAGATGTAATATTATGGTGATAGAAATTTGTTATTGGCAGTCTAGAAAATGTTCAATAAATTTGTTAAGTTAATTTGTTCAATAAATTTTAATTAATTCGAGGAATGGCCAACTCGAATCTAAAAGTTTAATGTTTTTATAGAGATTTCATGTGAAAGGGTATTCATGAACATTTTCGATTTTATTAAACTTGTTCTAAATCAAAATCTGTATTTTTTTTCCTATCCAGTTTCATTTTTTTAGAGTCAGCCCACAGCCAAGCGAAATTTGAATCAATAGTAGAGTCTAAGGAGAAACCCCCAGAAACTTATAAAATTGTCTTACATGGTGAAAGCACCTGATTTAATAAAGTTGACTCACACGATTAAATTCAACCAAACAAATAAAATAATCTAACAAAATAATCTAACAATATTGATACACTTTGCCTCGAAATTGAAATGCTGTATACTGTCTAGATTGTGGTTCTAGCTCAATCTGCCAGTATGAAGAGGTAAGATCTAATGTAGTCAGCCAGTTGGAATTTGTAGCTTTAGCTAATAGCTCATTAATGCTTCTGTTACATTCATAGTCGGGGGTAATTAGTGCGTTTATACGTCTCATGTCTAGACATATACGGAGATCGCCAGTCTTCTTCTTGACAATTATAATAGGGTTTACAAATGGGCTGTTTGATTCCTCAATTATATTGTCCTCGAGCATGTCATTTAATTTTCTCTCTACTTCA
The DNA here is from genome assembly GCA_963513935.1 of Aphrophora alni. Taxonomy (NCBI): domain Eukaryota; kingdom Metazoa; phylum Arthropoda; class Insecta; order Hemiptera; family Aphrophoridae; genus Aphrophora; species Aphrophora alni. Next base: position 37,134,629 of record OY740771.1, on the reverse strand, counting down.
TCCTGTAAATTTATGGGTATTGGATAACTTTGGGCTCTATAATGTTCTGGATTGTCTACCCTGATATGGTGTTGGTACATGTTGCAACGTCCAGGTTTGTCTGAAAATACTATATTGCTTTGTTTAATTAGGTTGATTATTAGGTCCTTTTCTATTTTGTTGAGTTTATCGTTGTCTTTAATTAAATCGTTTATTTCACTGTTGTTGTTATTATTATGATTTTGAGTTTGATTATTGTTATTTATTCTATATTCATTGTCGTCGTATTTTATTATTTTGCATCCTGCTGACTCATTACTTTCGCTATCGAACTTCATTATTAATATTCTCTTATCCTTACTCATTATAGTAATTGTATTAATCTTGAAATTTATTTCCATTTTTAGCATACGTATTGCGTCTATTCCCATTATGCAATCTTTAATAAGGTTGGGGACAATTATACATTGGATATCAAACTCGATATGTTTTATTTGGGCTTTTAATAGCACAATGTGTGAAATTCGTTTCGATTTATTGTTCAACGCAGTGGTGATGAATGTGTTACTCACTGGCAACTGTTCAAAATGACCTAAATTGTTCTTGTTTACCTGGAACCAGTTATCAGAAATACAGGATATACTGCTTCCCGTATCTACTAACGTATTTGTGGATATACCATTTAAATTTATAGTTATTTCTGGACACTTACAGTTGGTTTGATCTGGACTATTGTCATTGTCTTCATTTAATGGAAATTCTCTATCGTAATAAAGGTTTGAGATGTTGTAATCATTATAGTATGATTTGGTTTCTTTTTGTGGCTCTGTTCCGATTTTTGTAAAATTTGTTGGCACTGACTTAGAGTGTTCAGGTTTTTCTCGCAGATATCTCTCGCTTTTGCCTGTACAGCCTTGGTTGTTATTCGAAGTTTGGTCTAGGCCAGTGCGTTGGAGTTTAACTCTTGGTTACATTCCTCCTGAGGCACTTGTATTGGTTTCTCTAGTGTCGGTGGTTTAGTATTCATTGCTATAGCTTGACATACCATTCTTTGCTCGTTTGTAGGATACCTAACCTCTCTTCGCTCTTGGTATGGGCCTTTTTGTTGATAATATCGTTCTTGGTCTTGTTGTGGTTGTCTGTATTTGAACTCAGTCCTTATGGGTTCTGGTTGTCTATCGTAGTTGGTTTTCTGGTTATAGTTTCGGTTTTGATTATAATTGTTTGTATAATGTTGGCCATAACCGTTGGTGGGCCTCTGATTGGGTCTGTAGCTATTTTGACTTTTATAAGGGTGTTCTCTGTTCTTTCTGAACTCGTTTTGGGATTGATAATTCCTAAAGGGTGGTTTTTGTGGTTGGTTGTAGTTAGTATTTGTTTGGTAATGTCTAAATGGTCTGTTGTTGGTGGGATTTTGTGTTCCTCTCGGGCTTGTATTATTACGTCTCCTAATTTCCGAGTTTGCCTCTTCCGTATCTTCTCTTTGGAGAAGGTCAGCAAATTCCTTTATTGTACTTATATTTTGTACTCTTTGCGCATCCTGTATGCGTTGGTCAAAATGTTCTACTAGGGTTGCGATGATGTCTTCCTCCGGTGGTTGGGGAGTCATCGACTTCATTGTTAACACCCTGTCAATGAAGTATTCACTTCGAGTGAGTTTTCCTCCTAAACGATATTGTTCGAGTTCAAGTTTTTGCCTAATTCCTTTTTGAACATCCCTATTCCAAAACTTGGATAGGAATTCTTCGCAGAATTGCTGGAAATTTGTAGTATCGCCTTTTATTAATTGCCACCACCGAGCAGCACTACCCTCTAAACTGTTGTCGATTATGTCGAATAGACAGTCTCTGTTGTATCCGATCTGGTTGATTTGTCGACAAGTTAACCTCTCGTAGTATCTTGTTAATCTATCCAGATAATCATTTGGATTATTCTGTCTTCCGTTAAATTTAGGAAGTGTCGGATTAGTTAAATTGTTGATTTCTTGACTATTACCTCCACAAGTTACGTTTATATGGGATGGTATGGCATTTTCGATATTTGATTTCGGTAGTTCAGCAATCATAGCTTTTACCTCATGGATCACATTATTTTTATTTTGTAACAATTGCTTCTCAATTGTGGCCTTCTGTAGGTCTAGGGACTCATTTAAACTCTGACTATTGATTGTGGAATCTAATCTACTTTCTAGGTTGTCTATTCTTTGGTTGTTCTCTGTCACAGCTTGTTCCATTTCAATTAATTTATCTGTAAATTGAGTTTCTACTATAGCTATCTGTATTGCCAAACATTCCTTTAAATTAGTAATTTCTTTCTGGACTATTTCAAAATTTTCCTTCAAATTGGATTCATTTTGAATCATTTTTAATTCTAGTTTTTCCTGATTTTGTTTAAATTTATTTTCTAATTGGTTCTCTAATTGCTTCTCTAATTCATTTTGATTTTGTTTAAATTTATTTTCTAATTGGTTCTCTAATTGCTTCTCTAATTCATTTTGATTTTGTTTAAATTTATGGTCGATGTTAATCTGTAGATTGTTAATTAACAGCGTCATTTGTTCTAATAACGTAGGGACATTTGGTTCTGTATCTTGGACACTACTAGCACTACTCTGCTCCATAACCTCTATTTGGCTAGGCCTAACATTTAGTTCAGTGTCATTGGCATCAATAGTCTCTCTAAAGGTTTTCAATTTCCCTTCCTTGGCTTTTCCGGTGGGATTAATTTTAGGCCTAAAGTTATATTTGCTACATTCTTCTTGGTTAGCGTCCATTTTAAATTATTATTTTTGATTTTGGTATATGTTTTTGAGTTTAAATAGATAAATTACTAAATTGAAATTAGGCTAATCTTAATTCTAATACATATCTTATTCTAGGCTATTAAATTTGTTCAATCTTATAATTAAAGTTGAATGAATCCTTATTTCTAAATTGTTGTCTTAAATTTAATTTCAATTTACTTATATAATATATTTACTTAACCTAAGTCATTCTGTTGAATTCTCAGTTTGTTCATGCCCTAATCGTTGCGGCGCCATTTATAACATAATACTTTTCTTATATGTTATAAAATATTTTATCTTTATTATAAAATCCAAAATAGTAAAGTTACTTTATTAAAATCTATTTGAAATATCTACAACTAGTCTTCAACTACTACTAAATAAGTTGACAATAATGCAGATAATTTCAGTTATATAAATTCATTTGTTTATTCATTTAAATTATAAATATTTTCTTTTAGTAAATTATTTCTTGTTAAACATTAATAATATTTGCTTTTGAGTTCTTTTAATAACACAACAAGGTTAAATTGTCTTTAATTACAAAGTTAAATTATTCCAGGCTAGCTCTAGGTTTGGGTTCATTACATATATCTTTATCATAGAATTACAAAGTTCTTTTATAAATATTAGTAATTAATATTTATTATTTTCTCGGGGCAGGCACTCGACCAGACATGAACAAACTGTTTTTAACGCATTTTGTGAAGTTACAGTTAAGAAAAATTGAGATTTAGGATCGGTGTTCTTTTTTGAAATAGGGTTATGAATTGTAAAATTTGTTAAAGTTTATCTTCAATATTAAGAGTTTCTGGACTTTATTATGTTTGAATTTACAGAGGATACCACTCTCTGTGTGATTTAGCACTGAATTTACCACTGTTTATACTGTTTTAACATACTAAAACTTGACGGCATCACTTTTAAAATTACGAATAGAAATTTTCATCTTTGGGCTCTGAAGTCTTGGATTGGAATGAATTTTTGGCTTCGGTTTTGGAATTTAATTGTTGCCGCGGTTCCCAGCATGCACTGTTCTTCCGTTCCCTTGGTTACTCAAATAACATTCTCTCGTTTTGTACAATTTGATGTTCTTGACTTGAATAAATTATAATTTTGGTATTACTTTATGTCTTTTTTGCCTTTGGTCTCGTGATAATATTTATTCATATTTACATTGCCGATTCTTAAATGAGTTTACTGATTTTATTGTTAATTGTATAATTTCCCGTTCCAACAGAATGACGTACTTATATCTATGACTCAAGTAGTCCTAGTTCTAATTCTAATTATATAACATTTGGGTCTTACGGTTACTATTTATGTTCTTAAATTTACTTTAAGGATTGTTTTACTATTCTAACAGATATTGTGACTTATTATTTATTTTTATTTGATTTTATTAATTTCGATTGTGATAGTCGTTTCTTTGATCTAGTTGTACTAACAAAAACATGGCGTTCATAGGGAATGCGTTTTACCTTCATATATTGTATATGCTATCTTCTGATGATTAAAATAAAGAATAGTTGTTTACTGAGGCTATATATATATATATATATATATATATATATATATATATATATATATATATATGTATAGTGCTTATATTAATTTATGGTGTAGTGTTTGTGATAGTATTATGGAATTGGTTTCAATGTGTTTGTTTAGATGTGAGGTTATAGGTTTTCATGTTACAAGGCTCTGTCTAGGCTTTATTCTATATTTGAGAATTATATTTGATAATATCCATTTCTATATGGATTTGGGTGAATTCTTGGGGTGTGAATTGATTTTGACATAGTTAATTTAGTTATTGATGATGTTTTTCCTTGTGTATTACTTTCGTAAATTGTTTAGGCCTATCAGCTGATATTTTAGTGTCGGTTTCTTGGTTGGCTTTGTGGGTCATTGAACTTTGCTTTGTTTTGGTGTCGTTTATTTTAGGCTAACTTTTTATGATGGAATTTGTGACGTTATACTTATTTGACTTTTGTTGTCTGTTAATGCCATTCTCTCAATAATAATGTTTGTTTTTGTCACAAATAAAAATCATTAAAAAAACAGGTTTATTAGTTTTAAAATTCAATTATTTGTTTTATTATGATTATTTACAAAGGGTTCATAAATTGTCTTACAAATACACTCTTTCACAAAGACATATGAATATAAAAATATACTGTATATAAAACCGTTTTCCTCAAAACGAATCCTTCTTCTTCTCATCCTAGTACTTCTATGCACCAAGAAGAGAATCCAGATAAGTATAAGGAGACGAATAGTTCAAACACTTCTTCTCAACTGAACACCGTTTTTTTTTTTTTTTTTCAAAACAAGCGAATCGGAAACAGTACATTGCGATGTATGTATTAAAAGTATCACCAAATCAAATTAGGCTAGACATGTGAAAACAAGAAAAACATAAGTTTAGGTACTTCTAATGTAGCATAGTTAAAGCTAGTTTAGGTGAGGTTAGATTATGAGAACAGCCTTCCAAAACAGTGCATTGCGATGTATGTAATAAAAGTATTACCAAATCAAATTGGACTAAACACATGAAAAAACATATAAGTTTAGATATTGCTAATGTAGACGTAACTAATGTAGATATACGTAGTTTCTGCAATATACATAATATTGATGTATAGCCTACCGTTCTAATTGGTCTAGACACGTTAAACAGAAACACTCTGAAGAAATTTTAAATATAACAATATTGAAACTTTAGGCTTTCTCAATTTCCATCAATCTGGAAGGTCTCGAAGATAATCATGATCTTTAAAGCTGGCAAGCCAGCCAATGAATCCAGTTCATATCGCCCCATTAGTCTCACTCCTGGTCAGTCTAAGCTGTGGGAAAGAATATTCTTGTCAAGGCTTAAGTCGAGTCTTGAAGAAACTCACATAATCCCACGACATCAGTTTGGATTTCATAAGCATCATTCTACAGTTGATCACGCATAGAGTTTATCAAACAGTCAGACAGGCATTAGAGAAAAAGGAATACTCTCAGCTACATTCTTGGATGTCCAGCAGGCATTTGATAGAGTTTGGCACAAGGGCTTGCTGTGCAAGATCAAAATCTTTCTACCCCACTCGATGTTCCTCATTCTAGCTTCGTACTTGTCTGAGAGAGCTTTCCAGGTAAAGCAAGGGATCCCAGGTCCGCTAGGGTGTTCCACAGGTATCAGTTCTTGGTCCTATGCTATACAATATATTCACGTGTGACATTCCCCAGTTACTAAATATCACAGTTGCAAAATATGCAGATTATGCTGCTTTCCTCTTGTGTAGTGTAGATCCGGTTGAAGCTAGTAGCCGACTACAAAAACAGTTGAATATCACTAATGCCTGGTTAACAAAGTGATGAATAAAGTACAGTTCAGAAATCTACTCTGACTCCTGGTTAAACAATCTGCCCTTTCGCTCGATAACAAGCTGCTGGTTTATTGCTCAATTCTAAAATTATGGCATTCAAATTTGGGCCGCTGCAAGCAATCCAAATATCCAAAGCTTACAGAGAGTCCAAAATAAAATTCTAAGAGTCATTGTGGATGCACCCTGGTATACTCGAAACTCTGAGATTCACGACTACACCCAAATGCCAAATATCCAGAAATAGATCTTTTATTACAAAGGAAACTATAAGAAGCACCTTTGGGGGCACCCTAACACTCTTGCCAATGTGTTGCTGACATCATGCGCTGTCTCAGAAGACTGAAACGAGATACTGAGACATCACAATTCTGAAGTGGGCGGACGTACTGTATAATTGGGAAAGATAGGGCAGTGGCTCTCTTGCTCCATAATGTCACTTATTTCTCTCTAAACAGATCTAATTATAGTTTTTGACTGATTGTAGATTTAATTTGAAATTTTTTAAAACAATAGTGAAACGTCCTCCAGATCATTTCAGTTTACGAAAGTTTCCACTAGGTGCTCAACATACTGAACATATTGTTAATAAGAAAATTACTGTGACTGATAAAATTTCTCAAAAGGACGACAAATATATAGTGAAGAGCATTTAGCAAATCTAGTGAAAAGGTACCCCAAAGTTATTCAAGCACCTATCCAGAAACTTGCTAAAGTTGTAGTTGGTGATGATATTACTAAATTCATGACTAGGCAATCTACACGGCCAGCAAAAGTGTCTGCACCTATTTATAAACCACCAATGGCACAATTTAGTCCTAATCAAAAAGTCATTAACCCCTTTTATCAAAATAGACCTAATAGGTTAAAAGAGGATATGAATCCTAATGGTTTCATTTGAAAGAGGATATGCCTTTCCTTAACAATGCAGAACAGGAAGTATCTGGTAATGAAGTAAACAAGAAAAAAGAAAAGAAGAAGAAACAATGTAAATACAGATTTTCTATGAAATATGTATCTACTAAAATGGCGAAGGCAAAAAATAATTGCGATATACATATAGAATCAGTAAAAGATCGACAGAGAGTTCTACCAACACTTCTTTCTAAATTAAAAAAATATTGCGGATTTTGTAAGGAAAGTGTATCTACGACTACTAAATTGGATCCTTCTGTTTTTTTAGTGAACATATAGATGTAGAAAAGCATCGCGAAAGAGTCCTACAATGGCTTCATCCAAAGTATGTTATTACGAACTTTCGAACTTTGTATGAAATGGTATCTATAACTTCAAAGCTGGATTGTAAAACTCACATAGATTCAGAAAAACATCAAAAATTAGTCCTATCATACTAATTTTATTAGGGTTCATACTAAAGAACATTACTGCAGACTTTTTAAGAAAATGTATCTATGACTACTAAATTGGATTGGAAAACGCATAGTATTTAATACAGTAAAGCATCTTAAGAGAGAGCTACAAATGCTTTATCTAACATCCAAATATGATATCGAACCAACTCTTTCAGAACTTACTCCTTCACCTCTTCCTTCTACAACATTTCAAAATAAAAAAGAAGGATGAAATTAAAAAACAACAACAAGAATACGATAAATTAGACCATGCAATTAAAAACAACAAAAAGAAATCAATAATCGTTTACAAGAAATTGAAAATATAGACCAGATAAATGAGCTTGCTCTTGGAATCAGAGATCTAGATCATTTGTTTGGTCCTCTTGGAATTTAAAATAATATCCTAAACAATAGACAGACAAATCTATTACCTCCTCCTCCACCCAAACACGATGCCAAACTACTTACTTTGACACGTCTCCCTCCTACACCTGAACACGATAACGAACCAATCATTCCACCACATACTTTTATACCAGCACGTATATCACCTTTACCTTCAACATGACATTGAATCAGTCCGTAACTGTTATGAATCAGAGAAACTCAATAAAGTTCTCAACTCCAGTATAGAACAGGACAATATATACCCCCCTCACCTAAATGTGATATTGATTCAGCCAGTAAATGGTACGAACTACAAGAAAAACGCAATGCAATACAAATCCTATCTCCAATATTGAATAAGGAGAACATGACCCAAACTTAACGATGAGTTCGAAAGATTATAAAATTAAAATTGATGAAATAGATTGTGAAATTAAAAAAGTAGAACATGAAATCCAAGAACTTAAACAGACAATCGAAAAGGAAGAAAAGAAAAAGCTACTTACCCCCTCACCTAAACATGTTATTGAACCAGTAAAAAAATTGCAAAAAAAAATGCCCTGACTTTCTTTGTAAACAATTACCAATAAGCCAATCTGATGATTGACAAAGAAGGTAAATAGATTAAATTTGCATGATTTTTAGCGACTAAAATCTAGGGTGAGCTTCAGTTAAAAAATACTGCACAGCTGGCATTCGTAACCTCACATAAATTTTGTACTTTTAAATTTCTTATTTTTGACCGAAATATTGAATTTTGGTACTTCAAAAGTGTCTTCTGACATCAAATAAATGGTATTCTTTCAAATTTATAGTAAATAGTATAAAATGTCATGGTTTTAACCACTAAATTCAACCGGCATGTACACTCTACAATTACCATCATATATAATAATATGGAAGCTTTCTTTATCAGAGCTGTATTTAACCTAACAACAGCTGGATTCCTTGTTTTCAATGTGTTATTTGACAGTGAAAAATTGCAATTTGGGACTTGAAACATGTCTTCCGACAAAAAACATATGATCTAATGGTTTGGTTTGAATACAAGTTAATTAGTTACCGATTTCATAATTTTTAATAACAAAATTCGATAATGTACAATAGGTAGGCCTAATTACCAAAACATATACAAATTTGAGGACATAGACTATGTAAATGATAACTTAGGCTAGTATAATTTGTCTCAAATATTTACCTAAATGATTCCTGCTATCTTCAAGACGAGTTATTTTCATTTCGAAGAATACAACAACACTTGTAAAAATAAAAAGTAAAACCAACACCCAGATGTTAGCTAAACCAAATGCAAACGACCGGAAAATCATTTTTAATAAGAAATAAAACAAAATTTTTGAATGAAAATAATTACTACTTTTAAATCTAAAATAATTTAATTTACATTGTTAAAACCAATAATTTGTTTGTTAAATTGAGGTTATGAAGAAAACTATTTTATTCATAATGCTTAAACTCTTTAACCCACAATAAAATAACATTATTTAATATTAAATTGAAAATTACACCACTATATTTTTATTCTTAGCCTATTACATTTACAGTGATTTTAAAAGTTGGATTAGAATCCGCGTCTTGTTTTGGAGATTTTACTTGTAACAAACATTGAAAATAAACCATGGTGAAACTGAAACTAGACACTAAAATATAGGTATGGTGCGCAAGCCGCAAATGCTGTTTTGCTTTGTAGACAAAGTGGTACTACATGACGTCAAAAATCAAACACGTCTATACGATGATCATTGGAGATGCTTGACTTTTATGTAATAATAATTTTGTTGCACAAAGTGATATGATATATTGCCGAAAGACATTTTTTTGTGTCAGCAGTTCATCATGAGCTTTAAATAAAGATAACGTGAAGTAGCCTACACATAATTTTGAAGTAATATGAGAAGGAAGATAAGGGACAGTTGTAAGAGAATAATCTCTACAGGAAAGGATTTTTTTAATTCCTTCTTATTGCAAATCGTGATACTTTTCATTGAAAAATTTTTTTTTGTAGTTTAACACGTTGACTGCTAGCGTCCACGATCGTGGACTCAAGGGGGCGCTGCCATGTGCGCGCGTCTACGATCTTGGACGCCATAGTTTTGTTGCTTAGATTCGTCAGTGTTTCTAGCATTTGTGTGGTGTGGACGACTGGTTTTGCGCATGTGGGAAGATAGTTTTCTTCCATTTTTGCGATCGTAGTTTTCAGTTCCCGTGTTTCCATGGTAACATATGTGTTATGTGGACGTCTCCAGGTGCTCACGTCCACGATAGTGGACGCAGACTAAAATGGCCTAAAATACATTTTTTTGCTCAAATTGTCTTCCTACATGTTTTTCCATCATAACACATCTGATATTAAATAAAAATAATTTTTTAATTTTTCGCATGTGCCAACCACTGTTGCATGACTTTTAAACAGTCAATGTGCATAGGCGAAACGCCTCTCGGTCATCATCGCTTCAAAAGAGAGAGAGAGAGAGAGAGAAAATGAGATCCTTGGCCTCAAATAATCTAATACCTGTCAAGGTAAACGAGAACAAGAGACACATGATGAGAGATATCTTAACCCAAGAAGAGTAGAAGAAAGGTGTAGACGAACCTAGGTACTACTAGTTTGCTACATCTGTACTCGCTATAAGAAAACACTGGTTCCACTGCCGACTGGTAATTTACCCATTTTTGCAGCAGGGTATAATATAACAACGGATGAAAGAAATTTTAAAAAATTAAATCTTTAACATTGTTGCACCTTTAGACATCTTGCCTTCTTGAATTATTGTATAATATTGACCGAAAATTGGCAGAGCGTGTCACTTAATGCATAATATGTTACAAGAAATGTAAACTGGTGTGCACTAATGTAGCCACTGGAACTCGTTTTGAAGGGTCAAAAGGGATATTTTAAGATAACTATCGCGTATCGCTTACGACCTTAAGATAATAAGTATCGCATTGCTTTGGTGTTCAACTCGCCTCACTCATATCAAACTGCAGAGTATTCTGTTGGTGTCGTATTTAAAGTAATATATTATTGAAAGTAACCGCATACAAAGTAAAACGCCAATTAGGTAGTACATGAACTTACGAGAAAATTTATCAAGATAACAGCCGTCAATTCAATGATGAAAAATAAATTCTTATTTTATTAGCAATAACAAAAATATAGGTATTTATTTGACAAACCTAGAATATTGCAAAAAATATACAAAAATGTAAAACAACCTCAAGGACGTCATATAGTCTCCAGCTATAGTTGTGTTTCAGAGAAAATTTCTTCCTATGTCGATGTTATCATAGAGTTTTTGTGAAAAACGTCCATCATACACTCAGGATGATGCCTATATAATAAAATTAGGCAAACTTTATTACGTCAAAATGTTTTTCTTGTGAGAGTTAGTGCTGAATCCTTATATACAAACATCTCACACGATTTAGGTTTAAAAAACAGCAGAAAATTTTCTAAATTTCGTACTAAGAAACTCTGTAAAATATATTTTTTAACTCATATTTAAACGATACTACATGTGAATATTTTAATGTTAAAAAATCAAAATTACTTCTAAATAAAGGTACTGCTATGAGTAAGAGAATGGCTTACAGATTCTCAAACCTTAACACTTTTGACTTTGTTTAAGTTATATTGAAAAAATATTTATTATTTAGTAACCAAGTCTTGAAGGCTTACGTACGTCGAGAAAGTAAGTTTCGTTTGTATTTTTTGCCGTGGCAGCGTTGCGATCGTAGTTTGATCAAAAATCCCGCCGCTTGTGAGATTATATCTGTAATTTATTTTCGTAATATGAAGAACACTAATCCAGTTGACATTCATAGTCAGATTTGCTAGGTTTACAGAGTAAATGCGACAAGTGTTTCAATAATAAGGAAGTGGTCTGACAAGTGCACGATGACGAACAAAGTGAGTTTCCAACTATGATCAGTAGTGGACTGGTTCGTGAAATACGAGAAAATATTAAGGAAAACCAAAAGTTTACTATTTCTGCCCTTTCTATGGACATTCCACAAATTTCAAGATAACTTCTTCATAAAATTGTTTCTGTAAAACTGCTTTTTTGAAAACTTTGTGCTCGTAGGGTGCCAAAAATTCTTACAGAACAATACAAAAAACAGCACCAGCAGTTCACTTGACTTTTTGCGTTATGACAAAGACGGTGATGACTTTCTGAGCCAGATAGTAACCGGGGATGAAACTTAGGTCGCTGATGAAACCCCTCAATCAAAACGATAATCGATGGAATGGAGGCACACTTCGTCACTAACTAAAAGTAAATCCAAGTAAATCTCAACAAATTGAAAAATGATGTGCACAGAGCTTTGGAACACACACTGCATTTTACTATTGAATATTTTACCGTGAGATGAAACAATCAATTCAATTATTACTGCGATATGCTTAGGAAACTGCATCGCGCATTAGAATATATACCAAGGAATGCTCACAAACTGTATTGTCTTGACTCATGACAATACCCAGCCTCACACTGAGAGTGACACGACAACTCTTACAGGACTTTGGCTGGGATCAGTTTGACCACGCTCTCTACAGCCTTGAACTCGTCCTTAGCAACTTCAACCTCGTTTTGCACCTGAATAGTCCTGAATTCGTTTTTTGATTGTCAAAACTTGATCAACGATGACTAGATCAACGAGCATGTTACCAATAATTGGTTGAGAACACAGGCGGCAACGTGTTATGAAGAAGGCATACAAAAACTTGTCCCGCGCTATGACAAGTCCCTACAAAATGGTGGAAGCTATGTAGAAATATAGTTTAAGGTTTGTATAGTTTTTGCAATAAATAGTTTCCTATTTCTTTACTAGTTTTTTTTTTGAATAACAAAGGGAACTTACTTTCTGGAAGTAGCTCGTATTTCACTCTTTTCCGTGCTTGAAAATTAATGAATAGAGCATTAAAGAATCGAATACTGGCGCAGGAACGAACGTCTTTCCTTTAACCTGGATAAGACTACTAACATACCTTTCACGGGAAACATTAAAATAGACAGATTTAATGTAAGTGTAGTAAATACTAACATAGAACTTTCAGATGATCTTAAATATCTAAGTATAATTCTGGATTTAAGGCTCACCTGGAGTAAACATGAAAATTACATTATGCAGCAATCATCCAGATCACTTATGGTATGTAAGCGCCTTTTTGGTAAGAACTAGGGTCTCCGTCCAGTTATGACTAAATGGCTTCAAGGTATGATAATTAAACCTTAGAGACAGTATGGTGCCCTAGATGGTGGAGAAAAACACTTCTAGATGTCACTAGACGTATGTTTACTTGTCTACAAAAGTTGGCCTGCTTATATATCTCAGGAGTATTTAGAAGTACGTCTATAGCAATAATTGAAGTAAGTAATTAGGAATAGCTCCACTAGACCTCAGTATAATATATGAGGCAAGTTCAGCGGCATACAGAAAAGAATACTCTGGAAAGTGGAAATTAAGCCGTTGGCAAAAAGGACTTGGCACCATTCATAAACACAAATCATATTATAACGTACTTACTTTGAGAAGTGATTATATTAGTAAAAACACCGCATGGACTATATCATTTGAAGTTATCTATAGTATAGAATGCTTAACCAAGCTTTCGACCTAAAACCAAGTAAAACTTAGCTGGGTACCTGGTCACAGTTGATAGAAGGAAACGATAAGGTAAATAAAGTGACAAAACAATGGGATCAAGAGATCTTTCATTGACCCAAAACCTGTATGTGGAATAACTAAAGCCGTAGCAAAAGATAATCTAAAAAATGGCTAAACTCAGAAATTCAGGAACGATGGACAAAATACTTCACGGGAAAACTCAACGGCGTGTTTCATTTATTTTCGAATTTTACCAGTAATTCCTAAAATTTCTTTTTTTAAGATGGCAACTAATACTTTTCTTTGTGTTATTAATTATTAAAAAAAATTTAAGTTAAAAATCTTATTTTAATATATAAATATGTCTTAAAAGATGACGTGCATTTTCAATTTATGATTGAAAACTAGAAACATTTTTTGTAACGATTTGTTTTTTGAATGGGCGAGTGGGAATGTTTGTGAAATGTTTTTATACAGTTTAATATTTATTTTACTCATTTTATGGGAGGTTTAAAAAAATTTCAAGTAAAAGTTGTAGAAATTTCGTAGACAAATACAAAAGTCTCTCATTGAGTTATAATTTTTACTGATGTTTTTAGGTTACGAGTACAATACAGGTTATATAGCTAGAGTTCAACGCTATCTTCTATGCAGTTAATAAAACCTACTTCTACTTTATCTACATAACATTGGCGGGAGTCGAATTGTTTCTATTTTTCTAAGTTTCTATGTGTGATTGTGTGAAGTGTGAAGTGTGAACTTAGAATAGAACTTAGATGTGTAAAAGGTTCAGGGGAGTCTGGTATTCTTTTTGTAGTTGTTGTTTACTGTACAGTACCTTTTTCTACATAAGTTATAACTATCATAATTGCGACTTGTGGTGATTGATGTAATATTAATTACGTTACATTTACTTTTAAATAGTACAGAACAAATCAGAAATATTCTTTTTCACATTTAAAAAAAAGCTCAAGTTATTCTTCAGTCAAAATGTGGCAGATGTCAACAGATGATAGTAAGGTTTATTTCAATTACTTCTATACTTTTCCTTAAGACATAGAATTTGTTTTCTTTTGATAAATATTGTCTTTCAATTTCAACTAATTCTTAAGTGTTTTATTTCAGGGTCAGTCCATAAAAATCAACACATGAAGTTTTTTTCTTTTTTTTTTTTCCATCCTTACCTCTTCAGAAATTCATGACATTTTGTACACTTATTCTAGTCCATAAAGTAAGGTTATATTAAAAATGTCAATATTTAAAAAAATATATTTTGAGATATACAATTACAAAGTTTGGAAAAAACTGCTAATTTCGGTCAATGTCAATACCTTTAATTGGATTTTCTCAGCTCCTAATTGAGATAGAGACTTGAAATTTGGGTAAATGTTTCCTATAAGGTGGCGCCGTATTTTCCGGATTTTATTATTTTATCGTCTACTACATACCTTACTTCATAAGAATAAATGTTTTCCTTGCCCCGATCACTATTTTTCACTGTAAAATCACATTTTAAAAACTATCAAATTGAGGGGTTTATAGGTTACACTTAACTGCAAGACATAATAGGAATAAGAATATCATGATTTGATGCATGCGCCTTACATAATGACTAAGCTAGATCGCTATTTCAAGTCTCAATCTGGCTAAACCTTTCGTACGTTTAATGAACTTAATAAAATCACTATTTTCACTGAAAAATCACAATCTAAAAACTATCATATTGAAGGGTTTATAGATTATACATAAATGGCAAGACATAATAGGAATAAGAATTTCGTATGGTTTGACGCATGCGCATTACACAATGACTAGCCTAAGCTAGATCTCTATTAACCTAGCTAAACCTTTCGTAAGTTTATTGAAATTGATAATTTGAAATTAGATCACGGATAAAATCTGTGATCACGGATATTATAGATTGAAATATCTTTAATAACATGTGACGTAAGAGTAAACATTTGTTATTATGTCTAACAAGTCTAACCTATAAATATGTTAGATTTGGTAGTTTTTGATTGTGATTTTTCAATGAAAAATAGTGATCGGTGCAACGAAAACATTATTTATTCTTATGAAGTAAGGTATATAGTTGACGATAAAAAAATGAAATACTGCGCCATCCTAAAGTAAACATTTACCGAAATTTGTGCTAAATTAAAGAGTTTGGTTAATATGCAGGAGAGTTGTCCGGGCAATTTAAGTTCGATATCTTGGCAATTCCTCTTCAAAATAGTGTTTTATCTATCGTTTCGATACTGCTTAGCGACATTCTTCACTTTTTATATTTCACAATTCATTATATCTATTCGAAAACAGCAATTTAAAATTACTGTTTTATAGATAATTTGAGGTTATTTCAACAAATATTTTATCAATTTTAAATCGTCTATCAGATTATTTTTTTTATTCTGCCCAAATAGTTCTGTTTTAAGAACTGTCAAACTAGATATCATAGGACCACACCTACTTAAAGAACTACAGGTCAAGGAAGGTCATTATATATACAGTGGCGGCTGGTACTTGAAAAACTTGGTGGTTGCAAGTGTTTATGACAGACCTCTAACATAATTTGCAAAAGTTCATTTTGGATTGTTTTAGATGTCCCCTTGAACACTGTAGCACTGTCTAAATTTCTCTTTAGCATCTAATTCAGTACTGAAATTAATCAACCCTTTAAACACACCAGGATTACTTGATTCATTTATCTCATTATGACCTTTTAATGCCTATTCAAATGCACCACAAAATCGAACACAATTTATACTAATACTTAATACATATCTATTTTGTTTTACCCTTTCACTATGTGCTGCAAGTTCATCCTATACGCACTATTTAATTGTTCTGCTACTTTAGTTGTCCTGAAAAAGGCTAATTGTAAGCTATTTTTTATGTGTTTAGCTGATGCTTCATGTTTTATTATTCTATCAGCAATATAATTGAGATCTTTAAATCCTGTCTTAACCCATGTGTCTTCTCCACCAAACAATAAACAGGGGAAACAAAATAATGCCAATTTTAATTCACAGCCATACAACTGCACTTTTTGTATAAATCTGAATTAAATTTTCTGTAAAAGACCTTTTTCCAGTTTGGACAATTTGGGTAAAACCAGGAATGTCAGGTGTTTGCCTACCCAATCGTTTAATTTCACATTTTTCTTCACTTGACAGCAAACTGAAATGGTCTTTGTAATACATTTTCAACAGAATTCATTGTCATAACAAAACTGTCATTAAATAATAGTTTAACCACATCATAATCTTAAAACAAACAGTACTTGGTACAATAATCTAACCACTCAAAAAAACGCAGATAACTTCATATAAGAACAAATAAGATTACTTATTATTTAACAAACAAGGTGAGAATTATTCCAACACCATTTAAAACAAATACCTAATACTAAAGTCAAAATGTCCCTGATATTTTTGTTATCGGATGAACAATAAAGGTTGAAAGTGATCGAACCACTCAAAAACACACATAACCTCGAAAACAAACAAACAGACGACTCTAGTTAATAACGGGATGAACAAAGGAGCACTGCTGTGGTACGCATGTCTGCTGTCAGGTTCCAAACTTTCTGCAACTTAATAGAGATATAGGCTATTGCTAAGTAAAAAGTTAAGTTTTCAAGACGCGAAGTGTTCCCTGTTATTTTATCATTAGAGGGACGAGCAAGCCTGGTACACTGGAGCTCTACAGCCTAAGCGATGACTTCACATCACACAATTCTTTCTTTGTTATCACCAGCTCTATAATGTACTTTTTTTGTCTCTTTTTCGTTTAAAATAATGTACATAAAACTTGAAATCGTATTAATATTTTCAAAAAACCTTAGGTTTAAAAAATATTTTTATTGTATAGATATTATATGGGATGGGGGTTGTGCAACCTTATCATGAGCCGCCACTGTATATATATATATATATATATTTTTTACA
Organism: Aphrophora alni; assembly: GCA_963513935.1. Taxonomy (NCBI): domain Eukaryota; kingdom Metazoa; phylum Arthropoda; class Insecta; order Hemiptera; family Aphrophoridae; genus Aphrophora; species Aphrophora alni. The sequence continues at coordinate 37,117,171 of OY740771.1, read as the reverse complement.
AAGAAAGTTACTGGTGTTTTTGGCTAAGATTAAAAAAAAAAAAAAAATCATATTCTATATAGGCCTACCTTATTTTCTTAATAATAAAATAAGTTTTCAATGTGGAGCTAACTTTTTCGGAAAAAAACAACATAATTTCAACTTTTCTAGCTCACCTTACCTGACCTACGTTTGTAAAAAAAAAAAAAAAGAAGAAATTGTACGTTATTTTTCAAGCAGTCACCCATCCAAGTACTAACCGCGCTCGATGTAGCTTGATTTTAGTGATGTATAAATGTATTGGTGAAAAAATTAGCTCTGTGTTGAAAACTTATAAAAAACAAGGTTGTTAAAAAAATCGACAAAAATACTGGTAAATTTCTTTGTAAACAATTACCTATTTAATTTTACTTTACCTATAGTTCTTTTATTAGGTCTGGGTTTGAGAGACGTCATCATGAATCTTATATCATAGAAGCGTAGTAATATCAAAATGTATAAGTGAATAAAGTGAGCATGCATCCCACGAGTGATTTCAATATGGCTATACAATTGAATATGTTACAAATTTGTCAATTTCTAAGATTGTTAAGTAAATAATTAATTGTGAGAGATAAAAAACCACTTGCGTTGAGAAGGAGTATCCAATTGATTGAAAAACACTATTTTGAAGACGAATTGACGAAATTTCACACTTAAATTGATCAGACAACTCTCCTGCATATTTACCAAGAGTTTTTAGTAAGCTTTAATTTGATATGCAACAGAAGTACTTTTGTAAAAACTTCATTTTTCCCTAAACAATTTTTTTTTTCAAAATGCGATTTTCAAATGTTACGTTTTTTAAAATTTGGAAAAAAATTATGTGGTTTGTGTCTATGTTAAATAAATTTAAAATTTCAACTTAGTATTCAAAGTATTATTTTAATTACAATCAAATTAGTATGAGAATGTCATCTGGATTATTCACATTTTCACAGCAGAATGAAGGTTATGACAATCCGAACTAAATTAATATGTGGATTACTTCAATAATAAATGAATTAACTAGTTTAGTTTGTTAAAAAAAACTGTTAGGGTACCTAATGTATAGCCTAAAGTACAAAATTTGGAGATTTACTGTTTGAATATCATATTAATATGAATAAAAGATAATATAAGGTAAAATAATTCATAAAAGTACGACTGCAATATTACTTTTACATACTAGCAACAAACTATAGTTAATTATGTTAGTATAATCAGTTTCTAATGATAAACAAACAAGTAACTACTTGCACACTTTTTACGGTGAAACCACTATCATGTCTGCAGAGACATGATTGCTAAAATGTTTCAAGTTAGAACTTTGTGTTTTACCGCAAAAAGGACTTTGACGTTAATGCGGAGTGGCATTTTTTTGAGACGTCTCATGGAAAGGCCCATCTGATGGATTGGGTGCCACTATAAAGAGGTTAGCTCCAAAATCTATTCTACAGAGGCCTTTAGAGGATCTAATTCCTACGCCCTTCCAACTATACGATTGGTGTAAGAAAAATATAAAAACTTGTCATTTCATTTATGTTAAATAAGAAGACCATGTTGTGGAAGAAAAGATTTTAGAAGAAAGATTTTCTATATGTCAAACTATTGTTGACACTCTAAAAAAAAACATTGCTACATACCTCAAAGCACTTTCCAATTGAAAACCAAAACATTCTCCGACTGCAGTGAAAGTATGATGGACAAAGTTATGAGTTCAGAGGATGATGTTTCACTAGAAATTATCAATGGTTTTGTGGCTTGTTTATCCGACAGTAAATGGTATGTGGGGTATGTCCTTATTGTATTTGAATACAAAAATGAAGTACAAATAAGTTTTTTGCAATCACATGGATCTTCACCATCGTTCATATTTCCATTAAGGGCTGATATTTTGTTGGTTCCCATATATGATGTCCTAGCAATGATTGATGTTTCAACTGCCACTAGGAGAACTTATCAACTATAAAAAGAAAAGAAAAGATGAACAGCGAATCACTGCCAAGTTTTCAGCAGTTATGAAAATTCTCAACAATTAAAAGGTACATTTTTCAACTAATGATGATGATATTGTAATGTTAGTGCATTTTTCAACTAATGGATGATGGATGATATTGTAATGTTAGTGTAAATAAAATGTGGTTTACTATAGATTGTTTTTATCTTTCAGTAGCTACACTACAATCTCCAAATTGTGTAAAAGGCTATAAATTAGATAACAGTTTTTTTTAAAAAAATTAACTAAACTAGTTCATTCATTTATTATTGAAGTACTCCACATATTAATTGAGTTCAGATTGTCATAACCTTCATTCTGCTGTGACAAGCTGTGAAAAATCCAGACAACATACTCATACTAATTTGATTGTAACTAAAAAACAACTTTGAATTATCCTACGATCAGCCCTCTTGCCAAATACTTCAGAAATAGCCTATGGTGAAGTCATTCTTGTTGATAATTTTTCATGAGTACATGGGTGGCAAGTCAGTAGTAACTTAAGCGTGAAGAACCGTAACGCTGTACTAGAACTTACCTCTATGTTCTATTTGAAGACATATATTTTAGTCTTCCTTAAATTTAGAACTCGCTTTAGTTCGACTATGTCAGTTTAGTACTGACTATGCTGGGCATGGCCAATTATCAACTTTGTGATTCTTCGTCCACGAAGCGCCGGACAAACCAAACGTGGATAACATAAATACTATCGCCAAATCTGTATCTAAATCTAGTGTGAAGAGAGATTGTTCAGCTTCCTCTGACGAGTCTATTAAGGTATATGAGGCATTGGAGATTAAGGAGGATTTCAACCATTTGCCAGCTCCTACATTTCTTGTGTTTAATAATTCGAAGGAAGGAAAAAATGTATCGAAGGTATATCCATTCTTAATTAATAAAGCCATAACTGGTAGACACTACTCAAAGAGAATTGTAATTTGTGAGATCTGCTCTATATTACTCTGGAGGAGATTAAACCTGAATTCATTGAACAAGATGTAATTGATGTTACTAGGATCATGCGAACCAAGAATGGCAAAATAATACCAACTGCTTCTTTGTGTTTTCCTTTTGGCACACCTACTGCCCCACAACATATTTATGCCATTTACCAACAGCTAGTTATTGGAACTTATGTTCCAAACTCGACATTGTTTTAAATGTCAAGGTTTTGTATTCGTGAGTTCTAATTGTACAAAACCTGAGGTATGCGGCCAATATGGTTTGAAAGGGCACAACATTGAAGAGAGTGCAACTACAAATAAAATGACATCATGGAGCTGGTGATAGTGGTCTATTTTGTTAAACCATTTTCTCTAAACCTGTTCCTTGTTCGAAGTTTCTTCATTAAGTAACTTATCTCCTCCAGTTGTAACACTGTCCGCTTCTGACCTAGTTTACACAGTTTAACACAGCTCTTATAAAACACTTTAACATTATATCCAAATAAACTTCTGTCCATCTCACTTATCAAATGTTGTTCTTTTTTGACTGAAGGACATATATGTCCATCCCCTATGGGAAACTTCTTTCGACTAACTAACTAAAAACGCCCCTTCATCTCTCCTTCTCCAAACTTTTTCTCAGATTGTCCTGTTTTATCATATTTGGACATCATTTCTGTTTTTTTTTTTATTTGAACATTGCATGATTGTAACACACCTCCCTCCTTGCTTCGAGAAATTCTTTCTTTATATACAACACACTCAATTGTTTATTTAAATTCACGGTCCATTTATTATTTCTAAATTATTATACATGTTTATTTACATTTAATATTTTTTATTATTAAATTTTAACTAAATAATTTTTATTTATTATTTACTGGTTGGAAGCTCTGTCACATGCTTAGAATCTGCCTTACTTATTCTCTGCAAGAGACCCCACTCATTTACTTTGAGTTTCATTGGTTTTTCGTACCGATTTTGTAACTGAAGACAGAGGTAAGGGTGGAATGGTAGTATAACTCAATCTGCGAAACGTCGTGAACCTTAGATCTTCTTTGCAAGGAGTAGCAGTATCGATTACTACATAAATACTAAAAGACAATTTGCTGTTTGTACCTGCCACCACATTACAGATTTGTCGAAGTCGAATTTTGTGATTCGATCAGACAGTTGCCTGTCCCATTTTTTTTGTAGAAAATTTTAAAGCTCACCACTCTACATGGAAATCAAACAGCTGCAGTAGAGGGAACCGCATTGACAGGATTCGATCCAATTTGAATTTGATTCTGCTCAATGCTGGTTCAGGAACTCATTTAGTGGCTTCTACAGGTGGTTGGACAACTGTTGACTTGTTATTATTTTGTAGCCCATGTCTTGCCACTAAATTTGAGTGGTCCCTTTTATCTACCACTTACACTTACTAGTGATCACTCTCCTGTGAACCCTACATTTTCTGACTTGTTCTACCTTAATCATCGACTTCCCAGATTGATTTTGAGGAAAGCAAAATGGGAAAATTTCACTGAATTTGCGTCACCTACAAATAATAATAATGTTCCAATGAATGAAGCAGAACAGTCTTTTACAACAACAATTCTTACAGCACTAGACAACAACGCCACTTGCATAGTGAAACGACAAATTTATTTACAGTCTCTGTTTACATTGTAGAGAGCTAAAGAAGTTTAACCGAAGATCTACATTTGAAAATCTTGAAATACTTAAAATTCTACAAGCCAAAGCATCCATGGTAGAGTAGAGAGGAATCATGGGCCCAGTATATTGACACAATATCAAAAATCATCAACACAACAATGGTATGGAAAAAGGTATGTTCTCTTTATTGGGACTTGAGCAACAAGATGGAGTTTTGACTACAAATAACTATGAAATTGTTAATGTTTTGAAGTCATAATTTGCTAAATTTTCTTCAACTACTGCTTCAGCGACTTTTTTTTTTGTATAAAAGGTCTCAAGAAGCAATATAGTAGGCCTGTAGGACAGGATTCCACTCCAGGCCTTAAAAACATAGTTTGGTCTATGATTAAACACCTCCCAACTTTGGAGATGCTGACTCACCTTGCAATAGACAATCATATATTCGAAGACCAATGTTTTCCCGATGCTGGGTTGGAGGCTACAGTAATTCCTCTTCTAAAACAGGTTGAGAAATAACCGAACGAGGAAGTTACCATCCCTTCACACTCACTAGTGTGTTTGCCAAGCTGGTAGAGAGAATGGTCAATTGGCACCTTGTTTGGTACCTCGAATGTAACCTGCTGCTTTGTAATGAATAGTGCAGCTTTAGACAAGATCAATCATCTACTGATCAGCTGGATCATTAATCTGCCATACAAATAGCATTTTTCTTCCATCAGACACTGTTGCAAGTGTTTTTTTTTACATGGAAATGGCATATGATATGAACACTTTAAAATTATTGGGTATAAACTCCATGTATCCCTAAAAAAAGCATGGGGCACAGTATTTACAAAAAAATGTAATAGGACACCCTATGTGTTTTTAGGCTTTCATGGAGTTTTATTAAAAGTAGTATTATTTAAAAGTAAATAATCTTATATTTACTTTTCATAAATGAAAGAAAACTGGTAGTTAATAATTATCAGATTACCAAATAATTTATTAAATCGTCTATAGTTCAACATTTTTTACTTAAAAAAAAAATTTAAAAACAATTTTTAAAAATTTATTTTTATTTAGGCCTACCATTATTTTCAAAACATCCCTTAGCACGCCTAGCACTCTAAGGTAAACTATGAAACAATTCAACACCAACATGTTCATAAACTTTGTTTTGTCTTACATAGTCCAACACACTTCAATCTATTAAGTGTTGTGTTCATGAATATATCTTCAAAAATTCAACTCTTTAAATTCTCTCTGACCAATATAATGCAATCCAGCAAATACAAACACAGGAGTGTTAATATTTTAAGTTCTGCAAAGTGAAGCTTGCACGGCTCGCTTTTACGTTTACTGCTTCCAATGACTTTTTTTGGTCACTTGAAAATTCTACTGGTTCCAGAGAAGTTATCCCACAACACACTATAAAATAAATTGGTATGGAAAAACGCTTAATATGTATTAATAACAGGGTCAGTATTAGTTCACTGCCTGATCCCTAAGTAAAAATAATACAGTACTCTAGATAAGCAAATGCAGACATTTTATGAGTATTTCAATTCAATCTCCTGGCACTATCTGTAGATGTTTGGAAACAGTTTTTTACAAATAATATGATTGATGGGATTGCTCAAGATACCAGCATTGGAATAGAACAGAAGAAAAATAATTATACAAGAGAAAGACACTGCAAATCAACATCTGCCGAGATAAAATTTGTGATAGGTATCTTATACATAGCCGGAATTATGAAAAGTTTACACTTGAATTTAGTGGATTTATTGTCCAGAGACGTACTAGGTGCTTCCCATCTTTTGCTTTTAAAAGTAAATTTATGCTTTTGAAAGTAAAGTTGTTTAATTTTTTTTGTAGTTTTTATTTTCATTCAAATGTTTACCACACCACAATACTTTTTTCTTACAGTTTGTAATTGATTGTTTTATACTTTCTCATATTTCAATTTGTGCAATATTTTACTCCTTAATTTTTATGAATAAAATTTTGTAGGCCTAAATAAATGAATAACCCAATAACTGAGTTCAGAATTATTACTGCAATCATTTTCTAGGTTATGGAGGAGGTGGCGGCGGCGGATTTGATGTCTCAGGTCAGTTTGGAAGCCCAGCTGCGGGACAAGGCGACAAAAAAGTATGTTTTTATATTTTTAATCTTTTTGGGTGTAAAGTAACCCTGCTGCTGTTACTATTATCAAACGACTAACTTGAATTTCAGTTTTGATACAAATTCAAGATTCCTGCCTATTTTAAATGTGTACCAATTTTATATAAGTTTACCTTCTTCTGTAGTTAGGCCTTTGTTATAAGTTAAACAAATTTGTTTTACTAAATAATTAAAAATATAAATGAAATGCACAATAATGATGTTTATATCAATAGTATATAAATAAAAAATAAAGTAATAGTTTATTGTACATTAATAATTTCAACTGGAAAAAAGGGACAATCTCTAGTACCCAAGTTACTTTTCTTCAGTGAAATATAAAAAAGGGGGGGGGAAACATTTGTTTATTTTGCTAATTATTTTTATTTACAGCTTATTATTTTCATGATCATTGAGATCCTGAACAAATGTTTAACACCAAGTTATTTTTAATTTTTAATGAAAAATATAGGTTCATCAATAATTTTGGAATTTTTATTAACTCTTCTGCTTTTTTAATGCTGTGACTACACAGTTTATCTAATAATTTGAAAAAGAATTTATAGTTTCAATTAATTAGACTTTTATTTTGTAATTTCCAATTTCAATGAAGTTAACCCTTTGGTGAGTGATCATTTTGATCCCAAAATGAGTGAGCACGGAAATTTCCGTTTTGAGCATGAACTCTATAATTGCTTAAAAACTCTATAAAAAAAAAAAAAAATTATCTAGGGTTAAAACTTTATATTTAATGAATTTTCTTTTGGATTTTCACTTACTTATTTGATTTTGACATTTTACTTTTTTAATTTTAACATTCTGCAAAAGTTTTTTTTTTTTTTAAATAATAAAATATTGTTTTCTCTCTGTCACTATAGTAAAGTTATTTTACTGTATTGTTACATACTTAATATAAAATTTGGCCTAAGCTATTAGTATTAAATGAAATAATATTGAAATATTTTATTTTGTAATATATTAGCTTAGTAGGCATACTTGAGGTAGTGGGAATGGTTAGGCATAGCGGGAACTGGATAATTAATAATAACGAGCCAATTTTACGTGGTCTTTTAGCTTCACAAGGTCAGTCTGTCGTTATCTTCGTGGTCGTAAACAAACGGTTCTGTTGTCATTGTTTTGTTGCTGTAGTTTTTATTTATTTATTTTTAGTAAATTATATAGTATTTAATTTGTTATAACATGGAATTATTTGTGTTTGTTGAAAATAAGTGATGATATTGACATAAGACTTCGTAGTGAAGATATTAGAATGGAGTTAGATCAGGATGAAGATAAGTGGAGTGCTAATGATGGTGAGATATTTCATTCAGATGAAGAATTTTTGGATGATAATGACATTGACATTAGTGATGAGAATGAGATATCAGAGTTTTTTGAAAACATATTAGATTGTAGTCCCAATAATGAATCTAATCACTCCTTAAGTATGTCTAATGTTACTGATAACGAAACATATAATGTTAGTGATCAAAATGCAACTAATAATACTTGTCCTATTTAATTTAATGTTACAACAGTCGGTACATGATGGAATTCCATGATAATGGAAATAATGAGATGATTATTTAATTCCACAAAACAGCTTTAATTGCGACATATGTTTTGCCGTTAGGCATTTTCAAGCAACTAAATTGACCAACATTGATTTGGATGAAAATTATTCAGGGTTATCTTCAAAAGTTGTAAAAACACTAATGCAGCCTTACTTGGGTAAAACCATGTTATTTTTATGGATAACTGGTACTCGAGCCCTGAACTTTATGATTGGCTATTTGATAAGGATACAGGATGCTTGTGGCACTCTAAATTCTAAAAGAAAAAAGTCCCATGTCTTCCCAAAAAATGAAAAAGGATGAATATGTTGTTCGTCACAGTAAAAAAATAGTTATTGTGCGATGGTGTGACCGCAGGCCATTAACAATGATCTCTACAGTAGATACTCCTGAAATGACAACTCATAAAAATTATACAGAAAAACTAAGCTGTATTAAAAATTATACTGCAAACATGGGAGTGGTTGATCGCAGGGATATGTTGACATCCTTCAATGATTGCACCAGGAAAACTATCAAATGGTACATAAAACTTTTTTCACTTCTTAGATCTCAGTGTGCTAAATGCATTTTTTATGTATAAACAACATGTTTTGAAAACTAATCCTAAAGCAAATTTGCATATTATGGACTTTAGACTGAGTGTAATAAGGCAATAATTAGAACGGCATGCCACATCAAGGAACAGCGGTAATGTGTCCTGACCTATTGAAAGTGATCCGCTACGTCTTCAAGGTCGCCACTTCATGAGACCTCTCCCCTCCAATGAGTCACGGAAGAAGAAGCTTTCTCGACAATGCTTTGTGTGTAAACATTACCAAAGCGGAAGGAAACATGCTATGAGTGCTCAAAGTGTGAGGTGTCCCTTTGTATATATCCTTGTTTTGAACAATATCATACACTACAAATTTTTAAACTTTAAATAATCATAATTTCAATTTTTTTGTACGTTTTCTTGTAGTTTTAATCAAATATGTCTTTTGTTCAAAAGTAAAATTTTTTTCCCCCACTCTTTTATGGTATATTTTGCCATACTCCTATAATGTCTGTGTCAGCACAGAAATTTCCGTGCTTATTTGCCAAAGGGTTAAAAGAAGGAGAGCAGTTTTGTAGATGCTATAGTAAATATTCATAAAGCCTTTGGGTAGACTTTGGTCCATATTGTAGTAAAAAAAAAAAGTCATTTTGTATATGTGTCTGAAGCACAATAAATTTAAACAAGTTGTCCAATTTAAGTGAAACTGTCAAATATTGATTACCTTCAAGATCTGGTTTCCCGGAATATCTGAATCACCTGCCACACTACATTACAATGTGCCATCTTACTTAGTTCATGGAACCTGTCTCTGAAATCATTGGAGCTTTTGTTTATCTACACCAAACCGAAACAAATGTTCCCATTAAAGGACGTACGTTCTTCAGCGGATAACATGTCTTTCTTGCCTCACTAGTTAACTCAATGTGGCTGTTTTGAAACCGACCTCAAGGGACATTAAGACGCTACTACTATTTGTTATCCCTAATTTTAACTATGACTAGGCAGATTGAAACTATTACTAGTCAGTATTTAAGTTATTTTTGCTTGTTTGCTGTACTGTAATCACACTGTAATAGTATACAGACTTTTTTGTATCACTATGTAAATCATATATTCTCAGTATGCATGTATTTTATTATAGAAAAGAAAACTCCCAAACTTGCTGCAAGAAAAGTTTAAAAATTTTGTCAAACAATTTTTTAAATTTTGTACAATATTTTAATTAGATTTTAATATACGAAATTAAACAGTTGCTGAATTACAAGCAATGGTTGTAATTTTTTTAAATTTAATTTTTCTATCAAACATAATGTGAAAACTTTTTCTTTAATTTTCTATATTTCAATTTTCTGTTCTATAATTTTTAGCTGGGGTCAGTTAGATTCCATATATATGTATTCCCGGAGCTGGACATATTTCCTTAAAAAGAGTAAAAGTTTACTGGAAAACCAAGAAATACTGAAAATTAAAAAAAAAATTATATATCTATATTTATTTTGCTTGAATTTTAATATTCAAGTTTATATTTTGTGTGATCATACACGAGTAAAGTTTTTGTCATTTTTTTTCTTTAAAAACTGTGAAAAACTATTTCTCAATTTTCACATAAAAAAAAAAGAAAGTAAAGTCTTTTCTGTGCAATTAACTTCAATTTTAACCAACCATTTCAACTATTCAAGATTACCATTGTTTGTTTTGTTATTTAGTTGGGCATCTCTCAACTGTTAAAAAGGAAGTTTTTTGTAAATATAAGTGGTTTAGTAAGATTTTTTATTATCTTATAAGGAATATACTTTTAGATTTATTGTTTTATCTACATTGTCAAATTAATTCCCTTATATCATTTTGTTATCTTTTACAACAGCCTGCTCGAGCTCACACCATTATTCCAGTAACAGTTCGTCAAGTGTTGGAAAGTTCAGAAGATGGTTTAAAAATTGGTGATAATGAAGTGCAAAAACCAATGGTGAGGAAGATGTTTTTGGTATTTATTATGATAATATGGTTTCTATGCTTTTTAAACAACATATTGTTTAGTTCAAGAAAACCGCTGCTTGAGAAATACTCTCAATAAACTTACATACATGTTACCCACATAACTTACTTGATTTAACTTCAGCATCAAAACATAGGTCCTCTATGACCCTAGTCTCCAGGCCTTCACTTCATTCTATGATTTCCCTCACACTCCACTGTTGTTCTCAGTGTTATTCTAGGTCTTCCAGATCCCTTTGTACCAGTGGGTTCCTAGTGAAGTTGTCAATCTTGCCAGGCAATTAGACTTGGATATTGATAGTGATGATGTCAACGAGCTGTTGGGCTCACATATCATGGAGCTGACAATTGATGAGCTCATAGAAATGTGTCAGCAAAACAGCTGATAAGCCAACATTTCAGATGCAGTTCTACCAGAAAAGCAGATGACAATTGCAAGCTTGGCAGAAGGTCTCAACTCAATTCAGAAAGGATTACAAATCTTAGAGAATATAGACTCTAATGAAGAAATCGTTGCAAGCTACTTGTCAAAGAATAAACAAATTATTGGCTTGCTACGAAGAAATTTTGTGTGAAAATAGAAAGCATTGTGTCGTTAGAGGAGTTTGTTAGATTTTATGAAGTCAAAGACATCTAAATAACTTCATTCTATTTTATATTAATATGCCATAATCTTTGTTTTATTAAAGTGTACTATTTTGTATTAATATACGTTAAAAACTACAATTTTTATTTCATAATTTTCTTTTAAACAAATGATTTTGTTAGCCCTTCATACCAATTAATTACAGTGTTAAAATGTAAAGTTTGACCCTGACTTACGCAATGAATGTCTGCTCCCACCTATCGTGTAACTCCGGGGTATTACTGTATGACTATTTTTTATGATAAACGCAAAGAGTGTTCTCCTTTATTGTTGCAAAACACGGAAAAAATTAAAGGCTGTAACTAGTAAGTTGCAGATATTTGTAAATCAATGTCTCAGATGCATTTTTAATGTTGTTGTTGTTGTTACCAATGTCTAAACTCTGGGTAGACACAACTAATTTTTTTTGTAAAATAGCTAAAATATATTATAACAAATGAGGAACATAATAACTAACGAAGAAAAAGAAGAAATCTAGATAAGAAGAAGAAAGTGGAAATGATTAAAAGACACTTTGAGGAAGAACATTGAAGTTGTAGAGAGGTAAGTTTTGGACTGGAACCTATTGGGTTCAAAAAGATCTGGAAGACCTAAAAGAACAGTGTTACTGAGAATAACAGTGGAGTGGGAGAGAAACCAAAGAATAATTTCTATGTCTATTTAATTATAGTCTTTCATATTCCTGACTAGCACAACATACATTCACAAGAAAATATCTTTTATGCAAATATTTGAAATTTTTTAACAATTTATAATTTGGTTTTAAATAACCTTTTGACTATTGTTATTAAGTTATCTAATATTTAATGTTAAACTACTCTGTATATGTATTTATTCTACTCTGTTAAATGTGTTTGCACATTCTTACTGAAAGTTGAATCTAGGTTTAGGCTTAGTTATTGGTAGGTTCACTTATGTATTTCTTGTCCTTTTTCTACATTTTTTATTTTAGGAATTGGTTATAATATGAAAGTTTAGGATTGCTGATAATCTAAATTAGGGTATCTAACAAGTAGGGTATATGTTGCTCATTGTACTGTTATAAGAGTTATTGTTTTCCTTATCTTACTAGGTGTAGAACAATCACTTATACTTTGTTTAGATGACAATAAATTTTAAATGTTACGCACACACATACACATAAATGTAACATATAATAAACACAACATGTAACTATAACCTATAACACGTAACTGTAATAAACATAGTATAGAAGTACAACCGTCCACATTCAAGTCCCATACTGTACTGTTGTACTGTAAGATGGTGACAAACGACTGTGGAATGATCCGAGTGTAGGTGGGGGACAAAGTGGGAGGTGCAATCGCGTAACTACAATTTCACAGAAGTCGGAATATTACTGTATTTTGTTTTTCTTAAGATATTCTGTGACCTCCACATCTTTGAGTTGTACCAAAATATCATTAACTTTGCTTATTCTGTTTTGCATATTTTCTTGTACATCTTTGTATTTCTTATCAACAAAATCAAGATCTTTCAGTCTATCCAGCAAACCCCAGTTAAAGGCTGTTGTTGTTCTATAGTCTTCTATATCCGCAAGATCATCAGCAATTTACGAAGCTTGATTTACTTCATAATTCTCCCCTTCTCTTTGTTTCTGGTGCAATATAATCGAGCCCAGTATCTAACTTACTTCTCTTTTTCAACGAAGATAGCAACTCAAATATCATATATGACGTTGTTTATAATAATCCTTTGGCTGATAGATATAAATGTCGGCAGAACAGTGAGATTATTTTCACTGATTTATCTAAACTGGACAATAAAATCGGATGTGCATTTTATTCATCCGTATGGTTGTCATTGTATGGATTACCCTTGATTTCTAGTGTTTTGACTGCCCAAATTTTCATCACTATCTTTTGTGTTCCAATTCCAAAAGTGGTGTTAGCATTTTAGTATTAAACTAATTTAACAATATATGTAATATAAATTACTAGTTATTTGACTGAAATCCATTAAAATGTCTGTTACTTGAATGGTAATTACTCTTTTTTAAATTTTTCAGTTATATAGAGTTAAAAATTCAATTTCTTACCACTAATATATTTATTTTGATTGTGAAAGTCACATTTGATTGGATCAAATTTAATACAATGTGTTTTAGAGGACATAGTAGAACCTATAAGTTAGAAATTATTCCCGAAAAACCATAGCCATGATTTTTAGAGCCGATCAATGATTCAAGCTATTGTAAAAATATAATTGTGCTAAATTTGAAAAGAAAAAAAAATCAATACTAGCAATTACTAGAGCAGTTACATATATTGGTGGTTTATAATCATGGGTCCTAATTTTGCCATGAGGGCAGGTGCAGTGGCTATATTTATATTTCTAAAGGAAACTAATTCACTAATAATATAGTTCTCTAGCTACATTTCAGGTATAAAAACTTGTTTTTGTAAAAAGGTGTGTTAGGTCATTGGGGTTTGTAAATGAAAATGAATGAGAAAAGTTTTTTAGATTCTGAGTCGTAAACTGATTTCATTAATTGGAAAATACAATAACTTCATTATGCAATACTAAATTAGCATTGTGATTTGAATTAACATTTTTCTTTTATCAGGTGAGATTAGTTGGTATTGTGAAGGCCATAGAAGTGTCTTCAATAAGAATCATGTATACATTGGAAGATAATACTGGTTCGTTGAGTGGCATGTTTTGGATCGATGCGGATGAGGTATAAAAGTTATATAATATATACAAATAATATAAAAAACAAGCATGTTTAAGTTCAAGAGTTTATATATATTAATCTTATTAATAATAAGATTGTAATATTTTATATTCTTAGCGGAACAGCCTGTTGTAGTCCTAGGCAGGTGGTGTGGTCAGCACATAATGTGCTCATTGCCGTAATTGTAGTTTTATTAACCAGAATTTGCTACTAATCGTACCCCACTTTTCTCACAATGCTGGGTCAACACAAAAACTTTACAAGCCCGCACAGGAATCGAACCAAAAGAATCTTTCACAAAATGCGAGCTCTATAGACACTAAGACCAACTGGCTGATGGCCAATTACATTCAACTTTTATTTTACTATATTTTAGTTTCATATTATTTTAGTTTGTAATTTAAGTTAGCATTATGTGTTCCAGCAGGAAAATAAAATATCAAGGATGCTTTTTACTTATTCTTGGAATGAGTTCTGTACTCATTTAATAATGTTAATAATTAACTAGGTGTAGTCTAAATTTTTAAAATTATAATTACGAGAGCTTATATTTAGTCAGTTTTATAAATCATTGTTACATGAAATACTTCGATACTATTATTATGAATGTAATTGTTTTTATTTCAAAATGAAAGTGAAATCAGCTTAATCAATTATATAAAGAGCTGAATAGTTAATAATCCTTTTTTATTTTATAATATTTTATTACAATGACTTTAATTGTTACATAGTAAATAAGGGTGTGATATTGTTTATGTATAGGTACAGAACCCAACTTTGTCGTTAGTTTTTGTTTAATGTTAACCAGATATAAGTTAATTAATCTAATAATAACAATACTATATATTCATAATTATTTTGATTACTGCAACCTTTACACAAATGTATAACGGTGTTTTCCTTAAACTAACATATAGTGTCAAAAATAATTATAATAAACAATATTATAACTAATACTAACAAGTTAAACTAAAGACTTACTGTTAAGACTAACAGTTAACCATTAGTCAACAATTATTAGGCTACTTAAAGAATAAAACAAGCACAAATCAAGGAGGACTCTGGTATCATCAGTAAAACAAATAACTTGATACTAAATATATAGTTACATAAATATAGAATATACATTGATACATTCATATGCACATTTACATATTCATACAGACTCATATATGTAACACACACACACACACACTTAAAAATATATAACAAGTTATTATTTAACAATTAGTCAACAAAATAGAATAAATCTATATAAAATAATGACTAAGCAACAAAATAAATTAGACATTGATCAAGAGTGCTTTAAGCTTCCACTTTGTCTAAGAACAAAGAAGTATCTGAAAGGAGACTATAAATTCTAGATTTAACTAAAATACTGTTAGGATTTTACAAAATCAATAAGTTTTCTCGAACTGCTTTGAGAGCTCTAGAATAATTCCTTTTAAACGTTTCAAGAACTCTAATCAAGATATTGAATCAATGGCATGGAAAAAATTAAGCTTTTATCTTCATTAACACCGCTTGAAAGTTCATTAACATCCGGATGAAAGGAGGCATTCTCCAATAATAAAATTGCTTTTCCTGGATTTTTCTGTTTTTGAGGAACTATTGGAACGAATTCCTTGAAAAACCAATCTTTAAAAATGTGTGAATCCATCCATGCATTTTCTAGTTTGTGTACAATGTAGGTACAACCTTTCACATTTAAGTTTTTATAGGTTCTTGAGAGAACTGGAAGCATTGCAACATGCTACTATCATCATTCTTTTTTTTTATACCTAGGGGCAGATTTCCCTCTCTTGCTCTAACTTTTTTATCGGCTACATTTTGTAATTAAGTTCTGCCATACCACAGTTGATCAAAGATAAGTTGAGACTACAAAATAAGATTTCCTTGTTAATTTTGTTTGAAAATCAGTAACTTTGAAGAATTCGCAGGAAGTCTCTCCTCAACAATGTTTAGTTGTCTTATACCATACTTCTTCTTCCACCCATCGCTAGCCGTAAATTTTCTTCTCCGTCCAAAAACTTCATATGAAATTATAGGACTTTAATTAATAGCATAGGGACACTTACTGGACTTACCTTCCCTTCCAGCTGAGGTAACCAAATAAAACCTCATTTACCCTTTCTTCATAGTTTATTTTGTTAAACCGCTATCACCATTAACACTTGTGTTTAACCCACTTTTCAATGTCATTTTGTTTCCGTTCCAATCCTCCAATGTCACTTCACTTACATCAAATCAGTAGCAACTTTTTTAATAGACTCTTCATTATCTAATCTCTTTATAGGATTAAACTTTGTTTCTAATGAAACAACTCTTTTACATTTACCACTCATTCTCAAAACACATATACAAACTGAATCACAACTGAAAAACAAACATCCTTGGATGGATTATTGATTCATACAGACTGTCAGCGAACACGAGGTTGGACTCATGTTTCAAAATGATGTTAAATGACCACATCCTAAGGTCAGGTTGAGTTAATTAGCTCAACTGCCTTGGTTAACCATGAATCTACTGTATATTGAACTTTATAAAGTAAAACGTTAAAAAATGTTCTATGAACTGCTTACTTACAGGAGTTTATTTATCCAATATGTACATCTAAATCTGTTATAAAATATAAAAGTGGAATTAGATTTCTGAAAAAAAAGAGAAGAGGTTTAATAATTAAAACTGTAGCCGAACTTACAATATTCAATTTGAATTTCTGAACTTCACTCGATAATTCTAGTTCATAATCTTTGAAATTAACGAAGAGACTTCAACCAAAATGTTAAAAATTAACACTTTTATACTTCAGTTTGAATTTTCAAAGAATTCTTTGAAGCTTACTTAAAAAGCTTCGACCAATTTAATATTCAAATATTCTCAGTCATTAACTCGAACATTTCTCCGTATGTTCGTTTCAATGATGAATATTACATTTATACCAAATTCTTATATGATAATTGTATAATAATTATTGTTGTAGATAATTGGTCTTTAACAATGCAAACATTGCTCTCTCATTTAATTTAATGGTAAAAGTGCAAAATTGTTCATTTTTCAATTGTAAAAAAATATTTTTTAATGGTAATTTTTATTTAAACAATTAATTTTAAAACTAGGATACTCCATTAATTCAAATTTTTTAATAATTTTAATCTATTTTTAACAGAATAAGAGTAAATAAATTGACAATTTTTAACTTTGTCATCCTACTTTACCCTCCTGTGATAGAACTGATGGTATCTTTTATGAATTAAAAAAACAATATGTATGAAGTTTGAATATGTTAGTCAGCAATAGATGAATCGACCAATAGAATGCCTTGGTATTATTGATATAGTTTAATCAGACATTTATCATCATTTATGTGTGTGTGTATATATATAAACTAATACACAACATTTCGAGAGTAAAAATCTACCCCCGTTAAAACCTAGATCGTGAAAAAAGGCCAATAACCTAGGGCCATTTTGGAAACTAAAACTATAGACTAACAAAGGAACCTAGGCCTAGGACAGACAAGACCAAGACTAAACTCTGATCTATCTAGCTCTAGGCTATGTTAGTATTTTTACTATTTTTATGTTATAGATTTATCACTTGATAACAAGATTTGATTTGTTGATTTACACTCTCAAAACATTGTGTGTATTAGTTTTTATATAAACATATAATGGCAAATGTTCAATTAAGTTTAAAACTAGAATACCTTGATATTGTTGTGGATTCCATCACACTTTTAAAACAAGTAGAAAAAATTGATTTTATTAAAATCGTCTAAACCTGTGAAGGTATTGGTAAAATTGATTCAAGTTGAGTGTGAATGGATTCAACCCATTAAAAACATAAACCTGAAATTCCGTACATAAAATGTTATGTTTACTGTTTTGTAATGTATTCTGATTTAATTATGACAGACTGATTCAGAAGCAACAGTACCCGTAGTAGAAAACACATATTGTTCAATGTCTGGAACTATTAGAACACAAGGAGGAACTAAACATATTATGGTCTTTAACATTCATCCAATTACAGACCTCAATGAGGTAACAGCACATATCCTTCAAGTAATTCACATTTCACTCAAGGCTGAACAAGTAATGGATCAGGTAAGGACTTGCCCTTCAAAAATATTATACTCTTTTGTATAAATTTACAAACTTTGCACACATAGAAATATCTTTTGTGAAATACCTTTCAAAATTATTATCAAATAATTAAATTAATTTTACTTATTGGAACAGTATTTGAAGTATTTTATTTTATTATTTTGAATATATATTGATAAATTTGAATAATAGTTTGCCAATATAAATTTACTGCCATTTGGTCATTAAAAAAAAAAATGAGAAAAATATTTATTATTTGATTATTTATTAGTTAGTCATACTAGAAAATAACATTATTAATATCAGAATTTTATGTATTATAAAAATGATACAGTTTGCTTCAACAGGGTCTGTATTTGTCTTTGATACCTTGGTACCATAGGATAATTTTTCATTAGAACAAAGTTAATTTTTTTTATAACAAAGCCTTCTTCTATATTTGGTTCTTCAAAAGTGGACGGAGTTTGTTAATTTTATAATCAACTGTTATGAACCAACTTAAGTTTGTTATACAAACTATGCTTAACCCTATAGTTGCTACTCGACCCAATTTCGGGTCGAGTGTTGACACACGGTTTAGTCTAACGACCGGAAAACACGTATTTTGCAATTCAACATTTCGCCCACTTAGAATCGTCCTATCGCAATAAATAAAATACTGTTGGAAAGCTAATGTTCCGTAGATGCATAATCATGCAAAAAAATGCCACCAAACGTTATAAATAATATTCCAAAAATTGCTGAAGTTCGCATATTTTTGATACGTAACGTCAAAGATTTGAACTGTGTGGTTGTAAGTAGAAACGAAGCCATTTTTTCTACAAATCTATTTTTCTGTCAAATAGGTCGACCAAAACACTGTTCTGTAGATCACATCTTTCTCTTTCGATCTGTGGTTTACAAATTGTTTGATGTGTCATAGATCGCGAGATATAATTATTTAACCAAAGTAGTAACCAAACGGAACGAATTTCACTTGGCATTCGGTGCAGTTTACTAAATAAGATAATCGACTATTCAATTGATATTTTGTAACCGATCTTAACAGTATGTTGTAGAGAAGATTTCATTCTACAAGTTGGTATTACTTGCTATATCCTACAGTTAGTTTTAGGTTCTTGTTTTTTACTTGGAAGTTTGCGATGTTTGTGTACTAAAATGACATGTGAAAGCCGTAGCACCTATGTGAGTTGGGATTATATTTCTGTTATTCTGAAGGTTTGTTTTATTGATTTATTATAAATTGTGTATACAAGTTACAATATATGTGTTTTTGTTTCTAAAGTTGTTTTTTTTTTTTTTTTGAGTGAAGTTCTAGTTTTTGAATGATTTATATTTGGCCTAACCTAGATTAGTTACAAGCCTAGACCTAAAAGCAAATTTTCTTATATGGAGTGTTTTATTTGATTATACAAGTGTATATGTGTGTTATTGTTTGTAGAGTTTATTGCTTTAGTGAAATCTAGTGATTTTTTAGGCCTAAGCTTAGATAGTTACAAGTTAGGCCTAGGTTAGGTTTCCTAACTTTTGTCGATTTCCACTTTTTATGGGAAAAAATTCTTTTTAGTTTGAAAATTTTAGAATTTGATTTTTTTTACCAATTGTTATTCACATTTATACTAGAAAACGTTTGTAATACTTGAAAAAAAAAATTCCTATGCTCAATTGGGCTTTGAAGTGAAATTTAGCCTTCAATTTTTGTGTTTTTTTTTTTTTTTTGCCATACTGACTCCAAAATTATTTTCAAACTTTTTTTTCATTACACTACTAAATTCTATGAACCTTTCTGAATATAATTATATATAGAAGTTGTGTTTTCCATAAATATTACTATTTTTGGTGAATTTTTGAAAATAAATTTATCAAATTCCCTTTTTTGTAAACCAATTTGTTTTTTTGAAAATGTAACAATTTTTTTCCCTAAATATATTTACAAATATATTACAAATCTCTAGAAATACTTGAATTTTTTTTTAAAAAATCTTTGCATGGTATATATAGCTTTTTCTGTGAAATTTTTGCCTACGTTACTTTCCGATTTTTTGCTATTTTACATAATACCTCAAAATTTTTTACATCTAACATTTTTTTTTTCACTACACAGCTAAATTCTATGCAACTTTCTGAATATAATGATTTATAGAAGTTGTGTATAAAATAAATATTACTATTTTTGGTGAATTTTTCAAAATAAAAGTATCAATTTCCCTTTTTTCATAAACCAATTTTTTTTTTGAAAATGTAACAAATTAATTTTTTTTTTCCAAAATATATTCACAAATGTTATACAAAACTTTTTTATATCTTGAAAAACAGTATTAAAAATTTTATTTTGGATGATTCAGGTTTTTCTAAAAAAAAATGATAACTTTTTTGACATCTAACATACCTACTCCAAAACTGTTTCAAAAAATTTTTTTTTTATTACATAGATAAATTCTACGCATCTTTCTGAGAAAAATGATATATTAGGCCTATAAGTTAGGTTTTGTATAAAAATTATATTTTTTATTAATGTTTTTAATTAACAAGGTGAATTAACATGCGCCACCTGTAGGGTTAACACCGTACTAATGTGTAATATTTTTATAAAAATATGTGGTGGTAATACACGTCTAGTATACAAAATTTCATCTGAGGATGGCAAACACCTGTCTGTATGCATAATACAAAATAAATAAAAATATTACACATGGATTGATTTAAGCATAATGTGTATAGAATATACTATCAAAGATGCATAGGAATTCCAAAATTAAGTTTGTTACTAAGTTTTGTTTTAGCTATTGGTTTTTGTTGTTTGTTTTAATTATTTATATCTTGGTGCTTTTCTATGTGTTAATCTTAATGTAAATTTAGTTTCTATAAATATGTTATTTCTGTATTTAGGAGGCCCAGCCTTCTATCAAACAAGAAATGGCTTCATCATATGGAAATCAAAATGAAAAGTTCATAAATAATTTTGGATTAAATCCTCAACAACAAAGAGTGTACAGAGCAATCAGTGTAAGTATTGTATACTTGCATTTATTTTTAATATTTATAAAATAGACATTTTCAATTAATTATAAATCAAATAAATACACTCTTGAGAGTCCTGAGTGTTTAGTATCAACAAAATATCGTTAGAACAAAAATTCGTACAATTCTTCAATTTAAATTATAATATTAAATTATATAAAGTCAGAAATTGTTAATTTTGGTTACAGCAATGTCCTTCAGAAGGTGGAGCTACTGTAGAGTACATATCTAGCGTTTTAACAACAAAAATGCCACCCAAGGAAATATCGTAAGTACTTTGTTTTTTCTCTATACATTACAATTTATTATGGGTTTTAATGTATCCGTCTCTATAACTACCTCCTCAGAAAATGAATTATTGAAAAACTTATTTTTATGTATAACTATTTAAATGGCCAGGTCGAATAAGATAGCTTGAGCAATTCCAAATGAATCTTTGGTCTTATATATATATTCTTAACAACTTATAATCCTTTTCCTGACTAATGTTCTTCTGTTAGAAGACCATTACAACTGACGATGCCAATGAAAAGCCTTCATCAGTTCCATTCTCTTTCCCCATACATACTTTTACTTTATTAGTGTAACCAGTAGTGTTATAAATTTTAATCCTATAATTGTGCGTTTAATTTGGGATATGATGGCGGAAGATAAGTTTTCCTCTCAAAAGAATCATGCTCTCGTCTAAATCTACACCTGGGATTTTCTTCATATTGAACATATTGTTCAGCTGGGAAATAATTGGTGAAATTTTAGCTAAGCATCCTTATGCCTTGTTTTCATTATTAATGAAATACCAGAATCTTAATAATAACTGAAAATCAATAAACTCTACTTGCAACACAATTTCAGTACACAATGTTTTTGATCAATAATCAGTTAATCTTGGCATTGGGACTAAACCCATCCATAACATAAGGTCTACAAATTTCTTCAGAGTTCGTAGACCACCATTTTCTAAGCCTACTGCTGCCATTTAATCTGATTTTATCAATTACCTTTGTAGAATTTTGGTTAGATTCATAAACCATTAACTAGAAAACATCATTTGTATTGAAATATTCAACAGCTTAAGCAGTTTGTGGTAAATTGAAGGAAAACTTTGAATACCAGTAAAAAGATATTTTGTTGACTACCTTGGAACAACTGCCAATTTTCTTCCTCTCTTTTTTAAAATTTTTCTTTAATTTTTCACTAACAAATTCACCTTAATTTTTATCCTCATTAACATCTGCATTCATACTTATTTCTTCAATTGCAACATTAGTATTATACAGTAACATTCATTCCTTCGTCCTTGTTCTCAACGTCACTAATAGTTGCAGCACCATTCATAACATCATCGTCATCAGTGTTGTCCATTATTATTTATATTACTGCCCTACCTTCACTTATGGGAGTATGCTGAAGTTCACTAGACATTGGAAGGTCAATAATTCTAAACATTTTGTCATGTCATTTAAGTTGTCACTCATTGTAATATTACTTTAGAGCTAAAAACACAAGCGATTTAACCACTGTTTTAATGTGTAGCAAAGTGTGAAGCCGGAAGGAAAACAGACCATCATGTGGGAAGATGTAAGAGGGGTGGGAATAGTGGAGGGGTAGAGGCAGGAACAGCTACAATTAATAGTGATGTCAAATCAGTTGCTGTGACTTCCGTTGCGTTTGCCAACTTAGTACAACGAAATATCCCTAAAATTATTGAAAATAATAACATCCATATTAAACAATCGACATATTTGTTTACATTTAATGAGTCGACTAATCATCTGAACAAGATTAATTTCTACCCTTGGATTTTACAACTTTAAAAGCATGTAAAAATTTATTGGCAATTTACTGATTCGATTAAGTTGTTATTTAAAAGTAAAACACATCAAATTTAACTCGAATAATGCCGTAGAAACAAGTGCAGTCACCAGATTTTACAATATATATATATATAAATTTATCAACATTTAAATATTATATGAGTGATTGAGTGGATGGTGGTGAATGATAAATTATTCCAAGTGTCAAATTAGTTGCATAAATTTTGTATCATTATAATGCAGTTTATGAAATGAACTTTCGACGCTATGCGGTCAACGAAGTCTGTGTAGAAGAGTATACAGATAATGTCTCCAGTATAAACATATTTTAATTTTGAGCAAACAAATTAAATTTTTTAAGGGAATGTATTTGTTTTGTTGTTGTCAAACTTAATAATACATTTTTTACAGGAAAATCATTGAGTTCCTGGTCAATGAAGGCCATGCTTATTCAGCCATAGACGATTTCCACTTTAAATCTACAGAAAATGCATCATTCTAAAGCTAAACATAATTAGTTAGACTGTTTGTTACTGGGTATATTTGAAAATAATTGTATCATTATTATATGTCTAAACTTCATGCGATTTGTACTATAACCATTTTAGCATATAAGTACTATTACAACAACAACACTTGTGTATTATATAATCTAGCAAGATTCCAAAAGAAAAAATGTTTTGTTTTTTGTTCATTTAGTGACAATATGTGAAAATTTATGCTGTATAATTAAGCCCTATTATTTACATCCTAAGTTTGTAATGAAATTGTCATTATTATTAATAAAAAAAAATAAAGTAAATTCTTTTCTTATATAGGCTGAATTGATTTGTTCCTTAACAAACCTGGTAATACATAAATCCAGCATTATCAAATTAAGGTTTTGATCCGAATTAATATAATACTTTATTTATTTATTATTATACTGTACCACTTAATTTATTTATGTTTCTTTTTAGTGTAAAATATTAAAAATTAACTTTTGAGTTTAATGTTCTCAACTCTTTAAATTAGGTATTTTTGAGAAAAGCCTATGGAGTATTTTTTTCCACATGTCGGAACAAAAATGTAATGCTAAAAGCACTTTCTTACAGTATGAATCCTATGGTATATTCTCAATTCTTTACTATATTTTTTAAACAACACTTTTGTTTAATTATATACCATAGTATCATTACTTTCTGTCTCATTCAACACTCTGTCTTACTACAAGTTTAAAAGCACTAAATTGGACAGAAAAATCTTCTTTTTTTGTCCTGAGTTTAATTTGAACCCACATTTCAAAATGTATATACAATTTTTTTTTTTAAATGTAAATAGTATGTTTTTCCCAAAATTGATTTTTTTAAAATAATACTTTATCTGATGGACACGACTTCTTAGACATAGTGAATATATTTACGAAGGTAGTATGTAATCAAAGGTTAAGAAAGAAGATGAAATGTCCTGCACAATGTGTTGATTTTATATCTTTGTCTTAAAAAAACAGCTTTTATTTCATACATAACATACAGAAAAAAACTGTTTATATTGCAAAATTTACAGAAAAATAACATTGTTTATTTCAGTTATTATGTTGGGTATCTAAAATTATAACAAACAATTTACTGATTATAATACCAGTAGATGAAGTAATGTTATAAATAGCCAGGTACTAATTATTCTCCTTTATTTTTTGTGGCTGGCCTATAAACACCCACTACTACAGCATGGTCTCTTTCATATGGTTCTAATGTTAACTGTTCTTGAGGTTTTAATTTTTCTGATTGTAATTTCTTCACTTCTCCAGCAAATACTGCTTCTGGCTGAGCTGTGGAATCAATGCAATTTGCCTGAAATAAAAGACAAAAGTTTTACTCTCACTTCTAAATATAATGTATAATGGCGTAGAGCAATTTAGCATGAACTATAGCCTTGTAGTGGATAGTAGAGTTGATTGGCAAGATAGAGAAGCTGCTGATTCAGTTTGACACATGTTCCTGTACCAAGCACTTGCAATATGTATATCTTGATTACACGTTAATAGGATTTTCTTATAGTTAAACCGTAAATTGTATTTTCCATTATTAATATTTTAAGTGGGAACTCTTTTTGAATTGCTAACTAAAAGGAGGTATTTAAATAAGAAAGATGTTTTGTTAAAGCCAAGTGGAAATCAAAAGAAATAAAACTGAATACAATAATATGTGTTTTGGAGAGGTAGTAGTACTATCCGGCAGAATTACAAGATACATATCATATCTCATTTCTGTTCTGCTGTATAATATCAGAATGTAAGGGCAACATAGGTTCGAGTGACTAAAGAACTATCTTCTCACGTTGTAAAACATAGCATAACATTAACGTAACTTGGCATTAAATTTTTAAATTATTCAAAATTTTTGGTAAATTATTACTGTCATATAAAATGAATACTTTAACAAACACTTGCCTAAATCTCTAAAGCATCTAACATTTCTTAAATCGTATTAAATCCCAAAATTGTGAGTTATAGGTATTGTATATATTTAGTACTATTAAATCTATTTAATATTTATACACTAGGGATGAGACAATTAGCTTACTGACTAATCGTAATCTAGAATATAATGATAATTGGCGATTATGGTTAATCGCAGATTCATACTTATCTTACCGATTTGGGCTTAACGATTAGAGCTCACCTATCAATATGTTTGATAGTTTTATTTTTAATTGTCAGAGAGTATAATTATCGATTGGTAATAGAGTTTAATTACTGAATATAACATTACACTTCATCCTACATGCGTGGATTTATTCGTGGTAAGTATTAATCTAACAAAAGAAGACTGCATGGTGTTATCACCTCAAGTCAATGTGACAACAACTAACATGGAGAATAAAAGAAATGAAGTGGGAGAACTAGTTGACATTGAACTGGTGTTTGTATTTATTTTCAGGTATGTGCTTAAGCACAGTCTATTTACACGCAAATTAGTATAGTAGGAAACATAGGTACAGTTTATAACCAACTTTATCTAATTCTGATAGTTGTTTGACAAACAACTACCTAACAAACTAACTGGAGAAAACTTTTTTTTCAGAATTGGTGTAATATTATTATTATTTTTCTTTCCTAATTTCCGAAAATAATTGAAGATTGTCAAACTGGAAACCTTACTTCTTATTCCCCACTTTTCAATATTTTACTTATTGTAATTAGTTTTTCAACATTTTTGTTTTATTGGCAAAATATTATGTAAAATATTTCCCCCCTCACTCAGATTTATTTATAAATCACCAAATTAGTTTTAGTTATTTGGTAAATAATAAATAATTCACATCCACCAAGAATTATATACACTTAGCTTTAAAAAAAAATTGACACAATAATTCTCTAATAAGTGTCATCATTTAATAATCAATGGACAAATCATACCATGAAATGTAATTAGTATTTCACGCATATTTTCCAATGAAGGTTCTTTGTAGAATTGATCCAACACCTCCTAAACATGTAATACCTAAAAATGGTCAACTTGATTTGAATGTTTAAAATAACCGGGAAACGTTAGAGTTAATTTATGGGGAGGGGGAATTATAAGTCGGAAGCATGACTCATTGTACATTTAAAATAAGGGAATATTAAATTAAAATATAGATTTCCAAATTTAAATAAAATGATGTATAAAATGTTAATTATAAATTGTAATTTAATTTAGGTAGTGTTTTGTGAAAAAATATAGACAAGAAACTTGTTGTCAAGTGAACAAATTGAACAGTGCTTATGCATGCGTGAGAAAGAATCTCATGAAAGACAAGATTGTACGAGATCTCCGTGTGAAAGGACCAATAAACCCTGTATCACGGGATGTGGAAAATACCACGAGTCAGTCTTTGTCAGGAGTTTGAAGGGAACAATTGAGTGAGTTGGTTGTGTATTCTCGTAGCAGATGTATTTTGAAAAATGTAGTTCAAATAGTAAAGTAGAGTCTCAGAACAGCCTTCAAGATGGAAAGACGTGTTTTGGGGTGGAGTAGAGTTTTGAATAATGAAGTTTAAAACATTAAACAGAGATGTAAAGTGAGTCCTAGAACAGTTTTGGTTAATAGTAGCTTGTTTTTTGATAATAGGTATCAGAGACAGTCGTATTTTCTTATATAAAATAGAACAATGTGTTTGGTGCCTAAGCACGCTAAAGAGGTGAAAGCGGGTTGTCTCGTGAGCATGAACAATTGTGAGGTGTTTAATGGACTAAAGATTAATAAACAATCTAAATATAAAAACTTAATTCGAGTAAAATGGAATTCTCGAAAAGTGTGACTGATCCAATGCCGGTAAAGAATCTCACCACGTGTGTATAATGGCGGATTTTCATCAAGGATTCGACACAGCATCGACCTTAATAGAATAAACTATCTTTCAACAAAGGACTGGTAACAAGTGTTAATTAACACTTAAAACCTAATATTGTTTAATTAAATATGTAAAATTTATTATTGTTCAATGTGTTAGCTGTTATAAATTTAATATTCACTTAAATAATTATATTTTTTGGTTTGAAAATAAGAAATGTCTACCGACATTTATAGTTTTGTTCAGATAAAGTAATTTCAATATAATAAAAACAGATAATTCTAATCTGTTTGTTTTAATTAATAATTTTTTAGAAGTTGCAACAGTAAAAGTAAATTCAATATTCAAGATTTTGACCTTCTTAAAAGGAAAAAATAAAATAATTCAAATAGGATGTAAAATTTAGAAAAAATATGAAATTTAATTTGAACTATTTGTAAATGTAATAATTTTTGTTTCAATAAATCTATGTTAAGTTTCAGCACAACCAAGATTTCTTCATTTTACCTGGAAAAACATTGTTAAGTACACTTTCAAAAGAACTTAGACCCTGAGATATTTCTTAATTAATAATTTAACTTCATTTTTCAAAATTGATGAGTTAACTCATCTGGCGCCCATAAGCTGAGCAATTTAATCACTAACTTTTCTTTTTTCTTAACGAAATAAATTAAAATACAAAACCCCGTAGAAATCTTTTATTACAAACATACATATGTGTATATTTAGGAGGTGTTGGCTGATCTTGAGCCAATACCAGAATTTACACATTACTCCCAATATTAGGAGGGGGGATAAGGAGAAAGAGGGGGGAAAGAACCAAGGAATGATCCCAATACTATGAGGTATGAGGGGGGGGGGCAAATATGAAAAGACTGTGTGGAGTGGGTAAAAGAAAAGGAGAAGAAGCTTTGAAAGACAGATGATAAAACTGTTCCCTTCAATTTTTATTGGACAAATTGACATGTATCTATGATATGAATTTTGATCTCCACTATATGAATATTGTACAAGTTTTGTTGGTAAAAAAATTGAATATATGTTACATTAGAAAAGTTAATGATATATAGGAGTTGCCTAGAATATAAATAATAATAATAATAATGTTTAAATGTAAAAACATCTTCAGTTGTTATAATTATGATTTTGTAAATAATAAATAATTCACATCTATGTAAAAAGGGGGGGGGGGGAAAGAAGAAGTAGCACATTGATTAAATAAAGATTGGATCTAGTTGACAATACTCTGTTACTATGCAGTACTAGTTTAAGCTCAATTCTCTTATGTTGACAAAAACTTTAGACCCTTCTTGTCCCTTCCCTAGTCTACAAGGATAAATGCAGGGGAGGGATGATGATGTCATCAAACTAGTTTTGTTGTAGGTGTGTAGACAGTCCATCTCGTTAACAAACAAATAAATCAGTTATTTTTAATGTATCTCTGTAGGCACGATGTGCTGCACCAATGAAAGACCTATTTAATAATTTATTGCGTCCCGTATCTAAGTAAAATCTGTTAGCCAATAAAGTTTTTGTTTTTTTCAGTTATAATCAAAATAACCTCCTACTATAATTTTCTATTCAAAAATTTTAAAAATGTATGATTTTGTGATTTACTATCTGATACTAAGGATTTAGCAGAGAAAGCAAAATTAGACGTTGTTGTAACAAGAAAACAAAAAACTCATTCAAGATCAACTTGTTTCTACCCACCTTGTTATCAAGTTAGATGCAATGGACTGTTGTTTCAGTTGCTTGTTTGAAATATCTTTCCAATCACAATTATAAAATCAAAGCGATATTAATTAAAATATGAGAATAACGATTGAATAAAGAGGAAGGAACATACATTCATCTTAAATATAAAATAATTATTTATTCATCAGTCAATTGATTTCAACGTATTAGGATCCCCCTTCCCTCGTGACAGTAGATCACAGAACAAGTCATCAGAGTCTGACATTTATTCACAACAAAACCATTTTATTCAATGTAGTGCATCTTTAAAACATAAACAGTATTCCATTATGTTTGCTTATAGCCCAACTGGATTGTTAATAATTAATTACTATTTAATTACCTTGTTTGAGGTGAATTGACGATCGTGAGTCAACGAGAACGGTCACTGACAACGCGCGTCGTCCGTATATGTATGTTTTTAATCGTGTTTTTAAATGTGAATTAATATGTGTTGTTAAGTGTTTATATGTGTTTTTATATTTGAAAATGACTGACAAATAGTCGAAACGCGTCATATAAGATAGTGCAAACTACAATTAAGGATTGTTCGATGGTAACACCTCAAACAAGGTAATTAAATAGTAATAAACAGTATATTCCTTATTGTCATTTTCATTTCCGTTTGTGGCCAAAAATATGTATTTTCAAAATAAACTAATTAGTTTTCTTCTGTCAATCAAACGCCAAACAATTATACATGTTTTTATATTATTATTAAAAAAATTAAGAAACAATGGTTTAACACGATATGTTTCAAGTTTGACAATACTGGATTATTTCCAATTTTGAAATAAATTTAAATAATATTATACAGATTATAAAAGCAATTCAGTCTTCTTCAGTCGTGGAGTATTATCAAACAATTAAATTCATTATACTATAAAATATAAATATTTTATACAACTTACCAAGAAAGTAATGGGTTTAAATTAAGTTTTTTGATGTAAGTTTTTGTCTGACCGAAAGGAAATATAATTGTAAAAAAGTTCAAGAGCAACTATGTAGTCTCTCGTCAAGTCATTTATTAGGATTGCTCTTTCATTCTAACACTGAAGCCTATTTTTTGTTACATGTAACGTGCCCATATGTTTGATGCTTTATTTATTGTAGCTCATGTATCACTGAGAATGGAGACTTTGTCGTTGAAACATAATTGATTAACTAAACATATTTTTTGTGAGATCTTGTGTACAAGTTTTTGTCTATCTAATATTATCTCACAAGTCGAGATCAAAATTTATTTATCTAATCAGTAAGCCCAGAATCATCTCATCCCTAATATACACACTATTCATTGTGTAATTGACACAAAAATGTTGCATTACTCTCTTACACAAAATTTAATAAGTTGGACTCATATTGAAAATATGTTTTGCAAGTAATTTTCTTTTAATCAATTTTTATTAAATCAGTCATTGTTCCTTTGACCCTTTTTACATTACATTTTCTTAAAAAGAATCTATGTTTATAATAGTCTTGCTCATAACATATTGACCAATTTTAATGATCAAAAATGAACACCAGTTATTTAGTTATTTACCATTAGTTGATTGGTAAGACAATATCCATTTCAAAAAAAAAAAAATTAAATTATTATCCCCCCCCCCCCAATATCAAAATATTCCAAATTATATAATAAAGAAATTGTAAAACTATAATACCTTAATAGAGATAACAAAGTTCCCTCCATTTTTCAAATAAGAATGTGCATTTATCGCAACTATTCTCGCTTGGTCAGGTTGAGCAACATCAGCAAATATGCAGTCCACCATACCCACTAGCATACGATATTTATGTGGATGTCTTGCATCTTCTATAATAGGAATAATATTTGTCCTTTTCTTTGCTACATTCAACAAATCCCTCCCAGATCTGTGTGAGAATTCTATCGCATACACCAAACCTTCCTAAAAGCAAAATAAAACATAAAATATTACAGAATAAACTATCTTACCTTTTAAATCCATCATGTAACCTCTTTTGTTTACCGAATCACTCAGATGAGGTCGTTAACACAGGGCAACAGATTTATTTTCAGAAGATAGGCAACCAATTTTTAGCTAAACCGGTCTGTTATCTGCATGCATTATAACTTGTGTTTACCATGACCTTCATGGACTCTTATCGCTGTGTCATATAGGGTATTCAAATCAAATATATGTGGGTCATTAATAATTGATATTCGTTGTTCCCGTTTTTCATTTTAAATGTCCTGAAAGTTTTGAATTCTTCTACAGTGTTCATGTACCTGCCTTTGGTGGATATTTGAATAGGTTTAAAGTTACTGCTGAAGTCAGTGTAACTGTGGTTTTCGTCTATTAAGCGGCAAACAATAAGTTTATGTTTGATTTGTTACCAGAAATCGTTTTTTTTTGGTAAGACCTCTTTAAAACGTACTTTGAATGCTCTCCCAGTTTGGCCTATATACAGTTTGTCACATGTTACTTTGTACACACCGGTTAGTTCTTCTAACGGTTTTATACAGATACACTTTCAAAAGTCCCTTACCACACTTGGGAATAAACAAAATAACAAAAAACAAAAATTTTTGTCAAAAGTAAAATGTTTATTCCTATTAGACCCTTATAGCTATTACAACAACAAAGTTGTCATCTTCAGAGGGAATCTTAACAAAGACTATAAGAGTCTTTGTTAAGATTCCCTCTGAAGATGACAACTTTGTTGTTGTAATAGCTATAAGGGTCTAATAGGAATAAACATTTTACTTTTGACAAAAATTTTTGTTTTTTGTTATTTTGTTTATTCCCAAGTGTGGTAAGGGACTTTTGAAAGTGTATCTGTATATATTGTCACCACAGTGCTCTGGTCTTTGTTTAACGGTTTTATGTTTTTTGGGGTGGTATTTTTTTAATTGTATTATTGGTTAGAAAAGGTTGTTTTTTTTTATTAAATTTTTGGAAGTTTGAAGTGATTAGGAAGAATGCTACTAAATTCAGTTGATACAAAGATTGATTTTGCTTTTTCATTTTGATGTTTTTGGATTTGTTTCTGTGTTTCATGGTGATGTGTTTCACCGTCTTTAATTCTTCCTAGTAATATTGGGGCTTACGGTCGGTTTTCTGTAGTAGTCTTGTGGTTCCGTTAAAAATTATAAATGTGTGGTCAAGATATCTGGTTTAATATATAATTTGGTTGTATAATGTGTTTGGATTGGACAACAAGCACTGATTTTCATAATGGTTCAAAAATATGTCTAATAATATGCCAGAAAGTGGCAATCCCATAGCTAGTAGTTTTTTTTTTAAACATAATATTAGTGTTAAATGTGAAATAATTTTGTCTAAGTGTATTCTGTAGTAAGTTTATTTATTAGTTTGATGATCTTATGCAAGATTAATAAGTTGGCTTTGATGAGATGTCTATTGTTTCTTGGATTGGTACTTTGGTGTATAAGTTTGTAATATCAAACAAGGCGATCTTATAGCTGAGCTGAAGTTTAATTTCTTTCAAACTCGTACCAAATTCGAAAATGCTCTTAGTGTTGTTGATATTTTCCAATTGTATGTTACATATGATTTCGACTAGTTTATTGTGCGATTTTGTAACAAGACGCACAAGTAAAATTTATTAGAGACCTATAGGAATGTCAGTTTTATGAATTACCGGGCTTCCGAAAATCCACATGGTACCATTGAAACTTATTTCCAACACAGATTTCACATTAATGTTTGGTTTTAGCGTTATTGACGAGAAAATTCTGGAACCATTTGTAATATAATCCTTACAGGAGATGCATATGCACATTTTTGAAAAATAATATGCCAGATATTTTAGAGAATGTACCTTTACAAACTAAATTAGCTAGAATGATAATTATTTGAACTGGATTGGATGTGGTGGACCAATCAATTGGCCACCACAATCACAGGACTATTAGATTACTTCATATGGGGACATATGAAAACAATAGTATACCACAGATATTAATACAAAAGAAGTGTTACTTATTATCACAATTGTGTTGAAGTTATACGAAATGGTCCTGAAAATATTTTATATGGGTCAGAGTGCTGTGTACATTATGAAGGAGGAAATTTTGTACAATTGCTGTAATTTTGAGGTTTGTTATTTTGTAACATTTATTATTTCATTTATTTTTTGATATTACCAACAATGTTTAATAAGTACAAAATAAAACAATTTTCTTCCTATTTTTGGCCCCTTTTGCTATGAAATATTTATTTTTTAAAGTTTGTATTTAATTTATATAAACTTACACCAATTAGACTTAATTTTTAAATTGCAGAGCTCACAGAAAAATTTCGTTCTAGCTTAATTTTAGGTATTGTAGACAACTTTCGAAAAATGATGTTTTTAGAAAACGGTTTATAATTTTTCTAAAATTGAGTCTTTACAGCACTAAATAGAATGCAAAATTCAACTATGCATCATTCAAAATAAAAATAAATACTGAGAAAAAATATTTTTGTAATTACAAGTATAACTGTAATTATATTCTTCTTCGGCTAAGAAAGTGTTGGTTTTATATTTAACAGGAATTATGCAAAAAATCCAAATGTGCAAACTTTATTTTTTGAGAGAGAGAGAGAGAACTATTACTTCTTCAAAACTGTTGACCTTTCCGTTATAAAGATGTGAATCACAAAAATTTTGAAATTTTAATCAACGAAGCTAAACAAAGTTTACACCTGTTGGCGTTATTAGAAAATAATAACCTACATAAAATTTGTTTTTAAACTCAAATTTAAAATACCAATCAGTCCTGGGCTTTTGGCGAATTGAGAAAACCAATTGTTGCTTACATGGTCTGATTCCTCATTACTAAATAGAATAATATAGATTTACTTCATAATTATTAGAATATATACAATAAAATGTTTGGATATTTTGAAATAATACTTACTGGGCCTACAATATCAGAAACATGTGAAACTGTTGTGCCTGAAGCAGCACCTAAGTACAGCACTTTACATCCTGGAGCCATGTGTATTTTATCGACACCGCCCAAAATGGCTGCTGCCAACTTTGATCTAAATGGGTTCCACACTCTGTATTCAATCTTTTCTCCTTCATTCTGTGAACAAATACTCATATTTTAAACGCTTAATTATTTACGTTATTATGAATAGTTTGTACATTTTGCGCATTTCTTAAAATCCAATCAAACAACTATTAATAGGTAAGGAATAATCAGAATTAAAGGATTCCAAATTGGTCAACGAGCATCAGAATTACGACTAAATCTTAACACACATGATCAAATCCAATCGTCAAAATCAAACAATAAATCATTTTATAAACTTGAAAATATGTTCCAAATCACGATTAAATCCGTTATTAAAAATCTGTGATGTAAAGCCAAGTTATTAATAATCCCATCTTAATAAATGTATTAACATTTTCCACAAATAGGGCCTATAATACAAACCATAATTAGTGAACCATTAATACGAGGCGCATTTCAAAATTAATGGTCGATCTGCTATAAAAGAAGAACAAAGTATAAAATGAAAAATGCATTAGTAGTTTCAAATATATACAAATTTAGATTGTTTTTCTCCTTAGTCACCATTTCATTACAAACATTTTTGATATTGTGAAGCAAGCTTCATATAAAATTCTGCCACCTGAGATTTCAGTTAGTTTTGCAGAGGTTTTCAACTCTTTAATTTCCTGAAATC
Source organism: Aphrophora alni (assembly GCA_963513935.1). Lineage (NCBI taxonomy): Eukaryota > Metazoa > Arthropoda > Insecta > Hemiptera > Aphrophoridae > Aphrophora > Aphrophora alni. The sequence goes on along the minus strand of OY740771.1, from coordinate 37,082,306 downwards.
GTTGAGACTCAAACTGGTTCCCAAGATGTAAGAGATGGTGATCACAGGGCAGGAAATCAGGACTATAAGGTGCATGATCAAAAATCTTCCATTGGAATATTAAAAATGTTTCTATTGTTACATGTACAGATTATGCATTATCATGGAGGAGAATAATTCCTGACATCAGCATTCTTTGGTTTCTAATGGTTTCTAATAGTTTGGGTGGGTATGGAATGGACTGTTATTTCGACTCGTCATTGATTGAAATAACTGTACGATATGGATTGTATGAAAATCCATTTTCAGTCACCAGTGACTATATGGGGAAAAAAATTTGTATCTCTCTCAAATTGGGCCTCCTACGAAAGGCATGTCAAAAAAAAACATGTGCATATGTCAATTTCTGATCTTTGTGAGCACTTATCAACAATTTTTGTGAACGGTTTATGATTGCATAGTATCAGTCACAATTATTCTGAACTATGTTGTCTTTGAAACCCCTGGAAAATGTATGAAAAAATCAATAATTGTAAAGCGACAATTTTCTCTCACTTGCATTTACACACTCAGTGAGATTGTCAATCCAGATACTAAACCTGCCACTCTTCCCTTCATCATGAAAAATTGGAACGGCCATTTCTTCAACTCCTGCCTCAATTGCCTAATTTTTTCTTCACTCATTCCCCACAAATGATGGTGGAATTTCAGCATCATATCCTCTCATGTTTAGAAATTAAATATAATCACTGATCTGACTTCACAACTGGCGGGTTTATTTATTTTCACACTCATTATAAACCTACTGTCACATAAAGGCTAACAGAAATGGACTGATGTCATTATAGCGATTACATGCCCTACGGGTTGAAGCTAATGAAAGAAATAATCAGTATTGTGAATCATTCAACCTCTATCAACTCTTATTTTAGTAATGTGCCTTGTACGTATTAAGCTGTTACAGGATTTGTTCATGAGGTAATTAGCCATTTTTAGCAACCTGTATTGTTTAACAACTGATTCTGTATTATTATAGGGTGAAGTGGGGTAATTGGGATTCGAAAACATGGTAGTGTAACTTTGAAGCAGCGTAGCAATAGAATGGCTGTAGTTAATTATTTGAAATTTTGCACATTTATTATTTGGCTAGTTCTGTATACCACAGTATTTTTACGATAATTTTACTCTAATCAGGTTAACCGTGATCCCAATTCCCCCTGAAAAGCTAGCAATACTCATATAACTACATGTAATGGAATATACTATGAGGTGTGTGCATTTTGGAATATTAACAACAAAATTTGTTTAATTTGTACCTCTTAGAAATTATTAACTTATTTGATGGGTAAAGTGGGGGGGGGGAGGGGGTTCATAGTTAATGTACAAAATATTAAAACACTAGAAAAATATGTAAAAGTGTAATTAACTAAGGCTTAGCTTAACAATAATTTCTTATCAACAGTGACATTTTTTCACAACTATATTTTCTTGTAGGTGTTCTTAAATGAAAATTTATTACTTTTTGGTTGTTTTGAAGTTTTTACACTTATAAAAAACTCAACACAAAGTCACAATTTTCTCCTGAATTATATTTACATTTTTTTAAAATTTTTACTTCTGCAGTTTTTATTACACTTGTTATAAGAGATGAAGAAGATTCTAAAAATAAGATCCTTGCAAGATCCAATCAATTGTTCAAGCAACAGTACTAATATGCCCCTTTTAGAGAATGTAGCTCTGTCCCCATTAAGAGGTCATACAAAAATATAATTTTCAATAGATTTTTTATACATTTAAACCACAGGTTCTGCATCAATGAATTCCAAGATTTGGACTATATAATGTTTGACTTGTCTTGCCTCAAATGCCACTAAAACCCAATCTCCTATATTGTATGTAACTTCCACTGTCGTCTCCATTTCATCAACATCATCTTTTAGGGTAGAATATAATAGCCTATTATCTTTAGATTTTGTATGGATAGAAGACACGGGCTTACCTTGGAAAGTGGTCCTTGGTAAGGTGCGGCAAAAAACCCGATCTATTTTCTGCAGTGCACCGTTCAGCGACAGGACGTCTGAGGGTGGTGGGGGTAGGCTTGTTGGAAAGCCTACAAGACGCCATTGTCAGTAGTCATAGAGCAGTGGTCGCCTGAGCAACGCACATTTGTTATCAAGGCATATTTTAAAAGTGGCGATTCAATCATTGCTACTCAGCGGCAGTTCCGTGCGTTCTTTCAATTAGGTCGACATGGAGAAGTTCCGTCGCGTAGCACAATTATGCGGTGGGTTACTAACTTTAGAACAACAGGTTCTGCGTTGAAAAGGAAGCCGACAACGTTGATTTTCCAACGACGACACCTTAACGAGCAATAGTTTCATCCTTCTTCAATGTAGCGGATTTCACTTCTGCAGGATTTATTTTCGGTCTAGCCGAAGGGTTCCAGTGCAGTAGGTGTTTCTACGTATCAGAGCCGTAGCAAGGGAAAAACTGTTGTAATAGTTATCCATAAATAAACTATGGCCATAGTTCAGTTTTCTTTGCATTAGTTTAGTACGACATTACTGGCATGTCCCGTACCACCATAGTCTTGTAACATACCACAATACATAAAAAATCTAAGAATCAAACCATGAAAAAATCTAAGAATCAAACCATGGGGGTCGAATAAACTTTACAATTTGATTCCATACTTGTGTCGCTTCCCCTTGATGTATTGTCGGAACTGTAGCCGCCCACGCCACAGCACCATACCTTCGTCGATGCAAAGCTTTTTCTGTGAGCAATATGTGGATTCCATCTTATTATTAAAATAATCAATCAAAAATTGAACTTTACTTGCTTTGTTTTTAGGGTGAGGTCTTATTTCAAAATTTATGCACCGCAAAATGAGCAAAAATTTGTCTCGAGACATGAAATTGGGAAAGCATGTCATAAACAGTGTACGATAATGTACGGGATTTTGTTAAGTATTTCTATGTGAAAAAATACTGGAATTTTTCCGGAGGACCAATCAATGACAGTTCAAACATAAATTCTGCATATAGAAAATGACAATATGTGATTGATGTAATTGTAATTTGTACTTACGTGAATAATCGAAAATGTCAGCTCTACGACGCGTTGTTAGATGTGCACGCTGTAAAACACTCAAAATGTATATTAGTTTTATACCACAATTTAACGTTCATTAGACGCACAAACCACAATTTCTCACATACTGCACAATCCACACACAGAAAAGTAGAACTGCACTGATAACATGAAAGAAAATGAATTGGTACTGGAACAATACACAATATGATTTTTCAGTAGCCTGAAGTAGAATTCATCATGACGTTGATGTCTAACGGAGTCGGAGACTGTAGCCTAACTGACTGTAATGAAGCCGAGGCCTCGACAAGGGTAGGAAATTGACACCTTTCAAGAACCAATCAGAATTCAATTTCTGAAGGACAATATCGGATGATACATGGGGTGATGTGATGACGTAACATGGTGTACGTGACATTTCGCAGGTAAATTATAGGATGCAGGTGTTAACAACAATACAGGCAAATTAGAACGTTGTTGCCAAACTTTGGACAGCCAATATTTCACACCTGACGAAAGAAGAAAGCTTTGTCATACTGGAAGTCTGGCAACGATGTGCGTTATTGTTTTATATTATTACATTGAACGAAACAGGAAGAACAATCGTTGCTATGCGAATTGAAGGTTTTTTTTAGAAATATCATTTATACGTTTTGTTAGTTGGACTTGAATACATTATTTTCTTCTTGTTTTTAATCAAAATAAAAGGGTTAATAAAATGACGTAATATTTACGCAACATAGTCCCAGCCTTGAACGCTAGGCGTTCAACAGGAATTATGAGAGAGTGAAAGAATAATGAGAGGAATAGAAAGATTAGAGACGGATAGAATGGGAGGGTTAATCCGAAGATAGGATTAAAAGGAGGGTACCCGTAAGGTTAGGAAACAGGTTGAGAGGAATTTCCTGTTAGAAGGTAACATGGCTACAACATGCAAGCGTACTGTGATGTGTAGGAGCTTTGTGTAAAAATATTGTAGGAATATTTTAATATAAAATTGAGATAAAAGTCATAAGCGTTGTGTAGTATTGTTTATTCAGAGGGGAAACCGAGCTCAAAGCGGAAGTCAGGACAATGGTCATTCATTAGTGGTTGAGTTGGGGTGAGATATTTCTGACCTTTTATTTCATTTTTGTTGTAAAGTGAGGTTTATAATTATTCTATAGTATACTTTTGTATTTTATATACAGGGTGTGTGAAAGTTACGTTGAATTAAGGTGAAGGGTTTTTTTTTTTTTTAAATAGTTGTGGTTTAGTTTCGCATAGCAACGTTGATTTTGTTTTGTATATATTTTAAGATATGTTATTATCGATCGGTAGTTTGAAAACTTTAGTGACAGGACGTGAGTAAATCCCAGTTGCAGTTTTTAAGGTAACTACGCGTACTACTCCATCTTTACCAGGATGAGTGTGCATAATGCGACCTAATGGCCAAGAAAGTGAACGTGTATTGGGTTCAGAAACAAGAATAAGATCTCCAAATTGGAGATTGTCGCAGTGTTTCCACCATTTTGATTTTTGTTGTAGAGTGTGTAAGTATTCGACACTCCATTTTTTCCAAAGTAATTGCGCAAAGTGTTGGACTTGTTGCCAATGCTTCAAACGATTAGTTGGAATAGATGTAACGTCAGCTTCAGGTAATGATAATAAGGGTTGTCCTATTAAGAAATGTCCTGGTGTCAAAACTGACAGTTCTGTAGGGTCGGACGAAAGCGGAGTTAACGGGCGAGAGTTTAAAATTGCTTCGACTCTCGTTGTTAAAGTAATGAAATTCATAAGATTCAAACATTGATCTTTAAGGATCCTGGTTAAATGGTGTTTTGCACTTTTAACTGCGCTTTCCCATAAGATACCCTGATGGGGTGCTGCTGGAGGCAGAAAATGAAATTTTATGTTTTGTTTAACAGTAAACTTAGTTATATCGTTTTCGAAATTTGGAAGTTTCTTAAATGCGAGTAGAATATTATTTAATTTTGAAGCGGCTCCTACAAAATTTGTTCCACAATCGGAATAATAATCTGAACACAAACCTCTACGAGAGATAAAACGAGTTAACGCATCAATATAAGCTTCAGTAGACAAGTCCATAGCAACTTCCAGATGTACAGCTTTAGTTGCGAAGCAAACAAAAACACAAAGATAAACTTTAACCCTTTGTGCTCTTCGTAGTGTGTGAATCTTTACCAAAAAGGGTCCTGCAAAGTCAACACCCGTTTTTGAAAAAGGTCTAGCAGGCGTAATACGTTCTTTGGGAAGATTTCCCATGATGGGCAAATTTTGTGAAGGCCTAGTTTTGAAACAGACTATGCATTTAAATATGCAAGTCCTGATTACACTTCTGGCTGATAGTATCCAGAAATGTTGTGAAATAAGTGATTGGACTAATTGCGGGCCAGCGTGTAAATGTTTTAAATGATAAAAGTTTATTATTAACATGGTTATGTAATGTTTTTTGGGCAAGATTGCAGGATGTATAGCGTTGATATTAAGAGAAGAATGCGTAAGTCTACCTCCTACTCGAAGAATTTGATTGTCGTCTAAGAAGGGTGACAAACGTAGTAATTTTGACGTACATGGTTTATTTTGATTTAGGAGTTGTATTTCATCCGAAAAATTATAGTGTTGAATTAATTTTATTATTTTAGTCTCAGCATGTTGAAGTTCTGTGACGGTTAAAGGTCCAAATCGTTTTTGTTTTTTAGAACAATTATTAATAAATCTGAGCATCAATGCTAGGATACGTTTCAATGTTGTCCAATTAGAGTAACGAGAAAGCAGGTCCCACTCTGGTGTAGTCGAAACTATACCAATGTGGAGGGGGGAGTTACGAGTTTCAGGTAAAATGTCCATCACCTGATGCGGTGATTTTGGCCATTTATTGGGCGGATATTTTAACCAAATTGGTCCCGACCACCACAAAGGATGGTTTACAAAGGCAGACGGAGAGAGCGGACGCATCGCGCAATCACCTGGATTGTGCTGGAACCAATTCTCTGACGATACCCAATCTTGTATTTGACTTACTCGATTGGCAACATAAGTTTTAAGTCTGTAAGACGGTGTCTTGATCCAAGCTAAAGTGACTGACGAATCAGTCCAACAATGGATGAAATTTATATTATGAAATGGGGAAATTAAATTTGTACAGTACTGCATTAATTTAGCAAGTAGATGAGCGCCACATAATTCTAGTCGAGGTAAAGAGATACGTTTTAGTGGTACTACTTTGGACTTAGCAATCAATATGTGTGTTTTTGGTGTGGAGTTGTGTTCAGTGATACGTAAATAAACAATCGCAGCGTAGCCTTGTTCAGAAGCATCACAAAAACCATGTAGCTGTATGTCTTGGGCGTTATGTAAATTAAAATTGCGAGGTATTTTAATGTTTTCTAAAGCTGGCATGTCCTTAGATTAGATTAGATTAGATTAGAGATGGGGTGGAGACCCTCTTCGAGAAGGTCTCCCTGCACGTCAGCCATCGGCTTATTGTGCCCCCTATGTGCCGTTCCTGATGGATTAGAACCCTGTTCCTCGAACGAGGTTCAGGATTTTTTCCACCAGGTACGTATCCTCTTCATCTCCCGGTTGCTGGATACCAAAGAGCTCCCTCCTTCTGCGCTCGAGCATCCCGCAATCGAATATGACGTGTCTTGCGGATTCCACGGCCTGCTCGCAGAGCCGACAGCTTTGGTCTCCTTCGAAGACTCCCACTGTTGCAAGATGTTTCCTGAACTGGCCATGTCCAGTGATGAGTCCTACAACTCTTTTAAGCTGTAGCCTGTCTAGCTTGATTAATGACTTCGTAAGGTAAGTACTGGGTCCTTTAATCAGCTGTTTGCTTTGTGTGAGCCCGGGAGTCCTGCGCCATCTCTGGCGTTGCTTTTCCTTGGCCCAGTTGTTAACTGCGCTTTTAGCCATGCTGCGGCTGATACAGCACATAGGTTCTGGCCCCATGAAGGGTGTGGATGCTCCTTTCTTAGCAAGGATATCTGCCATCTCATTACCTTGGATGCCACGATGACCTGGCACCCATCTTAATTCCACCATGTTCCTTGTGGAGAGTTTCGTTAGTGTTGAGAGGCAGTCCTTCACCAATTTCGAAGTGATTAATACTGAGTCTAGCGCTTTAAGTGCTGCTTGACTGTCAGAAAGAATGAGGATTTGTCTGTCTCGAAGGCCTTTTGACAAACCCAAATGGGCACAAGCAGTGATAGCTAGTATCTCTGCTTGAAATACCGTACAGTGCGTCCCAAGACTCACACTAATGTTAGTCCTTGGTGATGAGCTGTATACTCCATAACCTGAGTTTCCTTCCATAAGTGACCCATCCGTGTACCAGACGAGAGTCCCTCTGGAAGAACCTGGTTTGTTGTTTCCTTCCCAGTCTTCCCGGTTACCTAAGGTTACCGTGAAGGGTCTGTTGAAGACATACTCAGTTTGCATTGCGTCTGGCGCCATGTCTAGCACCGAGTTTTTAAGTACGGTGTCAACTATGTCAGAGTGTCCTGCTCCAGGCAAGCCCTTCCGCCACTCATTAACACACGTCAGTCTATAGGCGGATTTCCTTGCCTCTGACATTATGTAAATGTCGAGAGGCGGGAGTCCGAGAAGAACCTCCAGAGCAGCTGTTGGGCTGCTTCTGAAAGCTCCAGTTATGCACAAGCATGCAAGTCTTTGCAGGCTTGTTAGTTTGCTTCCTGCAGTGGTTTGGCATGATTTCTTCCACCATACCACCGCTCCGTATGTAATTTGGGGTCTAATCACTGCTTCATATAGCCAAAGGGCTATGTGAGGCTTAAGTCCCCAGGTAGTACCAATAAAGCGTCTGGCTGTCATTAGCGCCCATTTCGCCTTATGTATTAGGTTGTCCAGATGTACGTTCCATGTCAGCTTTTGATCAAGGGTTACTCCAAGATATTTTGCCGACATGGACATATTTATCCGTGTGTTGTCCATGGATATCCTATCCAGGGCTGTTAAGTTTCTCCTCCTAGTGAAGGGTGGCATGTCCTTAATTAGCGTAGTCCATGTGCGGACAATATGTTCGGGCAGTTTGTCGTCCCAATCGACTCCGATTGACCACAAGAGTTGAATAATGCATTTGGCATGAAAAGTGATAGGTGAAAGCCACCCACATGGGTCATACAAGTGTGCAATGACCGACAATATTGAGCGCTTTGTATAAACGTGGTTTGTTATGTTGATAGTGTAAGAAAAAGCATCATCACCTGGTGTCCATTTTAACCCTAATATTGAAAACAAAGGTTGGTCAGGTGACTTAAAATAGAGTGGTTTTTCCCTATGAATTTCAGGGACTGTTGAAAGAAGCTCAGGGGCGTTAGAGGACCATTTTCTCAATTGAAAATGACCCTTTTCGAGAAAAGAAATCAATTCCTTTTGTAATGTTAAGGCACTTGGTACATCATGAGAGCCTGTAACAATGTCATCAACATAAATATTAGATTTGATAACCTGCGAAGCAAGTGGAAAATTGTGACCTTCTTCCTGAACTAACTGTTGTAGGGTTCGGATGGCCAAATAAGGTGCTGTCTTGATACCATAAGTAACGGTGTTTAGTTTGTAAATTTCAAGTGGTTTAGTGGAGTCACTTCTCCAAAGAATCAATTGAAAACGTCGATCATCGGGGGCGATATTAATCTGTCTGTACATCTGACGGACATTGCAAGAAAAGACTATATTAAAGCGTCGAAATTGAAAGATTATGTCAGGTATTTCAGATTGGAGTTTAGGACCACAGTATAGAGTGTCATTCAATGAAAAACCACTAGTTGTTTTTGACGATCCATCAAACACTACTCTTAATTTTGTGCTTGAACTATGTTCTTTAATTACGCAATGATGGGGTAAAAAGTAATTTGATTGATTTAAAATTGAATCATCAACTAAGGTCATGTGACCTTTGGAAATGTAGTCATCCATGAATTCAATATATGCGGGTTTTAACTGTGGTTTAGAATTTAGAGTTTTTTCCAAACTAAAAAACCTACGTTTAGCGACATCATAAGAGTTACCAAGCAAGGTTGGGTCACTCTTGAAAGGTAGTGCGGCGACATAACGACCACTGTCGTCGCGAGAAATGTGATTTATGTAATGTTGTTCACATTCCAAGTCATCATAGGAAGTTTTAGAAATGATAGGAGGTTCTTCGATTTCCCAAAATTTTTGTAAAACTTGATTTAAGTTTAACTCATTTGTAAGTAACAATGAGCGCGGGTTATAGGTTATTATTTTTGATTGAGTAGGACCAATTAACGAAAATCCAAAAATTGTCCCAATAGCAGTTGGCAAATTTGGGCCTAAGATTAAGTGTTGACCAGTTAATATCTGACCATACAGATCGGCATCTATTAAGAAATCTATTTTATTAGGATAATTAAATTCATAATCGGCTAATTTCAAATTTTTGAGTTTTGAACGTAATTCTGGCGTAACTTCCCAATTTGGTAAATTGGAGGCTATGTTATCTAAAACTATAACTGGATGATTTGCATTGATTAAGTTACCATCAAGAGTTGACAGGTTAACTTTTGTAAATCCTTTAATAACTGTTCGTAAAGTAGAAATGCCATTTAATTGTATACATGAAGGTTGAATATATAAGCCTAGGTTAAATGCACAAGCTGAAGTTATAATTGAAGTTTGGCTTCCTGAATCTATTAAAGCAGTAGCAAGTTGAAATTTATTTTTATTAGAAGTTAGTTTTAGTTTAATTGTACTCAAAACTGTAACAGTATTAGATTTTTGTAAATACATAGAAGTGTTTGAAAGGGTTTTATTATGATGTGAAACTAGGTGACCTTTTGTAGAGGTATAACCTGTCCAGGAAGTACTAGCATTTTGTGGTATTAAAGGTTTAATTTTGTTTTCAGTGTATAGTCAGCTAGAAGATTGCGGCTTTGGCGGGTTGTTTTTTGAATCTGTTTTTATTACGTCGAAATGCAAAAGTGTGTGATGTGATTGGTTGCAAGTTTTACATCTAACTTTATTTGGACAATTAGTAACGGTATGTCCAGTAGACAAACAATTAATACAATGTCGTTGAGTTTTTATAAAATCCAATCTTTTAAATGGTGATAAAAGTTGAAAATCTTGACACTTATAAATTCTATGGCCATTTCTTTTGCAAAAACTGCATTGATAGTCATTGACAGGGCTAGCAAAACAAACATTTCGGTTAGGTTGGGTTCCTGGTTTTTTGAAAGTCACAACCTGTTTTGAAGTGGTAGGTTTCGAAATAGTAATGTTTTTAACACCTGATTCAGATGTGAGAGCGTCTTCGAAATGAACACACTCATGTTCTAAAAATGTGATCAATTCTTTAATGGTAGGCATTAGATGTTCGACAGATCTACGATCTTCGAACCGTTTGCGAGTAGTAGCGTCTAATTTCCGTAACAAAATAGATAAAAGGGTTAATTCTTGACTTATATCGAAATTTAAAATTTTCAAGGCTTGAGAATTCTCTTGAAAAACATCTAAGAATTGCCGAAATGATTTCAATGAAGGATGGTCAATGTTTGGCATATCAATTATTTTGTAAATATGATGGCTAATGAGCCTTCTAGGATTTTGATAACGATTACATAATAGATCAAAGGCTATTCGATAATTTTCATGGCTAAGAGGGATATTTCTTATGAGTGCTAAGGGCTCATCGTGTAGACAGCTAAGTAAATAGTTAAATTTGTCAATTTGCGACAAACTTTCATTTTGATGAATGGTTGCATTAAATGTATTGTAAAAACTACTCCAAGTGGAAATTACACCACTGAAGCTAGGTAAGGTTAGTTTAGGCAATTTGACTAATGGTTTCACAGCATTAGCATGCTCTGAATGGTGCGATAGTGGACTAACATTTAGATCAGCAGAGTTTCCCAAATTAGGAATTAAAACGCGTATTTGTGTTTTTGAATCAATTGTTAATTGTGAAACTTCATCTTGAAGTGTGGAAACCTCCTCGATCTGTGCATCAGTGATATCTTCAACAGAAGTTGCACAATCGACATAACTTTCGAAATCTGCAGATAATTTGTTAATTAACTCAAGATATTCAAGAAGTTTTTTTTCGTGGGTTAATGTTAGATTACTGCTTGCAACTTTAGTAGATAAGTCTTGTACACGATTGTTGAGGCTAGTAAGCCTAACTAGTATAAGCTTGGCTTGACGTTGAAAAGCGTTAAATCTCATTTTGAAAAAAAAAAAAAATTTGTTTAAATTATAAATGTAGAATTTTATAAAGTTGGACTATAATATTTCTTATTATTCTCAAAGAAAATATTATTTATTAATAAAAACTAACATGTGATTAATTTTCATTAATGTAACGTAGAAAAACAATCAACTTATTTGAGGTTAAGTTTTTTGTTATTATTGACAACTGAAGTAAACATGAACCTGTTCCTAATGTTGTAAGCATAGGTTCTGTGAAAACATTTAGCAGCGCTAGAGGGTAATGCAATGACGCGAAAAGGACTGCGCAATGGTTCAAGTATGACAGCCTATTCAAAATGGCGACTATTGAAGCTTAACGCTTATGAAACTCCAATTTTTCACAAGAATTGAATAAACAAATAAAATAATGTATAACCATAGCGTAGTTCAATGATTTAAATATTTTTTTAAAACAATTCAAATGCATATCCGGTCCGGAGGACCAAGAAAATGTACGATAATGTACGGGATTTTGTTAAGTATTTCTATGTGAAAAAATACTGGAATTTTTCCGGAGGACCAATCAATGACAGTTCAAACATAAATTCTGCATATAGAAAATGACAATATGTGATTGATGTAATTGTAATTTGTACTTACGTGAATAATCGAAAATGTCAGCTCTACGACGCGTTGTTAGATGTGCACGCTGTAAAACACTCAAAATGTGTATTAGTTTTATACCACAATTTAACGTTCATTAGACGCACAAACCACAATTTCTCACATACTGCACAATCCACACACAGAAAAATAGAACTGCACTGATAACATGAAAGAAAATGAATTGGTACTGGAACAATACACAATATGATTTTTCAGTAGCCTGAAGTAGAATTCATCATGACGTTGATGTCTAACGGAGTCGGAGACTGTAGCCTAACTGACTGTAATGAAGCCGAGGCCTCGACAAGGGTAGGAAATTGACACCTTTCAAGAACCAATCAGAATTCAATTTCTGAAGGACAATATCGGATGATACATGGGGTGATGTGATGACGTAACATGGTGTACGTGACATTTCGCAGGTAAATTATAGGATGCAGGTGTTAACAACAATACAGGCAAATTAGAACGTTGTTGCCAAACTTTGGACAGCCAATATTTCACACCTGACGAAAGAAGAAAGCTTTGTCATACTGGAAGTCTGGCAACGATGTGCGTTATTGTTTTATATTATTACATTGAACGAAACAGGAAGAACAATCGTCGCTATGCGAATTGAAGGTTTTTTTAGAAATATCATTTATACGTTTTGTTAGTTGGACTTGAATACATTATTTTCTTCTTGTTTTTAATCAAAATAAAAGGGTTAATAAAATGACGTAATATTTACGCAACAAACAGTTTGTTTTGTTTTCCAATAATCTTCAAAACGGGGCAATTTATGTATCCCATGAGTAACAATAAGCCAATGAAAATCCGCAAGTCATCAACGCTGATGTCCTTCCACCTATGAATTCGTGAGCCTGGTATAGTAGAGTGCCCACAAAACATTTCCAATGCATACTTATTGGTAGCCGCCACAATGCCTTCCAAAAACACCACATCAACCAGTATATTGAAAAAGCTAATTGGCGTTATTTCAATAGGTAAAGGGACTAGGAATTTCTCCTCTTTTGTAAACGGTATTTCTTTCATACCTATAGTGTTGTTTGCACTCCATTGGGGCAGATTCAATGCATAGTCAGGGTCCTCAACATCTGACTCCACACTCTCGTATGGCTGATCATCTAGGTCCGGAACATGTGACGGATCGTCCTCAAACTCGTCTTCATCGGTTGTAAGCAGTACATTAGGTGTATTTTTAACAAAACTTGGTCCTGGAGGCAAATCCATGGTTATTATACAAACACTACATGTTCACAATTACAACTGTCCACATAACCAATAAAAAGTGACAACTGGGAACGAAGACCACCAAAACGCGGGAAAAGTATGTCCCAACACGAGGAAAAAAAACACATCTCACAGACTGAGTGCTGGAAGCACACTGATCCAATACAAGAACAATGGAGCTGTGTGGTAGTTCTACGTCATGCACGCCGGGCGCTGCTTGCTGGTGCAGTAGCGCTACCGCACCCACAGTCAACGTGTTAATAAATTAAAGATGAGTATTTAAAAAAAAATTTGAATTAGAAAAATACAAAATTAAAAATTAGAATATATTCTAAATTGTGTTCTTTATTGAGAATAAGTTAGCTGAAACTTGTATTTTTGTTAGATTGGAAAACCATCAAAAATAATATAATATGAAAACACAGGTTCAATTTAATCAAATTGTGCAGTCAAATTATGATATCACATATTGGGTATACATTTTTTATGACACAATATCTTGTTGGATTGTAAATATTTTTGTCACTACATTGACGATTGGATCTGGGATTTCATGAAGTCACCTCATCAACTGAAACTCTAACATCACTAACTGATAGCACAGTCAACCTTTAGCATGTTATGTAACATTGCTCACGTCCAGGTTTTAGTTCTTTTCAAAATAGTTATCAATGATTAAAATTGTTATCGGGTCTTAATTTTTTTATTAGAATGCTAATTTGGGATAAAAATAGGTTACATTACATTTTTTTTCTAAATTATAGGTTTTATTTTCAACAAATTATAGGTTCAATTTTTGCGAACTTACCTCAACTGATATCCTCTTTTCTCCATAAACAGCATCTCCGGGAACCATGTTTAGGGTGACTAAAGCATCTTCTTTTCCTCTTGCAATGAAAACACCAGGATGCCGATGTGGTTCAATAACTACACTCTTTCCTCCTCCAAAGCTTCCTAAATAAGAAGTATTAGATATTAATTAATTAATCATTGTCTGTTACATACAAATTAGGTATATTTATCAACAGTACTTAAAAATATGTAAAGATTCAAACACATGATTTTCAGTTAAAATTATACGATTTTGGGAAACATATAAAATTTAATCTAATCTATATATTTTAGAATTTATATATTTTTTTACTAAAAATGATGTTTGAAATGCCATAAGATCATTAGGCAGAATAGTAGGAAAATTGGATATTGATTTCTTTTAAATCAATTTTTGTTAACATTCGATTCTAGAAGTAGCAATTTATTCAAATTATAAATAAATTAGTGATGATTTTCAGTATATTGATTTAAACATTTATTGTAACTTGAATAAGTTAGAAAAAAAAATCAACTTGTAACTTTTTTAATTCGCTAAGTATTCAGTTTTTTATATGAAGATCTGATGAGAAACAATACACCAATTAATGACAATGGTGTGTACAATTCATAAGTTGTGTTTTTCTAATGAGCATTAAATTGTATTATATAATATTCAATAGAACTTTTCTTTCAATATTTTTATTATTTCAATAACACGTGAAATTTCTGTAATTTTGTTTAAAAGTCTCATTTTCAGTGATGATTTGAATCCATAAAAATAAATATAAAAATAATACACACATACATACAGAGTAGAAATAAAATCTTCAACTATTTAAAAAAAATTTAGTCATATCGATTTAGGACTACATGAAGTTTGTGTATAAACTTATAGTATGTTATACGTGTAAAGTGTTATATTTATGATATCTCATCTATATCCAGCTATTTACAAAAAAACCATATGAAATGTATGAAATTTAACTTTTTCTAATACTGCAAATTTAATGTTTTAATTGTGTGAGACCCATATTACTTCACTAGACTTTGATTTTTATCTCAATAGAACATTGTAATACTCATTATACATCATAAAACAACTTCAAAATGGTTTTAAACTGCTTTTTAAATAAGAAACAAAGATACTCACTCATTAGTAATGATGACACTTTTAGAATTAAAGAATAAATAATCTAACTCAATGTCCCACAACTTACCTCGTCCCCCACCACCGCCACGACCTCGTCCACCTCCCCTTCCACCACCTCCTCGACCCCTTCCAAATCCACCTCTACCACCGCCACTATCCCTTCCTCCAAATCCACCTCTACCACCGCCACTATCCCTTCCTCCAAATCCACCTCTGCCGCCGCCACCACTATCTCTTCCTCTAAATCCACCTCGGCCACCTCCACTATCCCTTCCTCCAAAACCTCTACCTCCTCCTTGTGGAGAAAATCCTAATATACAAAAAATAAAAGTTACATTTGTTAATATTATCAGAAAATTGACATCTTACATTTATGAATGTATTAAATTTAATATTTAGTTTGAATAATAACTTGATACCGTATGTGTTTTTCACTAGTTCTGAATATGAAACCACACACAGTTATATTTAAAAAAAATATCAACTTACATTATTTCACTTTTTCAAAGAACATCTAAGTAAATCATTTATAACCGAAACATTTCCAAGATAATGATATGTGAATAAAATAGCCATTAAGATACCTTGCTATTTACAAGTCCAACTGGTTTCAAACAAATATATTTTTTTTACAATTTTAATTTAAAACAAACAGCCTAATTATACATCAAATTGTCAGATTTAGGAAAATAGATTTTTTTTAACATTTTAAGTATTCCCCCCCCCCCCTGTGGTTTAAAGGTGAGAAACCTCCCATCATCACCTTGAAAATAGAGACCCTTTAATTCTAAAATATTCTATTTGCATCATAGTTGGAAGAGAACAAGAGTTGGTCAAGAACGACCAGAGAAGGATTTAACCCAAGACTATAAAAAGAAAAGTGTAGGTAAGGTTACCTCGGGAGTGCTACATCTTTACTCAGTATAAGTGAGCCTTTAAAGAGGTCAATATTTCTCTTTACTGTCAACTTTTATGAAATGTAATGAATAATAGCTTCCACCTAATTTTTTGGTAATTATTAAGAACAGTGTGACCATTATCCTAAACTAAAATTACAATAATTACTATAGGCCTATACTGTAGCCTGTAAAAAACAAGTAAGTAACTTTAAAAAATCAATTATTATATTTTAAATCTAAAAATGGCAAGTAGAAAGTAAAATGTAGTTTTATGAATAATATTTTGTAAAGAAAAAATACCAATTTCAAAAATTTTCATTAGAAAAAAATATTTTTGTGGAAAAAGTACAAAATAACTCAAAAAAGTTTGGCCAACTTTGAAAAATTCACAAAAATAGTTATTTTATCCAAACCCAACTTGTTATATACCATTATTTAGAGAAAGTTACATAGAATTGAACGGTGAATTTATAAATTTTCTAGAATCATATATATTATATTAGAGGTAGCTAATCAAAAATGACAAAAAATGTCTTTACGTCACAACAATTTGCACAAAAAATTCACAAGAACAAACTTGTATAAAATAGCAGAAATATTTCTTTAGATTATTCAAACACTTACAAGAATTAGTTGTAGAATAAAGTTGTGAAGCTAAATCTGTATCAATAAAAACATAACAAATAAATCACTACAAATTAAGACATAATAAACTCACACAATTTCAAACTTAATAAACACCTTTAGCGATAACATACAAAATGGTTATGTAAATCCATGACAAAAAGAAACATGATACCCTTTAAAATTACTATTTTACTTGTACATTTTAAAGAAAATATCTCCAACACAAGGGACGTGCAATATACCAAACGAAAGCTCTGAATTGTGTCTTTACATTGATATAAAGATCATATTAAGTGTAAACACATTCGGTATTAGTGAAATTCCATATTAAGGTAAACAATAACTCACATGTATAATTTCACAAATCAAAATTATATATAGCCACCTTACTACCTTGTAAGGTAAAAATTCGCGTACATACATATTTTAACACTTAACTCCCTTAATGGACCTTAACCTAGAAAAGTTGAATTTATGTTTTTTCCCCGTGTTGAAAACTTATTTTATTAAGAAATAAGGACATGTAGAACATGTTTTAAAAAAATTCAAAAAAGCCCTGATTTTCTTTGTATACAATTACCGTTTTAACCTATAAATACGTCAATTTAATAGTTTTTTAGATTCTAATTGTTCAGTATAAAAAGTTCATTGAAAGAAAACATTATTTGGTAAATGTTTACTTTAAGATAGTGCCTCCTTTTTTGGAATTTATTATATCGTCTACTACATACCTTACATTTAGAGAATAAATAATGTTTTTCTTGTGCAGATCACTATTTTTCACTGAAAAATCTCAATCTAAAAACTACCAAATCCGACTTATTTATAGGTTAAAACATAATAGCAATGTTAATAGTTAATTTTAATGTTGACATATGCACATTACACAATGAGACTACGCTAGATCGCTATTTCATATCACAACAGGTTTGTCCAGGTTGCCTTTCGTATGTTTATGAAGTTAATAATTTGTTTACTTTGCGATATAATTATATATCACGACAGGTTTGGCCAGGTAGTTATATATAAACACCTGGCCCAACCTTATATATATATATATATAAAACCACCAGGCCAAGCCTTTCGTAAGTTTATTGAAGTTGATAATTTGAAATTAGATTATTAATATGGAGGATTCACAGCATATCACGTGATCTGTGATCACAGATATTATAGATTGAAATATCTTTAGTAAAATATGAGACGTAAATGTGAGAATCTGCCATTATATCTAACCTATAAATACGTCGGATTTGATAGGTTTTTTTTATTGTGATTTTTCAGTGAAAAATAGTGATCTACGCAAGGAAAACATTATGTATTCTTAAGAAGTAAGGTATGTAGTAGATGATAAAAAAATAAAATCCGGAAAATAAGGCGCCACCTTAAAGTATACATATACCCATTAGTTATTCTTAATAAGTAAGGTATGTAATAAACGATTAAGAAAATCCCGAAATTTAGCAATCACCTTTATGTAAATAAATACCAAACATAATTTAAAATTTTCAAAATAAGGTAAACGAATTAATACTATGTAGTATAAAAACTATGTAGTAAACGAATTAGACAAATTTTTTAAACTAATATGTACGTATATTGACTTACTAAAAACTTTTACCAGATGAACATAGGCTATGTGATTAGTAAAGAATATAAGTAGATTTACATATTATTCCAGAAAAAAAAGGTATAGATTATTTAACAATAGGCTTTAACAACACATCAAAATATTCTCCTTATATAATAATTAGTATAATCAGTGCCTACGAATTTTAAATAACTTAACATTTTCAGGACTAAGTACTTAACCAAAAAGGTTTGGCAGCATGGAGGGTAACTTTGTATAACCTAGAAAAAACAGTTCATTGTTCTTTTTTAGTTTTTCCTTTACATTATTCAAAATTCCTATGTAATTTTATTATTGAATTTCTTTTAACTTTAGACTCGAGTCAATTGTAATAAAGAATCATCAAAATAAGATTTTATGGTCAATCATGTTGTGAAAAATTTTGTTTCCCGTACTAAAATTGGTCAACAAGTTATATTGGAAAAATAATGGTAGTTTGGCAATTTGTATTTTCTTTAAATTCAACACTTACCTGGTCTTCCCATTCTATGTTACAGCAAAATATTTGTAGATATAAATAACCTAACAAATTACTAATAAACAAAAACTCCCGAGTACACGTGAAACCGGTGAAACTGTTTTTCTTAATGCTTCTTCAACAGGCTGAGATATAAGCAGGCAGTGTAGCCCAATGTTTCACTTATTATTCTTTGTTCACTGCCTTAATAATGGTGAAAAGTATATATATTTTATCCACTGTTTTATAAACACAAGTATTATATGACACAAAATGTTTGATATATCTCTTGTGGCTGTTATTTTTTTAATTTAATTTTTTTCTACGACCAAAACACATAATGTTATTTACATTATATATATGTTCCTATAATTTAATTGTCCTAGCAGTTAGCAGTGTATTATTAGTTTAGATGAGAATAGTACAATGGATATGAAGTTGATGATGGGGATTTTAAGTATGTTGGTATGGATTATTTTTCTTCTCTGCCAGAGGCCCATCAGGCATACTGAAATGAAAGGGTTGGGCCACGGAGGTGAACCCAAACCAGGTTAACATAAATGTTATTACAGAATATGTAAATTTGGTATTTCTAAATTTCTATAACTGATCCCTAGTATTTCATGAAAACATTTACAATAAGAGGAGGAAGGAAATAGAAGCAGGCAAATTTACCAATGCCTACACAATATATTTCTATAGTTCTAGTCAGGATACCATGTGGTTTGTATAAATAACTTTGTTAAACCGTGGATTCCAACCAATATCTGTAGTTTAGTTTACTATAACCAATTGAGCGATAGATAAAATACATAGATTATCATATACCTGTGAGGTGGGCAAATCCTAATATTATTTTTAACGTTAAATGCTTCAATGAAACAGATATAGTAATAGTTAACTTGTACAGTAAACTTACAAGTAATGCATAAGTAATAAGTAATGCATAAGTAATAAGTTTACATTTTTCGCCATATTTAGTTAATAAAAATACCTCCATCCTCCATGTCCATGGATAATTATTGTTAAAATATTAAAAGGTAACCGAACTTAAAATGTATGCAGAAACAATTGATAGGCTAGTATTCAGTAAAAAAAAATTCTTTTCGTACTATAAATTAGAAATCCATTGCAATAATAATTCCATTTTACATAATATGGTGTGGAATAATATAATCTATCAATTTTTTTTCTCATCATAGCCCCTGTATGAATTTCCAGTCCTTTAAGTAGGATATAAAATTGCTGGTATTGCAGAATATAATAAACTTTTTACTGAATTATAAACAAGCACAAAATGTAATTTAGGAGCGAGAGGAACTCGATTTTACAGTAGTTAAAAAATATTGTAGACTAATTGGTTAATTTGATTAGCTAGTAATATTTTAACTCAACTAATAACTTCTATCGTTCTGGTATATAATATAGGTAACAAAATCGTTGATCGTGTCTATAGAGATCGGTCTTTATTGTCGCTTACTTTACTTTAGATATAGAGAAAAATCATGAATTTAAGCTCGATTTGCACTCAAATATTCTTAAATAGTAAATCAAATTTCATATAAATTGAAATGTCAATTATGTGTGTTTTGATTTTTCAATAAATACAGTAATAGAAGAGGTACTTTTATTTATCTATAAGAGGAACAACAAATTAATTTTTATGGCTGACGTGATGAATATTCATAATATTATTAAAAACTTGTTAAAATTATTTTGTCACACAATATTTAATTATTACCATTAATATCTACACAAAAATATTATCCTTTTTATTATTTTAATTTTTTTTTTTCACCATCCTTTATGTGCTTTGAACTTATATCTTATAGCATTTTGGATTGTGTTATGAGTATAAAAATACCATACCTATCAAAATGTTGTTTTAAACAAATCTTTATGTTAAGCCGCGTTTACACCGGAGTTTGAAACACGAGTTGCAAACAGAAATTGCAAACATCTCTAAAAACGCTTATTTTTAGACGAAACATTTCGCTGTTGCAAACAGTTTTTCAGTGTTTGCAACAGAAATTTTTGTTTCCACCTGAAGTCGGTAAAGGTCAAAGGGAGTTGCAAACTTTTGTTTGCAACACTGGTTTTGGTCACTATGTGCCGTTGAAACACGAAACAGAAACATTTCCCCGCCATCCCTACGCTGCCACCTTCACTCTCACTCACGTGATCACTCGCACCACCCTGTCTCGACTCAAGTGTCATTTACCCTGTCTGGACTGCTACTAGTTACCTCGTGCTTGTTGTGAATTCTCTCGTACTTGTTGTGAGTTATCTCGTGCGTGTTGTGAGTGATCAGTGGTGAGTGACAATGGAAAATTTACTGAGTGAGATGGAGTGGGGAGAAGACAACATTCTAAAGTTAATTAGCTTGTACAGAGAGCAGCAAGTCCTGTGGAACCAAACTATTCCCGATTACAAAAATAAAAACATGAAAAACTACGCATGGAATGACATTTCACGTGAAATGAATTTAAGCAAGGCAGAGGTACAAAATAAAACGAGGAACCTCATTATTCAATTCAATAGAGAAGCTAAAAAGGGGAATAAGTCTGGATCGGGGGCCGACGATGGGAAAACCAAGTGGAAGTTTTTTCAACCAATGATGTTCCTGAAGGACAAAACGATCCCCAGGCAAGCTCGAGAGACAGCGGGGGAGCAAGAAGCAGTAGGCCCACAGGTAAGTTTTTTTAATAATTATGTATATTTTTACTGAAAAAAATTTACAATTTACAATAAACATTTTTACAATTAAAAAAACACTAATGTAAGTTTGTGCTAATGTTAAATCAGGATTACACTACGATTTCACATTGCCTTAACCTAATGCTTTTCCTGCCAGGAGACTGATCCTTGAGGACTCTTAAAATATTCTTCAAACTCTTTTCGGATCTCCTTTGCTAGCTCTGAGGGTTTCCTAGGAATCCGCTTTAGACGGAGAAGTGTCCCCTGGGGCATTCCATCCACCCTCCACTGGCCAGGTGCAAGAGTTCCACTTGCATCTTCACTATCGTACGTCCCTGAGGGATTGTACGATGCACTTGACGACTCGCTCCTCCTTAAAAAGTTGTGCAGATTCGCGCATGTTAATACAATTATTCTTTCAGCGTTTTCTGGTTCAAGAAGAAGTGGTTTTCTGAGTACTCTAAACACTACCGATACAATTCCAAACACATTTTTGACGACTCTACGCGCACGGCATTGGCGATAGTTAAAGGTTTGTTCAAGACTTCCTTTATCGTGGAGGTCTGGAAATGGTTTCATGATGTTTGGTTGCAGAGGGAATGCATCGTCTGCAAGCAGGACGTAAGGTACTGGATAGGTCCTCCCTGGCAACATTTTGGGGTTTGGAAGGTTCAAATCAGATTCATCCCAAAGTTTCTTGATTTTGCTGTGAGCAAATACACCACCATCAGAAATGCGTCCTTGGCATCCAACCGAAACATAAGTGAAACAATAGTTTGCATCTACAACTGCAAGCAAGACAATGCTAAAGAATCCTTTATAGTTGAAGTAGTCACTGCCAGTGTTGATTGGTGCTTGTAGCATTATATGTTTCCCATCTATGCTGCCAATACAGTGAGGGAAGTTCCATTGTCGGTTATACTCTTCAGCGTGATGTAGCCACTCATCTTTTGTAGAGGGAATCAGATGGAAGAAATTAATTATCTAGTACAGCCAGATTAATGCTGTGCCACATTTTTCATTAAAATTTTAACGGGATTAAAGCGTTTTAATGCATGTTTTTGTGCTATTTGGACATTACGCAATAATTTGTAATGCATATACAAATAAATTAATTATCATACTATTAAGATACCCTCTTTTTTCCAGGATGGAACAGAAGTAGACGAACCAGCTCCTTTTGAAACCAGTGATATTCCCCAAACAAGTGGTGGAAATATTTCCACGTGTGAGAAAATTTCGTCTGAAATCAGCCCCTCCACTAGTAATAACCGTAAGCACTGCAAACGTAAAAGGAACCCAGAGGCCCACGAAGCATATGAAGTTATGAAAAAACTTCAATCACAGATGAAACAAAAAGATGACTGCGATGTATTCGCTGAAAATGTTGCTTGTCAGCTGCGTCAAATCACCGATATTCGATTACAAATTATAGCAAAACATAGAATAAATCAAGTTTTGTTCGAAATTGGAATGTCTCAATTCGACATTTATTCTAACCCGCCATCAATTGGATCTTCTAGACCTTCAAGCGCTGGTATGGAACATCAGTTTACACCAATGCGCTCGCAGTCGTCAACAATCTGGACAATGGTGATGACTCCTTAAAAAAAACCTATACAGAATTACAATAATTTTGTTTGTTGTTTTTGGCCCTTTTTCAGTTTTTGTTTATTGGCCTATGATATACTTTTTTTATTTAAACTTTAAGTGTAGCCAAGTAGGCCTACATTCATTTCTAAATGTATGATAGACCCTAATAATGGACTTGTGGTTATGTAACCTGTAATGTATTAAATAAATGTTAACGATAATAAAGATATTTTCAGTGATTAGTTCTTAAAATATTAGTTATTATTTAAAAACTAAATATCCCTAATTACCTTTACGTTGTCTCCCAACAAATCTATCAGAGCAGCACACACTTCTGGTACAAATAAAGAAGTACCAGTAGTAGATTTTATTGCTTAAAATTATAAAAATATATTTGCTATAAAATACCCTAAGACCTTTTAGGGGTGAGAGTGGGGGATTCTTAAACAGGTTCTGAGTCTTAACAACAATATTTTATATTACATTATTTAAAAATGGCTGTCAAAATAACAAATATAGGCTATGTGTAGTCTACTTATAACGTCTTACCTTTATGTTATCCTTCAGAAGATCTATCAAAGCCTCGCACACCTCAGGTACAAACAAAGATATTATATGGTTGATTTTGATTTTTTGAACAGGTAACTCAAGAGTGTTATGTCCCAGTTTTTATGACACTCTAAATGAAAAATGCAGAACTGTGTTAATAATTATGTAATGAACATTTTTTCAAATCCTTATAAGGAATTTCATATCATGGTATAACAGAAGTTGGAGACGGTACGAGCATTGAGCACGGGAGGAACTACGATTTGGAGACATCCATGGAATAAAAGGATACCAGGATTCATCTCTACGAATATTATTTTATATATATAGATGTTGTGGTATAGACATCATAAACAATTCATTATCTTAAGTATGTGTATTATGAATATAGTATGATTTTGCTAGATGTATTTGTATTTTTATGTTTGTCAGGATAAATTCAAAATAATAATTTTTTTTTTTTTTATATAATTAAGTCTCCTTTTGAGACATAAAATATCATTCTTTAAATAATTTAAATTCTTTTAGTTGCAACATTAAAATGCATAGTAAGAAGTACATAAAACATAACTTTTTGATTTTAAAATAAAAAAGTCGACTCAGATAAAAGATTTTTTTTTGAACAAATGTTTAATAATAGAATATATATTATCATTCATATTTCTGATTGTATTTGTAACATGAAATGTCGTTTTAATAAATATTTGTGTACAATTTCAGCAGAACAAGAGTTTTGAATCTCTTAATTATCACCTATTACAAAGTACCTCTTAAAAAGAACCTTTGACCTCGAGAGACAGTAAATTCAATTTTTTACATTTTAAAAATTGGTGAGTTAATTCCACCTGGCGCCCATAAAGTAGAGCAATCTATTTCAATTCACTTTTTTTTTTTAATTATTATTAGTTAACAAAGGTATTTAATAATTATTTCAGCTTCTCCCCTCTCTATAGTTGCACTAGCAAGTTCTTTAAAGAAGCATAAAGAAGCAAGTCCTTTAAATTTAAGTGGTGTTTAACACGTTAAGTGCCATGGGGGGCCGATCGGTACGACAGCTAGCTCATAGTTAAAGTCGCGTGTCGGCCGATCGGTACGACACTGCCGTCAATGCAAGATTTTATTTTAGATTCTTTTATCAGGAAGTGTTGCAACCTAGCGGAAAACACATCCACTAAGTGAAAAGTAGGAGATTGTAGCTAATAGCCGTAGATATTTCATTTTATTATCTTTAACTAGTGTTGCGTAACAACCAAATAAAATACCTCAACAATATGTTAATTTCGTCGTACCGATCGGTATGGCAGCGAATTTTTCAGTTGGAATTATGGATTAATGCATTAAAACAAGTAATATACAGTTAGAATATATAGAAAAGTTAACTATTACGGTAAGCAAAATAATAAATTTTGCATATTTTTGTGTAAAACATTGAACAATTATTACAAAATTGGAAAGCAATTTTTAAAACGGTTTAACAATATTATTTATTTACAATTTACTTTTTAAAAATCATTTATTTATATTATTACTGCGTAAACTGTAAGATGAAAGCATTTTGAAAGCAAAATGAAAGCATTTAAAATCTGTTATTGACAAGTATTGGTGTTGCGGTTGTGGTCCTACATTGCTTTTGTAAGCTAGCCAAGCATTTACAATGTAGATGCCAAATAGTAAATGCATGTACTGCAACTTTATGATACCGTCTTCTTTCGTATTGCTGAGTTGTACGACGACATTTGATCAGCAACATCGATGCCAGGTTTTTGCTCATTGTACTCTGTTATCGCAAGAGGCTTGAAAATGACATTTCCTCTTCGTCCCCGCTTTCCAGTTTGATCCATGTCGACTTGATGTTTACGTGCAATTCTGCAATTACTCAACATGTTTCCCACCACTGAGTCATGTGTTACCAACATCACAGACCTAAATTATCCTAGGAAATCGATTAAAAGTGCGGTCGGTCAATCGGCCGACACGTCAAATTCCAAACAAAATATGGTATTCAAAATGACATGCCGAGCCGATCGGCCGATCAATTTTTTGAATGTTTTGTAAAACAATTTCTCAAAAAATCAGTTCTCCATATAACCATAAGACCATATATATACAGGTTATGTTATTAAAATTGTTTATTTAAGTTGGCACTGTACGATAAAAGTGGCACAACTGGCTTGGCACTTAATGTGTTAAAAGTAAGTTTTAAAAGGCTTTAAAACATAATAAATTTCTAAATGACTAATATAATTGTAGCAACAATCTTGTAAAAAATGTGTTATTCATAATAACTTATGTTACTGACTAATGAAAGATTGTCTAAGTAGAAAATCTCAGGATAAATTACACTTTAAATATACAGTATTATACATATCTGACATTCAGGAAGATTCATTTTAATTAAATAAATGATTAAAAATGGTTACTACCATATATAGCATAACTAATTTTAATGTAAATTTGAATGTATAATGTATATAATATAGAACTGCTTAAAAGAGTTTTGCAAATTAAACTCATTTTGTTTAAATAATGTCCATATTTCATTAATAATAGGTAAATGAATGTTGGAAACTGTTATCAAACAAATATTCAGGATAATAAAGATTAGACCCCAGTATTGGAGGTAAATGAATGTTGGAAACTGTTATCAAACAAATATTCAGGATAATAAAGATTAGACCCCAGTATTGGAGCAATCTCAATTCCTGCAAACCCATGTCTTTGACTTGTGCCTGATTTATGGTGGTTTCTGTAAATTCATTTCAATTCAGAACTAGAAGGACAAATAGTCGGCATAAAATTAAAGAATAATGTTCAATAATATATGTATCATCAAAATTAGAAATTTTGCTTTATTTCTACCGAAGATCAGTAGCTTCCAATTATTTTTCCTATGATGGCCAAGAATAAATATGTGAACCTGCTATTGACTATTTTTGATTCTTTCTACATACTATATTCTAGGGTCAACTTAAGAATTGTTCATCTAACACTGATTAGTCTACGTTCAACAAAGGACCAATACTACAATGGACTCTCTATCCACTTTTTCATTACCAGAGAGATAGTCTTGTCCCCTTTAAGCTATACAAAACTTTATCTATTTGCAAGAGAAACTTTAATCATTTGCAGTTGAGTATTTGTGAAAAGGATTGATTGGGCTTTTAGTGTAGTTTGTTACAAGTAAACCATAATAAATTCTCTTTTGGTAACCAGAAATCTCATAAATTCAGGCATGGATCAGAAAGAACTCCACCAAAAATAGAGATGTAATTTCTAATTATGAAAGCAAGACTAAACAAAAATAATTGTGTCCCATCTATTTAAGACATTACCAATTTTGAACAATTTACCTTCAAATATTATTTTACTTTTTTTTAAGTATGGTACAGATTTTAATTTTTTTTTTTTAAATTTTGTTTAACATATTCACGCTGAGGATATGTTTATAGGGTACTCAAATGATGAAAATTGTTTAAATGTAAATCGCTCTTTTATAGTTTAGTTGATAGTACTATGAGTAAATAATGTTGTTTTTATATAAATAAATTATTTTCACTATGACGTACAAGCACACTCGCTACACCCTATATCAAATAATGATGCGATGTGCAGTGGATGCACATGTGACCTCTGTAAAATAATTGGGTATTTTGTTCAATGTATGTTTGACAATTAATTTGTATATCTTTTATTTTGTTCATAATAATAATAATGTCACTTACATTTTCATTAACATTTATGTCAATCTTTACATTTATTTACACTTGCATCACTTACTGTGTTGCTAATTGAATAATTTCCATCTAGCAAAATATCGCTAAATTCTAGTTGTTATTTATTATCAGAGTCTGATTCATTCACACAAAAGTCTTCACCCATTAGGTCTACATCATCATCTATAGACATTTCATATTTCTCTTCACTGTCATGCTCAATTTTGTCTATTTTTATTCACAGTAAGCATGTCTACGTTGCAATCAGCATCTAATAAACATATTCTCTGTTTAATATCATTTATCACTCATTACAGTTCAAAAAACTAACTCACAAAGGAAATATAAAACTAAGAATACTCACTTTAAAAGTATCCTACTATAGACATATACACTTGACCTCAATTCATTAACTTCAGCCTACAGTTACCTGCCAAACTGAACGTTAAGCTAAGACACTAGCACGCCCTCCGCAAACTGTGTACACTGTATTAAATGCACAAGTAAGCTTTCAGCAGTGAACTTGTTAATCAATAGCCCCATAACTTTCATATTCAATTTGATAATTTATTGATATATTTTGTAATTAATTAATTTTATGTAATTAGAGTGGCCCAAAAATCATAGGAATAACAAATTAGTTATAATATATATTTATATTACATGTATACAAACAGCAGTTCAACATTTATTAAATATTAAAAAATCAACTCATCTGTTATTTTTCTTGTTGTAGGTGAAAAATATTGACTATTTAAGAACATTGAAAGATTATAGAGCTCTGTAAAGAATACTCCCAGAGAGACAATGCAGCAGAATCATGAATACCATGATGAAGCACTGTTGAACACCATGACCACTGTTGCAAGCACTGTGAGCCAACTGCTTGAGAAATTCAAGACCACAAGAGGAAATGGTCTTGGTAAATGTATTGGAGAGTCCAAAGAAACTAACTCACTGAAAAGCTTGGAACTGGGTAATTCATTCTTTGGACAAGTATTCAGCAAATCTTGAAAATGCTCCAGATTCACCCCTGTAGGCCTAGAATTAATTGTTGGACCATGTGATAGAAGATGATACAGAGCATCATGTTGAACTTTACAATTGGTTTCTTGAAATGTTGGAAGAGGATGCAGGGTTTTTATTCACAGTTGTTATGTTCTCCGATGAAGCTAGCTTTTACTAAACTGACAAAATTTGCATTATTGGTTTGATGACAATAAATATCCAGTAACAAAGTCCAAGGAGCTATGTGTTATGGTTTGGTGTGGTTGTAACTATAGGAAAAAAATCAAGGGAGATGACTTTATAAAAATGTTTATTGATTACAGTTGGGGTAATGTTTTAATTACAAAATAAAAAAAAATAAAAATTTTAAATTTATAAATTTGAATACAAATTTCTCAAGGTCATGAATTCTTTTGAAAAAGTGTACTGAATAGAATGTTGGATAAAAGAATAGAAGTCTTTTTATTCTGAAATGCACATAATTTTTTATTAAGTCAAAATCATCCAAATATATAAACATATATAAAATCCAATTCCTGTAAATATTGTTTTTTGTTAATACATCCTATACAAATATTCTATTTAATTTAAACTTTAGTTGCAACTTGTTATATATATATATATATATATATATATATATATATATATATATATATATATATATAAATGAATTAAATAATGCTTCTTAAAAAAAAAAGAATTTATATATTTTTTTAATTATCATGAGAGTATATGTTTGATAAAAAGAAATAAATTTTAAATAATTAATCTCTTAAAAACTATGACATGTTAACATTATTTTAAAATATAATACATTACGTCTTACATATAAGACATCAAATAAAAAGTTCAAAATTCTAATACTATATAAATTTATAAATTATTAAAAATTCATATTTTATTCTACTTATAATAATAGTTTATACATGCTATACCAAACATGTGTTTGTTTAAAAGAAACTATTTATTTGAAGTCTCTTCCTTTCCTCGTTTACAGCTGCGTGATGTTGATTCATCAAAATCACTCCCACCGTTCTTGAAAGTTAATATTTTCAGTTCATATTTCTTATTTAACAAAAACACATCAATTGTTCATCTTATAAAAAAGAATATTTAAATGTTCAAAATGTGCTATTCTAGATAAAACCCAAATAAACTTAGTCTTTGTATCTGTACTTTCAGGATTACATTACTTTTGTTAAAATATGCAAAGTTAATTATTCAAATAGTTTCACTCTAAACGTTTATATGTGATTGAAACTTTATTATATTATATCATTACTAAAATAGTTCACCCACAAAGGATACATTTACATAAACGATAAGCTTTCACTTTTAAGTTCTTTTTAGTCCAAATATCCAGTTTCCAGACACACACGTAACTGAATTGTTACTACATAACGTTTTTTAGTAAAACTGTTTGTTATTTATGAAGAAAACACTTTTCTTACTAGTTTTCCTTGTCCAAAAGTGGACATGGCCGTCCGGGCCGACGTCGTCTCACTTCGAAGGTTTATTCCAGACTAAACCAACTCGGTTGGCGTGTTCAATCCTCCAGTCTTCATTCTTTGTGTTCAAATTGTTTAAACTGCATTTTTTAAATTAAAAAGTTTATAATCATTTTAGTTACATAGAATAAATTTTAGAATAAATTTCTCTGATCATCTACTATGATCCATTTTATTTCAAATTTGGTCTCTTTTAAGTTATTTAAAGAAAAACAAAATATATTTATTGCTTGCCTCATCATGTCTGGGCTTCTAAGCGTATAATACTCCATTCTATATAAGATCAAAGTACCTCCCATTCCATTTAAGATTAAAGAATCAAAAATGTACACTATTACATGGTTTGTGGAAGAAAACTAAGTCTTTAGCCCTTACTTTTTTGAAATAATTGTAAATAGTGAAAATTACCTAGAAATGTCTGGGAATTCAATGATACAACAATCAAGTATGTCATTGGCTAGACAAAAACTTTTCACAATTTATTGGAAAAGGGCAAAGAGATAGTGGAATGTGCTCCCGGTCCTCAAATTTAAATCCGATAGATTTTGCTGTATGTATGGCAAAGAAAGAGTTTACAATGTGAAGATCAACAATAGAAATCATCTGCGTGAATGGATTGCTTGTGAGTATTATGCTAGAATGACAAACTTAGTGACTAATATTCTGCGATTATGAGTGATCGCTTATTGTTTGTGTTTCGACATTGGAGGCAATCATATTGTAATATAAATAAATTGTATCTCTACATATTATAAATATGTATTATAAATACGTAATATTATAAATTGTTATTCCTATGATGGGGGACTTTTTGGGCTTCCTTATATATATTTTATGGATAGCCAAAAAATGAAGTATTGTACTTTGAGATCAGGAAATATTTAACAAAATAAATGACATTAACAAAGCAAAGTATATGGTAACCTCAACTTAGTTAATTGCTTATCAGTACATGACCATGGAAGTTCTTATTGTAGAATATATATTAAATTTGATAATACAAGACTATCAGCTAACTATTGACAATTTTAAATTGGAGCTCTTGAGATATGGTACTTCTAATTAATATAATCACTTGAAATATACACTGTAGTTAAGTAAATCAGTTTGTCTTTGTCAATTTCATGATAATTTTACAAATACACAGTTACCAGATGCTTGTCTACTAACTAGTATGTTTTTAAACTGTGAAATATGGTGTGAAGCAAACTTTTTTGCTGTGTTTATATTAATAGACTAATTGTACTCATTACATATTGGATATGACTCAATGGTTTGTACCAAATAAATAAGAATACAGTATTGTATTTAATTGTATTGATTAATAAAAGATATACAAGTAAATTTATACAATTACAAACAACAACATTACTATCCACTTATTTTAAACACCAATTATATAATTCACATTTTGAAAGTTCATATTTGTATATAATATCTTACATCTCAATTGATTTTTACAAACTCGGTTTCCATCTTTTTGTATTATTAAATTCAAACTGGGTTTTATTATGTTTTACATTATGCTTTACATTATCACTTCAGCATTCATATTTGCAATAATTGATAACTTTGTTTCATGATTCAAACCAAAAAAAAATCATTTTATGATTTTCCAGGAGCAAAACTAGGTTTTAGTTCACCCAGTGCAAGGGTTCAGCTTGATGTTTCTCTCTTTCTCCTCCCTATCTACAATTACTTGGAAGAACCCAACCTAGAAGGAGTCCAATGTCAATTTTAAGATAAAACTTTGATTTCTTGGTCCATAATGTTTAAAAATCAATGCAATCATGACATTGACTAAACTAACTCAATTTATTTAATGGTTACAATTTCATTTTAGATAGTTACCATTCAAAAATAAGTTTAATGGTTTGGTCTCCCCCCCCCATACATCATATGATAATAAAAACAATAATATATATTTCTGTGAATCAAATAATTTGATAAAGATTTTTCAGAAGCTATATCTTATCTAGACTGAAGAACTTGGTACTGATATAAAGGAATTTACATTTTAATATTGCTAGTAGAGTAATATTACTGAAAATTAGAAATAAAAAGGAACTAAATAGACTTTAGGTTTTTGGAGTGATTGTCATCAACTTATTGTTTTAACATATTTTGAGGATTGAATGTTATATGAAGAAAATGTTTTAATTTTTTCATGTACTTGTACAAATATATTTAGTAATATAATATTATTGGTATATCTAAAAATATAAAGACAGTTATTATTTTTGAATTAATATTGTTTTTGTATTATAAAAAATTAAATAGTTAATTTTAGCTTATAATAAACGGTGCATTTTAAACTATTTTTTTTTTCTCTCAATTTTGCTTCTAAGACATCGTTTAACCCTAGATTACTACTCTTAATTCATTGTTACGTGATCACTATTCATTCGTAAATTTTACTACTTTCTGTTTTTATTTTTATTATTATTTTTTAAACTTTAATTTAGTGTTGACTATTTTTTATATTAAATCTTTCTTTATTGTTTTTAAGTGTTTTTAAAAATATTTAACAATAAACTCCTACATATTTTAACTGTAAAAAAATGTCTTTTACCACCACTACAAGTACGTTTTAAAAAAAATAATTAATCTGGGAAAAAAATCTAAAAAATATATAAATATTATTTTATTGGAAAAAATAATAGGATATTCATAAAATACATCATTTATAAGAGTTTAATTTATATAAAAAGAGAAAAATGATTTACAATAAGTTCATTAGGTAGAATGCCAAAAATGCCTAAATTAGAGTCCTGTTTTCACTGAGAATCACATTCCTTGCAGTGATTAATATACACTTAGTAGCTAAATCAAACACTTTGAACTCTAAAATCACTATTTACACAATAAACTATTTACAACACTAAAAACTAACAATATAAAAACTATAATTTACAAAAAAATATTCAAACACTTAATAATTAAAACTTTTGCAAATACTATTCTTTCGTAAAATATACGACGCGAGCTTGAGTACGGTAATAACGGTTCAACTTTGAGCTTAGCCGAAGAGACAGTGGCCTCTATTCACAATGGCAGGAAGGTAAACAAAAAGACAGAGCGTGTTTGTTTTTTGTCTACGAGTTCTTCGAATTGTACAAAGGGCGGGTCGTAATTTTTACGAATGAGTAGTGTTCTAGGGTTAATGTTAAAGACACTAATTTATCACTGTTTCAACCAACATTAAAAATAGTTTTAAAAAAAGTTTTTTCTCTGAAAGTTTATTTTAAAATGTAATGTTTAAATAACTTTTTTTTATTAAATAATATAAAAAATATGGGTATTTTTCTATTGGGTGTCTACTCATATACAGCACATGGGGCTGCAGACCTCCTCCCCCCACTCTCCGGACTTCATACTTGTCACTTTTGGTGGAGTTTTAATAACTGTTTGTTTTGTTTTTTGATATAGAGAAGGGGAAATCATCATAGCTTATCCATGGGTGAGTACCCAGACTCTTACCAGCTAACACCCCTCGTCTCTTTCTCCTTTCACCTTCTCTAATGGCATCGCCCTAAGGTATTACTTCTTGAAAGAAGTTATCGGCCTATTAAAATCGGTCTATTCAAAAACTAATTTAAGGGCTGAAATCCAAGTTTTTCCAATCAAATTCTTGGTTAATAATTATGTAAACAAACCCAATACTTTTTAAAATTACAATTAACTGATATTCTATAAATGTTATGGGGCTTTTTAATGACTATTTACTCCTGGTTTTTTCCTCTTTATTGTATTCAAGTTTATACCTGAATTAACCAGCAGTACCCACTTTTCCAATTATTACATATAAAACTTATTAGGGACTTTATTATGTTTATGGATAAAAATGGTTAGAGACTTAAACTTTCCATTATTTTATAATAAGATGACATTATTTTGAAATGGATCTTGACTGTTTTACTTTCTTACATATATCATAGAGAGCATTAGTGAAAATTTTCTGATTGGTCAAAAAAATCTATGTTGAGTTTTTCATGCAAATATTCCATTATAAAGTCTCTCAAACCTGACCAAAATGTTCAATATATTGTATTATTGTTTATGTGTGTAATTTAATACAATTTCATACTTTATGACAACCTCATGTGAGGTAATGGAACTTGTGCTAACTCACATGAATATGTTCACCAAAAATCCATCCAAAACTTTGGTAGTAAAAGCAAATTGGTATTTTTTGTAATTGCTATCGCAAGACAGTAATTTTTACAGGCATTTATTGCCATTAATCATTTAATGTAATTAGTCATATCTAGAAGTTTAAAACAAACTTTTTTAATAATCAAAATTTGAATTATAAGCTACCCATCTTAAAGAAAGATAGTTATAATTTATAAACTACCTCTTACTTTAATATCGGGCTCTTCGTTTCTTATGTTGGCTAGATAATCTGGTTTTGTGTTGAAATTTAATAAAAAAGAAAACTTATTAATTTGAATTAATCAAAAATAAAATATAGGATTGAGATGAAAAATATTTATTTAACTGAAATTAATAAAAGATTACTAAATAATGAATGAAGTTATCTTTTCAAAATATAGAACAATGTATATATATACATTTATTTTATATTTTGATCTCAAAATGTTTTAGTCTCTCAAAGTTAGGATGAATTATAATTTAATTATGAATCACAAGTATTTTATTAGAACAACCTAGTATGTTTATGTCAAAATGTTGATTATTGGTTTTTTAAGTTAATTATTACTTTCATGAAACAGTTTAGTTATTTAATTTTAGATTGATAGAGAATTGTTCACAATGGTAGTTGTAGAGTTTGTGTCATGAGAAAATACATACATTTAAGTTGAGTCGCCCAATTAACCACACAAAATTTTATTCTAAAAATGATCTATTTACACCGTTCATGAGTTATTGATATTATTGAATGGTGTATCAATATATTATATAATTATCAAAATTGTCTATTAATAGCAATCAGTAAATAGATTCTGCTTATGATCATTTATATAGGCCTAAGTCTATTATATTCTTTTAAGTCACAATATAATCAATAATAACAATCTTTCATAATCTTTTATAACACAATATAATCACATCTAAAAAGATAGGATAAATATTGGAAATGTGGAAATGATTATTCTTATCCTTCAGTTACTAATTCAAAGTCTATTTATATCACAACTTAATCTAGATGAATACTGAAATATATCAAGATAATTAACTTGGCTATAATGTAAGTATTAATAGTATTTTTATAACTACTATCTATATCAGTTAAAATACATGCACAGAGTCTTAAATTGGGAAGGGGATGGTACCAGCTACTTCCTAAGTTGGAGAAGGGTAAGAAACACATATATTAATGAGAGAGGTAAATATGGACTAAGTCTAAAAAGTTACGATTACAATAGTTCAAATTCTAGTTCATTGAGTGTAGGATGAAGAGTTTGAAATGTATAGATTGAGATTGGAATATCAAAGTTAATTAATTCAGTTCAAGTGTCTAATTACTGTTAAAAACCTTATAATCACAGTTCTAGTCTTTAGGCTTAAAACAGTTTTCTATTGAAATCAAATACTTTGATTAAAAAAATGGATGATTATGAATATCTTAAAAATGGATTGTTCTCACCAGATTAGCAAGTTATATTTTTGCTATATTTTTCTCTTGTAGAATTAGAATAAAAACACTACTTATTACAAACCACACTATTTATACTTTCTTTTGATATACTCGTCTGTTGAATGTTGAAGGATTTTCTGGCCAAATATGGATTTGACATTCTTCGTTTGTGAAATGCATCTGTTCTCCTCTGAGCCTTCTCCAACAATGCCAATTCTTCTGATGCCTTAAATCGGCGTCATGGAAGTTTTTGAATTTCGAGCCTCCTATATTACAACATGTAAGCTTACATGTGTGTTAGTGAAGTATATTTGGATGAATAAAGAAATGATTTTTCTTTAATGGAAATGGATTAATGACATAATTTTGGGAACGAAATATTTTTAAATGAGAAAATATGTTATATTGGACATATTACAAGATTAAATAACTTCTATTAATAATAACATATATTTAATTAACTAATTTACTTAACTATCCGAGTACAGTATAGTCCTCCATTATAAAAAACGGTAAAGAGTGTTAATTTTCGTTTTGTAACTAATTATTGGTGTATGTTTGTTATTTTTGTAGAAAGGGTTTTTGATGAAGGAATTCGTGGTTGATATGATGATTTGCACTGCACTTATATATTTTTTTGTTAATTTTTCTGGATGGATGGATTCATTCTGATTCATTTTGATATGGGACTTATTATGAAACAAAGTTGGAAAATATTTTAAATTTAAGCTAATATGTCTGGAATTAGTAGAAATTGGGTAATTTATTAATAATTGCATGTTCTACGAGACTGCTGCTAGGTGTTGTGGAGATCGGTTTTTAATTCAAGAAAGTATTTGAAGTACATTTTTGGATTAAATTCTGTACAACTCATTTCGAATTGTCTCATTGTCTGAAACCTATTGAAATTGTGTGCCCAATTTTTCTATCTTAAATTCTTTTTCTTCCAAGATATCTTGTTTGATCTTCCTATGATTACTGTGGCACTCTTTAAAAAAATACTAGAATTGTATTTTTCTGATCTTATCTTTGATATGATTTTGATATTTAATTAAATTGTTTGATTTTAAAATTTCCAAAATACTATAAAAGATGAAATGAGATTAAAAGGAACATTCTACATTTTGAATGATGGTGCTTGTTTGAAATGGTAATATCTACATGGATATTTGTTTATTAATTACAATTTTTTATTTATATTAATAAATATGTGATATATGTTATGGAATGGGTAGGTGGTAAATGATATTATTATTATGGGTTTCAAATTATGTAAATACATTTTGTATCCTTGTAGAACATATCTGCCGCATAACGAAAATATGAAATTATTATTTTCCCAATATTGGCACTATCAATTTTGATCAAATTTTAAGTGTAACCCCTAGTGAAATAAATAATATATTAGTCACCACCTTTTCAAAAATTAGTTTAGTAGTTATCAATCAAAAAGTGAAAATAAATCATTTTAGAAGGTTGAGTATTTCAAAATAGGCAGACGAAATAATGTCTGTGCAAATTATGACGATGTGCAACTTTGTGTTACATGTAAAATGTATATATGGCCACATGTAAAATATATATATTTATATGCTTTGGGAGTAAATTAAAAAAAAAAAAAAAATCATATAATACAGTATAAAGATGATTTTTTACAATTTATTTTAATTTGTTTAAAAATTTTGTTTAAAGTTTTTCTGGATTTTAGTAAGTTCAATATGGGCACTGAAGAGTGCATATACTAAATTTCAAATCCCTGTCCTAATTTTTGTGGACACTATTATTCTAAAACACATAAAACAACAATGACAAAGAGAGATAGATGTTTCTTAATCCCATAAGGCTCCTGCAGTAGTGAACAGAATTTCATTGTACTAGCATGATTTTTCTCAGATGACACACACTCTACACTTCTTCACTACTGCTTCTACACTAAAGTAAAGTAATAAATAGGTAAGAAATATTTTTAGTACTTACATGACAATCAAATTGCAACTTCACCTAATTTCCACATACAGCTAAATAAAAATTAACTTTCTTTAAATTGAAAATTAAACTACATTTATATTTTATTATGATCTTGTTCTTCGGGGTTCGACCGCGTCAATATTGTCTGCACATTGAGTACAGCCAACGTTTCGGGCACTTTACAGATGTGCCCATTCCATTCCACTCTCAAGGCTTAACAAATGTCAAGTGAAGCGAGCCATCCTAGGCCTGAGCTTATATAGTCCTGGGAGTGGACCCTTGTCGGGCCGTTGCCCTTGACGTGCCATATCAGATTCCGACCATATAGAATCTGAAAAATTACACCTCATAAAAACATTACAACAAAACGGCTACTGTAAGTCTGAAATTATACAGGCACTACGAAAACAAGCACAACCAAGGCGGAAAGAAACAGAAAACAACATACTGAGAAACAAAAAGAAAAATTAGCCTTCTTGCTGTATATTCTAGGAACTACTGACAAAATTGGGAGATTACTAAGAAAATACAATGTTAAAACAATCTTTAAACCACTCACCAAAATCCAGCAGCTCATAAAGCCTATAAAAGATAGGTTCCCTTTACACACCTTAGGAGTGAACCATGTTCCTTGCAGTTGCGGTAGTGCTACGTAGGAGAAACAGGGAGATTAGTTTCAACAAGGGTAAAGGAACACATAAGATGTACAAAAAGATCAGAAACAGACATTTCAGCAATAGCAGACCATTCTACCACAACATCACACGCAATAGAATTCGATATAGTTAAGATATTAGCTAGTCCTTCAAATTATTACGAGAGAAAAATTCTAGAAGCAATAGAAATAAGAATACATAAAGACAACTTTAATAAAGACCAAGGCTATGAACTCAGTAACACGTGGAAACCTGTTATTTCAAAAATAAATACACAATGCAGCTTAGAATCTTCCAGAAATGACAACTGTCACAATAAAACAATAGAATTATTGGTAGTCAAACGGCGGTCTGACAAAGGTCCACGGCCCGACAAAGGTCCACGGCCCAACAAAGGGAAACGGCACGATAAGGGTCCACTCCCAGGACTATATAAGCTCAGGCCTAGGATGGCTCGCTTCACTTGACATTTGTTAAGCCTTGAGAATGGACATCTGTAAAGTGCCAGAAACGTCGGCTGTACTCAACGTGCAGACAATATTGACGCGGTTGAACCCTGAAGAACAAGATCATAATGATGTTTGTGACCGTGGAAGTCTATCGTTACATTTATATTTCTCTAACTTTTAAAATACTAACACAATTTCCTTATCATGATTATTAGAATAGTATGTTTAATAATGAACTTATGACATTGAATACAAGATGGTGGTTTGATCTGAAAAGTGTTAAGCATGAAGATCTATAAAAAATTTATTTTGTTAGTGACCTTAATCTTATGCAGTACATTTTAAAATTGTGCAAATATGTAAGATTCAGCCATAAGAAATTAAATTGGCATAAATCAAAAACAAAATCCAATTTGTGAAATTATTATTAGTACCACAAAATTAAACTGTGAAAAAATATATTACTGATATTATTGTTTTTAATTTTTTAATTAAATTTAACAGATTTAATCTTTAACCCTAAACTAAAAGATTTTACTGGCTTAATTGTTGTGATAAGTTCACTAAATCAATCACTTAATTTCTCACTCCATCAAATCAATCTTTATCCATCATTGTTCAATTTGTCATTTAGTTTTGTAAAAAGAAGTCACAGAAAAATACAATCAGAATATTTTTTTACAAGTATATGTAGTAAATTGTCTTGTAAGGATACTTTATTATTAATATCCCATTAAAGTTAGTTTTCTACAATTTTGTGAATTATTTAATTGGATGTTAATTGGATTAAACTGCTTCTCTTAGCTAAATTTTTCTCCAACAATAAAGAAATTTAAGTTTTTACTGTTTCATGGATACCCCTATCCAATGAAAAGTAGTAATACCGCATAGAGGTATGTTTTACTAATAACTCGGATGAAAGTGATATAAAATAATTAATTAAATTCTTTTTATTTCTTGATAAATAACTGTTGATTTATAAAAAAAATGTATGTTAATGAATTTATTAATTTTTATGAATAATACAGAGTGATAGAAAAGTTGCACAGATCGAAATAAATGTGTCTGTAAATTATTTCTATTGGCTACCACAAAATAGCACCTCTGGTATTACCGACAACAAATCTAGGGGCCATTGAAATGTCTACTGGTCACTTGACATCTGTAGTATTGTGTAGTTCACAACTTCATAATCATAAATATCATTTTCCCAAGAGCAAAGAGAGTTCATTGTTGAACACTATTTTGCCAGTTGTTCATATGTATTTGTTGTAGACCAAATTCGTGTGAAA
Organism: Aphrophora alni; assembly: GCA_963513935.1. Classification (NCBI taxonomy): domain Eukaryota; kingdom Metazoa; phylum Arthropoda; class Insecta; order Hemiptera; family Aphrophoridae; genus Aphrophora; species Aphrophora alni. The sequence goes on along the minus strand of OY740771.1, from coordinate 37,042,552 downwards.
TATCCGGATATAACATTGTCTAACAATTCAATGATAACCAGATTAATCCCCCTTTCCGTGAAACTGGATCAATTGCAGATAAAAAGATAACGAGAAGACCAGCCATTTTGACTGACGCTAAACTGGCTGAGGTTGAAATATGATGCTGGTTTTCCCTTCAAAAAGCTTGCAAAGACTATTAACACATTCTCAGATTTTATATGGTAGTGCTCAGAAATCTATGAAGAAGTTAAAATTTTGTGCATCATGTTCGGAGTGTTTAGGAATGAAATAGCAGGATAAAGAAAAATGCCTAGTGTACTGTAGATGATTTTGGTCATTTCTCGACAACCATGGAACTGGAGAGCTTGACCGTGTTTTCTTTATTGGTGAGGCTTGGTTTCACCTTAGTGAATAGTCAAAACTCAAAAATTTGGTCAACCGAAAATCCTCATGTGTTTTATGAAAACCCCTTTCACTGTCAGAAAATTGGTGTGTGTTGTGCTTTATCACGCCGTTGAATAGTGGGCCCTATTTTCTTTCAAACTTCAGTAAACAATGTTGACCAAGACATCAGTAAACCAAGACATCATTACACAGAGGAAATTATGTTAATATTAATTTTTGCAAACATATTTTGTGTATGTTGCACACATATACTTTAAATCAAATAATCCTGCCCTATAAACTCAGCCTTTGTATCATTATAATAAATGTCTTTACTAAGTTTTATTTAATTCAGTTAAGATTTACTCATGTTATCATGAATGGAGGACAGATACACAATCAGAATACATCCAGAGTCAAAGTATAGAACTTCAGTAGTCAGTGTAATCTCTGGATTCAATTATTGGTGTTATTATAGTTACATTATTACCATATCTTTATTTATTGGTTATTTATTTCATTATAAAATTAAACGCCTAATCAATGTGTGTGGGGGTTTGGAGAGAAGGACATGTCACAAGTGGCTAAAGCTTGAAAGATCCATCAGACATTCTCAGTTAAAATATAAATGAAATCTGATATTTAGACATATAGTAGCATTTAATATACAACTTTAGTGAAGTATATTGAAATTGAAATATTATTGTGTATTGCATAGTAAAACTTTTGCCAAGAACAAAAATAAAAATTTGTTTGACAACATAAAAATTATTCAAAAATAAAATATGTAATAATACAGAATGTAAAATGAATATATTTGTTTTTTATAATACGAAGAAGCTGAAAAAATAAATACAAAGATTATATATTGTGTTTGTAATATGGTTAATATGTCTTGGTATATATATATATATATATATATATATATATATATATATATATATATATATATATATATGTATATATATATAACATTCTTATCGTTATAAATAATTAAATATAAACAATTCGGCATGAAGGAGTCAATTTATAACTAACTCTTGTAATAATTCAAAAATGGCGGTGTAGTTATATTTAATGTTATTAATTTGTTAATTTGCTCGACTATAGGGCGCCAGGTTTGCTTTAGCATACCAATTTTGAAAAAAGAATGAATTTAATTATTTGAAAGAAAGAAAAAAATCTCTGGGGTCGCAAGTTCTTTTTACAGTGTACTTACAGTGGATTTTGGTTTTAAATGAGAACACTTTGGCTGAAATGTTACAAAGAAAACATTTATTAAAGACAAGTAAGTTTTTTATACATTAGCATTTGTTATAGAGACATATATCATGAAAACAACTATAGCTATCATCTTAGTTAAATTACTTTTTATCTTCTCAGAGGGAGAACTGATCTTTTATTCTTTGAATTTAAAATTGACTCTAAGTTGCAACTAAAATTGATTTTATGAATAAAAACAAATTGAAATTCCTTTAATAAGGTTAAATATGTCATCAGACATTTATTTCTTCTTTACATAAAAAGAAATTGCTATCCTTTATATATCAAATTTATATAATAAAAGTTAAGATATTAAACATTGTAAATTTCTATACAATAACAGAGTAAATATAATGTGTTATTTAACACTAGTTACCAGACCATAGTCATTGTACATAATTCAATGATGTTCCTGCAGCGTCCTAAAAATGCCATCGTTGTGTCCGTGGCGAAGTTGTATTTGCACCTCACGAATGTTTATAAAAAGAAAATCTGTTTATACATTAGTCCATTCTACAATTTGTAACTGTTCATTTTCCGACCGCATTACTATGACACACGCTAATTGTTTATTGTCTATTCGCGTGAACACGTCTAATTAATTTAACTGTTCAAACAGAGTTTTAACACACTCTCACTCTTAATCGACCAACGATTAAATTCTTTACATTTTCTATTTTACTCTATATCAAATTATTACATCGCACTATGTCCTTTCTTTCCTCAACTCTACAAAACACATCTTTTCCCTCCAAGCTCTGGACTTCAACCTTTTTAGAACACAACCTGTCACTCCTAACGCTGGACTTAGACTGCTGTTGCCATGAGGCAAATTCTTACTTCCGAAAGCGTTCTTTCCGGTTACTGTTCACACATTTTACCGCACTGCCGTAAAATACAAATAATTTACATTTTATAACAAACAAACTAAATTACATTAAAATTAAACATAATAATTCATACTGTTGTCTTGAAAATCCATTTTTCTTTTATTAATGACGTTACTAAATTTAAATTATTATTTGAATTTTTTATCTCTTTGGCTTAACCGCGTCTTTTAAATGAGTCTATTTTAAAATCTGACTTTTCACATTGTCACAAAACCCCACAAGGTTTGTATTTCAATACAGGTATTGGAATACAAAGCTTTTATATATATATATTTCAAATCGAAAAAAAATATTAATGGATGTTCAAGACATTTCATTTCAGAAGCTAAGGACCTCATGAAAGAAAATAAGTATCCCTAGTATACTTAATTTAAGAAAGATTCTCTTTTCTTATAAAAACTAAAAAATCTATTTGCTAAAATCCTATTTCATTATTTTAATTTGTTAGCGTTATATTAACTCATTGTAAAAAAAAATAAAAATATTATACGAATCAATTAGTGCTAAGTCTTATCTCTATTTATACAATAAAACCCATCATCAGTTTCCTTTCCAACCTTGTTGGCTGAAACTTTCCATCAACATTTTTTTGTTGACAGGATCCCGTCACTCAAAGCTTATCTCCCAGACATCTGTCTGTATATTTTCCTGCCATCTAGCATTTCCTTTCCCACACTTTATTTTTCTGCCAAGACGAAATTTCTACATCTTTTATAAAAATCTACACCCATCTATCACTATCAATCTAAATCATTTTTCAACTAAACGCAATTAATTTTTTAAAACTTCTCATTATTAATTAACATTTTTACGAAAATTATTTACTTATTACTCAACATTGCTTCAATTCACCTTAAAACTTTTCAATTATCATCTTATATTATTATTTATTTTAGTTTAAATCCAATAACTATTTATTCTTACTTAAAATCTCAATTCTCCTGTATCTTGCTGGGATAACATGTTAACTACTGATTCTACAATTACCAAAAACTCTTTTCTTCAACTAAAATTCAAAAATATAATATCATCATCATCAAAAAAAATAAAATTACTTACAAAACTCATCTATTTATCTCAAAATTACCTCTTTACAATTGTATTGTCTCTCAGTATCCTATCTTAAAATTATTTCCATCTTATCTTTCATATTTTAATAATTCAAGTTGCATTAATCCCCAAACAAAATTCTTCATAAAATAAAAAAAAAACTCCTTATTATTTACCTATATATTATTTCATAAATAATCTCCTTATTTCAACGTAGCTTCCTTCAAAAATCATAATAATCGCCGTATTTCGTAGACTTCCTTAAATCTCCTCTTGTTTCATTAAAATCGTCGCATATTTCCTTTATTTCATTAAAATCGTCGTATATTTCCTTTATTTCATTAAAATCGTCGTATATTTCCTTTATTTCATCGCAGTACTCAAAAAACCTCTTAAAAACTAAAATTTACCATTAATGCAACCTAACTACTCTTTTTATAAAAGCTTATTAACAGAACAACTTCATTTTAAATACCACTTTACTCAACAATTCGGTAAAGTCATCATCTTCTTATAAAAAAAAAAACTCAAAAAATCTCTCATTTAAAATACTTCCTATTAAAATCTCCTTAGTCATCTATTACTTGTATATAAAAAACTTCAAAAAATAATAAATTTTACATTGTTTTCCCAGCTAACACCGTATTTCATCAAAATCTTTAGACACCTTTATCAATAACTTCTCACAATCGTCTATTGTTTTAAATTCAAACATTATTTATTAAAAATCATTAATTATTTATTTCATTTATAAATCTCATCAAAATCTCTCTTATCATTATTAATTTATTATTCCTTCCTTTAAAAAACAAAAACTTAACCTCCTTTACTCATCATTTAACATCAAAAAAAAACTTAAAAACTTTATTATTATCTGTCTTGGCAAAACTCACATAAATTCTCAAACTTTACACAACTATTCTTCATATTTTCAAACCATAAATCACTTAAAACTAACAATTTTTTATCATTTTATTATTAAATAATTCTTAATATTTAAAACATCAAAACATACAACTTATCGTTTTACAATTTAACATCTAATTACCCACTCTAATCAGTTAATTAACATTTTTACAGTTTTATAAAACTTTTCGTTTTATTTTATAAAAAAAAAGAAACTCTCCTTCCTGTCACGTCCGATTTATTTCTAGGCTTTGTTTCTTAAACAAACCCCCTCCTTTCACCATGTAAGCATTGTCCTATTGTCCCTTGACGACTTCCCTCAACATCTGTTTCTACTTGTTAGAATAGACCCAAAAAAAAAACTTTTCCTATATCTATGAAAGTTTATGACACTTACAAACATAAGTCATTGTTTATGTTTTTTGCCCAAAATTACATGTGACAGAACTTTAAACAACTACGTTGGATTTTTTTGATAAGTTTTCCAATTAACTCTAAATCACTACCTTCTAGAAATGATATCTTAGGCCCTGATCATATCACTTCTCGAACATAGCTACATCCTGCCTCGAAAGACAGTTCGCCTACCAAACTTTATATTTTATAATATAATCAAGAACTCTATGTTCTCTCTTAAACTTCTTCTACTAAATTTCTGTATTTCTCAACACAAAATAAGAACTCTTTGTTCTTTAAACTTCTCAAAATTGTCAAAGTTTTAACTATATTTCATTTACATAAGTCGTATGACAATTTTTTTTTTTTGTTTTTATTTTTTGTATTTTGTTTTTTCTTATTTTTTTTTTTTTTTTTTTTATTTTATTTTTCAAAACTCGGCCGGGTTTTATAATCGTAACAGTAATTGAATTATACTCCTCTATTCCGATTATAAAACCCTGCCGAACGTCGATCAATAAAACCCTCCAACGTTCCATTTTTATTTTGTTTTTTATTTATACCTTTTTTATTTGTTTTTTATGAAATTTTTGTTTATTTTATGCATTTTTCTTCCTAACCTCTCCTACATAGGTTCTTCTAACCGTCTACTTTATACCGTGCATACTTCTAATTGCTCTTTAGACTCTTACACAGAGTAACATGTTGTGACGTTGAAATGTGCAGTGGTTGAATACAATATCCCTACTTGATTCAAGATAAAGCCCAAAACACATCCCTATTTCACAACACGCCCTCTTATGCAGTCTCAGAATGCCTTATTCTTACGAATAAAACATTCTATTATTACTACACAAACGCCTACCTCCTCCCAAAATGTTCATGTACTCCTTAAATGCATCTACACGAAGAAAATTTTAAAATTCATGAAAAATTTCATTAAAATCGTTTCATCCGAAGTTGAAATAATGTTTATTTTTTACCAAGTTTATTACTAGCATCGTCGATTTTCTGTTTATGTAATCCTTTCTAGATGTTATTATTCAAATTCAAAAAGAAAATTTTATTTTTTAAAATTTATTCTAAGTTCTTTACTTAGAAATTTTACCTTCAATACTATTAAAGTTATTTAAGTAATCTACTTTTGTTCTTGTTTACTTTATTTAAAGCCAATTATCCTTTATTTAAGTAAATTTTATTTGAAAACGCAAGTTAAATTAGAATTATACGTCAAACGTTTTTTATTTTCCTAGACAGCATTTTGGTAACACCCTATATTTCGTCTCAATGTCATGCATAGGAATTTATACCTGACTAAGGAATAAACAATCTCCCCTAGCTGTATGAAGCAATATATCTGTCTACTGATAAGAAGTGAACCTTTTAGCTCCAACTAGATTCTATTTCTCTCGTCATTATTGAATATTTTATTGAATCCACCTACTTAATATTGAATATTATTTCTTCAACGTTACTCTGAATCCTCGCTTCGAACTAACTATCTTATCTATGTCACGTAAAATCAATATTTATTCCTTTCATAAACATACAGAGTTATTTACTAACAATCTTGCAGCTCCAATGATCCTCTCATCTAACATTTTCAAATATTCTAGTTTGCCTTAAAAGTTTTCTTATATTACACAATTTATTTTTTAAAATGTTCTGGTTTCTAATCAAATTATTTATTTAACATTAAAATTTATTATTATCAATTCTTTAATTATTTATGAAATATATTTCCTTAATTGAGTGACATTGTATGTCCCTTTAATTACTTCAGAGTCTATTGTACTAATTACATATGCATTTTCTAATTTAATTTTTAAAACTTTAAACGGACCTTGATACAATAAGAAAAATTTCCTTATTTCTCTCCTCAAATTTGATGACAGATAGTGATTTTTAACCAAAACTAAATCTCCTACCTCAAATTTTGTTGGTTTTAGTTTTTTATCATGATATTTTTTTCGCTGATTTGCCTTTAACTTCAAACGTCTTCTCGCTAAAACTATTTTTTCTTCAAAATCTATTATTTTTCCCGGAGGAAATTTGCATAGTTGGTTATAAATGCGCGGACACTCCTTTTTAAACATAATTTCATACGGACTATCATTGATGGATTCGTGTATGGATTGATTCATACAATTTTCTATAAATTTTACATAAAGCGGCCATTTTGTGTGTTTATTGTGTACATAAGTCCTAAACATTCGACCTAGTTCTCTCATGCAACGCTCACTGGGATTCGACTGAGGATGATAAACTGATGTGTGCCTAACTTGAATATTATTATTTATTAATTTTTCTTTCCAAATTCGTGATTGAAACTGACTACCGTGGTCACTTAGAATTATTTTTGGTTTCCCTATTTCCTTTACATATTCATTGATTATTTTATTTGCTAAAACTGTCCCAATTGCTCTCTTTATTGTGTATAATTTTATAAATTTCGAAAAAACATCCAGTACTACAAATATATATTTAACCCCACCAAATCCCGTAGGTAGCTCTCCAAATAAATCCACTGCTACTAAATCTAATACATTTTCGGGTAAGATGTTCACCATTAATCCTTCATTTTTTATATTTGATACTTTAGTTTTTTGACATAAATCGCATGGCCTAATTTGTAATTTTATTTGTTTTTCTAAATTTGGGAATTCGTATAGTCCTTTTAATATTTTATAACACTTTCCTGCACCAATATGTCCGTATCTTTCATGACAATCATTAATTACAATTTCTATTAAAGATTTTGTTAAACAAATTTTGTGAATTCCATTTTTCTTTGACTTTTTAAATAAAACATCATTATAGATAACATAACATTCTCTTAACTTATTAAATTTAACAGATTGGTCTTCTAATAATTTAATAATTCTTATACAATATTCATCTTGACTTTGTTCCAAATTTAAACGTTTAAAGGCATTTCTTAAAATTCTATCTTGTTTTGCTAAATTTTTATCAATTTGTGTTTGAAAAATTTTAATTAAATGTTCATCTCCTGTCTTGATGACTTCATTGTGATCCGTTCGCGAAATAACATCTGCTACAATATTTTCCTTCCCTGGACAATACTCAATTTCTAAGTTATACTCCTGTAAAAACAATATCCATCTCAGAAGTCTACCATGTGTTAATTTACAGTTCTTTAAAAAAGTCAAAGCTTTGTGGTCCGAACGTATAGTCGTTTTGTTCCCTAACACATAATTTCTAAACTTTTTACATGCGAAGACTATACTCAATAATTCTTTCTCTGTGACCGTGTAATTAACCTCACTATTTTGTAAAGTTCTGCTTGCGAACGCAATGACCAGATGTTCATTATTTACGTCCACTTGATACAATACGGCTGCTAAAGCTTTATCTGAAGCATCTGTGTTTAAATAGAAGGGCTCTTGGAAATTAGGGTGTTGTAAAATTATCGTTTCTAAGAAAACCTGTTTTATTTTTTTAAATGTACTTCTATCTTCCTCTGTCCAATTCCAGATTTTGTTATTATTCCCTAAAAGATGTGTGAATTTACTAGTTAACTCTGCATAATTTTGTTGAAACTTCCTATAATAATTACATAAGCCTAAAAAACTTTGTAATTGTTTGATATTTTTTGGTGTGGGAAAATCTTGTATTATTTTAATTTTTTCTTGGTCTGGCTCTATTCCTATATCTGATATATTGTATCCTAAAAACTTTATACCTTTTTTGCAAAAAACAGACTTTTTTATTTTAATAGTTACATTATATGTTTTAAGTCTTTCAAATAACTTTCGCAAATGTCTCATATGTTCTTCAAACGATTTTGACGCTATACATACATCATCTACATATACTGTTGTAAATTCCAAAACTTCAGGCCCTAGTACCATACTTAATCCTTTTTTAAATAATGAAGTACTAACATTTAAACCAAAAGGGAGTCTTTTGAACTGTAAATTTCTACCATTGAATACAAAAGCAACATATTGTCTAGATTGTTCATCTAATTCTATCTGCCAAAATCCACTAACCAAATCTATACTAGAAATATATTTAACTCCTTCAAACCTTTGCAATATATCATCTATCTGTTCAGGTGCTTCTCGATCTGGTATTATTATTTGATTTGCTTGCCTAGCATCTAAACATAGTCTTATGGACGAATCTTTCTTAATTACACATACTAACGGATTCGAAAATGGGCTATTTGAATCTTCTATTATATCATTGTCAATCATTTTTTGAATCTCCTTAGCTACAGCTTCCTTTTTTGAATGTGGTATTGCATAAGATTTATTTATAAATTTACTATCTTCCTTTACATTTAATTTAGCTTTATAATTTAGCATTTTTCCTGGCTGATCCGAAAATACTTCTTTGAAATCATTTAATACAGTTTTTAATTCTTGTTTTTCGCTATCTAAATTTAAGTTACATTCTTCTAAAATTTTCTCTACAATTTGTGTCCATTCTACATCTTCATAGTTATTTTCATAATATTTTGAATCAAAATCTTGAAAAAAGTTGGTAGCTACATCATTAATTTGCAATTCTTCATAGTCAAAATCTGTCTCATCATAACAATTTATTTCTGCTTTAGTCCTACACAATTTTAATTTATAACATTCTACTTGCGAAATTTGCTTTCTAAACTTTGTTTGAATTATTCTATCTTCTACATTAAATTTAATCTTTTCTTCATCAAAATCAATTTGAGCTTTCTTTTGTTTTAAAAAATCACATCCTATAATCATTTCAATATTTAGACCTCTAACAATTAAAAAATTTACTGCAACTACATCTTTTCCAATTTCTACATCTATAAAAGCTTGTTTTGTAATCCTCTTGCTGCGCACACCTGTTACTCCTACTATTGTTAAGTTACATACTGGTAATTCCAAAATTTTATCATTATTAGCAATTAGTTTCTTATAAATTTCTTCATTCATAACAGTAATTTCCGAACCTGTATCTATTAAACATTTAAATTCTTCTTTATTAATTTTCACATCAATTTCAATTAACTCTCCTTTTATAGGCTGTATGCTTACATTATTATAATTTTCTTCATTTAACAATTCTTCTCTAATGTCTACATCAATGTTATTATTTTCTTTTGTTATTATAGATGAAATTGTATTTTTTAAATTTATTATTTTAGGCCTATTTTGATTTTCAGACAACAAAGCTTGGGCCCTATTCACCGTTGTCCATTTTGGTTTCCCTGTGGTCTATTACCATTTCCCTTATTTCCCTGATCATATCTTTTTTGTTGAAAATTTGGCCTAAAACCTTGATTCATGCCATTACCATTTGCCCTATTAAAATTTTGTTGATTAGTTAACATGGGCCTATTGTTGTTGTTTTGCATATTGGGTGGTGGAAATCTAGTAAAATTATTTGGTCCCCTAAACCTATTCTCTCCCCTTGTCTCTTGAAAATGGGGTGGTGCCCTAAATCGAAATCCTTCCTGTCCTAATTGCTGTGGTTGAAAATTTTTATACATGGGTCTGTCCATATCTATCCTATTGTCCCCCTGTCTTGTCCTATCTGGTCCTAATAACTTTTGACTTTCTTGCCAACTTAAGATTAACTTTTCTAGGTCATTAACATTTTTAGGCCTAGCTGCTAACATCATTAACTCTAGTTTTTCAGGCATTTTCCTACTTATATGTCTTACAAATGTATCCATAGACATGGGCGGATCTAAAAATTGTGTCTTATTATATAAGCTCATCACATATCTAAATACTTCTTCCATCGGTCCCCTAAAATAGCTTCCTACCAATAATTTAGTTTTCAATTGTTCCTGTTTCTCTTCGGACCAAAACCTATCTAGAAATGCTACTCTAAATTCTTCAAATTTACCCCACTCATTCTTGTGTGCCTCAAACCATAATTCTGCTTCACCTTTAAAATATTTTCTTAAACAACCTAACTTTATCTTCCATTGTCCCCCATTTATTTTGTTAAATGTCTCTATAGCTTCTATAAATACCTTCGGGTGCGGTTCTAACCTTTCATTTTGAAACTCTGGGATTATAGTCTCATTAATTATGTTTGCACTTGTATAAGTACCCTGACTTATGCTACCTTGTTCTACAAAATTCTCCCTTATTTTTTGCATAAACTCTCCTTCGAATTTTAAATTTAGGCTATTAATCTGGTCCTCTACATTGTTTTTTAACTCTAAAATTTCTTGTTTTTCTAGATTCTTCTGTTTTCCTACTTCTAAGTCTAACAACGTTATTTTTTCATCCGTTTTTCCTAGCTGCATCTCAAACTTATCTACTCTATTGTTCACATCACTCTTAACCTCTAAAATTTCTTTACAAATTTTGTTCTCAACAATTTTTTGATTATTTTTAGCTTCTATTTGATTACTTAACAACTTTACTTCCGTCTCAGATTTAACATTATCAATTTCCTTAACTATGCTACATATTTTGTCAGACATATCTATTTCAACTTTAACAATTTTTTCATCAAAATTATTTTCTATATCTAACCTAGTTTGCTTAATTTCTTGTCTTAGGCCCTGTTCTACATTTACATAACCTTCTTTAAATTCTGCCCTACTCTCTTCAAATTTTTTGTACATTTCTTCTTTTAAATCTAAATTATCCTGTCTTAGTTCTAATTTACTCTGTTTCAGGTCATTATCTATCTTATCAAGTTTGACATTATTCTGTTCAAGTTTAATATTAAAATTCTCTAGTTTTTCATTAATTTCTAGCTTATTCTGATCAAATTTATTACTTATTTCTTTTAATTCCAAATTGTTTTGATCAAACCTATTATTTATACATTCAAACTTCTTATCATTATCTCGTCTAAATTCTAGATTATTCTGTTCAATTTTATTATTTGTTTCTAAGCTATTTTGTTTAATGTCATTACTTATACATTCAAATTTTTTATCATTGTCTTTCCTAAATTCTAAGTTATCTTTTTTCATTTCAATTAGCATTTCTATCATTAACGCCTCATTTTGAGATTTTTTACTCTCATCTAACCTATTTGGTTCCATTATCCTAACCTGCTCAATTACACTAACCTGTTCCATTATTCTAACCTCTTCAGCTCTTAATTCCCTATCTGAATTTTCTTCTACAATTTCTACCCCTGGTGTTTCTACTAATTTTTTATTCATATTTTCACATCGCTGTTTACTATTTAGAATCCTATCACTATCAAACCCATTAAAATCCGAACCTGAACTACTATTCGCGTTCACACTTGAACGTCTACTATTACTATTACTACTTATTTCTTGATCTAAAAAATTTTGTGCAAATTGTTCATCTGTTTGCTCATTACTTTGCGACTCCTTCTGTAAATTATCAAAAATATCCCCCATAAATTCCAATGGCTCTATATTATTTAAAGAATTTTGATTTCCTATCCCTACCTGTTCCTCACTATTATTAACATTTACAATTTCTGACTCCATTTTTATCTTATTATATTTAACACAAAAAAATTTTTTAAAAAAGAATCTTTCTTATTATTATAAAGAGAGTCCTTACCTTGATTTTAAGAGTTCTCATTACCAAAATCACTGTATTTTTCGACTTAAAAAGCCCTCAGTTGGAGCGACAATTGTAATAATTCAAAAATGGCGGTGTAGTTATATTTAATGTTATTAATTTGTTAATTTGCTCGACTATAGGGCGCCAGGTTTGCTTTAGCATACCAATTTTGAAAAAAGAATGAATTTAATTATTTGAAAGAAAGAAAAAAATCTCTGGGGTCGCAAGTTCTTTTTACAGTGTACTTACAGTGGATTTTGGTTTTAAATGAGAACACTTTGGCTGAAATGTTACAAAGAAAACATTTATTAAAGACAAGTAAGTTTTTTATACATTAGCATTTGTTATAGAGACATATATCATGAAAACAACTATAGCTATCATCTTAGTTAAATTACTTTTTATCTTCTCAGAGGGAGAACTGATCTTTTATTCTTTGAATTTAAAATTGACTCTAAGTTGCAACTAAAATTGATTTTATGAATAAAAACAAATTGAAATTCCTTTAATAAGGTTAAATATGTCATCAGACATTTATTTCTTCTTTACATAAAAAGAAATTGCTATCCTTTATATATCAAATTTATATAATAAAAGTTAAGATATTAAACATTGTAAATTTCTATACAATAACAGAGTAAATATAATGTGTTATTTAACACTAGTTACCAGACCATAGTCATTGTACATAATTCAATGATGTTCCTGCAGCGTCCTAAAAATGCCATCGTTGTGTCCGTGGCGAAGTTGTATTTGCACCTCACGAATGTTTATAAAAAGAAAATCTGTTTATACATTAGTCCATTCTACAATTTGTAACTGTTCATTTTCCGACCGCATTACTATGACACACGCTAATTGTTTATTGTCTATTCGCGTGAACACGTCTAATTAATTTAACTGTTCAAACAGAGTTTTAACACACTCTCACTCTTAATCGACCAACGATTAAATTCTTTACATTTTCTATTTTACTCTATATCAAATTATTACATCGCACTATGTCCTTTCTTTCCTCAACTCTACAAAACACATCTTTTCCCTCCAAGCTCTGGACTTCAACCTTTTTAGAACACAACCTGTCACTCCTAACGCTGGACTTAGACTGCTGTTGCCATGAGGCAAATTCTTACTTCCGAAAGCGTTCTTTCCGGTTACTGTTCACACATTTTACCGCACTGCCGTAAAATACAAATAATTTACATTTTATAACAAACAAACTAAATTACATTAAAATTAAACATAATAATTCATACTGTTGTCTTGAAAATCCATTTTTCTTTTATTAATGACGTTACTAAATTTAAATTATTATTTGAATTTTTTATCTCTTTGGCTTAACCGCGTCTTTTAAATGAGTCTATTTTAAAATCTGACTTTTCACATTGTCACACTCTTTTTTAATTAATTTAGATAGGGGTATAATCAATTTATCATGTAGATAATCTGTGAGCAGGAAGTTCCTTTAAATGATGAGATGAGAGACAATACCATTAATCTAATTTATTAACTTAAGCAACAAATAATATCAATTAATAAAGAATCATACTCTAGTAATCTATAATCTTAATCTAATCTAAAATTAAAGAAAACACACAAGCCTATTTACTCTATTCAAATAAAAAAAATAATAAATAAATAAAATTTATAGATGCATCAGTGATTTGTTACATCTGAAATTTATAATAAAGAAATGAAATGACTTTTAATCTGAATTCTTCTTTGCTCACTTGGTACTTTATTTGATTGAAATCTGTCGCTGATAATCACAATACGTAGAACCCCTCTAATCCACCCTCGGCTGATCCGTTGCTCCGATTAATCCGACCGTGCTCGAGCTCATGAGCTTGTGCTGACAAGTCAATGACTCACGGCCCGTCGTCCGCCACGCACCATTGTTTACGGTTTGTTATCACTTTCCCGCTTCAGTGCTGTGTTATCTCTCGTGTTGTTTCTATTGATTTGTCATAGTACTTGCTAGACTCATTGTATGTACAGTTGTTTGTTTTTCAACATGTCAGGAGGAAAACGTAAACACATTACTGTAAACTTTGACTTATGACTTTTTTAAAGTTTATATATCACTAATTTCACTGTAAAAAAGTCTCTTTATATAATATGTAATAAATATTGGCTTTTTTCGGATAATACGACCTTTTTTGCGTTAGGACTATGCCCCCCAGTCCCGAAGGTGACGGATTAGAGGGGTTCTATGGTAAAAAGAAAACTCAGCTAGGAGTGGTGTACTTTTGTAACTATTAAATTAATATAATTTAATAGTTGTAGTCTACTTGTTGTAATTGTCCTTTGGGTTTATGGAATCAAGTATTGTCTCATTGTCTAGCTTAGATTTGGTGAGTAACAGCCTCTCCTCCATCTAATGGTTGTCGTACTCGCTGGATACGATTCTGTTGTGTCATTGAATTCACCTTTAACTATTTAACATTCCTGGCATTTTAAATTTTTTTATTCGGAATCACTTAACTCTGACTTCATACTGGAATCTCAACAATGAAATATTAAGAATTTAAACACTCTTCTTCTCAAATACACAGAACAAATTTTCGAACTACTCAACTTTAATTGATATATTCGGCGAATCTTCTCTATAAAATTACTGAAGCTTTTATAATCGTTGAATTGCTCCTTAGCAATATTTAAAACTGAAACGACTTATGCAAACGCCATCATCTTGATGTCACCCTGTCGCTGATCTTGTCACAACTCAAAGGCAAAGAAACAAAAAGCCCCTTATCTCCCTATCTTCCCTTAGTTATAAACTTTTTGAAACTCTCTCCCACTTCGCTCTTCCAATGCACCGCTGTTTTCTGATTGGATGAATTCAATTTTATAGCCGTTGATTGTCTCATTAGTTACCAGTTTTTCTAGAGTTCAGAAAAAACTGTCTAGGTGATTTGTAGCATGAAGCCTCGATTGTTGTACAGACTTTCTCTTTTTTTATTTGCTGTACATCAACAATGTTTAACAGCTAACTGATTTGATTTCACAAATCTTTGATTCAATTAATTATACTTGAAATAATTTAAAAATTAACTGGGGGTTATTTTATTAACTAATTTATTGCCCTACAGTTGGTTCGACAATTGAAGTAATATAAATATATGGGTTTTTATATTTAATTTATGTGTGTGTGTGTGTGTGTGTATTTGTAGGTATATCTGCTAGCATGATCATTTGAACAAAGTGTCTAATGTTAATAAAATTGATGGGAAAATTATGTAAATAAAAAACTTTGTCGAGCTTGTAAACTAAATTTTGGGGTAAGGTGAAGCTAGTCTTTCTTTCATTTAGCAGAAATTTACTAGATTATATGCTTTTTTTTTTTAAACTATCCAAAAGTAAGTTCACTAACATAGTTGAGTGTTTTTAGGTGTTTGGACTAAACTTAAAAGTCTTTCAACCCCCTACTTAGTTCACTTGGTGGAATACTTTATTTACTGGATGAGACTGCCTCCAGAGGAAACACAAATCATTATTTTTTTAGCTTAAAAGAATAAATGATAATTTTTAATGTTTATGTCGATTTTTTTTTCATTACTGTTGAGACCGATGGTTCTTGGTGGAATTCCATGTTTAAAGATAATAAAACACTTTTTTTAATTTTGTAATATCCACTTTTTATTAGTCTAGCCGACCAATGGTTTCGCCTGCTAAGGCATTGACGAGGCTGTATTACAGACTGAAGAAAAAAGAAAAAACAGAAAACCTTAAAACTAGAGGGTGGGAGTTAGGATACAATGAATGGAAAGTTGGGGAAATACCCAGCCTGGGCAATGACCATAGGAACAATACATAATGGGAAAACCAGTTGATTGTTCTAAGTACAAATAACTTTTAAAGGTTTTACTAATGGAAAGTTATACAAATCTAACTGGTCATTTAAAACTAAATTAGGATTACAGTATCTTATTCTTTCAATTTCTAATCTCTCCAAAGCATTCAATTTCCTACCTTTATTATCAAAATGTAATATTTTAAAATCTACACTCGAATTAAAATCAGACACTTGATGTATTCTTAAATGATTTGAAAAACTGGAAACTTCATATACTAACCGCCAACTTCTTTCATGTTCACTTAATCTAGATTTAAAATTACGCCCCGTTTGACCTACATAACATGAATTACATATTTTACAAGTTATCTTATATACACCACTTCTCAACATTTTGTTAATTTTATCTTTAGAATTATTAAAAATCTTACCTAAACTATTACTGCAATAAAATGCCGGCCTACACTTTGTTTCCCTATTTAAAATATTTCCAACTTTTTGGCTAACATTTCCTAGATAGTTAACTTTCCGCCATTTAGCGCTATTTTAACTAAAGTTGAAAAAAATAAGTTGCCTTGCATTCATCTTAAGTTTTTTCTTTAGCATTTTATTAATAATATTTACGTCATATTCATTATTAACAGCTATTTGTTTAATGCAACTTAGTTCTTTATTGAAATCAGAGTCAGTCAGACATTGGAACTTTGATGAGGCGATACAATACACAATGGAAAGCTGCCAATTTATGATTTAAAGGGTGCCGAGATGAAGCATGGATAATATTATCTGTGAAAGTTTGTTTTCTAAAAACACTAAAGTTGTGTTTACCATTTTCAATTTTTATATTTAAGTCTAAGAAATTAATTTGATCTTGTTCTCCAACTTCCATGGTAAATTGTATCGCATCGTCAATTGAGTTCAGGTACTTATAAAATAATTGAAGTTGGCGGTTAGAGCCATCAAAAAGACAAATTACATCATCAACATAATGATACCAATAAATAATAACTGATTTAAATGGGTTATTGTTAATTATTTTGTTTTCAAAATTGTCCATAAAAATTTCAGCCAACAGTGGTGACAATGGGGACCCCATAGCCAAACCATCACATTGAACATAAAATTTATCTTTAAATTGAAAATAATTTTGATCCAAGCATACCTCAATAACATCCAAGAAGTTGGTGGTTAGGATATGAAGATTCCAGTTTTTCAAATCATTTAAGAATACATCAAAAGTGTCTGATTTTAATTCGAGTGTAGATTTTAAAATATTACATTTTGATAATAAAGGTAGGAAATTGAATGCTTTGGAGAGCTTAGAAATTAAAAGAATAAGATACTGTAATCCTAATTTAGTTTTAAATGACCAGTTAGATTTGTATAACTCTCCATGAGTAAAACCTTTAAAAGTTATTTGTACTTAGAACAATCAACTGGTTTTCCCATTATGTATTGTTCCTATGATCATTGCCCAGGCTGGGTATTTCCCCAACCTTCCATTCATTGTATCCTAACTCCCACCCTCTAGTTTTAAGGTTTTCTGTTTTTTCATTTTTCTTCAGTCTGTAATACAGCCTCGTCAATGCCTTAGCAGGCGAAACCATTGGTCGGCTAGACTAATAAAAAGTGGATATTACAAAATAAAAAAATCGTGTTTTATTATCTTTTATGTCGATTCATTGGCGGTTTGAGACTCTCTGTGATGTTTTCTAAAGATTTTATTAAATAACTAAAGCATCTTTAAAGTCAATGTTTATTAGATTTTTTTAAACAAAAATGATCTTGTTGTAAGATAGGTATTTTTATACTTTTGAAATAGAAAATTTTAATCTTATACAATATTTTCAATTCTAAGCAAGGACATTCTCATTGACTTAGTAAATGTCACACACAAGTGGTCACTTGTTACTTCTTATCTAAACATTGAGATATCCGTTAGTGGACAGATTGCTTCTTTTAATATAGTAGCAATAAGTTTCTTGGGAATGAATGAAGCTCAAATTGATAAAATCTTATTTTAGTTTCACAAGTACCAAGTCACAATAGGTTGCATGATTAGGTAATATTATTTATTGAAGATTTAAAGGAAAAACTAATTTTGTAAGTTTTTTTAATAATTTTGATATATTCAAAATGAGAGAAGCAAATGAATAAATTGCGTGGAACTGTCTGTCTGAAATAATAAGAAGTATTATATCTATCTATTATGAGTTATTAGTATTAGTTAGTAATCATTGTTTGTGATAATTTTTTAGTAATAAAATTATAAACCGTTTTCATTCTTGTTTTTTATTAATATTTTGAATTTATAAAAACAAAATTTATATTCCTTTATTTTAAAATTATACTTTTTTGTAACTTTATAAATTCCATAGTTTTATATTCAATTTGGCACAGAGAGTTTCTATTAACTGATTTAATTTGTATTTTAGGTTTTATAATTTAAAGTTTCTGTTTTTAAATTTATTTAGTGTCCATAACTATCAATCTCAGTAACACAAAGACCAGTGTATGTATATATTTTTCAGGACTAGTGAACTGAAACTAACTAATAAAATGTTAAAACAAAATTCAATATATTTTTATAGTAGAGTGTATGTGTGTGTTACATCTTAAAGATAGAATATGTTTGGCTTTTTTCAGGTGATTGGGGAAAATGTTTAGTGTTATAACCATCAGGAGGCGTAATCTGTACTTCACAGTGTTTGCAGGTAAGGACGAATACGTTTTAGGCCTACATTGTTTCTATCACTATAGAAATAATGTTATTTTCTGTTAAGAAATAACAGAGTTAGAAAATAATATCAAAAGTTCTTAAAGTAAATGTGTAAGATAGATATGAATATGATGTCCTAAAAAAAAAAGAAGAAAATGTATAAAATAATAATGATAAAATTTAATATTGCTCTAAATTTTAATTCATAAATTGTAAATTTGAATAATAATTTTATATTTTAAATTCATATAGCTTATTTTTATCTTCAACTCCCCGTGTACACAAAGCTAGACAAAAATTACATATATTGCATATCAAATTTTATAATATTATTTAGTGGGTAGGTGGTTAATATTAAATCTAAAACAAATATACCTTTCTTGTTTTTTTCAGAACCAGTTAATATGGTTAACAAATATGAATGTTTAGGTGTATGATTGAAACATAATTTTGTTTTAATAAAACTTAATAAATATGCACTTCCAATGAAATGAAAAGTTCTTATGCCATATAAATTTCAATGCATTTAAATTTGAATAACTTTTTCAGTGAATATATGTTACCTGGCTGCTGGTGAAACTGTAACTTGGACTTCACCTACAATCCCTAACCTTATTTTACCGAACGATGTTTTAAATATTACAAAGGAACAAGGGGGTTTTATTACAATTTGCACTGCATCTGGACAACTTCTTGGACCATTTTTAAGTGGATTTCTTATTGGTAAGCTTGGACGAAAAGGGACTATATACACAGCACTATGTATGTATATAGCGCACTGGATAGTTCTTGGCTTGGCTATAAATATTGAAACTATATTGTGTGCAAGAGTTATATCAGGAGCTGCTGTAGGACTTACTATGTCCTGCTTACCATTATATATTGCTGAGATAGCTGAGGTAAGTTCAAAACGTACCTCAATACTTTGAGTAAACTTTCATTGTTCAAATTTATTTTCATTAATATTGTATAGCTATAATTTATTAGTAGACATTCAGTAGAAGTTCTTTAACTAATTTCAAATGGCTAAAATAACCACTTATTTTTTATTTGTTCCCTATCCTGCCAAGATAAAATTTTAATTATGCAAATTATTCTTATAAAAATTCCACAAGATTTAAAAAAAAATTTTTTAATAATAAAAGATAGTTTGAAGATAAAGTTTAATATATGTCTAAATAACAAATCTAATAAAAGTAAAACAAACAGGCTTGTCATTCCAATAATGTTTATTATTGTGATCACACATATATTTTTCATCTTATCTTATTAGTAAGGTCTTTTAGGTTTACTCAAAATAGATTTTTACAATTTTACAGTGTATATAGTAGCTAAATAAACGTATTACAAATACGGTGAGAAGTTTGTTTATTCTGACAGTCAAGTTGTCTAAAGAAAAAAGTGTGTTGGTTTAAAAATTTGGATTAAGTTTTTTTTTATAATGTAGCCATTAAGATCCCGCTTATTTTACTTTTTCACTAGAAGCACATTTACTATTTTCAGAATGTTATGGGCCTGTTAGTGGCATTTTTGTCACCATTATCTCCATGGCCTCTAATAGGGGGGGGGGCGGACATTGCCTGGGGTCCCATAAGAGCCCAGTGGCCCTGTCATTTATTATTTTATTTTATTGAAGTTATGCTGATAGTGAATATAAATTTATTAAGATATGTTTTGTCTAAAAAAAAGTAAATAAATAAATTATAAAATCAAAAAACGATAAACAAACTAAGAAAAAACTCTTTAACTTTAAAAAAAGGAAGTGGGAAATAAGATAAATTGTTCTTTGCACTTAACTTATAAGAATCAGGTGGTCAGCACATGTTTAAAATGTGAAAATGTTTGAGAAACATTTCCCATTGATACAATAGGCTTTAAAATGATTTTAAATCATTAAATCTAACAGCAAAATGCAAAACAGATCTTATAAACTACATCAACACTTTCAAATGTACACTTATGACAACAATTTGGATGAAAATATTAGTTGCAGTTGACATAAGAAACAACATTATTCAACATTATTATTGTTGCAAATATTGATAGCTTATTAACAGAATTAAAATTTTTGAGGGACCGATGGTTATGGATTCTCTCTGAGGCAAAGTTATTGGCAAAGAGCATGTCGTCAATAGTTTCATTGAAGAGGCGTTCCTGGTAAAATTGTAAAAAAGAAGTCTTTCTTTGATGAAAATGATGATGAAATGAAACTCCTCCAGACCTCCAGAGCAGGCAGTTGAAAACCAAGAAGAACCAGAACACAACTTTAAAGTAAATGTTTTCTGCATATGTGGCCCAGCCAAGGAGCCCACCAATTAAAAACTGTAATAAGAATAAATTAGGATGTAATGGGAAGGGATTCTAAATAATAAAATATCAATAGGCACTTGCAATTTTGTTGAGTAGTGCAAGATTACGTAGAAGGGGGGAGAGACGAGGAGTGAAGGGTTTAAACCAGCGAGCCGAGCGAGAGTCTGTTCCGAGAGCCGTGAGAAGGAAGTCGAACGGCAGACCGCTACGGGACGAGATCAGTCCATTTTTGGCCACGTGCTATATAATTAATCGGTATGTTTTTTGGCCACTATTAAGGCCACTATTGTTTTCTAGCCGTTAAGTCTTTTTTATAAATTATAATTATTTCCGTAATCTTCTAATTATTGCGCTAAAATAAAAGAGAACATTTAATTTAACTTGCGTTGCGTGCGTTCATTACCGCCCTAACCCGACTTCTTGGCCCATCCTGACAAGATTCGGCTAAAGTGTACACAGTCTCCAGCCAGCCGGAGCTTCCAGCTGGTCAAAAGAAGTGGAGACGGTCACACATAATAGTAGAGAAATGTCATCAGTAGACTGACTGAAAGATTTGTTACAGCAAAGAAGATAAGCAAAATATTTGAGTGCTTGTGGACTTACAAAGACTTAAGTGATGCTCATATTCAAGAAAAGAGTAGATTTCTACAAAATAGATATCATACTGATTTCAGCTCAGAAATAAAAAATGAGTTCAAATGTCTAAAATCCATTCACAAGCCCACCTAAGTAAAGATAAACTTAAACGAATCCAGCTTTTGGACAAACAAAAACAGCGTAAACTATATATATTATGAGGGCTATCCAGAAAGTAACTCACGTTTCAATGTGGCATCACCATTTGGTTGTGAGAGCCTCCTTCCACTCAGTATGCATACAGTTGTGGCAGTTTGAGGTTCATTTTGCTTCTGTTCTGTTTGTATTAAATTTGTTAAATGTGTGCTATAGTTGAAAACGCTGCCGCTTGTGAAGTATGATCAGTTATATGATTTTTTTTGGCGAAAAACACTAACCTATTGAAATTTATCAATACCGGTAACTTTGTAAATATAAATTTTACTATAAAGATTTGATGACTGAAAGTGGAGTGAGGCATTGGTGTATAATGTTTAAAGATGGTCACATGAACATTCTTGATGAAGACCATGAAATGGTCGACCAAGCATTGTGACAAATGAACTGGTTAGGAAAATCAATGACAAGATTTGTGAAAATTGCTGTTTTATGATAACAGAGCTCATGAAGTTGTGATCCAGAAATTAGGCTACCATAAATTTTGTTAGAGGACCACAAAACTATACTAAACTTCCTTCAGGCCTACGACAAAGACGGTGATTCCCTTTTTGATCGTATAGTGACTGAGGACAAGATGTGGGTTAATCACGTATGACACAAAGATCGTCCATGCAGTGGGGACACACCAATTCACCAAGAAAGTGTTTGCAAACTTTTTCAATAAGAAAACTCATGGCTACTGTTTTTTTGGGATAGGAAAAGTGTACTGCTATTCGACTTTTTAGAACGTGGTTCAACAATAAACTCTGAAAAACATTGTGAAACTTTAATAAAGTTATTTAGAGCAATACAAAACAAACGCCGATGGAAACTCAATGCAAAAGTCCTGCTGTTTCAAGACAATTCTTACTCACATTGGCCTGTTACACCCAGTGACTCTTATAGGGCTTTAATTGGGAGATTTTTGAACATCCACCATACAGCCTCAATCTCGCACCCAATGACTTTCATTTGTTTCCACATATGAAGACCTGGTTAGAGATGGAGCACTTTGATGATGATTCTTAACTTTAGGTTGGCATGAATGAATGGTTTAAGTCACAGGCGGAAAGTTTTTATGACATTGAAATTTGTAAACTTGTTCATCAGTATACTTGTTTTCGTTGTAGAAAAGTAGTTTAAGAGTATAGGTTTTAAAAGTACCTATATAATAAACTTTTTTTTTTACTTTCACTTAGGTTTTTTAAATTCCAAAATATGAGTTACTTTCTGGTTAACTCTGGTAGTTTATTTCCAATATATATGAGTGACGTGTATATATAATGTGTAATATGAGACTGAATAAAACGGTTGTAGTTATTGGGCTATATTATTAAATTGCAGTTTGGGGAGGGGACTGTGCCTAAGGTAACTGTGCCTGTATAAGGACACAGAAACATTCTCTGAGGATCTGATTAACTCCTGAGTGAGTGTAGCTCAAAATTTTGTAGCTTGATGAATGTTAGATATCCTACAGATGATATTTGTCAAAAGCACTTAAAAGATGGGGGTTGAACATAGAAGTTGAATTCAAATTGTTTAACATTATTGTTCAAAATTTTGATGGAACTCATTTATGTACTTTGGAAAAGTGAATTTGAATTTAATATTGGCTTATCCTGGCTTCCACATATACTCCAAAAAATTTAAAATTACAAAAATTATTTTTGTAAGAAAGTACTGGTACTCAATTTTTTAATTTTTTATTTAAAGAAAATAGTTTGGAATTTATAACATATATGTATTTTTTAATTGGAAAGTCATTGTGGTCTAACCTTAATGACTTGCAGAACAAAACCTATAAAGCTAAATGTAATCAATAAAAGGCTACATTCCCCTAAACATATAAACTGTATTGGTTTTATAACAGCATATAATAAAATTAATTTGGTGTATAATGCCTGGTACTGATGAATAGCTGAAAAACTTTACTGATCAGAGTCATACTTAAAAATAACTTTCTACTAATATTATTAGACTTGTAACACATAAAAAATTCTGTTTCATAATTCCAAAGTATAATTCTACAAATAAAAATTATTATTTGTATTAGGGCTGTGCCCGTTAACGGGTAACAGCTAACCGTCAACGATGACCATCGTCAACGATCAACGCAGTTGACGAAGAAGTGCATTAACTGCTAACATTGATCATTTGCTTAGTGCTTGCAAATGACGCATCAGTGGTTGTTTGTTAGCGACAGCGGCCCACTTGATGCATGCGCACCCAGCTATACGTACGCCTCTCAGTCATCTGTTAGTTTAGTTGAGCAACTAAAGCGAATCAATTAACGTCAACATTTATTCATCAACTGAATCAACGTATGTTTCTGCTGTAGTCTACTATTTTACTGTTTGTTTTTTACTAAATCTAAAACTGTATAAAACGACGACTGGATAATACGAAAATAGTGTGGTGTAAATTACCAATGTGATTTTATTTTATTACGCATTGGAATTATTGTAATAATTGATTATTATAACTGATTAATTAACTAGTAAATAGTAATACAAATAACTCCAAAACTTATTCCTCTGTAAATAATCAGTTTTTATTTATCTAATAAACAGGGGACAGTCGATTGATGACTAGAGCCTTCTCACTTCTCACTAAACACATGCACTGCACACCTGCACACTGAACAAACAAAGACGCTTGGTCTTCTGTTTTGTCTGGCAGGTTAACGTTTTCAGTTTTATTCAACAGTTAATCACGCTCAACGTTAACTGGTGTTGACGTTGACCATTGTTAGCGTTAACGCCCACCACTAATTTGTATATTTAAAGGTGTTAGTGAATTATACAGGTTCCAGTTACAAAGTGGTAGCCAATACTATTAATACTTTAAATAGGGGATCAAACATCTGCAGTCCATGTTGGGCACTTCCCAGTTGTTTCTAAATTTGGTAAGAAACATTATAAGGGTGGTGAAGTATTATTCTCACTAAGGAAGGCCTTAAATTCACTGCTCTTGATACTGTGCAATTCCGTACTAAATAACATCTGAAATAACACCATATACTATATATTATAACATAAACTTAAACTCAAAGTCGTTTCACTGTTTAGGTCCCCATCTGGAATTTTAGATATTTTCTATAATAATACTGAAGCTGTGCTAACAACACTATTAAAATTTAGAGATAAATATTGTAAGCGAAGATTTAAATATTGATTCCTGATAACTAAACAATGGTTTGCATGTGTTATTGGAGCTGGTAAAGCAGTTCAAACTGAACTCGCACATTCTAACATAGTAATAGAATTACTTCTAATTCCAGTACCTTAATTGATTGACTTTCAAACATAAAAAATTTGTTTTAAATACAAAGTAGTCTAATTGATACAGTAACATTTCTTGGAAAATAAGAATGTGCATTCAGGGGCCATAGTGATACTGAAGACTCAAACAATAAGGGCATGTATATAGAGCTTTTGGAATTTTTAGCATCTTATGATTTAACAATATCAAATCACTTAAAAACAGCTACAGTATTTAGAGGAATGTCACTGAGAATTCAAAATGATCTAATTGATGCAGTAGCTAGTGTAATAATAGTTAAAATCAACTCAGAAATTTCAAAAACAAGATTTGTTGCAATATTAGTTGATGATACAACTGTTGTAATAAATGAAACTCAGTTATCAACAACTATATGATTTGTTGATAGTGAAAGAAACTGCTGGGAGCAATTTTTAGGTTTCATTAATGTAAGCTCTGACCGAATAGCACAAGGGTTGTTTAAGTATGTTACAAAGGTTGTAGAAGATTAAGATTGATCAAAAAACTTGTAGCACAAACTTTTGATGGTGCCGCTGTAATGGTCGATCATGTATCTGGACTACAGACATTATTTAAACATAAGTATCCAATGGCAACCTTTAATCATTGGTATAGTCACAGATTAAATTTGGTTCTGTCAAAATCTTCAAATTTCATAATTGAATGGAAAATATTGTTCATTTATTTATTAGGAATACCTTCATTTTCTCACCCTCAACTACCTGCATTAGTGTTCTAAAAAATTATATGGAGAAAAAATTACCGGGAGTAGCTTCGACAAGATGGAATTTTACATCAAGGATTGTAAATATAATAAAAGAATATCGAAACCATCTTATAAATTTCTTTTCATCAATAGAAGATGAACCTGGTGACTGGACAAGTGAAGAGGTCAATACTGCTTCAGGTTTTTTACGTTTTATGCCAAAAATTGATACAATATTTCTTCTTCTCACATTCAACAATATTTTTTTTCACATTCTGATATATTGTTTGACATATTACAAAATAAGTGCATGAACATTTCTTACTGCAGTAACAAAGTCAAAGAATTCTATGATGCTTTGCAGAGAATTAGAGACTAAATTGGGTTTAATCAAATATGGGAAGAAGTAACAAATTATTCTGAGAATGAAGGTACACAACTGGAATCAAGACCAAAAAGGCAGACTAATGACAACTATAGTAAATTGCAGAATATTTTTAACGAAATTTTGGATACATTAATGGCTCAAATAAAATTCAGATTTGAGTCCTAAAAGGACAAATTCATATCTTTATTAGATTCCAGCAATTTTTCTATATTTTCAAAAACATTTCCTCATAGCAGAACAAGAACAATATTCTTTGATATAGTTCGACTTAAAAATGAACTTAATGTGCTATACACTCAGGATGAATATAAAAGCAAATACATTAGTGACAAACTACATGAAACTAAATAATTTAGATATAGTTTTTAATGAAGTATACAAACCTGCACAATTGATTTTAACATTTTCTTCCACAACTGCAAATGTAGAAAGAAGGTTTAGGTTAGGCTATGTTAGGTTAGTGTATCTAGACAGGAAAGTCTCTTGAATGTTTAGCTGCAGTTTTGATGGAGTTATTGTATCTGTACAAAAAGAAATTACATTTATGTTACCTCATCAAAGATAGTTTTTAAAGGAAATTTGATCATACTAAGACTATGTAAAACACCATAAACCACATGTACAATGCACTATGCAAGCGTGCATGTATAATAATCATGCATACTTTAGAGTAACAAATATCCCGGATTGTTTTTTGAATAATTGTTCCATGAGTCTAAATATTACAATTTACATCCACAAGTTACCATAACTAAAAGATAAAATATAAAAATGATTTTATATAGCTAATACTAAGTTATAAAGTTCATACTATACTTTTTGAATTTACATATTACTATATAAGTTGCCCATCTCCATGGTATGCATTAAAGCTCGAAAATTAGGGGCTTTAGTACACTATCTAGCAACTCACTTCAAGTAACTCAAAGATAGTCTGCCATGTTTTACAGCTCCAACCAGGATCTGTAATAACTTCATTCACTTTCCTCTCAACCATACCGCACCTGTGTATATCTCATGTCTAGGTTGAAAATAATTCTTTGGTTTAATATCAAAGAGATCAGCAGTAATACATTCTATTCTTTCTACTGCTTGCTTTGAATGACAGATGACAGACTGTATACTCACTTTAGGATACTCGTTTGATGGATCAGCACAGTTATGTTAGTACACCATATGGAACAGCCAAGGGGAAAATGGTGTCCAAATCCTCCCACATTAGCACATTTTAACTAAACCTATGAAATACTATGTTTTAATCCACCTATTATAAGCTTTACATTATCATATGCTATGTGACGTCTTAGATATAAACTCAATGGTTAAACATATTTTTTGATTATAATAGTTAAGTTGTACTAAGAATAGACAAATTATTATAATTTTACAATATTCATATTTAGGATGATATTCGAGGAGTTTTAAATTCATTTGCAATGACTTCAAGGTCAATAGGATATGTGATATGCTACACAATAGGCCCATTTGTACCATACATGTGGCTGATCTTCATTTGTATTCTACCACCAATTATGTTGATCGTTATACTCTTGCCAATACCAGAATCACCTTATTACCTTCTTACAAATGGAAAAGTAAAAGAAGCTGAAAAAAATTTACGTTGGTTGCGTAGGACTAGTTCTGAGAAAATAAAATCTGAGATTAATACAATTCAGGTAAGATCAAACACTAGCTTTTTAATTTTAATTATATTGTCATTACTACATTATGAAGTATTGCCACCTCAGTAAATAATTAAAACGATAAGGAAAAGAGGGGGGAATTAAAACTCCTGGTACTAGATCTGATTATTGCAGATATCCTAATACTGTAATAACTTGTTTTCTTGTTCATCTACCTAGTTTATTGCACTTAATGTATATAATTATTTTGCTGGGGACTTTATGCATTGCATTATTTCTAATAATTTCTATATTTTTTAAATGGTGCAATCTTACTATTTGAATGATTTAATATACCCACTGCAATAGTTGGGAATATGAAATACTATCACTGGTACTGACACACTCTTGTTAAAGCTCATGTTTGAAAAATTCAGAAAAGCTTATCACTGTATTAAAATTTCTATTGGGCGAATGAGGTAGTAAATTTTCTGTTTCCTACCACCTTGTTTTACTTGACTATTTTAGCCTTCACAATGTAATTATTTATTGTTGATTATATGATTTTGTGTTTTTAATCTTCACATAACCCTTAGGGTCTCAATATAGTATGGGTGTGACAATCCCAAGGAACTAGCTAGATGTAAACCTTACTCCCTCTAGTCTTGGCCTCTTGGGTTAGATCACTGTCTTCATCTTTCCTTTATAGGTCTCTCCTGACTAACTCTTGTTCTCTTCCAACTTTGACGCTATTAAAGTATTCAACGGTTAGGGGTTTCTATTTTATCCTTTTTTCTCTAAAGATGGTGATGATCAAAAGGATTTTCACATTTAAACCACAAAAAAAAATTTAATAAACCTAATTACAAATGTTTTAAGAAATAAAATCAGAATTAATTAATGATATTAAAAGAAAAGTTTTTTAATAAAATATGTAAATCTTAAGAAACGGAAAACAAAATCAAAACATAAACATTATGATGTTAAAGTTTAAGTAGTGGCATAAACTATATTAGAATGTCACATGTGCTTCCTAACTTCAAATAACTTACCGGTAGTTATAATTAAATCATCTTTAGGAAGTAATGCAGAGTCAATACATGACCATAGTAAATAGAAGTTTATGTTAGAAGCTAATTCTTCTTGTTATCAAATTTTATGTATAAGTAAGTAATGCCTATTTTGATTTTTAACAGTGACAAAGATATTAATGATATTAATTAAACATACTAGAAAATAGCAAAATCACCACTTACAATAATTTTGTAAGCAATTCTACTTCATTACCAAAATCCAGTTTGCTTGAAATTTTTTGTATTAACAATTACTTTGTCTATGATAAAAATATACACGCAAATATATCTCATATATATGGACTACCTAGACTATCTACAATCTTAGGAATCATAGTGACATTTGTGTGGATTTTACATTAGTAAAATATTATGTAGTTACATTACTATTTGAATTTAATAACTACCGTAGAACTCCATTAATCCAAATCCCACAATTCTGAAATTTCTACCTGAACCAAATTTTTAGGCTATG
This sequence comes from Aphrophora alni, assembly GCA_963513935.1. Taxonomy (NCBI): domain Eukaryota; kingdom Metazoa; phylum Arthropoda; class Insecta; order Hemiptera; family Aphrophoridae; genus Aphrophora; species Aphrophora alni. The sequence goes on along the minus strand of OY740771.1, from coordinate 37,013,022 downwards.
TTATTTTTTCGAAAAATAATGATAGTTTTAACAATTAAGATTTTCAGTCAAAATTTGATAAAAAGATTTTGCATGCTACATTTTACCATTATACCAGAATGGAATTTACTTTATCTTATAAATTATCAAAATGGAGGCTGCTTGCAATTTTTAATATTGAATATCTTTAACACTATTAATTTTACAAAAAAATGTAAACATTCACCATTTTGAAAATATTTAAGATAAAGTTTCAATTCTTCATAAAAACGTAGCATAAAAATGTTATAAGGTTTAGGCTTTCCTAATCCTATTTTTGGGTTCAAAGTAGATAATTTAGCTAGACCATCTATTATAAATGGGTGTATTAAATGAAAATAACAACTAGTGGTTCACTATTTCAAAATATTTATGAAATAAGACTTTATTAATTCTTACAATTATTTATTTCCAAAAATAACATAATTAATTCTGTTATGGCACATTTATGATCATATTAAAAATGTATTATAGTTTAATCCCAAAACAACATAATTCAGAGCAAGATAAATATTGTTATGAAAAGGCCAAACACGATTCTCCTATTTTATGTGCTAAATATTCAACAAGAATACACAATTTGTTTCCTCACCCTTAATATCAAAGATACAGCCATGTTCCCATTTTTGGAATTTCCCAGAGAGTTTTTATACATAGTGATCGAAAAGTCATTCATATCAAAATAAATGTGTGTGTAAATAGTAGTTTTTAAAAATTATTTCTATCGGCTACCACAAAATAGCACCACTAGTATTACCAACATTCAATTAGGGGCCATTGAAATATGTACTAGTCACATGATTTCTGTATTATTGCGAAGTTTACTGCTTTGTAAACATGTCATTTTCCCAAGACTAACGAGTGTTCATTGTTAAACATTATTTTGTTAGTCGTCCATATGCATTTGTTGTAGACCAATTTCATGTGAAATCCGGGTGTAACAGTGCCTAATAATTTGACAATAACCAGATTAATTGCCCGTTTCAATGAAACTGGATCAAATTGCAGACAAGAAGTGAACCAGGAGGCCAGCCATTTTGACTGACGCTAAACTGGCTGAGGTTAGAAATGTGATGCTGCATTCACCTCAAAAAGCTTGTAAAGACTATGAACACATTCTCAGATTTCGTATGGTAGTGTTCAGAAAGTTATGAAGAAGTTAACATTTCATGCATATCATATTTATAGTGTACATGAATTGAAAGAGCCAGATAAAGAAAAGCAGCTAGTGTACTGTAGATGATTTGGGTCATTCGTCAATAACCATGGAACTGAAGACCTTGACAGTGTTTTCTTTAGCGATGAGGCTTGTTTTCACCTTAGTGGATATGTGAATAGTCATTCTCAAGAATTTGATCAACCGAAAATCCTCATGTGTTTCATAAAAACCTTTTGCACTGACAGAAAATTGGAGTGTGGTGTGGCGTATCATGTTTTCACATAGTGGGCCTTATTTTCTTTCAAACCATATCGAATAGTGTTGTGTACCAAGACATCATTACACAGATTATTTCGTTGCTTGAAATCGATGAACGTGGTTGTTGGTTACAGCAGGATGGTGCCACATGTCACACATCCAATGAAACAATGTATTTCTTACAAAAGTTCTTGGAAAACGTATCATCACTACTATAGTGATGGCCCCCACATTTTCTCGATTTAAAGCATCTAGATTTTTTCCTGTGTGGTTACCGTATAGGGAAGGTTTATAAAAACAGGCCTCACACACTGGATGAACTGAATATGAACATAAGAATTGAGATTAACAATATCAAAGTAGGCATAATCCCTGTGGCTACAAACGTGGTAAAACACGTTCGTGTATGCATTAATGAACAACGCAACCATATTTTAACTCATGTTCTAATTTAAAACATATGAATGTCAGTAATAAGTACTATAATAAAAGGTTACAAAATACATTAATGTGTACATATACTTATCTTTTAGATGTGCGCGACTTTTCAATTTTTTTTTTTATATGCACTACTTTTAGATATGTTCGACTTTCGATCACTCTCTAGTTGTGACCATTGCCATAGTCATTAACTTATCAATATTCCCTGCTAGTCAACTATTACAACACTTTTGAGTTCTTTCGCAACAATACTCTACTCTCTGTATACTGCATTACCACTTCAAATGAATTTATAATTTATTCAATAATATTTTAAGTGTAAAATATATGACCTAGATTGGGAATCGAACCCAGGACCTTTGGCTTTATGCGCCAATGCTCTACCAACTGAGCTATCCTAGTCGCTTCCCAGCACAGGGCGTAGACTTCTCACTTGACTTTACTTTATTGCTGCATTTTTGAGTTACCAAATTAATTACCTTGCATATGCAACATTGAAATGAATTTTTACTCATTTTGCAGCCCTTACGTATGTATTTATTAATTTTTAATTTATTGATTTAAACGCTAATACGTTTTTACCAGCACGTATTGAGAATACAATAATATTTCAAGTGAAAAATATAGGACCTAGACTGGAATCGAACCCAGGACCTTTGGCTTTACGTGCCAATGCTCTACCTACTGAGCTACCCTACTAAAATAATTTACAGTGATGATAATTCCTAATAAAAACATAATTAACAATAACGATAATTCCTAACAATGTATATACCAAAATTCTATTCAAAATCTTAGTAATTTTTCTAAAGTTATTATCATTTTTCATAAAACACAAAATATCTGACAGACAAAAAAACTAATCATTTTCATACATGTTATAAGGAATTTTTTTGAGGTTTTTTTTTTATGCCCTGAAACACTTTCCGAAGTTAAGACATACATTTTTAAAGACTTTGTATATATGAGTACAAAGAAACAAAACAATTTTCAACAGTCTAAAATAAATAAATATGCCTAAAATAGAAATAATGATTTAAGAAAAAATTTGTATGTACTTTTAATATTTGAAATATTTTTATGTGTATTGTTTGATTCTTAGGCTTCAATAGACAAGTCCAAGGCTGAAAAAATAAATTGCCTAGAATTCTTTAAATCTCCTGTCAACGTACGGGCATTGCAATTATGTGGAGCTGTTCGTTTCTCACAAGAAACTAATGGTATCACTGTGTTTATTAATGTTATGGAGATGATCATTATCACATCTCAGGTCCCAATATCCAGTGATGTAGGATGCATAATAGTTGGTGTTACATTCTTATTATCAAGTTTGGCTGGTCCAACAGTTGTGAGTTTGTACGGTTATAAAAAACCTCTAGTGGTATCATTTATTGGTATTACAATTTCATTGGTTAGTATATACAAGTTATATTATCTTTTATTTAACTGTACAGTATACATTTTTATTTGTGTATGTTTATGTAAATAAAATATGACCCAACGGGACATGTAATATTAGTTTTTTATTTCTAGAGATGAGAAATACAGTTACTTTGCAGTAACATATTACTGACGAGTCACTACATTCCTGTAATAGGTTTCGGTAAACTATTAATTTAATAATGAGTTATGGGATAGATTGAATAAGTTACGGCATGGCTAGTGATTATAACAAATGATTTTAATCTACTCTATTAAGTAATAACAAGCTGAATGGTTATAAATAATAGCTTTCTAGAATGTCCATTTTCATGAAAGTGTAGTATAGAGAAAAAATATATAGTGTAGTATCAAGTTTGTGGTGTTTACCACAATTTAAGGATTTTAGTGATTTTGTGCAAGACTGATTCTGAGCACTCATAAAATTCCTAAACTGTTCACCTGATTTGACTGAAAATCAGACTTTTTATACTTGATCTTATCAGCACTGATGTTATTTAAGTAACTCAAAGTTAGGAATTTCAATAGCCATTTGATCATATGTAGCCCCTAAGATTGTAAAAATAATAATGTACCAGTAGATATTTTCTAAGCTAAGGATGTTTGTACTATTACATTACTGATGGATATATAAACATAAAATATAAACTATATAAGGATTATAAGTGTTCAACCAATAGAAGCTTGCATCTCTCTGCAGTACCTAGTTTCTGGGAAAGTACTTCAACCCAAAAACTTTTCTGCTCCTCCAACTGCTTTTCGATCCATCTCGTAACTGTATAATCACAATTTAAACCATAATATCTTTTTTAGAGAAGATAACCTCTAATAGTTTTTAGTGCCAAAGTCTCTACCTTGCCTTTTTAGGTCCAAATTTTTTAATAATTCGAATTTTAAGAACTTGGTCCTTCACCAATCAATCCATTTGATAGAGCAGCACTTCTTATATTTACTAATATGCACTACTGGTGGAGTATAACCTGAAGTCCATTTTAGCAAATCATATGATATGTGAAACCTTCAAGTTCTTAATTTCAACCTAATCGCGTAAAGATAACAAACTTATAATATACAATATGCTTGGATTATCTACAGTTTGTACTCTTTATGCCAAATTCCAGTCAAATTGGAGTAACTGCTTAGATATTAGTTTAGTACACATTCAAAAAGGCATTGTTTTAAAAATCAGAATTTTGACATCAGGATCCCTAAAAAGGATACATCAGTAACTTCAAATAAAAATTTCAAATAATAACTTTCTCTATATAATGTTACTTCATAAAAGAAAATAGAATGTATTTAAAATGAAATTGTTTAAAATATAAAATATTTAACATAAAGATGAGCAATATGATTTGTACAAAATAATATTTAAAAAGTAAATAAAAAACATACATTACTCGATTTGGATCTGTTGAAAGATCCAATTCTGTGAATAATTAATAACAGTTTTATTTTGACAATCAAATATTAAAACTACTACAATTCTGGACTGAAAGGCTCCTTCATAATAGCCACGTAGTTATAGTTTAGTTATGTTATTGTAGCTCATGTATCACTGAGGGTGGCCACTTTGTCATTGAAACACATTTGATTAGGTAAACTTTTTTTTTTTGAGATCTTGTGTTCGAGTTTTATTCTATCTAATATTATCTCACAAGTCAAGCTCAATATTTATTTATAGTTCTTTTTATGTTCAATATTTTTTTTAATTGGTTGTCATTTAGTCATATATTTAATATTATGTATTTTTAATTAATATAACATTTCATAAGATGTCAAATTTCACTAAATTAATTTCAATTTTCATTTCTAGGCAGTTCTTGGAACTCACTTTTATTTGGTGGATCATGGTTCATATGGTGGAACATATGAATGGCTAGCTTTAATACCAATCTCGTGTTTAATTGTCCATTGTGTATTATATGCTGGTGGTAAGTATTGATATATATTTTTTCTTATTCATAAACAAAAAGTAACTTTTTTTGAAAAATTATAAAAATGTTCATGGCATTTAAAAATACAAAATAATAATTCATGAATAACTTAAAAATTAAACGAATTAGATGGGTGCAGACATTGTATACCTAATTCCAGTTACAGATCACAATTCTCAATCTCTGAGATGGCACTAAATCTCCTATGAACTATTAAGAAAAATTAAAAAATAGAAACTAAAGTGTGCATTTTTTTTATAATACAAGATATGCATTTAGTCACCATTTCTTAAAGTAACACATTTACAATATGTTTGTGGCAATGTTTTTCTTTCTAACACTAATGTCTTACTTGCTCTCTCTCTCTCTCTCTCTCTCTCTCTCTCTCTCTCTCTCTCTCTCTCTCTCTCTCTCTCTCTCCCCTCTCTCTCCTCTCTCTCTCTCTCTCTCTCTCTCTCTCTCTCTCTCTCTCTCTCTCTCTCTCTCTCTCTCTCTCTCTCTCTCTCCCCCCCTCTCTCTCCCCTCCCCCCCTCTCTCTCTCTCTCTCTCTCTCTCTCTCTCTCTCTCTCTCTCTCTCTCTCTCTCTCTCTCTCTCTCTCTCTCTCTCTCTCTCTCTCTCTCTCTCTCTCTCTCTCTCTCTCTCTCTCTCTCTCTCTCTCTCTCTCTCTCTCTCTCTCTCTCTCTCCCTCTCTCTAAACGTGAAACTATCTGGCCCTCTGTACTATCCAGCCAAATATTAATTTGGATCCACAAATTTAGGATATAAAAATGTTGTTAATTTACAATATGTTTTTATTCTAAGGCCTTATGAAATGTACACCAGTATCCAAAGCAGTGCAAATTTTCAGTGTAGTTTTTATATCCCAAGTTTTTACAGAGTCTCACCTTTGAAATTACTTCATTGATAAAGATATCACTGTAACTACATGAGAGATGTGCACAACTTTTTTCACGTCTGTACAAGAAAATTATAACTCAAATTATTTTACATTACATAGTTGGCAGACGATATCTAACAGAATCGATTAGTTATGCGCTATTCAGTTATTGGTGTGTTCATATTATGATTTATGATCAGTTCGTAACTTTATAACTGTATATTAAATATGAGTAACAAAAGTAAAAATTATTTTATCTGATATATATATATATATATATAATTTTCTAAATATTTATATCATTTTAAAATTATTCTTTCATAATTATTTCAAATTACCAATAATTTGTTTATAAATTCTATATACCTAGTTTTAAATATGATGTTTAGTTTAACAAATTTAGGTGTTGATTGTAAACCAACTGTTACCCTCAACATCAGACTTTTTTGCTATCTCACCCAGCCGATCACCAAATTAAACCTTATAATCACTAGCCTAGCTACCACACTTGAAATTTTATGTTGTTTGTATGAGCTAAATAATAAGAAATGTTTGTATTTGTAGGAGTTGTAAGCACCTCTTATGCTCTTGTTGGTGAAATGTTTGCACCGAATGTAAAGAGATTTGGCACTACTGGATCTAATTTTATTGGATTTCTTATGGGTGATTTTACGGTGATATACTACAATGAATTGAAAGGTATAACTGGTACTTACAATGTTATGTGGACGTTTGCTGTTCTCACATTACTTGGTACTATATTTACTATAATCTTTCTTCCAGAAACTAGTCACATGACACTAGATGAAATACAAAAATGTCTAAGTAAACCCTTTGTTAAAATAAAGAGACCTAATAAGTACGAAATCAACACAATATCAAATACTTACTGAAAATGTTTAGTGATACTATTTAACATGAAATATGTTGAATTTTGCTCAGTAATGATATATTATATTAATTTATTTTTATCAACATTCGTACAATTATGATAATATAATTTATTTAATCACATTTACCTATTCTTTTTAAAACTTTGAAAAGAGTGAAAAAATGAGATTAAACTACAATTTTAACAATATAAACTAAATTGACATTAAACTTTGGAAAGAGTAAAAAATAGAATGAGATTAAATTACAATTAGACTACAATATACAAACTAAATAAACTAAGTGACAGTTTTTTTGACTTTGCCTATGCAAATGATCAAGTATTCCATTAAAATTAATTTGTTCTATTTCTTCTCGTTCCACACTCAAAAGAGCTAGGTCGTACAGCTGTTGCTGCCCCGAGGAGCTCGTAGATATGAGAGAATCAGCTTTAATTTACTAAAGGATCTCTCACAAGTATCAATGGATACTGCTAAGGTCAGCATTATTTATTCGGAAGCTAAGTTCGGAAGCTCTCATCGCTGTACTGAATTATAAATTTAAAAGTTTGTCTGGACAAGAAATTTTCTTGTCTCTCCGAGTTGAAAGCAGCATTCAATCATTTATTTCCTCATAAAGCTAATCACCGTCCACATCCCTGTTATAAACAAACACCTCCCAAATGCTTACACTTTTTTTGAGGTTTCCTACATCTTCATAACAAAGGCTTTTTATATCTAGAAGAAAATCAAATTTGCTATCCATATCCATCAATTATTCATTAATTTCACTATGCAGGTGGTGTATAGTGTTTTTCATTCCTCTGCTGATTTTGTCCTTTAATTTCATCCTCTCATCTATACATAGCTTCCAGTTATTTCTTCTTTTTGGGGTGATGTTTTTCCAATTCTAAATTCCAATCCTGGCAAAATTTTTACACCTTCATCAATTTCTGATAATATTTATAGCACCATCTCGTTCTTTCTGAAATAAATCCATAGGGACTTTAAGTCAAGTTCAGTGGAATGGAAATTCATTTCAGGATGCTGCAGCCTATGCTGGTTTCTGTCTATTTTGCTAAGGATTAGATCCCAAAATCTTATCAATGACAAAAATTCAAATGTTAAAACACGCTTTCAAATTGTCACTCTGAGTATCTGTAGGTTTTGATTCATCTGAGGCAAGGTTTTTAATTACTAAGATGATTTTATCAACATACTTGCTTTCTGGTTTGGCTTTGGCACTCCATCTAATGTCCAAATCAGATTTCTCAACCAAAGGTACTTTATTATTTAGCGGTTCTCAGTGTTGAGTAGAGCGAGAAAAAATACATATATATGTGATGCCTCGTGCTGTTTGCAGCTAAAAACCCCTCGATATGGATCTAGGAATTCCCAGCTGGCAGGTTGAGTAATCATGTCGACAGAAAAATCTGTCAGGATGGACCGCCGATCGTGATTTTGAGCGTAAGTCAAGAACGATGCCGTTTAAGTTTATTAAAAACCTTTTTATTAAAAACTTTGCTAACAACAGTATATATATATACAGAGACAATTTTAAAAATATGTTTAGAAAAGTTTTAATTTAAATCTGCCGAGAAGAAAAACCTATGACGCCCTAATTAAAAAAAGATTATAAATTTTGAAAAAAGAAGAAAAACTATGGCTGTCTCGAGCAAACAAACCGTAGCGCAACCAGGAAGGGACTGACGCTTAGCTTGCTCTTGCATCTCTCGCATCTCTCCTCCTTTCTGACTATCATATGATTTGCGCTTCAAAACTGCAAATGAAGCTTTCAGGAGTTTATTCAAATGTTGATAATTTATTGAATTATGTTATTTCCTTCTTCTATTATTTTGGTTTCTGTTTGAACCCCAATATGCTACATCTAGAAAATCAAGGGTTCCAAAAAATGTAACCATCATTGTTTCTTGCTTTGAAGCACGGATGCCTACTAAATTTAGTGAGTGACTGTCACAATTAATGAATATTGTAAGGTTGTTCTTCTTCTTTGACTAACTCCAATTATATGTCCAGTCATTACATTTGCATTAGCATAGTATTGGGACCAACAATCCTGTAGTTTAATATCATCCTACACCAGTTGTAACAACATAACTTCAACTAATCCGTCTGCATTCTTTTTTTTGACTAAGCTGGATGGAGCCAAAAAAAAAAGATTCTCTGATATGGACTGTCTTATTCTGAAAATCAATTTCTACATATCTCACAACTTGTGACATTTGTTCACAGTGTGCATGATCTGGAGTAGAATCAAACATCAGGTCATAATACCTTGCTTTTTGAATCTTGTTTAATAAATTTTTACAACAGCCATCAAATATAGAAATTGATTCTAAATTCCTGGTGAAATGTATGAATTTGAGCCTGGATTAGATTGTACATAAATCAAATGTTCTTTTATAATTGGGTCGAAGACAGCCAGTAGTTTAAGTAAACCTAAAGTTTCCCATGTTGGTATCGGTGCTGTCATTGTCATCATCTCCCACCCTAGTTATGCCACCACTTGTAGTATAGTTTAAAACTCATTTTGAGTGGTAGTATCCAAATCAGTGATTTTAAGATAAGTTTATACTGACTCTATCTTGTAATGTTTACTTACTTTTAATGTTGCATGACACGTTTCAAAATCAATGTTTCATCTTCACAATTTCACTCATAAGAAGTCGTCAAAACATTAAGAATCACATATATACACAAACATCACAGACACAAACACTTTACTGTCATAACACACAACAGGTGCGAACTACAACAATTTTGTGGATGTTATTTAATACCGTCGTTATCTTGTATCCTCATCGCTGTGTCGTGCAAGGAATTGGATTGGAAGTTAATTTTATTGTTTAATAAAACTGAAGATGGAACATAGATTCAGAAACATGTAAACACAATGTTAAAAGTAAGTCACGAGAGATGTAGTGAGTACAAACTTATCTTAAAATAGATTCCTTCTCTTGTGGATATATATAGTCTGTGATCCGAAAAGCGTTTTTCTGTAAAAAATGAAGCACTGTGATAGATTATTTCAGGAAATAATAACTACAATGTGTTTTCTCTCTCAATGATTCGTCTATTCTTTTACATTTTAAATTTTGTATAATATAATGTACCTACAAAATTAAAAGAATAACTCCTACATTATCATGGACAAACAAGAGTTGACTATACTTGAAAGTTTAGGACATACTTTAAGTATTATCATCACATAATATTAAGTATATTGTTAAATCCTATGTTTTACTATTATTACTTAGTTTTATTATTATTATCATCTTGCTATATTAAAAAAATGTAATCTATTTGTTAAATAGTGCTCATAAAAACTACCTCTACCATTATTTACTTACAGCTTAAAACTTGTTGTAAAATACACTTTTTTACTATGACAATGCTAAAATTTAATGTTTATACATATCCTAATCTAGAAACATGGATTAAAAAATGTGTATATATTATATATAAAATATCAATATAATCTTGTACATATATTGTAAATTTGTATTTATAACTTATTGTTGTGTATATATAAATGTAATTTATAATGTTATTATAAATGTATTAATTCTTTTTAAATGTTTGTTTTAAGCTGTATATTTGTGCTATGTCAAAGCTAAAATTTCATCTTTATATATATATCATAATCTTGAAAAATAAATTTGTAAATTTATAACTCAAGGAAATCTTTATTTAAATTTGTATTTATAACTTTATTCTTTGTATATATAAATGTAATTTATAATCTTAATTAACTGTGATTTCAAAAGTGACAATCGTATTAAAAGAAACAAAAGACAAAGAGATATAACAATTAATTTATGGGATTCTTATTTAATAAAACACATTGTCCTAACCCTTCATATTATTAAATAAGTACAAAAGATTACTATTCAATTACACACTTCTGAAGTAAAAATAAAATTTACTTCAACTGCTGTTATATTAGAATATTTACTTTGTAAATACAGTAGGCCTATACTGTATACAGAGATTTTTGGTAAGATTGTTACAACTGGCTACTCTAGTTGTCTAACCATGCTTGGTTGGATCCTCTAATTTTATTATAAATCAAAACATTCTCTCTCTCTCTCTCTCTCTCTCTCTCTCTCTCTCTCTCTCCCCCCCCTGCTCTGACTAAAGAACTATGGTCCAGCCATAGTCGTAACCACTAACCAGACACTTGTAGGAAGAAATATATATAAATCTTGTGACAGTGTCGATAGGCTCGGGTTGTTACTGAAGCAAGACTTACTTACAATGTGGTCCGTTTTGTTTTACCTAATCGTAGAAAACAGTTGACAGAAACTTGCTTTACATCTATGTTGATGAGACCACTCTACAACAGGAGAAGTGATCCATCCTTATGTGCAAGCTGTCATAATGTGTAGTGCCTGTCTCATGTTAATTTTGGTTTTAATATTTTATTCTAAATTATACTACCAGGTACCGTATGGCTAGATAATTCAAGGTTTTACCGGAGCTCCATTTCCCAAATTAGACGACTTAATTAATTGTTTAAAACAAGAGGAGTCGATAATGGGCAATGCCCAACTTCAGCTCTTTTCTTAACATGTGATAGTGTTGTGTAAGCGAATTTTTAGTAATTAGTTTAAATATGTATTAATTAGATTACTCTATTTAAAGCTGGGTATCCATCCTATGGTGAATTGGTAGACGTGAGGTAAGTAATTTAGACCTCAAAATGGGCATGGACCAAAAGCAGTATCGCAACCCAAAATATAGACACTAGACTAGGGTTAAAATGTAATGTTAACGTTACATATTGGTAACACATATTGCAAACCATAGTTTTATTATCACTATGATTTAGACTGTTAATACTAGGCTACTACATTCTTTTGTCCAACTTTTTTTTTATGACCAAATTTTAAACCTATGATATTTCATCCCCAATCCATATTGGACCTTCCAAATTATGCCCTCTCTGAATGTTTGGTTAAATTTAAGGCTACAGTTAAGTCATTAATACCAGTTAAACGAAGATATCATTTAGTCTACATGCTCCCATCATACGCCAACAGATTAGGCTTGCCATAATTATTTCTTGAAAACCCTGGATATATCATGCTAAAACTGAGAACAACCTCAATAAAGTGAAATCATAATATTAAGGGGTCTGGTGTTTTACATTATAGTAAGACATTGTTTGACAACATTTGATAATGTATCATTATTTCTTTTTATTCGTATAACGAAATAAAATAAATGAAAAACCATTTATGTATCTACAACTTACATATTCATAAGTTTAAAAATTCAATTAATTCTCTATAGTGATCTGCAGTAAATTTAGGTCTCACCAAGTAACAGGGATATTAATTTTTAAAAATATCAATTTTAAAATATTTATATACCATACACAATTAAAATACTACATTATCAACATTAAAAAAAGTGGTAATCACTTGACCAGTTTCTATTATGGTATTATTTTTAAACGCTTCAATATTAAAATATTTATTTGCAAAAATTAATACACTGCATAAAAAACGTGTGAAGAAAGGCAATTACGCAGGGAGTTTATAAAATTATTTACCACTTAGTCCAGCTACAGGCTCTGGGGTAATGAGAGCTACTTTTATGTTTTTTTTCTGTACGGATTTAGACACTTTAGGTCACTTTGAAAAGATTTTATTTCTTTGCAAGATAGTAGAACTTTGTATACAGTATTTATACCAAATGTAGGCTACATACAAAATGTGACAAAGTGTTTGTATTGTTTCAATATGTTATTATTTAATCATTTTGCTCATAGAGAAGTGTGCAATTTTTAGTACTTATTGTTTCATTTTAAATTTGATAAATGTATAAAATGTCAATCTCTGTTAATTGGCTTGCATTGTGAGTAATTTATCGATTTAATTTAGTCGAATATTAGTTAACAAATATTTCCATAGATAGCACGAGCATATCAAAATAAGTTCTTCTCGTTTCTAAACAATCCGATAGGTTTCATTGTGTGAATTAAATTAATACATTATCTTAAGAGACAAATTACAAATTCTCTAAGAATTACAAGTAAATACTACAAAATGTAGAAGCAATAAATACAAAGTTTAAAATAAACAATAAGAGTAGACGTACTTTCTAGCATACGTCCCCATCTCTCCGGAAATTCTGAGTCGATGGTTATTGTTAACATATGAAAATGAACCTTTAGATACCGACACTTCATAAAACTTAGCCATTAGTGACACGACACCTTAATGATTTGCAAATGATACGAACCTTATTGTTAAAGTGAAGACTAATGTAGACGTTCAAGTAAGCAAGGAAGGTCCTGAATAATCAATTTTTATTTATTAAATTTTGAGGAAATAATTAAACAATAAAACCTATTTCAGAATAGTTTCGTTGAAAATTGTTATTCCACTCTATTATTACATAACGAGACATTTTCTCGTGAAAATGAAATGACCCTAATACAGCTAATTAGTGACAGAGGAAGTAAGTTATTAAGAAACTTAATGATCGTTCCGATTTTAGCATCTCGATTTTAAACTGTTTGAAGCATAGAAATATCAATTTTTATGTCTTAAAAGCTTTTTAAAAGATTGTCGGTGTCAACTTTAATTTAACTTCTTGATTTTTAATAAAAGAGGAAACTTGTAAATAAAACAAATCATTTGCTCCGATTTTAGAAAATAAAAAAATGTCCAGATTAAAAAACAATTAAATAATGTATATTTATAATATTAATATATATATATATACCTTGTTTCCGTCTTGCAATTTTTTTTGTAGTGTAATACTACGCGCGTTTCAGGAACAAGTTCCCATTTTCAGGTTTTATATAAAACCTTTTTATATAAAATTATATAAATTGTTACTCACATGTGAGCACGTCGTAGTTTAACACAAACACACAAACCAAGCACGAATTATTGCACATATAATTAAAACGAAAAACAAAGTATAATTTTTTTAGAACAGTTGGCTTTATGCCATGTTGACGTTACACCGGTCACTGGTCGACTCAAATAATAAATAAAAAAACAATTGTTGTCTCTTCCTCCACCCGGGGTTTATTTCTCTGGAATCTACAGTACACCTGTTTCAAATACATTCGACATGTATACCATAGACCTATAACAAGGAGTTTGAAAATGAAAAAAAAAAAAAAAAAAAAAAAAAAAAAAAATTCAACTAGTGAGAATTTTTCCGTTTTTGTATAATTTTTTTCAATAAGTTGCTACAATTCATTTTACGCAGGGTGACATTCTACATCTAATAATATTTCTAGAAATCACTTGCTGCAATAAATATTGGAGTTATTGCTAAGAATTTGAATTTAACCAAACTATATCAAAATAAGCAGTAAACACTTATGAAGTCGTAACTCTAAACCTACCTAATTCAAATTTTACATCATTAAGAATCATGACCATGCTCGAGAAAGCACTATGTCCACTAACATATTCAACTGTCATAATAATTTTACAAAAAAAAATCTATTTTTTAACACAAATTTTATCCTTTAGTGATAGTTATTTGATTAGTAGTAGAGAAAAATAAAATTTGAAAAATGTTAAATTTAAGGTTGAACGATCGATATAGCTTAAAAAACTGAATAATCCTTGGAAATTTAGGAATTAAAAATACAATTTAAGGAATTGTATTAATCATCACTTCAAATTATTTTAATTGAATTAAAATTGCATATTTTTTAAATATAAGCAGTTAAATGTTTCACAAACAGATGTTAATTTATGACTTTATTAATTCTTGCTAATTTAAAAAATAGCGAAATATTAAATTTTATTATCAATATTGTAGGCCTCCTAATAATACAAATCAAGTTTTGCACACTAAACAATTCGTATTTTGTTAATATATTCTCAAAGAGAAATATCGTCATGTTACATGAACTTTCTCAGATGAGGCAAGTTCTCATATCTAACTTTATGCAAAATCCATGAGGACATGCTTCCACTATAAAGGAGTTTTTTTCCATATATTTTATCCGATGGACTAAGGCATTGAAGATGAGGTCTGCCAATCCTTACTTGGAAATGGTTGAGAAACAAAAATGTAGAGTTAGTGACAGTCATTATTATTATTATTATTATTTAACGAACAAGAATAAATCCTGTGTCAAACCTGATGATAAGTTCAAAATCATTGTCCTAAAATACATTTCGGAAATAAGTCTAATAAAAAAAGCTTAAAACAAAAGAGTTAAAATTTTTCTGTTTTAGCCCTAACTGTTGTCGGAAAATATTTGAAACTAACTATCTTGAACCTGAACACTAATCTTCATTTTTAAACAAGTACTTTATTTTGAATGCTTTTTTTGTCCCATGTATTTCTTAATAATAGGCTCATACTTGAAAATCGGCGTCTTTCGGACAATTTCAACATAGTAGTCTCGCTTACGTCTCTGCCGCATCTGAAAACACCCAACAATTGATGAGAGAAATTATGTTTTTTTTTAAAATTATTAAACCTAACCAATATTGTTAATCCTGTTTCAAAAACAAACTCTAATTCCTATACCTAATAAATTATACTCAAATTTAAGTATTAATTTATTTGTTTTCCATGTCGAAGTAGCGTAAATTTGTCATTTAATATTTTATTATTACTGTATTAGAATACAGTCTTAGCGAAACTGTACGGTACAGATAATCATATTATTAAACTATTCTATTTTTTCAGCATCTATTTGTGTAGGAAAATGGAAAAAAGAAGATAGAGTTGTTGCTCTATCATTTGATCCGTTTGTCGACTATTAGCTCAAAGTCTAGCAAACAAATTGAGATTTTTTTTTCATTCTTCGAGTCTTCTACGATTGACGTCTAGTATAGCATCTTTATATACACATAGTAGTCTACGATTTGGAAAAATTATATATAATAATCAATTTGGTAGACAAAAGTTAGTGCATAATTGGACGAATAAATAATTTAATCAAGATGAATTAAATTTATTGAATTAAGGACTAAGTTTAATATTGAAAATAAAAAAAGATCATGATACTTTATTAGTGGATGTCAAAGATATAGTTTAGTTATTGTAGCTCATGTATCACTGATGATGGCGACTTTATCGTTGAAACGCGTTGATTAAGTATACGTAATTTTTGTGAGATCTCGTGTTCGAGTTTTATTCTATCTACAAATATAATATTGAATAGTCTTCAATTATAAATTAGTATTTCAAAGCGAGAAGCGAGATTTTTTTATAAAATTTAACCGAATAATTATTAGTTTGACTGTCTACAGCCCGCTCACTTCCTCACTTACCTACCTATGTGCTTCTTCCCGCATTCTCTGATCATTCTTCTCCTGCACCTATGTCTCGAAATCCCTAGTTCAGGCTCGGGATCTAGCAAAGGAGTAGGTGATCCATCCCTAGCTAACTCGTCCGTCCTTTCATTACCTGCAATTCCACATTATCCTAGCGTCCAAATCATCTTCACATCTTTCCTGAGCCAATCCCATAAAAAATGGCAGCTTATAATTTGAAATTGACACAACTAGCTTACTATTGAGTTTATATTTATGTTTTCTACATTAAATGAGCTTTTCAATAAAGTAGGATATTATTGACATATTTTATATAAATTCTATTTGGATAGCTTACGGTCCCCAAAATTGTTATTTCACTGTGGGCCACGAAACTACAAATGCTGGCAAAGACTACATTCTGAATGTTTGTTCTCTAAGTTAGCTATCTTCTCTGTAATAAAATGTCTTTCTATCTTAATGAAAAATAGGGGGACATAGGCTTTTTATACATTTGAATTGCCGCCATTTTATTATCCGAGCGATATATTTTGTCCAGTTTTTCTACTAAACAAGACTGTTCAAATTCCATTTGATGGTCATTACCACTCGATGGAGTTTACGTTGACAAATTTTAATTTTCCAACCAAAACTCACATTTTTAGGGTAAATTAACACCATAAAAAACTTTACATCAAATTCGTAAAATATCAGTTTTCTATCTCTCTTAGTTTTCAGAGCTATTAAACCGTTCCGGAACTTTTTGGGCACTCGATATAGGTCTAATTATAGATTCCAATAAGAGTAAAGTCATATGGATATCTTTCTTACCCAACAGATTAGATCTGATGATGAGCAGGAAGTTGTGTTGAGACTGAAATATAGACTTAATGAAGTACATCCTGCTATTTGCTCTGCAGGACAGTTGTCATTCCAAATCAAGTACCCAGAGACTGTCAAGCAGGCAACAGGATTTAAATTGCTCCCTCTTGCGTGTAGCTTTCATGTACATCTATAATGTTTATTCCAATACATCTACCCTGAACAATGAGGTGATGCGATATATAAGATCCGTCTACTACATGGATAATATCTCTGGGATGTTTGATTTAGTGTGTATTCTCTCATACAGATTAGGTAGGAATTCTATTTAATAATCTACATTTTAGACCGCTGTACATGTTATAAATATTACAGTAACTTTAAACTCTATTGCTGCATTTTAGGAGGTACCAGTTATGAATGAATGTCTGCCTGGTTAACCGGGTGGATACAAAGTCCTCCCTTCTCACTTTCCTACAGTTTTTTCGACTTATCGATTTGGATCAAATGAATGTTTTACGATGTATTACAATTATTGAGGCAATGTTTTTAAATGGCAACGTGGTTGTGTGCTTAAACATTATTTGTCAAAGCTGAGTTCTGTAGCACAATCGATTTTTAATGTTTGTCTATGAATGAATGAATGAATGAAAAAATGCTTTATTTCGCAACAAAAATATTCCATCACAATATTTGTTAAATTTTATATTACTAAACTTGTTCTACACCATAAACTTAAAATATTTATAATTGCATTTTAAAAGCATAGCTGATTAGGCTGTCTGCTTGGTTGGGTAGAAATTTTCAAACACAATCACATATTACATCAAAGAAATTAAAACATTACACACATTTGATGATCTTAATAAGAAACAAATAACTTTAGAAAACATGTATTTAAAAACAAATCTGGACTACCAATATTTGCATCAAAATTAAATCTTAAAAAAATTTATATTTACGGTATTAAATTACAAAACGGAAAATATCTTACAATTTGGAAAACATGTGGAAACAAAAGTTTAAAAATGTATACACGTCCCGATAAGAATTAAAAATTAAATTCTTGAATTAAAGCCCATCTGTATTGCCAAGCTTGTTGAGAAAATTTTGCAAGCCGCACCCAATCGTGCCCATTTAAATACTTTAAAACCTCTTCCTTACTTAGTTCATGCGTTTTAAACCACCTAAATCTGAAATCCTTTAAAATTGGACATTTTCCGATAAAATGGTATGTATCCTCGAACTGATTTAAATTACAAAGAGAGCAATTATAATTTTGTTCCTTGACCCAAGGTTTATAATTTAAATGAAGCAAATCTCCCCTACACTTGAAAACCCATCCAATTAATTTTGAATTAAATTCCTCTCTAAAATAAGTTTTATCGCCAAGGTCATAGTCTACCTCTCTGTATAAGGCATGGTACTGACTTGTCCTAGCGGCTTGTATACATTTCTGCCTAGCATCGTCCCTTATCGCTTGCCATAAGGTCATCAGTTGCCCCAGCCATAGTCCCGCATCAGCTGATAACGGCACAGAATGCCTTTCAGCCAAATACTGCCACTCTCGAAACCAAAATAGATTTTTCCTAATTATTTCTTTTGATAAAATATTAGGTAGACGGTTATCGGCCATGTCCAGCACTTTTATTATGTATTTAAAATGTAACTTAGAAGCAAAAACAAATAATTTTTCAAAATTTGTCTCCAAATACAACATATAGTTAGGTGTGTTTTGTGGCAGACACAGAATCCGTTTGATAAAAAAACGTAACAGCTGTTCTACCGAATCATGTTCCCGATATCCCCACACTTGGGCTCCGTAACACATGATTGACCTGGCTACAGCTTTAAAACATTCTGTCATAATGTTTGTCTACCTCCAACTATTGGCGAAAACTATTTGAAATTAGGCTCCTTTAAAATGCTGCCAAAAATAAATTTTAAATTATTTGTGAGACTTAATACTGCACAAGACTGCATATTTATCTCAATGGTGAAACTTATTTATAAAGTAATATTTAAAAAAGAAATTTTATCAACTTTAATGGCGTAAATAAATAGAAGTAGGTAGTGAGATACATATTACGCCAATGAGATGAACATCGAAGTTTTTTGCACTATGATGTGTCACAAACTAACATGAATGTGTCTGGCAATATTTAAAAAGTCTAATTTTCCTGATTTCAGGTCGTTTTTCCTTCCAGATTGGTGTCAGTCATTAAAAAACTGATTCTACCAATGAACTCAGCTTTGAAAAACAATGTTTAATCATATGTTACACGATCATGAACTGTTTAAAAAAAAAAAAAAAACTAAAATCTAAGTAAACATTTTACATTTTAAAACGTAGCACGCGACTTTAGGTATTTATATTTGTACATTATATTTATCGAAAACGTCTCCAAGGATTTTCATGAAATCCGGGGAAGAGGAGACTAAAATTGTAGCATACAAATTAATTACCATAGCAACCAATATAATAATAATACACATTTTTAATAGCTGATTAGGTTTAATAATGCCTCACAGAGATACGTTAGACCTATATAAAAAAAATAGCTTAGACCAGTGTGAAACATTTCAGAATGTAGGCTATTTTAAATTATTATGTAAGTATTAGTTGGGAAAGTGATTTTAACTTTATTTTGGCCTAAAATATATTAAACTATCCAAATACAATTCAATGAATGATCCTGTATAATTTCACATTGTCCTTTTCCCCTTATTTTATGTAACAAAGTTCTGATATCACTGAATATCAAACGCTCAACTGTTTATGAATATGATTTATATGTTATAAATAATGTATATAGTCGAAATATCAAAAAAAAAATGGGAAGTGAAGTTACCCACGACTGATAGAGGTCCGATTCCTACGTAAGTACAAATTATTAATAAGTTATTTATTATTATTAACATCCTAGGCCCATTTTAGTTATACCTAGCTTTTTGTTATTCTTAGTTAACCAAGTAGTAAGTTATTTATGCTAAACAGCGTTGGTACTTTGTGGAATTCCTTGTTAATGAATACAAAATCAAAATTATTTATGTACTAAAATAATTGTTATTTATTCGTGTCATAAGTTCTTAATCTACCTGATCCAACCCATCTCAATACAACCCAACTTTTTTTTTCTTTTTTTTTTTTCGTGTTGCTTAAAGGTAAAACAACACCTTCGTCATCTTCTCTTTTTAAAATCAACGGAAAATAATCTCGTAATAGTTCATTTTTATTCAGCCCAGGATAGTTTCGTAGTAGTTTGTTTTTTATTTGACGGAAAATAATCTCGTAATTGTTCATTTTTATTCAGCCCAGGATAGTTTCGTAGTAGTTTGTTTTTTATTTGACGGAAAATAATCTCGTAATTGTTCATTTTTATTCAGCCCAGGATAGTTTCGTAGTAGTTTGTTTTTTATTTGACGGAAAATAATCTCGTAATTGTTCATTTTTATTCAGCCCAGGATAGTTTCGTAGTAGTTTGTTTTTTATTTGACGGAAAAAAATCTCGTAATAGTTCATTCTTATTCAGCCCAGGATAGTTTCGTAGTAGTTTGTTTTTTATTTGACGGAAAATAATCTCGTAATTGTTCATTTTTATTCAGCCCAGGATAGTTTCGTAGTAGTTTGTTTTTTATTTGACGGAAAATAATCTCGTAATTGTTCATTTTTATTCAGCCCAGGATAGTTTCGTAGTAGTTTGTTTTTTATTTGACGGAAAATAATCTCGTAATTGTTCATTTTTATTCAGCCCAGGATAGTTTCGTAGTAGTTTGTTTTTTATTTGACGGAAAATAATCTCGTAATAGTTCATTTTTATTCAGCCCAGGATAGTTTCGTAGTAGTTTGTTTTTTATTTGACGGAAAATAATCTCGTAATTGTTCATTTTTATTCAGCCCAGGATAGTTTCGTAGTAGTTTGTTTTTTATTTGACGGAAAATAATCTCGTAATTGTTCATTTTTATTCAGCCCAGGATAGTTTCGTAGTAGTTTGTTTTTTATTTGACGGAAAATAATCTCGTAATAGTTCATTTTTATTCAGCCCAGGATAGTTTCGTAGTAGTTTGTTTTTTATTTGACGGAAAATAATCTCGTAATTGTTCATTTTTATTCAGCCCAGGATAGTTTCGTAGTAGTTTGTTTTTTATTTGACGGAAAATAATCTCGTAATTGTTCATTTTTATTCAGCCCAGGATAGTTTCGTAGTAGTTTGTTTTTTATTTGACGGAAAATAATCTCGTAATTGTTCATTTTTATTCAGCCCAGGATAGTTTCGTAGTAGTTTGTTTTTTATTTGACGGAAAATAATCTCGTAATAGTTCATTTTTATTCAGCCCAGGATAGTTTCGTAGTAGTTTGTTTTTTATTTGACGGAAAATAATCTCGTAATTGTTCATTTTTATTCAGCCCAGGATAGTTTCGTAGTAGTTTGTTTTTTATTTGACGGAAAATAATCTCGTAATTGTTCATTTTTATTCAGCCCAGGATAGTTTCGTAGTAGTTTGTTTTTTATTTGACGGAAAATAATCTCGTAATTGTTCATTTTTATTCAGCCCAGGATAGTTTCGTAGTAGTTTGTTTTTTATTTGACGGAAAATAATCTCGTAATAGTTCATTTTTATTCAGCCCAGGATAGTTTCGTAGTAGTTTGTTTTTTATTTGACGGAAAATAATCTCGTAATTGTTCATTTTTATTCAGCCCAGGATAGTTTCGTAGTAGTTTGTTTTTTATTTGACGGAAAATAATCTCGTAATTGTTCATTTTTATTCAGCCCAGGATAGTTTCATAGTAGTTTGTTTTTTATTTGACGGAAAATAATCTCGTAATTGTTCATTTTTATTCAGCCCAGGATAGTTTCGTAGTAGTTTGTTTTTTATTTGACGGAAAATAATCTTGTAATAGTTCATTTTTATTCAGCCCAGGATAGTTTCGTAGTAGTTTGTTTTTTATTTGACGGAAAATAATCTCGTAATTGTTCATTTTTATTCAGCCCAGGATAGTTTCGTAGTAGTTTGTTTTTTATTTGACGGAAAATAATCTCGTAATTGTTCATTTTTATTCAGCCCAGGATAGTTTCGTAGTAGTTTGTTTTTTATTTGACGGAAAATAATCTCGTAATAGTTCATTTTTATTCAGCCCAGGATAGTTTCGTAGTAGTTTGTTTTTTATTTGACGGAAAATAATCTCGTAATTGTTCATTTTTATTCAGCCCAGGATAGTTTCGTAGTAGTTTGTTTTTTATTTGACGGAAAATAATCTCGTAATTGTTCATTTTTATTCAGCCCAGGATAGTTTCGTAGTAGTTTGTTTTTTATTTGACGGAAAATAATCTCGTAATTGTTCATTTTTATTCAGCCCAGGATAGTTTCGTAGTAGTTTGTTTTTTATTTGACGGAAAATAATCTCGTAATTGTTCATTTTTATTCAGCCCAGGATAGTTTCGTAGTAGTTTGTTTTTTATTTGACGGAAAATAATCTCGTAATTGTTCATTTTTATTCAGCCCAGGATAGTTTCGTAGTAGTTTGTTTTTTTTTCGACGGAAAATAATCTCGTAATTGTTCATTTTTATTCAGCCCAGGATAGTTTCGTAGTAGTTTATTTTTTATTCGACGGAAAATAGTCTCGTAATAGTTCATTTTTACTTTATTGGATATACGTAGTATTATAGAGAGAGAGATAATATGTGAATGGTTAAAAGGGGGTTCGGAGGGTTTTTTTCAACAAAAATCGAATTTTTGTTTATTGAATTTTAGTGTTCCTCTGTTTCATAGAATTAATTTAAGACCACTCCCATTAATTTTTGTCATGTGGAACAAAAGTTATTTCCCTTTTTGTGAAGCAGTGTCATGCGTTTCAGCAAAGGTCTGAAGCTGACTATGGCGTAAAGTATAAATATTACTTGGGCGATGGCGATTCTAGTGCCTTCAAATCAGTAATTGGAAGTAAGCATAACATTTACATATACCTGAAGTTGTTATGAGTACAATAAAGCCAATTTTTCAAGATTTAGAAAATCCTACTCTGCTAAAAAAGTGTCCGCATGGGAAGTCACAGAATCCCAACGAGTCACTAAATGCCTTTATTTGGTCACGATTGCCAAAAACAGTATTTGTAGGCCTACAAACCATGGAATTTGGTGTGTATGATACCATCTTGAGTTTTAATAAAGGGAATGTCACAAGTTGCCTTGTTATGAAGAAGCTTGGAATGACTGTAAGTGAAGGCACAGCCACAGTGATGAGTGAACTGGACAAAATACGCATACGGAAAAGTGAGCGAATGCTTTCAAAACTTGCGAAAAAAGCTAGACAACATCGTGAAAGTGCCAAGAGGAAGTTAGAAGAAGCTTATTTTGAAGATGAGGATCCAGACCAGCTTTTCTATGGAGCTGGAATGTATTAAACACATTGAATCACGCCAGTGATAGAATAATAAATCTTTTTTTGCGTTTTTCTGAAAAACTTCGTTTTTTTTTTGTATAAATGACCCGTTTTCTCAGAAACTACAAAAGATACAGATACAAAATTTTTACCACATAATCTTCTAGTTTGGATGTAAACTTTGACACAGGATTTTTCAGTTTTATGAATTAAAAATCTTTTTACAGTCAAAAATGTGAAATTTTTATTGCGTTTTAAATATAACATATTATAAAAATCATAAAAAGGGAAGAAATCAATGTGTTAAAGTTCTAAGAACAAGTAATAAAACCAACAACAAAAATTTCAACCAGATTGCTTTAGTAGTTTTTGAGAAAATGGGTCATCAATATGACAAATTTAACATAGGCTCTTATGGACCCTCCGAGGATGACGTGTGTTTCCAGGATAGAGATCCTCTGACGATTGAAACAAACAAAATCCAAACTACCTCAATCATAAAATCTCAAATTAAATTCAAAGACTGTGTAAAAAACGAAGTCCTATGTTCGTTACCCTATTTGAAAATTTAGAATATTTAACTTCAAAGTCAAGTAAATTGAATAAAGTTATTTACACATTCTGTCTACAGCAAATGTATTGAACACCCTACATTTTTGTTCTGTTACAACTTTGTTCCCCCCGAAAATATATTTTTAGTTTTGCTATACAACTTTGTTAGCACGAGAATAAAATTTAGTTCTGTTATAGAATTTTGTTTTCCGCGAGTAAACGTTTTATTCTGTTAAACAAATTCTTTTACACGATCATACATTATAGTTCTGTTATACAATGTTGTTGACTCAAGCTTTTATTTTTGTTCAATTATATAAATTTTGTTGACGAGAGCATACATTTAGTTATATTATACATTTTGTTGACGAGAGCATACATTTAGTTCTGTTATGCATTTTGTTGATGAGAGCATTTATTTAGTTCTGTTATACAGTTTATTGATGAGATCATACACTTTAGCTCTGTAATACATTTTGTTGACTAGAACATACACTTTAGTTCTGTTATACGTTTTGTAGATGAGACCATACAATTAGTTACGTTATACATTTTGTTGACGAGAGCATTTATTTAGTTCTGATATACAGTTTGTTGACTAGATCATACACTTTAGTTTTGTTATAGATTTTGTTGACGACGGCATACATTTTAGTTCTGTTATACATTTTGTTGGCGCGAGGGATACATTTTAGTTCTGATATGTTATACGTTTTGTTAACGAGAGCATGCATTTGAGCTCTGACATACATTTTTGGTG
The DNA here is from genome assembly GCA_963513935.1 of Aphrophora alni. NCBI lineage: Eukaryota > Metazoa > Arthropoda > Insecta > Hemiptera > Aphrophoridae > Aphrophora > Aphrophora alni. Next base: position 36,988,235 of record OY740771.1, on the reverse strand, counting down.
GCGTTAGCTATATTTTACTTCTGTTAAACATTTTTGTTGGCGATAGGGATACATTTTATTTCTGTCATACATTCACGTTGACGCGAGAATACATATTTTGTATATCTGTAATTTTTTTTTGTCGCGAGCATACATTTTAATTCTGTTAATTTTTGTTTGGCGCGAGTTTACCATTTATTCCTGAAAACCGTTATTGTTAGCTGGCAGAGCACGGATTGAAATTCAGTTTTCACTACCTTGTTAACACTTGAAGTATATCTTAAGTGATGTTTATATTTGATAAATTTTGAGTTAGCTCCACCCTTACGTAGAGCTCTGGTTTCAAACTAATAGGATTATTGTAGGCTCTCTTCAGAAATTGGCACAGCGAGGAAAAAGAATTTCGTTGCTTCCACAGGCAAAAATTTAAAGGAGCATAGTTATTTTGTTTTTGAAATGCCAATGAAATCACCGGTCACTATCCCACCTATAAATTTCTGAAAATGTCTTCATTTTCTCTCCGATCATCAACATTGAGATTATGTAGACGGAAAAAATAGTAATTGTATGTCAACTATGATCCAACTCACAAACTCGATGGTCACAAGGTCGACCTTCAACCGGTTTATGGTTGGTAACTAAATCTAATCAACTTATCGCGTGTAAAATAATACAATTCTTGTCGCAATACTGATACGGCTATCATGATACTATTGTATTGGTTCGTTTGTAATTGTAGCCTTGATGTTGGTACCAATAATTTACTGTGGATCTGCAAATTACAAGCAGTAAAAAATGAACTATTTATATACTAAACCAAAAATTGATTTTTAATTATTGTTTTATAAAAAAAATTATTCAAGAAGTTAATGAAGGTAACTTGCAAAATTTTAAATATTTAAAGCTACTTTTTTTGAAACAGATAAGAAAAAACTTTACTCAAAAATATTAACGTTTCAAAGTCCTTTTTAAAAGTGAGGTGTTAGGCTTCTTAACCAATGCCTACAATTGAAAATCTCTAAGAGCAAAACCCTACTCCTAATATATCTCTCTTTGGGCCCCACAAATATATTTAAAAAAAAACATATTTCTAAATTTTTCAATTCAAATCAGTTTGCTCAAACTTTACAGTTACACCAAGTTTGTAGCTCAAACGGTTTGCTTGCAATTTAATAAAGGGTGTAGATAAATAAAAAGGCTTTCTATTTAGCTTATTAAACTTTTTCAGATATAGAATATAGTAAGAAATTACAAATAATGTGAACTATAAACTTATATTCTTCTAACAGCTAAAAATTGTTAAAATAAAAATTATTCGGATCTTCTTTTTTATTTTATGTTCTGAAGAAGATTTAAAAGAGAAATGTATTTGCAGTTTATTTATTCAGTTTTTTTTTCTAAAATATATCTTTTCAGTTTTTTTAAAAATAGTTATTTAGCTAAAACAAAAAATAAATTGTAATGTCCAAAATGTTTAAATTAAAAATTCTATAATTAATAATAATGTATATTTACTCAAATTCTCTGTGTTTGTTCAACCAATCACATCCAACCAAGTCAGTAATGACACAAACAATTTGCAATGAAACAGATGATTCAAATAAAGACGTCATTAAAATGTTATTGAAATGCATTACAAAATAAAGTGTAAGGACTTTGCCATGGGGTTAAATTTTGGAATTATGAACACCACTCATTAAATTTTGTCGTGTAAAATTTAGAAGCGGTTGCCATAGTAACGCAATAAATAAACAAAACTACCATAAGAATGCCTTAAACAAAGATGACGACTTTGCATAGGGAAGTGTTGTGACTTTCAAACTTTGAATCTGTGACTCTTGTGTAACGTAAATATAGTATATTGAGGATCCAATTTTTTTTTTTTGTAGGGAGGAATTTATGCAGATCTGTGAGATACTGTGGGACTCTCCCCGAAGGGCATACCCACTAAAAATACCTCCCCTCTCCCCCCACTGACATGCACTGGGGATAGCGATAGGATAGGAACCTTACACAATAGAAATGTTCTGATAAGCCATCTGTTAGCAATGACATTAAAAATCAGTAAATATCAATGGGTATTTTTAGGTATTTTATCTATGGTCAATGTAGTCGAAACTTAATATTCACAAAAAATAGTCCATGAGGTTTTGAAGAAACCCCTGAGTTACTGCTTATAAAAGTAATTATTTACGCCATAACCTAACTTCAAATTGTAAGATTTTGCTGTTAATTAACAATAATGAACAATTTCTAGATTGTATAATTTTCAATGATAAAGCTATCTTTCACGTTTTAGGACATATTTATAATACAATGTATTAATTTGGGCTGATGTTAAAGATCAGGTAATTGGCCCTTCCATGCGGAACGTTCAGTAAAATCCGACAACCACCTCAGTGTGTTAGATTTGTTAGTCTCAAATCAAAATATCACACGCATAATACATAATGTAGCTAAACCGTCTATACCGGGTCCTTCCAATTTTCCATCATTGAAAATGTCCTACCTGTAAAATAACTGTATATTTTTGAAGTTTTAAAGATATTTCATTTAAGACCTGGGATTATTAAAAAATTTATGACAGTTTCAGTTATGCATTAAAAAAATACCTGTTATTACCTATTTAAGAGTTCATTATTTTTATTTTCCTTTTGTATTGAATTACATTGTCTTAGAGTATGAAGTCACTGATAACAATGTTGGCTTCCAACAAGATGGTTGCCTCTTGCGCCATCATGCATATAATTGTCAACGTTGTTGAGGACTTCTTTAATGAGACTTTTTCCACAACACTGGATTGGAAGTCATGCTCTTCCAACTTAGATGTTTATTTCTGAAATTTTGTGAAACAAAAGAGAGTTGAACACTGAACCAAATTCGCAGCATTCCGTCACTCCTGGTATTCTTTGCCGTATGTAGCAGGAAATTAATTACCGTTAGGTGTTTGCAGACCTCACCTTTGGAGCTCTCATTCAAGTTTTTGACTTGTTTTTCAATTTGATTTATGTTTTCAATTTTTTTTTGTTTAATAAAATGTTTAAAACCGAGGCATGACTTTACAGACACACTGTAGAAAGAATTATTTAATTTATAAAAGTATCCCAACAACCCCCTGTTGGTTAACGACCGGTTTCCTCTGTACAGACTATGGCGCCGAAACCAATGAGCAGGGAACCTAAATTAAACTTCTCTAATAAAGCTAGGCCTACGTTTTATTTGTGATGTCAGCTATTAATTCATCAAGCAACCCACATCTTTGAAGTTAGTGTCTGAAAGCTGCTAATTGACAAAGATAAAACAGTAGATGTGTAATTGATGCTACATTTCATTCACCGACATATGCACGTGCAATTGGTAAGTTGTTGAGAGATACGTTAACAACTTTACGCTTTGTGTCGGTGTTTATTTCATTCTTCATAAGGTTTATTAAATTATAATAAAAAGTTTTTTTAATGAAAGCAATTTATATATAAATGGTTTAAATAACAATAAATGTACAGGGTGATTCAGACCTCCTGTCTCCAATGTTTTATCGACAGACAGTTGGAGCTAGAAACTTGAAATAAAGTAAAGTTTACCTTATTAATTTAAATATGTAGAATTTAGAGAAAATGTATTCATTCGAATTTTGGCTCCCCAATTTTAAATATTTTGGTGGTAGAACTTTATTTCTAGACATTTTTTAAATATTAAATTTTTTAATATAGGTACCTTAAAATCTTTGTAAACATTTTGGAATACAGATTTTTCAAAATGGCGGCTTAACTTATCTGTTTTTACCTAAAACAGACTTACACAAATTTTGTTGTATTTCGAAATCTTTCAGTTAATTCTTTGTTTTATAAATATTTTGTTTAAAGTTTCGTTTTAAATTTATATATTATGTGATGTAATAATAAAGACGTAGAAAACTACTCCAAAAAATTATTTCTGATGCTTTCAAAATTTATTCAAGAATGAGAGTAAATATATTTTTAGGGACCATCAATACATAATTTTTACAAATACCAAATCTTTTTTCATCATAAAAAATGTTTTTACTAAACTAATTATTAACTCAACAATGAAGTTCAATAAATAATCCATTATTTCTATAGTAACGTGTAGTACAAGAATTAAATTTTAGTTGTAAATAGAGTTTTAGTCTGTCCGCCTGTCCATCGTCTCATATTTCAATCTGTAGCTTGACTGGAGTGACTTAGCAACTCATTAGTACAAACAAGTTTTTATTTTTACATTTTGTTCACCGACATTTGTAATTTGAATCCTCATCTGATTGCTTACGTTTTACTTCTACGCTGTTGGATAGTGATCCCCAAACCACAAATAAAACACTTACACGATTAACGTTAGAAAGTTTAATAAACCCTTATGTACGTTTCGGCAATATAACTACCATCCTCAGAGGGATATAAACCAATACTAAACTAAATGTAACAGTGACACGAGTTATAGAGGGTCAAGAATACATACCTCTCCTCCCCTCTTTACATGGGTCAGACCGCCCCCCCTTTAAGAGAAAATAGAAATGAAAGTTCTCTAATATAACTAATAATAAAACATAAAAGAAAAACAATTACAATATGTATTAAGAAAATACAAGTCAAAACTAAAGCGCTTAAATAGGCATAATCTGTTGTTTAACTTGGAGAAAATAACGAAGATTTCGGAATTGGCCCCTAATTAGATTCAACAATTAATCATTTTCAGATTTAACAATGAAAATACTTTCAAAGCAATCTAACAATTTGTTGTTCTTAATTTCTTTGATCAAACATTATTCATTCTTACATTACGAAATGTAGAAAGAACTTGCTCAGCAAAGCTAGATTTTTTTAGGCCTGTCAAATTTGATATGCGACAAGTGCTCTTTATAAGCTCAAAGAGCTCCTAGTTTAAGCTAGACAAAACCTATAACACGAGTGTCTCACTCAATCTTAATAATTCCAGGCTTCTCCAACATCGGGAATTTATCTTTGGGATTATCTAACGATGTAAATTTAGTAGCGTGTTATTTTAAATTTATAAGTAAATATAGTTTTACAAATAAATAAGAGAATTATTCATATATTTTTAGTAAAAATATATGCATTGAAAAAAACACTCTAAGAAAAGTCGAGTGAATCTTATCTTAAAATGCAATATAATTCTTTTAAATCCTCTGTTAGTCCTTCCTAAGAGAGGTAATTTTTTCCTTACTTCCCGACCGAGGTTGGTAACCGAGACTTATGATTCACAATTATCAACTATATTTCCGAAAGAGTGGTAATACCGGCGTTTTACAGTGATAAAGCGTAACAAAACATCCTTCTGAGTGTGATGGTCAATGCTCACTTTCGTCTTACTTCCTGTCTATTACTAACGTAAATTTCATCTACTGGTTTGGTAAAATATCTTGAGTGTTTACCTTAATTCGTGATAAACGAAACACATTAAGGTTTTTTTTTTTTGTAAAAAATCCTTTTTTTACACAGGGATACCAAATCGATCATATCCACGCAAATTTCAACGTTTTTACTTCACCTTGAAAACAATCTTTCTGTAAAGAAGTGAAAATGTAAAAGGAATACGCAAATTTTCAAACTTGCAAAGTTACAATTACTTTCAAAATGAAACTATATTGTAATTTTAAATGACTGCAGATAATAATTATTCTTGAAGGGTAATATTTTCATTGCCAGTTGTCACAATGGCTTCGGATAAACCAGATGTCTTAAAAGTTCGCTCCTATCTAAAGTGAATTAATAAAATATTCACACTTATCTGAAATATGACAAATTAAAAATCAAACTTTTGGCATGAGAGGCAATTTTACCTTACAACCCAACATAGGAATATGGGGGAAACTCGACAGTTTTAAGTAATAACTCCCATCAAGTGGTAAATTGTTTTAAAGAAAATAACATGTAGATAAAAACTACACAAAGAGGAAGTCCTTATGTTGCCCCTATCTAAAATAGTAACTAATCAAAATTTATTAAGAGTTATTTACCCCTATTTTTAGAAGTTTGATTACAAAGGAAACAGCTAAATTAAAGGACAATCATTAATAATATACTCTTTCTCAACAAACCATGTCAGTGCTCGTACCTCGTAGTCAATGTTGGAGAGTAATGATGGAGAGTGAACTATTATTCACACCCCCCGCTTTGTCGTCATTGTTTTCCTTGTTTTTCAAAGTAAAATTAAAAAATATTTTAGTTCTCAGATTTGTTTAGACTCTTGCGTATTTTAGATGTTTTTTGTTTAATTTATTTTACCTTGTCCTCCAGGGATTTAAAATGTTTTATCTTATAGATAAATATTGTTTTTATGTATTATGTGTTCATTTGTATACTAGAAAATAAGATTAGATGAATTGACAATATTTTATAAGAATTATGTAAGGATTCAACAAATAAATTAGCTGCCTTCTATGTAAGCAAACTTTTTCCACGCTGAAGTAGAAAAAATAGGGTTAACTAGACTCTATTTTAAATTTCGACCAATACCATTTTATGCTTAGGAGCAACATAAGAGAGTTAATGTACTAAAAGTTAGCTTCTTTATTCATAAAAATTTTCCCCAAAATTACTTTTTTTATTTATTTATTAAAAATGTGAAGGAGGCGGCACTTTTAGGTCAACTGGTGTTTTCTTTAACATTAACTAAAGTTTGATTTACAAGGGAAACCGATTTCGAGAAACATTATCTTTAATAATGGTATAATAGAATCTCTTTTTGTTTGGGTTTATTTTTTGGAACGCAAAGGGTTTAAATAGAAATTTAATAAATGTTGTATCTCGGAAACAATTTGAAGAATCGCACGATTTTTTTCCGAATACTTATAACTCGACAATATGTTGGTCGTGACGAAAGCTAAATATACTTAAATATATTTTCGATCTTAGTCGAAAGTTTTAATTGAGCCAAAATTTCAATTACTCTAGCCTATACTAACTAATTATCTGTTTGTTCTTGGTCTTTTTAAGAGTTAAATTATTTCAACAATTGTTATCATAACCAATTTTACATATTTAAAACAGTTGATTCATTACTATAATCCTAAAATCAATTTACGGTATAGTTAACTTACTTTTGTTGTGTTATATATAGGAATTACACAAGAGGAATTTTCTCACTAGAAAAAAAGAGTTTAATAGATTACTGCAGCTCTCTGAATGTTTTTCTTCATTATATTACGTAATTCTGTAATTCTATGAATACCAACTTTTTATTCTTGAGTGATTTTATCTTTTGTTAATAATTAATTGTTAATTTGGAATCAATATAATTATATTAATAGTTTATTATTGACCTACCGCTTTTTGACGGTGTTTTCAAGGTTGAGTAGTCAAATTCTTTGTGATGTGGCTTTGTGTTCGTGTATTTGATGTGAAATTTGTATGATATGATGAAACTGACTACTTATGACGAAAAAAAACGTCAAAAAGGCGGCAAGTGATTAAAAAACTATTGAATCAGATGCTTTAGGAGGTTACCCTAATAATTATACAATAAACATTAAATTAAAAACTTGTTCCACTTTAGTTTGTTATTTGTTGAGGCCTAGTTACCGATAACATTCAAATCGTATTTTTCTGTACGCATTTTATTCACTTGAACAAAACTAAACCAACCTAATTGGAGAAAATGGAAAAACATTTACACCAGTAACCGAAAATATTTTTACTGATTTTTATAACGTTTTAAAGCCGTGACTTATTATTTTTTTTAAACTTCCAAATTGTAATCAATCAAATTCGGTTTAAGATAGGAGCTAATGGACTAATGGAAGACATTGTAAAATCCTAATGAATTAGTTCAATAAACGCATTTAATATTACGTGAATTTCAATTAGATCTGGACTAGGAAATGATATCTTTGATGAAGATATCGCTATTATTAGACGAAATTATTTCTAAAGATAACAAATAGTTTAGATAGAACTGTAAAGATTTGTTACAAACAACAAAACTATTTGGTAACTGATAAGATTCTACGGTATGTCTTGACACATTTAGAAAACACTAATTTGTTAACGGAAGTAAAATGAATTGTTATTTTAGGACATTAAACATTCTCTATTTCTAACTGAATGTTCTATAGGGTTTTCTGTTGGATTACCAAGATTCTGAATTGTTTTCAGGGTGAATTTTTTTAATTTATCATTTAAAAGGAGTGTTTATAATTTATCTCATTGCTTTGATTTATGCTTATTTCAATGCCAGTTTATATTTATTGTCAAAGAGACAATTGTCACCACAGAAAACGAGACCTTGATTTTATAATCACAATGTCAGATGGGTGTGACAATAATGTGCTGTATCTTTCATTGTGATCGTTTAATTTGATAAACTTGAATGCGGTGGTTAACATTACCGCTTCGTAGTATAATTTTACCGGCGCGGCGGTGGGAAAAACAAATTTTTTGAAGGTGTTGGAATAATTTGTATTGATAATAAACTTAAAACCAAAAAAGTATTTCTCTCTTGATAATTCAAGATTCCGGGGGGGGTGTTTTCGTCGTATGTTTTTCTGGCATTAGACCGTGTGAAATCTCAGTATTTAAAGACCGGGATAAACTAAAACACTAGACCTTACGAGTAACTAGATTCAATATACGTAACATATCATTCTAAGGGACTCATTTATAGTGAGCACAGGTATCGCAATCCAAAGGTAACGTACCTTAGATCCCTCTCTTTCATCTTTCCTATCGACTCCCGCTTGTTCTCTTCCGACCCTGGAGCTATTGGGGTATTCAAGGGATAGGTTACTTTTTTTATAAGGCGATGATGACCGAGAGGTTTTTCGATTTTAAACAACTAAAAAAATACATAATATATCGAAATCTGCGTCCCAAACAGTTTAAGCAACTTTAAATTTCTATAGTAGGAGTTATTCAGGAATATTCAAATAAAATATTTTACGAAACTCTAAATGTTGAAATACTTTACTAACACAAACCTCTGAAACGATTTTAGTTAATATATTCCAAAAAAATTGCCTTTATATTGCCAAATAAATTATACAGTATGGGACAATATATTTCATTGTATAAATGCAATGAAATTACGTTCGGGACAAACAAATTTGGAGAAGAGGAGACATTTAGAGCACAAAAATATTTCAGACAGCAAATACCAATGATCAAACTTAACTAACTCTCAAATCCGTTGTCAACTTAACTTGCTCTGTGAAACACTCTATACCTGAATATAAATTTTAAAATACAACTATGGTTCCTCATAGACATTTTCACTACGTCATCGGTACTTCTCCATCGTTATGTTCTTCCATGTAACCTAATATCAACTCGCCGACAATGTTGCCAACTTGACCACTTGGAGGAAAACGTATCACTTTCCTAGCTGCATTCATTATAAGTATGACGTGAGTGACAAAAAGAAGGTTAAAGATCAAAACTTAGCAGCTGGACTTGAGCGTTGGTGACAAACATAATTTCATCCTTAACTTCACAATAAATATAACAGCTGTTGTAAATTTTTCTTTCGGATCTGGTGACCACTTCGTTCGTGGTGTAAAATGTACATATCCGCCTCCCATTCAATACTACTCTACACCAGCTGATTTATTATATTGATTAAATTTTAGGTTATTTATGGAAAATTTCAAAACCCGTAACTTATGTTTAAAAGAAGGCGAAGAATAAGTTTTATTACGTTTGTACTTTAAAAGGGTTATATTTGAATAAAATCGTCGAAACATATTTTTAATAAATTCAATTTATACGTTTTTCGTCTTATGGTAGATTCTTCCAAATTTTAGAAATAATGTCAAAATTAGGACCCAAAAAAATCTCTAAGTACTAATTAAAAAAAAAAATCTAAAAACCATTGCCAAGTGCTGATAGACGTAGATTTCGAGAAAAAAAAAAGTTTATTGGAACCCAAAACGGATATAAAATCACAATAAATTTTTGTTTCAATATATTCACTATCATTTTGTATTTGCTACAGGGAAATCCTGTTACTACCCACCTGTACATAATACGGCGGGGGGGAGGATTACGTGTAATATTACAAAACTATGTTCTCAGTATATTCCTTAATTAATAGTCTACTGTCTGTTACATAGCCTACCTGAGAACACAAGCTTTGATCAAGTTACACTTACATAGCCTACCTGAGAACTCAAACTATGTTCATATTACACTTACAATGTACATTCTGTATTATTGTTAAAGTTTAGTACACGTTAATTACACTTGTTGGTAAATAGGTCGTGTTTTGTTGTCCCCCAGTGAGATAAACATTCCCACGATAAAAAAAAATGTAGGTTACAGAGGAAACGACAATTGTGCAACCTTACAAACTAATTGTGTTTTATTTTTAACTTCATTGTTGAATATTTGACGCCAATTTCCTGTTCAATGAGATAGGATTTTGTATTTAAAAAATAGAAGTATTTTTCTAATATTGAAGTATGGATTTCCTAACATAAAGATTTATTTATTCTTAATTTTTAAGTTTGGTAAACACACGCAATTTTGACTTCCAATCAAAAAATCGATCTTCATGTTTCGTGGCCTCCAGAAACCGAAAAAGAAATTTTCGACATCCCCTTCGTCGGTCGTCGTTGTCGACGAAAGTTTTTGTTCATATTTCATAATACAATTTATAAATTACTAATTTGGATACAAATTAGCGTATTTTAATTCTGCATGTAATGGTACCAACCCCATTTAATACAACTGGATGTAATAGTGAAGATATAATTTCTAACCCTAATCTCCAAAGGAAATGTGATATTTATATATTTTCCAGATACGGCAGGACCAAGTCACTGACACGAGCGTAGAGAGTGGATGCTCCTACACATAGGCTATGTACAGCTTCAATCCCCACAGATCGAGACACTGAGACGAGCGTAGAGAGTGGATGCTTGTACACATAGACAGTGTACAGCTTCAATCCCCACATCGAGACACTGACACGAGCGTAGAGAGTGGATGCTCCTACACATAGGCTATGTACAGCTTCAATGCCCACAGATCGAGACACTGACACGAGCGTAGAGAGTGGATGCTCCTACACATAGGCTATGTACAGCTTCAATCCCCACAGATCGAGACACTGACACGAGCGTAGAGAGTGGATGCTTGTACACATAGACTATGTACAGCTTCAATCCCCACAGATCGAGACACTGACACGAGCGTAGAGAGTGGATGCTTGTACACATAGACTATGTACAGCTTCTATCCCCACAGATCGAGCCACTGACACGAGCATAGAGAGTGGATGCTTGTACACATAGACTATGTACAGCTTCTATCCCCACAGATCGAAACACTGACACGAGCGTAGAGAGTGGATGCTTGTACACATAGACTATGTACAGCTTCAATCCCCACAGATCGAGACACTGACACGAGCGTAGAGAGTGGATGCTTGTACACATAGGCTATGTACAGCTTCAATCCCCACAGATCGAGACACTGACACGAGCGTAGAGAGTGGATGCTTGTACACATAGACTATGTACAGCTTCAATCCCCACAGATCGAGACACTGACACGAGCGTAGAGAGTGGATGCTTGTACACATAGGCTATGTACAGCTTCATGCCCACAGATCGAGACACTGACACGAGCGTAGAGAGTGGATGCTTGTACACATAGACTATGTACAGCTTCAATCCCCACAGATCGAGACACTGACACGAGCGTAGAGAGTGGATGCTTGTACACATAGGCTATGTACAGCTTCATGCCCACAGATCGAGACACTGACACGAGCGTAGAGAGTGGATGCTTGTACACATAGGCTATGTACAGCTTCATGCCCACAGATCGAGACACTGACACGTGCGTAGAGAGTGGATGCTTGTACACATAGACTATGTACAGCTTCAATCCCCACAGATCGAGACACTGACACGAGCGTAGAGAGTGGATGCTTGTACACATAGGCTATGTACAGCTTCATGCCCACAGATCGAGACACTGACACGAGCGTAGAGAGTGGATGCTTGTACACATAGGCTATGTACAGCTTCAATCCCCACAGATCGAGACACTGACACGAGCGTAGAGAGTGGATGCTTGTACACATAGACTATGTACAGCTTCTATCCCCACAGATCGAGACACTGACACGAGCGTAGAGAGTGGATGCTTGTACACATAGGCTATGTACAGCTTCAATCCCCACAGATCGAGACACTGACACGAGCGTAGAGAGTGGATGCTTGTACACATAGACTATGTACAGCTTCAATCCCCACAGATCGAGACACTGACACGAGCGTAGAGAGTGGATGCTCCTACACATAGGCTATGTACAGCTTCAATCCCCACAGATCGAGACACTGACACGAGCGTAGAGAGTGGATGCTTGTACACATAGGCTATGTACAGCTTCATGCCCACAGATCGAGACACTGACACGAGCGTAGAGAGTGGATGCTTGTACACATAGACTATGTACAGCTTCAATCCCCACAGATCGAGACACTGACACGAGCGTAGAGAGTGGATGCTTGTACACATAGGCTATGTACAGCTTCATGCCCACAGATCGAGACACTGACACGAGCGTAGAGAGTGGATGCTTGTACACATAGACTATGTACAGCTTCAATCCCCACAGATCGAGACACTGACACGAGCGTAGAGAGTGGATGCTTGTACACATAGACTATGTACAGCTTCAATCCCCACAGATCGAGACACTGACACGAGCGTAGAGAGTGGATGCTTGTACACATAGACTATGTACAGCTTCAATACCCACAGATCGAGACACTGACACGAGCGTAGAGAGTGGATGCTTGTACACATAGACTATGCACAGCTTCTATCCCCACAGATCGAGACACTGACACGAGCGTAGAGAGTGGATGCTTGTACACATAGGCTATGTACAGCTTCAATCCCCACAGATCGAGACACAGACACGAGCGTAGAGAGTGGATGCTTGTACACATAGGCTATGTACAGCTTCTATCCCCACAAATCGAGACACTGACACGAGCGTAGAGAGTGGATGCTTGTACACATAGACTATGTACAGCTTCAATCCCCACAGATCGAGACACAGACACGAGCGTAGAGAGTGGATGCTTGTACACATAGGCTATGTACAGCTTCTATCCCCACAAATCGAGACACTGACACGAGCTAAGCTAGTGGAGACTTTTTAATATTTACAAAACTTTAAAGAAATGCGATACAAAATTAAAAGTTTCAGAAATACCTCTGTAACAACTGTTTTAAACAAACTTACCCTACTGGATAAGATCCTTTAATCTACCAATACTATTTAACAATTCCGAAAAGACCAAAATACCTAATCCTGTGCATGATATATAACAGGGTTGGGTTAGTACCATAATGCCGCTACTCAACTTGTTTTAATATGTGTTCATTTGCCAATTTTGTCGTACTATAGAAGCCTATATACAAGTAGTTTAGGTACAGTCAATAAACTGGTATTACCTCATTTTCAAGTCTTGGTAACTATTAAATAATCTTTTTAAACGGCCACCATTTTGTAATTTACAGTTTATTTTGAATATTAATCATATTTAACTAATAGACTTAAGTGTAAAATCGAAATTCAACTGAAATTTCGACAACTAGAGCTATTATAGTTTTTTAGTCTCATTTTGAAGTTATATTTTCATTGGTATTGTTTTTCGTGTTACAGTTTTGATATCAGATGTTCCAATGAGTTTTTGGAAAGTATTGAAGGTTGTAGCCTACAAATGAAACGTTATTCTCATTTTTTAAAATTTGGAAATCTCTCACCATTATAAAATATAATCTTTCTCGTCCCAACTCTTTATGTTCCGACCCTGACGCTATTAGTCTAACGTTCGTGTGCTTTGGGTCTTTGTTTTATCATCTTTTTTTTACGGCAATGATGGCCGTGAGGTTCTTTGCCTTTGAACAACAAGAAAATAAAAATTGGTCTGTGACGGGATCTGCCAACTGAGCTACGCTGCCCAACCAGTCGCAGTGGATATTTTTGTTGTTGTTCAACAGCAAAATCCTTTCCGTCATCTTCGCCTTACACAAAAGGAAGAAAAAACAACATAAAACCAGCGAGCAGAGCGAGAGTCTGTTCCGAGAGCCGCGAGAAGGAAGACCGCTACGGGACGAGGTTAGTCCATTTTCGGACTAGCTAAATTAAACGGTATGTTTTTCGGCCACTATTAAGGCTTTATCTTGCCGTTATGTCTTTTTAATAAATTATAAATATTTCTGTAATCTAATTCGGCGCTCAAATAAAATATAACATTAAATTTCACTTGTGTTGCGTGCGTTCATTAGCGTCCTAACCCGACTCCTTGGCCCATCCTGACAAGATTCGGCTAAAGTGTACGCGGTCTCCAGCCAGCCGGAGCTTCCAGCTGGTCAAAAGAAGTGGAGAGGGTCACAGAAGATAACAAGAGAGTCTTGACAGGAAAGATGAAAGAGAGGGATCTAATCCAAGACTAAATTAAAAAGATGTAGATCAGATTGTCCCTCGGTATTGTCAAGCCCCTGAAGGTCAGTATTAGTGGAAATAGATTACCTGTGGCCTTGGGTAAATGGAAATTTTCAAAAAATATTTAACTGATTTCAAATTCGAATTCAGCGCTCCATACTCAAATATATTGTGAGTTTTAACAAGCTGACAATTAATATAATTTTCTTACATTTTGTTTTGACTACCTAATCAATCTGTGGGACATATACCCTACAAAATTTCGAAACTTTTAACCATATTTCATCTTTTAACCATATGTTTCATAAAACCTTATTTCCATCTAAACCGTCCTCAAGGTACTTATATCCCTCTCTTTCATCTTTCCTTTTTCGTTTGTCTTTACCAACTCTTATTTTTTCCGACTTTGACGTTAGAGTATTCGAGAGAAAAGAGTCTTATTTTATGATCTTTTCTTTATAGAACTATGATAATCAAGGAGTTTTTGTCCTTAAGAAGAAATTCATCCATAACGCGCACACTCTCGTCTGTGACTCCATGGAGCGTCAATCCCACATAAAAGTTGAAAATTTTAAATTAATGAAAACATCCGTTTCCACCACAACCGTACATCCTGCTCAAGAATCTTTTTAACAATAGTATTACTGAGCTGTATCCATGACAGTTTAAATTCATTGTTATCTGTAACAATTCATTTATATAATATTTAAGATTGTTGTATCTACTAGTACAGATTGTATTATTAAAATTATAGTTACTTTTTTAGCAAATACACCGTTTTATGTGAGTTTGGTTTCCTTAGGAATAGGAAATGTTTTTTCTCTAACTCTCAGGTGCTCGGTTAGTGAGTAAGGGTGTGGTAGTAAGACTGTTTTTCCACTTTTTCCGTATACTCTTGGATTAAATCCCTTTCTTTCATCTTTCCAGGTCTCTCGGCTAACTCTTCCTTGTTCTCCGAGTCCACGCTATTAGATTATTCGAAGGCGATGGATCTTTATTTATGATATTTTCTTCCTTTTTTTATAAGGCGATGATGACAGAGAGATGTTTTTAAGAAGAACGAAAAATCTTTTAGTTCTCACTTGATTACATTTTCTCACATAGGCGTAGTAAAAGAAAGTTTTGGCGAAACAAAAAAAAATTATGTAAGCTTTTCATTTTCATTACTGTTGAGACCGAAGGTTCTTGATGGAATTCCATGTTTAAAGTTAATAAAACACATTTTTTTATTTTGTAACTTCCACTTTTTATTAGTCTAGCTGACCAATGATTACACCTATAATACAGCCTAGTCAATGCCTTAGCAGGCGAAACCATTGGTCGGCTAGACTAATAAAAAGTGGAAGTTACAAAATAAAAAATTATGTTTTATTATCTAAGTAAGCTTTCTATGGATCCACTTTGAAGTTACCCGAGTCGCAAACACTAAATTTTTTAAATAATGTCTTCTTGTTCGTTAAATGTGACGTCTGGCTGCAATCGGTGGAGTGTGCTATATGTTCAAACTGCTGGACTGATTTGTATTAAATTTGGTATTTAGCCATATTTTAGAAATATTTCAAGGTATTTTTTCTTTTTTACCAATTTACTCAAATAAGACATAATTTGAAAACGCCTAGTAAAGGACCAATACAAAAATTTCAATTTCGATCAAATTTTGCTCAAATATAGCCCCTAGATCTCGAACAACACATAGCCTACTGGTCATCTCCAAATAGACCTAAGTGCAATTTTTGAGGTTATCGGTCAAAAGGTGAAAATAAACCATAAACGCCATTCAAATTCTTTGTAATCAATTGATATCTGTGTTTTTTTTTTCTAAATCATGCTAATTTTATATACTATGTTTTACGTTCTTTTAATATGTCATAATTCTAATAGGTCATAATGTCGGGTTTTTCGGTTTTTTGGCTGATATTATATCGATATTTCGTACGAGGTTCAGTTCAAAAAAAAGGAAACAAAGTGTAGTTTTTAGTGCTTTGGTTTTTTGGAATATTTGTAGATAATTATGTTTTTATGTATATATTTTAAATTAGGACATGTTAAGATAACATTTTCGTCGTTTATCTAATTATTTTATACGGTGTTATCAATCTTATGACAAATATATTTCAACATTCTTTCTTTACTATTCTACTTTTCTTTTATCCACATTATTATTTCTTTATGTTTTAACAATGACAGCTTTGGAGTCGTTTTCAATCAAATTTTATTAACATTCACATTAGGAGGTATGACTTAACAATTAAGAAGCCTTAAGAAAGTTGTCTTTGTATCAAAACAAAGAATTTGCAGTGTGTGAGTCACTAATTAAGCAGCTAGATAGGGCACGACGTCTGTGAGCGTGCGTTTTGTCAGATAGCAGCCGTTCTACAAACTATAAACGAGTAAAATGTGTTTTAAATTTATCCCTATAAAGTTACTGTAGTTTTAATATAATTTCTATTTCCATATAAAATATTTAGCCTATGTTCATGCATAAACAATTCGTTTTAATGTCTAGATTATTAAAACAAATTAATGTCTCTAACATTATTAATGACATAATGACGGGTTACATTACTTGAGGTGATGCATTTAATGAATAAATTTTACAAAACTGACAAGGCTCACAATTGCTTGGCTGACGATGTAGGCGTTACTTTTATGCGCATTTATAAACCTTGTCTCGAATATTTGTTGTTTTATTAATAAATGTGACAGTTATTTCAGCCAATGAGATTTGATCTTAGTTTTTTTATGCGAAATACCGATGTCGTATAAAGTATCTCATCCCTTATATAGTAGCATAGAGTAAATAGAGTAACATTCCTTATAGAATAAAGAGTATCATTACTTATTAATTATAGAGGAATGATCCTTGTATAATCTCATAAATCCTTTGTATAATCTCATAGAGGAATGATCCTTGTATAATCTCATAAATTTCTTGTATAATGTCATAGAGGAATGATCCTTGTATAGTCTCATAAATCCCTTGTATAATCTCATAGAGGAATGATCCCTTGTATAATCTCATAAATCCCTTGTATAATCTCACAGAGGAATGATCCCTTGTATAATCTCATAGAGGGATGATCCCTTGTATAATTTCATAGAGGAATGATCCTTGTATAATCTAATAAATCCCTTGTATAATGTCATAGAGGAATGATCCTTGTATAATCTCATAAATCCCTTGTATAATATCATAGAGGAATGATCCCTTGTATAATCTCATAAATCCCTTGTATAATCTCACAGAGGAATGATCCCTGGTATAATCTCATAAATCCCTTGTATAATCTCATAGAGGGATGATCCCTTGTATAATTTCATAGAGGAATGACCCTTGTATAATCTCATAAATCCCTTGTATAAACTCATAGAGGAATGATCCTTGTATAATATCATAAATCCCTTGTATAATCTCATAGAGGAATGATCCCTTGTATAATCTCATAAATCCCTTGTATAATCTCATAGAGGAATGATCCTTGTATAATATCATAAATCCCTTGTATAATCTCATAGAGGAATGATCCCTTGTATAATCTCATAAATCCCTTGTATAATTTCATAGAGGAATGATCCTTGTATAATCTCATAAATCCCTTGTATAATCTCATAGAGGAATGATCCCTTGTATAATTTCATAAAAATAATAAGCAACAATCCTTATGGAATATAGAGAATCATTTCTTATAGCACGTAGAGAGTATACCTTGTAGAATATACAGTATTATAACTCTTATGTAGTATCATGTATAATTTCTTATAAAATATAATATTATTCCATATCATTTATAATTCCTTATAGGGAACAGAGTATCATTCCTTATCAACTTTTTGTAACTTTTATATATAAAAATATACCAATATTTAAGTATTTCAATTTAATCTAAGCTTAGTTCAATTGTAAACTTGCTCTAAAAATAAATAAATAAATAAATTAAATTGTATTTGATTGAAATTATTAACGCCAGTTGAGATTCATTTTTTCGTCAATAAATCCAGATCAGTTGGTACACTGGTTCGGGTGATTAATCTTTAGATTTCACCAAAATTTGAAAGAAACCTCTTGAGCCGATTTTAAGACATTCTTTTTTCATTAGAAATCAATAGCCTTTTGCCCTTAAAGGAAAATTTGTTTTATTTTAAGACAACTAGGTACACCGAAAATTTTTTTTTAAATAAACCTACTTTAAAAAATTAGAAATAATATTTTTTTACAATAACAGTTGCGACTTCATAATAATTATATTCTTAAAATGTAAACTACTAGTTGTAACAGAAACGAAAATGAGTGTTTATATCTTGGTTTTTTTTTAAGCCGGCACCATGATTGTTCAAGCAATGAGCTCTTATACCGTATGCCCAATCAATCGTGACGTCGACTTCAAAAAAAGCAAGATAAACACTCTTTTTTACCCGGAGATGAACAGGGACCATTTCGGAAGCATACCCTTTCAAATGAGATCACCCCCAACGAAATCAGTCAAGCTGTTCAGGTAATATACGCGGACATACATTAAAAAAATTCAGGTCGAATACAGAACCCCTCCTTTTTGAAAGTTGGTAAAAAAAATGAAAATAAAAAAAAAGAAAAGAGTCAAGATTTGGCTGAAACATGCAAACAGCAAAATCTAGTTTAGGCTATGGAGCACTGCACAGACGACAGATCTCCAAAAACATCTTTATAACTCATCACATAATATTCTCTACATCACATATATGTGAAAAATAGCATATCCATAATCTTAAAACCGGTATTGAATTAGTAATTGTTCTTGTTCTTATTTATGTGAGCGAAGCAAACGGTATTACACCCGAGTCCCAAGAATAGTATATAACAATAATTGACGGCGCACTCTTATCATTTGACGAGCAATCAAGAAATCAGGTCCTTTCTGACTGGAATCTTCTGTAATTATAAACTATTTAAGAATTAACAAAGGGCGTAGATTGGAGCTGTGTAAATATTTATTGATTCTATTTTCCGTTAACGTGTAAAACACATAAAACATTTATAAAATTAAAGTTTTAATATAGAGCATTAAATAGTTAAATAATAACATTTAGATTATGATTCCGACATCTATTGAACTCTAGTCTTTTCCTTGTTAGAACGTTTCTGTAATAGTTTTGTTATCTAAACGAGGAAAAACACACCACTAGACATAGGCTATGTGTGACACAATAGAAATAATACTTACTATTATTGTGATAATCTTTCTTTAACTTAATCTGAAATTTATTTTATGGTTATTTTATAAATCAGCTGTTATTAAATTTATAAAGTGATTTTACGATAACGAATGTTGAAATGGTTTACACTATTGAAGTGGTCAAGAAGTAAACAGCTGATCAATTTAGATCGAAAATTAAAAATCCACTTTCGTCACGACCGACACGATGTTGAGTTCTAATTATGTCCAAAAATCGTGATAATTCGTCAACTAATTATCGAGATACAGCGTTTGTTTATTATTTTATTTGGAACTATAATATATCACACAACAACCAAATGATATAATATAGGATAGGGAAAAATAACATGAATATTATTATGAATTTTTGCCCATTTGCAAATCTTCAGAACGTCTGAACTTCAACACCGCCGAAGTTGTCGTGGATCGACTTTTCTTGTTCTGACTAGTGGATTTTTATTGTTTTTAGTTTTGTTATGAAATTTCGAACAGTGTAAATGTGTTTACATGTTTAATGAATAGGTATGTGGAGGTGTGTGGATTTAAGTTGTAAAACATGTAAGTGAGTTGGTGATTAAACGCAAACATTTTGATTGGAATGCCTCAATTGTAGATTACTTTTTTGCAGAGCCAAATAATTGTACACCATATGTCCAAATAGGTCTGAGCAAAGTTTTATAAATTGTTAATTTTTGACGTAAAGGTAGAAAAGAATTAAAATTTAGAAGTCGATAGAGACGTTTTAGTCAAATTGAACTAAACTCTTTCTTTTTGAGTAACTCCTGTTAATTTCCTGTCAAGATGTAGGCCCAAATATCCTATTGTTATCAGAGTTTATTAAATATTTATTTTGTGTCAAGAAGTTGTTTGGCTTCAATAAATACCATGCAACAAAAATATTATTTTTTTTAAATGTATAAAAAATGTCTACAGAATCAAAAATTATAAAAATGAATGTAAACCTCATTTTAAATAAATACGAAAACAACTGGAGAAATCTGAAAAGGCAATGTTTTTATATCTAGTTTAAAATAAATGTTTATAACCTAACCGTTGTTATAAAACATAAAAATGCACCAGAAAACTGCAATAGTTAATTTTGCTGTATAAAATTTACTGTTAAAAAGTAATTTTTTACTTATAAAATGAAAAACCACTTTCTCTCCAAAATTTCTTTTAATTATCAAATTCATGAAAACTGTCAGAACATTTCGTTTGTACAACACTGCCAAATATTACAAAAATAAATTGTTAACATTTTGTTTTATATTTCTACCATTGAATAACTATTATGTTTGATCAATTACAACACTTTTAAATACTACATTTTCTGGATGTACAACAACCCAATGGGAATAATGACCTACCTCACATTCTCTTTATTACTGGTAACTCAACAAAGGATTTTAACAGGCTATTGAACAGTTAGACCTTCTAATAGGTAGTGATGAATGGTCCACCTGCTACCCCTATGAAAGATAACCCCGCGTCTCCCCTTGCCTGACTTCCGCTCTATATTGGCCTTTATTAGCTCAATTTCTACATCCGCTTTTACCCCAACCCCAATCAGTTGAGATTTGTTTAAATACCTAGACAGAGATTAAACACAGCTGTGGAGTTTATCTCCCAGAGGGCGCGTGCTCTGCTTAAACTACGTGCGTTAGGTCTATTTTCTTTGGAATTATTGTTATTGTTTGTTCAATGACTTCAATCCTGTGTCTGATACCATAAACCTAAACCTAGATAGCTTAATTGCATTACTAAATATATTTATGATAATGTTCAGTCGTTTATGAATTTTATTAATTTTTCAATAAATTCAATCGCTTATGATAGCAAAACAAAGAAATCGATAAATCGGAAGATTGCTTTTTGAAGTGAAAACTTCTATTGGCGCGTTAGGTACTTTTTGGGATGGACTTTTTCAATAGAAATCGCGTCACGCACAGTAGCGTAATGCAACTTTAATATATATATATATATATATATATATATATATATATATATATATATATATATATATATATATATATATATATATATATATATATATTATTATATATATAGACAACGGATACGCGCTCACAGCGTATATATAAACTCATATATCTACGAAAAATATTGCACAAACTTTCTCACATACCCATACGTATTAAAATTAAAAATCTAATATTGCACTAACTTTCTCAAACTCATATACATAGTCAAACTAAAATCAATGCAAAAATGTTGCACAAACTTTCTCACATACCCATATATATATATATATTAAAACAAAAATCTACGAAAAATATAGCACTAACTTTCTCAAACTCATATACATAGTCAAACTAAAATCAATGCAAAAATGATGCACAAACTTTCTCACATACCCTTACTTATTAAAACTAAAAATCTACGAAAAATATTGCACTAGCTTTCTCAAACTCATATACATAGTCAAACTAAAATCAATGCAAAAATATCGCTCAAACTTTCTCACATACCCATATATATATTAAAACAAAAATCTACGAAAAATATTGCACTAACTTTCTCAAAATTCGCATACATAGTTAAACTAGTATAAATGAAAAAAATATCGCACAAACTTTCTCACATACCCATATATATTAAAACTAAAAATCTACGAAAAATATAGCACTAACTTTCTCAAACTCATATACATAGTCAAACTAAAATCAATGCAAAAAATATTGTACAAACTTAAGTTTTCACTTCTAACGTGTGGTCTTAAGCACACCCAATAGTTTGTTTTTTTCTTTTTCAGTTTAAAGATGTGTCTACATACAAAACTTGCTTTTAATGAAGCAGATTACAAATAATAGTAATATTAATAATAATAAAACTTTATAATGTTCAATTCATGAGATATTAACATGACTTGAAACAAGGAACACAGCGTGGATCGTAAGCTGTAAAGTTCGAATATGACTTCTTATATGTTACCATAGTTTGTTGAGTCTTTAGATCATCCTCGTTTATTCAGCTGAACCTTACCAATTAGAAATTAAAGAAAAGAAAGTAATTATTCGAGTTACGGAGATTTCATCTTAAAGAGGTTTTCAATATAATAGATTCGATTGTATGAAATTTGATTTAGTTTTATACATATTTCATTTCGCAACACTGTGGTGTATTTTAAGTTGTAGAGCCAACCCCCACCCCCTACCCAAAATACATATTCGACTTTACGAGTTTTATTTAGGTACCTAAAGACTGGAAATTTACTAATGAACCTCCGTTTTTTATTTTTTTAAATTTACTGTCTTTGCTCACTACTTTAAAAAATCCGATTAAAAATTAAATCCAGTAATACTCGTGGATAGTCCAATCAAAACGAGGGGTGACATTCTTCGATTCACACAAATAGAAACTACTTTCATTATACGTGTTTTGGGTCGCTGATTCCGAAAATTCGAGGTCACGAAACTCAAAAGTTGTGGCGTCACCCCTAAAATTGCAAAAACACCTCTTCTAATGGTTTTTTGCAATAATCTAATTTAAAATCTTAAATAACTTTATGAAATGACCTTATTTTAATAATAATTTGTATTTTTAATGAGATAATGTTACATTGAGTAAAAATTTATTTTTAGGGTAAATCATAGGGGTTGAAAACCACAACCTTAGTAAAAAGGGGGAAAATGCATGATAAAATTTATTTGTTACTTTTTGCAGTAAATTTGATAATTTAAAGTAATTAACATCATTTTACAACTAATGATAATATTTTCATCCCTTAAGAAATGAAAACTACATCTCAACTCTTTAGACACATCTTAATTTAACTACATATGAAAAAAGTGTTAGGATATGTATTTTTTACATTTTTTTTATTTACAATTAATTATTGTTAAAAAAATATCGCAAAATATTTTCACCCTGTCAAGGGGTAAAACTACCCCTAAAACATTGTAAAATAAAAGTACGTAAACAAATTTCGTTTTTTACATTTTGATTTATATTCGAATAAATAGACATTGGAAAAGAAATATTATCATCCCTTTATGGATTAAAAACCCCTACATCTCCATAGGGCTACATCTCCAAAGGGGGTTAAAAAAATCAAATTTAAAGTACATTAAAAAAGATAAATATATAAAAGTTTATTTTTTGATTTTATTTTATTTGTAATTCATTAGCGTTAAAACATATATCGCAAATTTTTTCTAGAATATTTCATCAAACTATAAAATATTTACAAAATTAATTACTTTTAAGATGTTTTAGGGGTAGTTTCACCCCTTAAAATGGTGAAAATAATTTGCGATTTTTTCAACACTAATTAATTGTAAACAAGAAAAATATATATCCTAACTTGTGTAGTTTTTTCATGTGTAGTTAAATTAAAATATTTTTTAACCTCTGAAGGGGGTAGTCAGATATAATTTTTATTTCTTAAAAAGTTATATAAAATTTCTAATTAGATTATTGCAAAAACCCGTAAAAGGTGAGTTTTTGCATTTTTAGGGGTGACACGACAACTTTTGGTTTTCGCGACCTCGATTTTTGGAATCAGCGACCCAAAAAAGTATAATGAAAGTAGTCTCTATTCGTTACATGAATTGAACCTACGTCAACCTACGTTTTGAATGGACTATAGGGGCTTTCATCAAGTTATAGAGGAAAATTAAGTTCATTTTAAAATTTCAAGTAAAATAGTGTTTATTTTTTAACAGAGTTTCTCTTAAGGGAATGGAAATACATTTTTTTCGTTAAAAAGGTTTTCGACTGTACTTGAATAATTCTTTTAACGCTCAACAATAAATTCTATACGCCTAGAAAAAACAAATTGTGCTAGTAAAACTAATGAGAACAAAAAATAATCAGTTAATACGATTATTTCTAGACGCAAGTTAGTCCTTTGAATTAAATAATTTTTAGATATGAAATATCTTCTTATTTTTACCTAGGTTTAGTTAACTTTGACGCAATATAATATTTATGTATAAATTACACATACACATAGTGTGGAGAGACACTATGACATTAAGAATAAAACTAAACTTAGAAACAAAACAAAAGATGCCTAATTTGGCAAAAATTTGCCCTACATTAATTAGAACAAAAACTGTTTTCAGAGTTTCCTACTGTATTTAGATCAAAGAATACAAACTGTAGTTATTAATTATAATCTAAAACTCGCTGAAACCTCAATCAGGGCAGTTAAATATATCCAGTTAACTGTTTAGTTTTCCCTGAAATATAAATTTCTATTCTTGTTATATCACGAAGGAAATGACATTTGTGAGATGAGAAATGGTGTCTGTGTGTGGTCAGACAGTATCCCTCTGTCAGTAGGGTCTATAAATAATATAAATACAAGTTTAAGACACTCCATTTATACGAACAAGATAAATAGTTGTTTAAGAATTAAAGTACCTGATCTACATCATAACACTTCCTAATATAACAAGGGTTCTGTTTGTTTTTTATAACAGTAAGTTTTGCAAGATAATCTACTTTTAAGTATTATTTGGCCCTCCCAATTTGCCTCATAATAAACTGCTCTCTTTCCCCCTTATTAAGGTCTCAAATATAATAACATACTAACTTAATGAGCTCTTTGACTTTAAAATCGTAGAAATTATAAATCTAATCAATAGGAATTATCGTAATTTACTTCTAGATGCTGAAGAAGGGGGACTAAAAACCATGCGAAATCAAATCATTTGTATTTACAAGTATCAGATGAAAGTAAAAAACTTGTTTTAATACCACTGGCTTAATATTAAGATCATTTTTAATAATTATTGGGTTGGAATTGAAATCAATACTTTTGAATTAGTCATTTCCTAAATAGCCCGTATAGGATGTCATTATGTTTCCTCCATCATTCAAATAAACACAACTCTCTTATCTAGCTCTCTCTCGCTGGTGAAATTATTGAAAAAAAAAAATTAATCAGCTTTGGAGAAATCGGAATTTATAGAGGATAAACAAGATGTTATAATTAATTTTGTTTTAATACATTCAGTAGCCCACACGTGTCTTTTGCATTACATTCAAACGGATTCTGCAGATAAAAGTTAACCTAACAAAACGTTCGGTTAAATAAAACTTGATCACAAATTCTCACAAATAGTACGTCATTTATTCAAACGCGTTTCAACGACAAAATCGCCATCTTCAGTGATGCACGTGCTACAATAACAACTATAATTATTGACTAAATAAAAGTACAATTTGTCTTTAAGTTTTATTATATCTAGTATACCATCTCACCAGTCAAGTTCAATATTTATTTATAACAAAACGTTGTTCATTTTTTAAATAACTGTAATTAATTATTTCATTCCTTGTTAATTCGGCAATGATTTGACGGAATTATTTTTTTGTCATATTAAAATTGTTTTAAAACATATTTATCCAACTTTTTTAGTAAAAAGAAACTTCTGTAAGTCTCCTTCTATTGAAGTCTCTGATTACTTTTCCACTGATTGCAATTAAAACAAAGTGTTTATTAAGTAGATTAGGTAAAAATAGAAGAACAAATTTATATAAAGTTTTAAAATTTTGTTAAAAACTCCTTGGGCTTCCAGGAAATTAAAACCAAAGCGTTCCCTCCCCTGATGTTTACAATAACTACATTAAAATTATTTCGGTCTAGATAATACAGAATCTTCTTCTTCTTCTTCTTCATCGACGATGTCTATTGCTTCGTTATTAGCACAGCTTTGGCCTCGGCAGTTCTTGCTTATAATAGTGCAACGCAGGTTAGTTTTCACAGACTTTTCTTTCCACAATCTTTATTGCATCCACAAAAATAATTAGAGACATTATTTCAGCTGGGCTGGTCCTTTAGTAGTGTGGGCGTCAAAGATTTGTTCAGTAACTTCCATCAATCCGATATTCTGTGTAGGATTAATCTACTTAATTTGTTATTTATTTACAATAAAACGAAATTGTCCTTACGTTTGGATATCAAGCTTGAATCTAACATTACGAGTCAATTCGCATATTGCAGTTGAGCTCAAGGTAAAGTTGAGACTCGAAAAAAAAAAAAAAAGAAATAAGCACCCAACATGTTCTCAAAACAAATTTTGAATACAATAAAATATTTTAGTGTTCGTTTTATTTTAAATATAAATAAGTAGTCCTATATTATATAGGTTATACTATTGATATACTTATTACTTTTGATACAAAAATAAAAGTGTTCAAATTCCACAATAATGGGAGTCATTTAAACCGGTTTTGGAAAGTTTATCTTCCCTGTAGACCATACTTTCCTCATTAGGTTCAGCTTAGTGATTAGTGGACTTGTTAATATTAGTCGAACAGTTATATTGGTGTTAAGCTAAACAGTGAGAACTCTCCAACAGAAGAGGATTATTACTGAAACCAAAGCTTATTATGCTAATATCAAGCTCCTGAAATTGACCCTCTTGTCCAAACGCTTAAATATCAAACTTTATAAGTCTAGATTTAAAGTTATTTGGTAATGATAGATTGTTCATATAATTAATATGGTTTAATCGGACATTTGTGTATCTACAAACTACAACATGACGTTTCAAGAGTATAAATCAGCTGCCGTTATCAAGTGATAAACTTAGAGCATAAAAAAGTGAAAAATATCAACATAGCACAGTAGCCTAGTTATTTGGAAACAGGAAATAAATAAAACTATAACCTAAGAAAGAAACCCAGGTCTAAAGATGGGCCTCAAAAGTCGAAACTAAAACTAAATATAAACGTGATCAGATTATAATTAATCAACAGACACAGGATTACACTACATTTAGAACGACAAATAATTTTGTTTATGTTGTAGGTGTTGATAGCGGAAATTGATTTATACTGTGGAAAAAGTTTTTATACGAGGTAAAATTAAAAAGTAATGGGAAATTTTGATTTCCCTCCGAATCGCATGTATGGCAGCACTGATTTTTTTTTTGCTATAACTACGTTGTTTCATTGTTAGCTACGAGTATTTGTGATTGTGTTTAAATGACTATGTGAAATGAGGTCTCCTTTGTCTGATTGCACCAAAGAAGAAATGCGAGCATTGATATGTTTCCTCAATTCAGGTGTGAAACCAGCGGAGATTATTCATCGAATGCAGCAGCAATATGGAGAGAGTAGTTTAAAATTGGAAGCAAGATCTACGAATGGATTGATCGCTTTAAAATTGGTAGGATTCCTCTTTGTGATGAACAACGAGCTGGTAAGCCTTCCACTTTAAAGACTAATAACAATATTGAATCGGTTAAACAAACGATTCTCGATAATTGACGAATTGAAGTTGATGAAATTGCAAATGTGTTGAATGTAAGTCCTGGCTCAGCATATTCAATCATCCACAATTCTTTAAACTTTCGAAAAATCTATGCTCGCTGGGTTCCACGTCAATTGACCAGCATTCACAAAGACGTTTCCCAGAAGGATTTGGAACGTTATGAAGAAGAAGTAGACTAATTGCTTATGCTAATAATAACTGTTGATGAAAAATGGATCAATCACTTTGAACCAGAGAGTAAGCGACAAAGTTTGGTGTGGAAACATCCTTCATCTCCCGCAGCAAAAAAGTTCAAAACTCAGATGTCTGCAGGAAAGGTCGATATTCTGGGATATGGAAGGTCCAATTTTTTTGTTGACTTCAAACCTAAAGGTCAAACAATAAACAATGACAGATACTGTGAGCTACTGCGTTTACTGAAACCAAAAATCAAATTCAAAAGACGTAGTAAAATTTCAAAAGGCATGATTTTGCTTCAGGATAATGCTCGACCACATACGGCGAAAAACACAGTCCTGTGGCTTCAAATTCTTGATTTTCAGCTGTTGTACCACCATCCATACAGTTGGGACCTGGCTCCAAGCGATTTTCATCTTTTTGACCCATTAAAAGAACAGTTGCGAGGGAATCATTATCGATCTTATGAAGAGCCACACAAGACCAAAAACCTTCTTCCAGGAAAGAATTAAAACGCTCGTTAAAAGATGGACTAAGTGCATAGAAGTAGGAGGGGTGTTGAAAAGTAATGCTACTATTATTTATGTAAGTACAATAAATATATAGATTTTTCAATTTCACTTTACTTATTGACTTACCCTGAAAATGTCCGATTAAACCATATCAAAAACTGTATAAGGCTCTTATTAGGCCAGTCGTGACATTTGAATTGGAGACATAAACCTGGTCGACCGGTGACGAGCATCAAATGCTCTCCATGTTTTTGTTTTATTCGGAAGTTGGATGGAACTGTGAGAGAGGGTGAGGATATGATAAAATAGACAAATCGAAGTTATGTACAGGTAGACATTTTGAGAGTCTTGGCAGGCCAGGATTGGTCACGTAGAATGGGTGTATGAGGAAAGGATGCCAAGATTGCTGTATGGAGGGAAGAAGGAAAAGTGGAAGACAGAGGAAGAGTTGGATCTAGGCATTAGAAGGGGATAGGATGGTGAAGGAAGAGAAATTAAGTATAGTACCCTCAGACTAGGAGTGTGTCTGGTGTAATGGGCGTGTCCTCCATTCTACTTGTTTCCCAAAGCTGACTTGACGGTACAACCCATTCCAAGAAAACTAGGTACACAAATTACTGCTTAGCTACATTTAATTCTTAAAGTTTAGGTACAAGTTAATTCTTAAGAGTTTAATTTGTAAACGTTTTATTCTTATTTACACCGATAAAAGAAACGAAAGTAAGGTAGGCGTTTACACAGAAGCATTTGAAGTCTATATTTTTTTATTGGGGTTGTACCGCTGAAAGCAAACGCAACAAACGAAGCGTGGGGGAGGGCCCTTCTTCTCCTCTCCACCCCAGACACATTCCTACCTTGAGGATACTGTATATTAAAGTAAAGTTAATGATCCACAAATTGAAATAAAAACTATTTGGCCTAAGTTTAAATATTTATATTGGTTCTTATACTTCGTATCGTCAAATTAATACAATCGACATTTACAAATTAACAATATACGACTTAGTCATTACCAATACATGTAATGTATACTTCGCCATTAGCATTTCCATTAACAGTAGACTGTATACACAAGAGAACACAATGACCTTTATCATCGTCTATTCAAAGAATAATATTATTATAGTTATTTAATTTAGTTTTAAGTAAATTTTAAAACCTAATCTTATCTGTAAATAGCTAATGATGCAATTAGGCTTTTCAATATATTCAATTATGCGATAGTAAAGTACGAAGCTCTCCTGAAGAAAACAGAAGATTGATAAGACGGCCTTAAAGTATGACGTCATCACCTAGGAATGCGTTACATTATCATATAATGCCAAAGTTTTCTTCGTAATAGATAACACAGAGAGCTCTGTGATCAGTAATGCAGCCAGAACAAACAAATTCTACCATTACGGCTATACAGAACTAGTCGCCATCTTTGATTGCACGTCCATAACAACAATGTTTAAAGCGTGCGCAGATTATTTGATTAATATTGTTCGGAAAATGATGTACACAATGTCGTTTGAATGCGAATCATCGGTTTAGTTTTTTAAATTATTGTTTATTTTCACTGAAATCGATGTGAAATTTAGGTTAGTTTGTATTTTAATTTGTAAATTTATTAAGAATTACATGTCCAATTCATCATACGTTATGTATGAAATTAAAGTTTTTACAATTAGGCCTAATTGTTTTTCTAGTGATTAAAAGGAAATTCACATTCTTCTGAGAATGTCTGATAATTACATAATTTATCAATAACAAAACTTATACATAATTAAACCGTTATTTATATCTGGTGAGAAAGCCCGACTTGACCCTGCCAGAGTTACGAGCACAGATAGTCTATAAACATTATATAGATGTCCGTAATTATTTATATAATGATTAGATTTATTATATAGACCTATTAATAACTGAGATTAGGGCCACGGATTTGATGATGAGTTGTATCAAGCTCACACTTTCAACGTTATAAGTATTATAGTACTTAGCCAAAACCATCACAAAATGTAATAGATTCTCTAAATGTAATGTCCTAAAGTAGTTTTCTTGGGACTTGTAACGAATATTTAATTGTATTGTTAGATCGAGGTTTCTTATCCAGAACAGTAAGTTTGTTTAAAACAGTTGTATAGCTTTTCTGAACCTCGTAATTGTATATATCACTACTCCTTGATATCGGTTAGATACTAATAAGCTTTGTTTATATTTAAAAAAATTCAAAACTATACAAAAATCACTCTTTCTTGGGAGGTAAGAGTTATAAATTACATTTTTTTTAAATAACGTCGTTATGTTGGTACCATTACATTGAAATCTGCAAATTATTAGTGTAATATAAGTTGAATAACACACGATATATAAAAAAACTGTTTAAAATGGCCGCTATTTTGATATATTTAATCCGAGTTTTCTGACTTATAAGGTCCTTTATAAGCAAATTATAGTCTCATTTAACAAATTTCATGTTCATAACTGTCAATTAGTTTACTTGTTTTTATAAATTGTATAAATACAACCTAAACAAGATTAATTTATTGATTTTAACGCTTATACATTTATTTTACCAAGCTAGTATTATTAATTAAGTAATTATTTCAAGCGAAAAATATAAAACCCAAGCTGGGAATCGAACCCAGGACCTTTGGTTTTACGCGTCAATGCTCTACCAACTGAGCTATCCTTGATCAATGTCGTTTGTAACGAGGTAATTTATGTCATAACTCAAAAATTACAGTAAAAACCAATTCAAGTGAGAAGTTGAATTACGCCCTATATTGGTGAGCAATCGCTTAGTTGGTAGAGCGTTGGCGCGTAAAGTCAAAGGTCCTGGGTTCGATTCCCAGTCTGGGTCGTATATTTTTCTCTTGAAATAATTATTTAAAAATTGATTGTTGCCATTATATTACTTACCCAGTCACATCGTACAATGTAATACAAACAGACTTTCTAAATGTACCCAAAAGTTAGTTTCTTGGGCCTTGTACGAAATATTAAATTGTATTGGTAGATCTAGAATCTTACCAAGTAGGGTGAGTTTGTTACACAAGTTTTATGAACCCCGTAATTGTGTATATCACTACTTTGTTTACTCGTGTCGGTGACTTGGTCCTGACAGATCTCGTAATTATATGAATATTACATTTCTTGGTAGGTCAGAGTTCGACAATAACTTCTCTATTATCAATGACTACATAAATACTATAAGACACGACATGGCCATGTTAAATATTCTACGCTTATTCTTGAGTTGTCCAATACCCGCTAGGTCGCTCTGCTAGAGAATCTGAAGTTGATGTGACTGGCGCTAGGTGGCTCTACGGTCAAACAATGTTTCAGGCGGGTAAGAGAAAACGCACTGATGCCACATATGGGACCAGAGATGCGTGGGAAGGTCGAGAATCGCTTATCTCAGCGCACGAACTGACAACACTGACTATGCTGACGGAAGTAAGTGAGAAGGTTTGTGAGAGAGAGGTCAACAGTTGTACAGTCTCAACCAAGTGGGATGCGTACAGTCAAGCACCTGCTGCTAGCGCTTTCTGATAGCTGTGTGTCAAACTTGTGACGAACAGCACCCGTAAAGCGTAGACTATTTCCCTATCCTATGTCGTGTCTTATAGTATTTATGTAGTCATTGCTATTATTTGTCATCTTAGAGAGATGGAGTTGGTCCATTAGATGTAAAATAGAAATCTGTAAACTTTTAGTGTGATATAAGTTGAATAATACGATATAATGGCCGGCATTTTGATATTTTAGTCCCATACACCAAATTTTATGTTCCTATCTGTGCCTGCAATCGTCCTTACCTACAGATGACAATGATGAGAGACGGATGGCATACTGAAAATCACTTTTCCGTGTTCCTGAAACGTGAATATCAGTATAAAACAGATGTCGAAATGTTTTGCGATTATCGAACTCGGTAAATAAAATGGTTGAAACCTAGATTGAACTGTATTTTTTTTTTATTATTATTTTTTTTTTTTTAATTTTATTTATTCATAACCAATTTATAAACAAAATCGACCAATGATTCATTCTTAAATACTAAATCACATTAGAGGATAATCATTATAATAATAACTTCCTTATTATTACTGAAGCAGTTCGTGAGGCTTAATCCTCTTGAGGCGGCGAACATTATCGGCCACTTCAAGCACTGCTCTCATTTCTAAATTCTCATGAGTGAGAAGACGCAAATTGTGACTTATTGCACATTTCTTGATTTCCTCCTCAACAAGTCTGATGTTCAAGTCGCGATGTAAATCACCATTTCTAATATACCATGGGGCATTGACTATTCCCCGTAATACCTTGTTCTGGAATTTTTGAATTATTTGGATATTAGACTGCTTTGTGCAGCCCCATAGTTGTATGCCATATGTCCATACTGGTTTCAATATTTGATTGTATATTAAGATTTTATTCTGCACTGTAAGCCCAGAGTTACGTCCAAGCAGCCAGTAAAGTTTTCTATATTTTATTTTGATTGAACTGTATGATTTAACTTCAGAGAATCTTTATTATACATTTTGTTGCTGGAATTTAATACAATTCTTGAAATAACTATTTTAATAATAAATTGTATATTGAATGACCATGGCTTTCCCCCCTTGCCCCCCCCCCTAGTTTTGATCCTGGGTACGCCCTTGGGCCTAGATTAGATTTATAAATACGTGAAAAGAAAAGAAAAACAGTTCTTAAATACAAATCTTTTAATTAGTCAAAGATAATCTTGTGTGCGTAGTGAATGCGTGTCTGGATTAAATATAAGCTCTATTACAGACCAATGGGCAGAAGCATTGACTTTCAACAATTGGTTTCCAAGCGAGCGACTATTTCTCTTTTGACCTTACATTAAACCAACATTTACAAACCCTCTTTGTTGAAAACACCCTCAAAGAGAGACAGTAATGGTCCTTTGTTCGCTTTGAACTGGGGTAAAATCACTCCCACGCTCTGTAAAGTGAGTTTCATTTCTTCGTCTAGAAGTTGCGTTATACTTTTCGTCACTTTAAATCAGCTGATTTCTGTCAGTGTTCCGCGCTCTAGTTTAACTTAGATTGTTTTTAGCCTGTAATGTTCAAGCACAAATCGTGGGAAAGTTGAGGTTATGTTGTCAATAGATGTTTTTTTATTGGTGATTGTAGTCTGGCTTACAGCATTGTTTATACTAATTAGACTATGACCTTCTTTTCTTGTGATATTGTTTTTAATGAATTGAAAAAAATAAGCTAACAATCAGGTGTTTTATTGATATGAAAGTTTTTTGACAAAATGCTTGTCGTAAATAACATTTTTTTTGTGAGAGGGGTGTGAGACAGTTTTTGCTGTAATTTTCTCGTAGGTTATAAAAGAGGAAAAATACCAATAGACCTGGGTACTTACGTATTAACGCCACCGCAGCAGAAGTTGCTAATGCGCATGCGCCAATATTTGCTTACTTTGCGATATAATTATATATCACGACAGGTTTGGCCAGGTAGCTATATATATATATAAACACCTGGCCAAACCTTATATATATATATATATATATATATATAATCACCTGGCCAAACCTTTCGTAAGTTGATTGAAGTTAATAATTTGAAATTAGATCATGGATAAACATGAGCTTTAAAAGTGAAGTGCCGCCAATCTACGCCTAAAATTTTTGCGACAAATCATAAAATGAAAGTATATGAATCTCAAAGCTGAAAAAATGGAATTCTGCTTCCCTTAAACCAGTTTGCTCTTTATTGGCGCATGCGCATTAGCGCAACTTCTGCTGCGGTGGCGTTAATACGTAAGTACCTAGACCTGTATGTATCACAACGTAAATAATATAAATTATGGATTCACACGACAATCATGTTTCATGGATCATGTTGCATAACCTAACCTCAAATTTGTGTTATTGTTATTTTAATGAATAAGATTATATTTGTCAAAATTAGTTTCTATGGTAACGAAATGTTCAAATGATTTAAACTTTTTTTAAACTGACAGCTGGTTTTAAGCTTCTAATGGACACTAGTATATTTGGGGGGATTAAAACTTAGATAAAACATTGTAAATTCGCCTTCTATACGATAGATAATTATATTGTTAAGTTCTAATTACGTATACAAAATGGAGATGGTCTGTCGGTAACATTATTTTTAAGACACAGCGTTTGTTAAATTTTGATATCAACCCTTTAGCAAGGGAGCTCGGCTTCAACCATTAATCCCAAGTTTAAGGGCAATAAAATGAACTCAAGATTTACTGATGTAACAGTATTTTTCAGTAGAAATGTCTAAAATTGAGAATGTTAGTGCTGAATATTTGGGTGACAATATTCATGGAAATGATTTTTTTTTTTATTTTCGAGTTTTCCTCGTGTCTTATAGATCATATTTAAGTTTAGAAAATGTCTTCCTCACCAAGGTTTTGCGTAATATTTTGAAACTGTTTCTGGATCGAAGTTAACATCTCCATAACGTAGATAGTCTGCGGTTTCCTATTGTGTCACTATAGTAAGTTATGATGCCAGATATCCTGTTTATGCATCTTCCTTTTAGATTACTTTGAACTTAACTTCCTTGTGGAGCAAAGTGTGCCTTCTGTCACAGTTGTTAGTTTTAAAAATAAAACTGAAAAAACGGCAGTGTTCTACTTCTTACTCAGCCCATTCACAAAAAGCATAAAAAATCATAAATAATACTATATAATAAGTCTGTTAAATATCTATTTAAATTGATTTTATAATCTACATTGGTATGATATTGGATTACAATCAATGTTAACAAAATATACATCATGTGTGAACATATTTTAGGTAAATTTTGTAAATTTTTCATAAATTATTGAAGAGAGTTTCTCTTATGGAATTCAAGAATACCACAATCACAATAACATTGTCCAATCAGTTTTATAACTGACGACTATATTTTGTCGTCCAAGACATTAAATTACAAAACTGACCAGTATGTTGTATTTTTGAGCTATCAAAAAAAAAATCGTTTTATAATGGAAGGTGATTTTAATGAAAAACAAACACTTGAAGGTCCAAGACTTGTTACGACAGAAAGACGCGAACTCTATGAAGCAATGCAGACATGTTACTGTAAATTATATTTTTAATGTGATGCGTTTGGAGACACGGTCTCCTTCGTTGCAACCTGAGATCAGTGTGGTTCATTCTTTGGTTGCGGTTTAGGTTCCGAGAGGGACCTCGGTTGCCGCCGGGACTCACCACGGTTCGGTTGCAACCTGGGATCACTGTGGTTGATTCTTTGGTTGCGGTATAGGTTCCGAGAGGGACCTCGGTTGCCGCCGGGACTCACCACGGTTCGGTTGCAACCTGGGATCAGTGTGGTTGATTCTTTGGTTGCTGTATAGGTTCCGAGAGGGACCTCGATTGCCGCCGGGACTCACCACGGTTCCAACCGTATTCGGGAGATCAGAGACACGCACGAAAGGCCAAGACGTTCGGCAAATAAAGTGAAACGCGTTAACCCAGACGTCCGGTCAGTCGACTCTGCGACCAAGACGTAGATGGACGCAGAATAAATTTGTTTCACTTTTCACTTGATAGTTTCTTTAAAAATGTCGGGCTAAATTACTCAGGTATTGGGTTCTGAGTTCTGGGTTATTGCCCGTATAGCCTATTAAAACCACAATTAAAGTCCGGTTCTAGTAATTCCCCAGTTCTACGGTCTTACGGTAGAAACGCCAAACTATACCGGTAGAACTAGGTTTCCTGTATGTATCCGTAAAATTGGTAAGTTAATATTTAGATCCCATTATTGTTTATATTAATAAAATAATCATCAAAGCTGGTTACCTGATACTGGTTGGTTTGGCAGGGTTAAAAAATAAGGTATACCATTGTATAGAGATTCCCGCGGATCTGAATTACGAAACGTGGTGACTAAAATAGGATTACCCATTAGTCCACTATGTCCGCCATTACCCTTGATTACCACCACCTTTATGTTACAACAAGAAAACCAACAGATCTTGAAACAGTGCCAGAGCCTATAGATTTCTTTATTATTAATAACGTCTAAAAAAAACTGTTTACATATAGAAGAAGGGTAAGTTTAAACCATTCACAGATTTATTTGACGCTTAGTGATGATTCCCTCAGGGGAGCTACTAAATATCTGGAAAGATCAACGTCTCAGATTCATCCGATTAAAAAAATAACTGTCAACGGTCCTTTGGTTACATTAAAAGAAGTCAGTAACACAATACAGAGGGAAAATTACCCTGTTGCGTTCTTGTTAAAGGAAAACTTTAAAACTATTGCCAAAAAAGCGTTGATTAAGTTAACTAACTTGTTTAATACAAAGTCTAAACAAGCATGTTCCTATGGAAAGCCGCTGAAGTTATCGAAACCCACTAGGGAGTCTCATGAATTTACTTCTTCATCTTATTGTTAGCAGTCATATCTAAAATATTTGAAAAATTACTCCCAAAAAACTGAATCCTATATACAATATAATTTAATTCTTCATATTAGTTTGGATTTCGAAAAAAAAAATTCTACTGTTGCTTAAATCCGTAGGATTTGTGTTCCTTGACATGGCACAGGCGGTAAGGTGTACCGAAAGAACTCCTTCCTAGAAGTTAAAACCAGATATTAATGTGTCAATCTGATTGGTTTTTCCATGTCAACCAAGAAGAGGCTTACGCTTAGCTGAAAAAAGCGAAGGCAGGAATTGCTCATAGTAGAGTTTTGGTAGGATTATCTTATGTATACTATTGCTACATTTGTAGATGATTGTCTTGTCAAGGAGTAAGGCAATCACGGCAAGAAGGACTATATATTTGTCAACGGTACCCAGATATGACGCATAAACCTTAAAGAATCAAACAGTCCACATTGATTTTACAAATAAAAAGATTCAACGTCACCCATATATCACTATTAACGGGGTACTGATCGACCTCTAACAGCGAAATACGACAGTGGATATTAAACTTAGATCAAAAGAACAAATTAAAAAGTAAAAGGAAGAACAAAACATTAAATTAAGGAAGATGCTATGGCTCCTAGCGGTAGGATTGTTAGTGCTCTAAAAACATGTTTTGGACCTGTAGCATCGGATATAGGATTGCGCAGATTATTCGGCTCTTTCAAAATAAAGTATTGCGAACCATGGCCAATATCCCATGGTGCATTCGTAACAGTGACCTTCACCGTGATTTGAAAGTGACATTCCTCATGAAATTTTTTTTAAAGTCTAGAGGTCATCATGAACAGTAATAGAAGCGTCATGTTAACAAGGAAATGATCAGGCGGCTCGATAACGATGCATTATTGAGACGGCTCAATTAAACCTTTTGTACTTGAAATATAAAGTCTTCAGTGTCAATGGGTTAAACTGGATAAATTATACAAGTTGCAGGAAATAAACTGATTATTAGTTCTGTAAATTAGTATCAGTGTAAACAAAATAAAAATTTAATTCAATTTTAAATAAATACGATTTAGTGGTGCAAGTTTGTGGTAAAAGCGAAACAAATTTAAATAATAATAAAAGGGTCAACCGTATGCTACAACCACACGACATATATGTGCCCATTTAAGCACATATTGACAGTTAATTATTTTTATAAAGTTGAAGTCTTTTAAGCTTATTATTATTTTTTCCTTTCAAATATAAATACATATTCGTAATCAGTAACTTATAGTTTTATTTGACACTCCCACACATAATATATCCACGAAAAATATTCAACTCGATAGCTTTTGTCCCTTAACTACCCCAAGGTCATTTTTTGTTGAAACTATATTTTTCTATATGTGGGACAATACAATGAATGTAATATGCAAAGTTAGAATATAAGCTTTATCGGTTTTGTCTATGTAGACTGATTGCGACTTTCAGACACGTAAAATTATAGGGGCTATTGGTTTCACATGAAATCATCGAGTCATTGGAGAAATCAATAAATATACAATCGATATTTTAATGGCTATTGAATTGTTGTCTCATATCTCACAAAACTGCTTTTAAAACTTATCCGTTGTTTATTTTTTATTGTGTGGTTAAATTAAGTTGTATTCGTCATACAAAAACTATAATATATGATTTTGTCTATAATTTAATTTCAAATCCAAAGATTTTTTTTTTCAGATTTGTAGGTCACGCTGTGTTCAAGTTAGAGGTGGGGGGCATGATATCTGACTCTTTAAATTTCGCCTAGCGCCAAAATATTGATTTTCCCTCAAATAAACATACATAGTAAATAGAATAACTTCTAATTTTATTTAATACCCCAAACGTAATATTTAAAAAAATTCAACTCAATAGTTTTGGCCCCTTAACTACCCCCAAAGTCTTTTCTTTTTTTCTATATGTGAGACAATATAAATGCAAACTCTGAAATATAATATTATCTTGTCTGTGTCGACGGATTGCGACTTACCGATATGTGAAAG
The DNA here is from genome assembly GCA_963513935.1 of Aphrophora alni. Taxonomy (NCBI): domain Eukaryota; kingdom Metazoa; phylum Arthropoda; class Insecta; order Hemiptera; family Aphrophoridae; genus Aphrophora; species Aphrophora alni. The sequence continues at coordinate 36,949,271 of OY740771.1, read as the reverse complement.
TATATGGGTACTTGGTTTTTTACCCCACGGATCCTAAAAACATAACAAAAAGTTGATAAAGAAAACCTTCCGTACCGGCTTACAAATAAGAAAAGTTCGAATATTTTTAAATTAAAAATACAAAACTTAGGATTTTATTTCTTACATAAAAGTAACATAGAGACATTTTTGGGTGAGATACCGACAAATATTATTTTGCATTAATATTTTAATATTTGGTTTTATAGATGAATATGTAAGTTTATTTAAGGAAATGTATAAGAACCATTATTCTATGTGTTGTAGGCTATCTTATATATAAAACATTTAACGGATGTTGGTTTACACAAGACATGAGCCACACTACAAATCTATGCTCTCACATCCCAGTACTGTGCACTAATTGGATAGTATTAACCAGCTTTGGACGGGAAATACAACTAGTAGAATGCAAGAATACAGGAAGATGGTGTGTCCGGTAATAGATCTAGTCTTGACGACTGCTGCTGGCATTAGATGAATTCATTGTTGCGTAAAGGTATGTATAGGCTAGTCAAAGTACAGGCATAGACCGGATACAAAACTAATGGTCTCCCTCGCTGTGGTTGGACCAAATATTCAGGAACTACTGTAATACCAAAGATAGTTGAAATATCCCATTCAAGAAATCACTGATAGTCTGATGTTAAACGGAAATATTTTGATGGATTAAAAGTATAACTCAAAATCCTAATTTCTGTTAATATTTTACGTTCATTTTTAAATTAATAAATGGGCAATAATAATATTGTATTATTAATTTCTGGTAGGTTGGATCAATTAATGAATAGGTTCTTTTGTAAATCTCTAATTCAGATTTTATATAAAACTGATAAAAAATGTATTCTTTAGAGTAATTACTAAAAAATATATAATATACAGTCTTTCGTATATAGTACATACATTATTCTTACATACAATATACAATATACGTATATATAAATATAGTTCACATTTGACAGGGGGTTGCTAATTTGTCAAAATAAAGAGCATTCATACGAGTTTCTGTGAGTATTTTTTTCCCTCCCCCACCCTCCTACATACCTCAATGACGAATTTACCCTGTCTAGAATTCCCTTCTAAATATACATAAACAAATATATTTTAAAATCATTCACGTTTTATCCTCAATATTTTTCCTATGTTTTCAAAACTGCAATCAAATTTGAATATGTCCAACAGGAAACCAAAGGGACTAACTCACCAGAAAATTTGAAGCATCAAACATTTTAAATTAGGATTAGTTAAATACATCGAAGCCATATATTATAATTCATGTCACAACCCAAATGAAATTAATTTTATTAAAATTATGAAGATTTTTTCAAAGTTACTTTTAATTTTGTTCAAATTTTATAAATATTTTGAATTATTTTTTTCGTTTATCTACTCTTGAAATTATTTGTCTATTTTTTTAAAATTTATTTTTTTTACAAACTAATGTTACAACAACAAAGTAGCAAAGTAAATTCTCATTTAAAAATATTTGAATCGATAAAGGTTTCATTAATAGCGTTGGCCTTAGGAAAACTAAAATATATACAAGATAGTAAAATTTCCTACTAAAATAAAACGAGAAGAGATTTCTCATGATGTGTTATTTGAATGGATTGATAAAAATAGTATATATAATTTTTACAATTATAATAATATAAACATCAAAATTGTCATTTAATTTACAAAAATAAACACTGAAACATTTAACAAATACTTTTTAATTTGTTGATTTCCGTTAACTTTGCAGCAGTTAATCATTGTAATGTTCTTATTCAACCTAACGTGATCTAAGAAATCACAAGACAAGTAAACAATTGCTAGAACACTCCTAATACCTATACCTATACCCGAAGTAGCCCTATATTTTGTTCGTCTATAAAATATAGGATAGATCCGGATCAGTGATTCTCAGGACACAGGTTAAACATCAAAATAAGAAACTGCCCCATAAAATTCGGGACGTCTGGCAGCTCTACTTTTGAGTGACATATTTTTAAACTCAGAAATCTTGCATTCGCCATCATAAATAAAACTTTATTATTTTCTTAAATAGGCATCTTCTTTTAGGTAGGCCATGTGACACATAATTCCGTCTAACAGTTCACCGTTTTAAGCATGTATTTTCTGAGGGTGAAACGTAATAAACAAATTTTACAACACATTACATTTCTAGTACGATGTTTGCACCTTTGGTTGCTGATATCTCGAAAACAGGTATCAGAATAGTTTTTATTATAAATGTTCACATCAAAATTATATATCACATATCAAAAATCGTAATTGGACTCAAAATTGAGGACAGAAATTTCAACCATTATGTGGGATAGTATTTTTGTAGCTGTACACACCTGGATCTGGTTCTATGGTCTAGTCTAGTGGCATTCAGTTTCGTAATACTGTATCATTGATAAAATCTGTTACAATAAGCTGTTTCTATACCTTACATTAATTTGATTTTTTTGTTTGAAGTTATAATTTTACTTTCTCACATATGTCGCATTTTTTCTCTCTTTTGTTTTTGTTAAGTCAAATATCGATGTTGAGTTTATCGTCGAAAAATCGATGTTTTGTTTACCCTAACCAAAATAAAAGTGCCTTTGGAACGATGTCTGTCTGTACAGCGTAAACGAGTAAACGGATTTTAATGAAATTCAGTATGAGGATATATTTTGGCTATTCTCGAAGTATTATGTTACTATTTTACTGCTTTAAGACCCAAACTCAAAATTCAGATATGTTGAAATAGGTTCTAAAGATTATCTCCAAATGTAACTAACGTAACCAAAATAATGTAAAGTCAAAAACACCTCCACAAATTGACACTTCGGAAGTTACTGGTCATAAAATGTAATTCAATCACGTTTGTTGAAGATGTCCTAAAAGTTCGAATGTCTTAAAATTGAACCAACCAATTTCGCAAAAATGTGAAAGTTTATATCCGAACCAATTTGCCAAACAGCATCTAAAAAAACACTGTTCGTGAGAAAATTTTAAAATAGCAAAAACGAAAGAGGGGTTCATTTTTAATTTTTACAAATTTCTGGCTAATGGTAAATTTATTTTACGCTTGGTTGTTCAAAAATTTGTTTTAGGTTAGCTTGGATCAGGAGATAATTGTTTTTATAAACCTTCGTCCACATTAATTTTTATTTTTGTTTTTAGTGACTTTTAGAGAGATAGTGACGATTTAATTAGGCTTTAGATGTGTGTAAAACCGTTGCTATAAAATTTGAGTCCCGTTTATTTTAATATACAGTAAGAGATGAAACGTAGTGTCGGATAAAAACTTAACTGTGTAATTGATCACGTTAGTATTCAGAAGAGAATAGTTTAACAATAAACTGTTTTTTTCCTACTTAATTAACTACAATTGATCCATGAAGACACAATGTTTGATGATGACGTAATACAAGGGCTGAGTTGCGGCCATTATTGTTTTGTCAACAATACCTCCCGCTATCATACACAAACAGGCAGAAGTTTGTGTTTCCGGGGGAAGTCACTGTCAACATTGAATGTCATCTCATCTTGTTCATTTAAAAACGCATTAACTTTCAGCTGCCGCCTCTGTATATGTAGGGTGGAGCATCACTCTGTTAGCATTTAGTCATGAGTCAATATTGTAAAATTAATTTACAATTACAGTTATAATTTATGAAATTTGTGCGTTACTTGCATTAAATTTGTTTAAATAAGCCACTATGAACCTTCAATTACAAAACTAAATACTGCACTAACAAACAAAAAGTATTCTTCGTCAACTCCTCTAAAAACATTAGTTCAGAGGACGAATACAATTCAACCATAGATTGTCGCTTCACCCTTCAGGTGCCCACTAGGGGTCATGCCCAATAGGGGTTGCTAATTAAAATTCTTGACTTACCCCCAAACTACCCCATTTTGTGAGTAAGGGTTGAAAAGTTTGATACTTCAAAAAACTCCTCCTTTGGTTATCTAAACTTTCCCAAAGCAAATCTTTCTATTTCCATTAATAAAAATAATAATAAGGGGGGTGGGACTTTTGGGACACATGGTATATATAAAACTTTTGAAGATAAAGCCATCATAATTCAACATACCAATTTTAATGAAAATCAGTCCAACCGTTTAGGTTGTCCTAAGCATCTAAGCATGGGCAACAGACTTCAAAATCCACTTTTTTCACCACAGGGGCCTTCAAAACAGATATTTCCATGAAAAATTCATCAATCCCAATGATCGGATTCTATTCCAACGAAAATATATCTAAAATTATTGTAATTGTTTCTACTATAGTGTACCGGTACAAATATCTATATATAAACTAAAATGTACCAAGTTAACATCTCGGTTATCATCACCTAGAAAAGAAGAAATAAAAGAGCATAAAATAAATACCCTTGTCCATCGGAAAAGAACAAGGGCTTTCAAGAGAGACCTGATAAAATATGAAAGAGAGGGAACTAACCCAAGACTACAAAAAACCAAATGTAGAGTGTATATACAAATAGATACTTCAGGATTGCCACACCGGTTTTAATTTAAGTGAGATTCTGAGGAGGTAATCAGATTAAAAAAAAAAAAAATCTAAGTTAAAAATGACAGTCAAATGACTTTTAAAAAATGAAATATTTGATTTAAGCTAGAAAATAAAAGGTTGAACATTTTGAGCGTAACCATTTTGTAGTTCTTTTATTTTTATGTCTGTTTATGTCACTGTATATATTTCTCTCTTTGTAGTCCTACAAATGTAGTACTTTTTCTGTTGACTTAAATTCGCAATCACTATAAAATTAATCATTTGACAAATTCAAGATATTTTATTATTTTTCAGAGAAAACACAATGACATTAATGTTAATAATTTATCAACTGCTTTCAACGGACTTTCACAAAAAAAAGATACATTAGACAAAAGTAAGTGAAAGAAGGTTAATAAATCTGAAACAGTAAAAGGAAAACCGCGCCTTGTAAATATTTTCAAGGACGTTCATTCCAACTGCTTTGGTCGCTTTAATATATTCACCGTAGATTCCTATCTTTGGATACACAAACCTTTTAAATCCACGATAACTTATCTGTTACTTCCGGTCGTTCACACCATCTCTGTCTTTGCGCATGCGTCCTGCATCCTTTTGCTTACCCATCACAAAACACTTGAAATAAATTTTTAATTAAAATGCCATAACTAGTAGGAATGATATGCGTTTTATGTAAATATAGAAACTAAAAGGTTTGCTAAGCGACTCAACTTCCTGTTTGGCCTCGGTTCTTGTCATCACTCAATACATTCTTTGTAGTTTATTTTATTCTTTGAATTTTTAGTACGTCGATTAATGGATTTGTGACTGATAGTTGTAAACATTTAAATTACAGTGATAGTTTTTACAGTTGATAAAACTTTTATAAAAGGAACGCAAAACAACCCTGTTTGTTTTCAATCAAGTTGGATTATTCAATTTGTACAACTAATTTATTGCTGCTATCATAACGTTTAGAGTAACATTAATATATAATTTTACAGAAGGTAAGTGCAATAACCAAGGATCTGATTTCAGATAATTGTTAATTTAATGGTATTTTTATAACATGTTTAGAAATATTTTAAATAGTAACTTTTTACAGATTCTCAACTCCACCAAATGACATTCTTTCAAAAATCAAATTACCGATGTAAAATTTTAGTGAAAACAGTATGAAAATCAATTCAGCTATTTGTGGTGTAAAAGGCAGTAAAATATTTTTAGAGAAGAGTAGGAAAATAAAGCAACAGATTCGGTCATCACAATAGACAGCTGAGCTTTGTTTCTCCCACTCTCAAATTCTCCTAAGGCAGGCAGAAGGCCCGTGAATGGTCCAAAACATAGATTAGTAAGTACGGGAACATATTAAATATATGTTTTTTTTGTAATTAAACAGTTTTGTGAAGTTATTATTAGGTTTTGATATCTTCGAATTATTTCTAATTAAATTACAAAATTCATTTTTTAAATCAGATTTAATTATTTTTTTCTATCATTGCAAATTCTATCAACATTATAGATCCACATATGTGTTAAAAATTATGTGCAGACGATTTCGAGCGTGAATTGAATCTAGTTTCATATATTTGTGAACCATCAAATATGTAAAAGTCATGTAAATTACATACCTCGAAAGATGATCATTCAAGAGGTATTTAAGTGCTATACTTGTGTAACATGTTATAACATATATGTATTTATGTTAGAAGTACGTATAGAATATCGCATGGACATGTCCGTTACAAGAGTACGACTCCAGTGTGTGCACGAGTGTGTATTTACATCATTATATATATATATATATATATATATATATATATATATATATATATATATATATGACATGTCGTATATTATAACGTACAAGTATTGTATATTTATGTATTTATTTTGGACATTTAGAAGAGTGCGGACATGTTATTAAATGTATGTGCGGGCGGTCGTACTACGACCGTACATATTTGTGTATATGTAATATGTGTATTTAGGTATGAAACGGACCTAATGAAATATATAGCACACTTTGCGTCTATGTATATGTACAAATATAGCTAGTGTAGCAAGTTTTTTGCCGATAGAATTTAAACATATCTAAATCGAAAATATCATGGATAAAAGTGTGCAAACTTTGAAAACCAGGAATAAAAGATGTTAGCATTTCGCCACGCAAATGCCGCACCCAAGAGTCGTGATTTTTATTGTATCGCCTTGAAAATAACACCCACATTGAAAGTACATTATAGAAACTTATATTGTACCAGTGATAAACTTTACGTATATTGTGATGTTAGTCTTCTGGAACGTGTGAGTTGCTATCGGTATTTTAGTGGAAATTGGTAATTATTTTGAAATTTTCTCCCAGAACGTTCATGTTTCAGCGTCACAAAGGAACAGCATCAGAACTTCGGACTATATTTATCAAGCATCAATAAGCACAAAAAAAGTGAAAGCCGGAAAAAAATACCGAATATGCTTTTCCGTCAAAATATGTGGGATTAGATAGTTTATTCGAGAAATTTAATAATATTTCAACTTTTTGTATGAAATAGAAGAAAGGAAGCTAGGAGGAAGTTCTGGTTACATTCCATAAATAGAAAACTGATGTTATTTGACGAGTTACACAGCTCGTTGTTTTTACAATCTCAAAGTTTGGAGAGTATCTAATAAGAAAACAACTCTTGTTTTCCCTAAACCTAGCCTTGACCAACCTTGGAGCAATCGATCACGAATTGATATTGTTACAGAACATAAATAAACCAGAAACTTATCCCCAAACTGACTAGAATTTTTGAACCTACAGGATATCGAACTGTTTTACATCTGGCACTGATAGAAAGTACTGGTCCCAATGATCTTTAAGCCATTGTTTCCAGCCGTGATGACGGCAACTCGGTGTCTGTGGCCCTACAATTAGCAAAATGAAAACCAGCTTATCTAATAGCATTTACCGATCCATGCTGTAATGATGCAAGTTGGATCTTAATTTAAGAAATTAAAATTGATTGCTTTGTGGATTTTAACTGATCATAAACAATTTAGCCGTTGAAATGTTTTATTGTTGCGGTATTATTGTGTTGTGGAAATCATTGTTTTTCATTAAAATTTGATTTTGAATTTTCCATAGGTTTTGGACAATATTAAAAAAATTCTAACCTAAGTTTTTGTCAAACCAATGCTACTATCAAATTAAGTCTCTTTACGAAAGTGAAATGAAAATGTTGCCAAAAGTCTAAAGATAATGTGTACGGAAGCAAATAAATCATCGGAGATTTGTAAGTGCAATCACCTCTTTAGACGAGTGTGAGTGACGGGAAGCTGAGACTCCTGTTTGCTAATATAAACTGAACCATTGTTTAGACTACAGCAAATTATAGAGCATTAGGAATAGAATGTGGCCAACCTTACGTCAATCATTTGTGTCGTATATCACAGAAAAGATTTATTAATGACGTCTTAATTCTGTGACGTTGAATATTAAAGGGTAAATTTTTATATATACAATAGAAAACTTTGTTAAAAAATATCTATCCATAAACTAGTTTTTGATTGGGCCATTTTCAAATATTTTTATTTTAAAAGACTTTTCTTCATCTAGTCTTAGGTTAATCTTCCTTACAAGTCTCTCTTGACCAACTCTTGTTCTATTCTGACTCTGATATTCTCGAAGTCTACGGATTTTTATTTTATACCTTTTTTGGTAAAGCAATGATGACTGAAATTGTTTTCGCTTTTTTAAATCACGTAAAAAAGAGAAAGAAGGGATGAAATTGCGTATTTAAAATCTAGTTAAACGAGAAAAATTTACTACTACTGTGTTCGGAATAACGGATTTACTGGTTTTCTAGAGGCCATTCTTCATACTACAGGGTGTTCATGCCGTGTCCAGATTGTGCTCTTAACCTTACCGATGTCGTGCTCCTACCTTGTCCTGCAGTGACACAATGTGGTTCGTTTCTTTCGTTGTATATTCACAATGCAAAGTCCTTTCCCCCTAAACATAGCATAGATACTCGTACTATACTCCCACTTCCAGGGGTTCACTATAGAAAGTACGAGAGTAGCAATCTATTGGCACCTTGCTGGATCCATGTAGTCTTGGGTTAGATTATTCTCTTTCAGCTTTCCTATCAGCTCTCTCTTGTTCTCTTCCTACCCTGACTCTATTAGAGTATCGAAGGCAAGGAGTCTTTATTTTAAGTTCTTTTCTCCCTTTTTTTTTTTTATAAGACGGTGATGAAAGAAAGTTTTTCCGCCTTTACGCAAAAAGGAAATAAAAAGTATAGACCCCTATATACCACTAGAACTGTTTCTGATGCAGTCGTCGTCTTTAAAATTTTGTAAGATGAAAAATAAGTCTATCACAAAAACAAAGATAATAAGGTATAAACATCAATCGAGTTAATATTAGAAAAAAAAAATGTTTTTTTTTTTTTAAACAAATAAGATCCAATAAATAAAACTTAAAATAAAATAAAGTACGGTTAATAACCTAACAGGAAATGAAACAGTCAAACTATAGAATTGCATTTCACTGTTAATCTCATAGAAACGCTAGCGTTTGCAAAAATCAATTGACATTGAAATCAGGAAATGACTTTAAGCTTTAAGTAGTTATACAAACTAGTAATGAATCTAGAGAGAAAAATAAATAGTTTAAACAAAAATTCATTGTGCCAACTTAATAAATAAATTCTCACACAATATCCAAAAACTTTGTCGTTAAATTCCACAATTTATTAAATTGTTATCGACTTTAATATAGATTTGTATCCTTGCATTGCTTAATCACTTTTTGTTAATCCTAGACAGGTTTTCTGAATATTGTAATTGTGTATATCATGACCTTTCTTGACATCGGCTAGGCCCTAATGGACTCGTAGATGTGTATATATTAATGTCTCCACTCGCTTCGCTCCAAACACTATCTTGGCCCTAACGGGTCTCAAAGCTGTACAAATGTGAAAGAGGCTCTACTCTGTACACCCTCATGTCGGAGATTAGAATCAACCCTTTGTTATTCCGCCTCTATATAACCTTCCCTGATAATTTCGATTGAATCAATACAGTAGTTTGGTGGCTCTATGTTGATGATGCTGTCAGTCAGTTAGGACACTTTCATTTATAAATACTATGTAGATGGTTTGTTATTCTAATGAATCAGCTGTTATTAATGTTGTAAAATTTGTTGTTATGAAATGGATTTTAAATAAACAGTTGATTTGTAAGTTACCACAGGGTTAGTGTACATATATCAATTAATTAGAAAAATTAAATATTTGACTTAGGTCAATTATTAAAAAGTTCCCATTGACATTTTAAATATCTAATCATGAGTCAAAATTATAAGATCAGTCAAATAGTTTTCTAAATGCAACAATTATTATTTAGATTTTTTTTCAAGTAGCCTTGGGTTAGATCCCCCTGTCTTTCAACTTTCCTATCAAGTTTCTCTTGACCAACTCTTGTTCTTATCCGACACTGACGCTATTAGAGTATTCGATGGCTCTGTTCTTCCTATTTCTACAAAGCGATGATGACCCATAGCATTATGGGTTCACGAACTCTATTGCTGTTATGAAATGAAAAACGATATCTGATGCCTTGCCCATGTGGCATTGCAATATAAGTCGAAACCACTTCGAATATCAAGTGTTTGTCAGCAATCTGAAAAGGTAAATAAACTTGACTTTTATAATGAAGCTATCAGAAAACAATTAAACAGCAGTATGTTATCAGAAGCTAAACTACTTCATAGATAATGTATTGCACGTAGCTGAAGTCTGACGTAATAGGACGCAATTTTTTGTGTATCCGCTAGTTTTTCGGCTTCTGTATATTTGATAAGTTTAATTATATTAATTAAACTAGCAATGTTTGTAAGTTTGTAAATTTTATTTTGATAGCGGGTCGAAAAATTTTGTTGAAGGGGGTAAACCTAACGTTTTTAGGTGGAAAGCGATTTTTTACTGCCTACAACACATTTAGACATCATTATAAGTTGATTTTAAAGTTCTAAAAAATAAGCATTGGATTTTGTAGGACTTATGGTAAAAATTCATAACCAAAATGTCATCAAAAAGTTTTTTTTTCGTAAATTAAAAAAAAAATGTGTTAATGATTTTTTTCGTGTTGTAAAATTTTACAGAAATAAAAGATCTAACGTTTATATTGTCATTGTAATGTTTAAGTTTCACCCAAGGATAACTGAACAAAATTTTAAGATAATTGGAGAACATTTTGACCACGACAAAAAGTAGCCTGCATTTTGTAATATTATATAGATCTTCAGTCGTTATTTGGCACTTCTAATGATAGGTATTAGTTTTAATACAATTTCTTTTTTACATTTTCTATGTAAATATACACTTTTTTTTACGTATCTTTGAAAAATCACGACAACATTATTAAACGTATGTTTTATGATTGTTTTTAATGTATATAGTTTAAAAAAATTCACATGCGCAAAGTTTCATAACAAAATTAAATAAAAAAAGGTAATTAAAAGGTTGGAATGATATATTATTTATGTAGAAGAATAATAATATTTATTTAAATTTAATAGTAAAGATATTTAACATTTTTACTTAAGCTAAAAATAGTTTCGACTATTGCTATTGCTAACACTTAATGAGAAAAACGCTGTACTGGTGTTACAGAGATACCGTAATTTATTATCGTAACTGGCAGTTTAATGAAAATGACATAGTTTGATTAAAAGGGTGATGGACACTTAAAACAAACAAACACATTTACAAAGGACACCCCTACATTAATTAGTTAATTTCAAATAGAGAATCTGTCCCACACACTTCAACAGATACATTTGCCGCTTTTTATATAAAATACAAAAGTTAAATTCAATCAAATCAGTGGCTATAAAGTGAAGTTCACTAACCAAAAATAAGTTAGTAAATTTTATAATTACAGTAGATTTTTTTCGTGAATATTTTTTTTACAAGGTACAGATTTTAAATTTGCGTCTAGTGATGTCAAAGTCTATTGTCTACAATAAACACTAAGAGAGTTAGAGCTGGAAAACAACATCCTTAACCAAATCACAAAATTAGAAAAAGAAAAGTAAATTAGTAGTTATAGTAGTTATACCTTCATTATACGAAATTTTACATCAAGGTTGGTAGTAGGTTAGGTTTTACTATTCCTTAAATGTGATTTTTACTAAAAAAATAACGGTTTGAAAAATACAAAATATCCCAGCTTTGAAGTGAGTATCGATAGTTTTTTCTTATATGTAGATGATAGGTCCTGGAAGTCCGAGGTAAAGAGGAGCTGAGGGCGTAACGCATTTTATTCTTGTTCTATTATTTACAATAATTATAATATTAATGATTACAAACACAGCCATAATATATCATGGTGACGATGGGAAGCATTGAACAAATTGTTGTTTTATTACCTGTTAGAGAATAATCCCACATGATACGAATTAAGAATAACTTCTATACGCTAAGGCAGCAATATAGCGCGCAATGCCAACTGCGAAGAGTAGTTCGTCCTTGTTGTCTAAAGACATAACATTTAAGGTCACTATCCCTTATTTAAAAAAGAAAGGATAGAAGATAAAATAAATACTCCTATGCCTTGAATAAAGTAATACCGTTGGAGTCAAAAGAGGTCAAGAGTTGGTCAACACATGATAAGAAAGATCAAAGACTACATGTAAAAAAGTGTAGGTACAACTAAGGTCCCTTGGGACTGCCACGGTTGTACCCTAAGCTCCTGAGGGGACATAGAAAACACTTCTCTAAACCTGATTTTGTTTACTTGGTTCTATTCAAAATGGCGGTTTATAATAATGTGAAATTGACGTTATTACCTTATCATTTACTTAAAATTCCATTTCAGCTTCCATCCTTTCTAATAAATCTTTATTTCACTGTGGGCCAAAAAACCAAACACAGATTCGTTAGTAAAAACTACATTGCCAATGGTTGTTGTCTAATTTAGCTGCCGTCATGCAAAGAACTCTTAAAGTTTAGTCTAAAATAGGTACAGCCTCAATTCAAAATGTTTTTCGGCTTTTATATAACGGAAACATGACCACTTCTTATTTGCAGTTTTCTCTATTTTTATTCCCTTTAAAAATATGTATTACTCGATAGGCGTTACCATTTTAATTGTTGAAGCACCCGCCTCTCCCTAATAACTTAATGGGAAGTAGTAGGCAATATTGATCTAAGAAGTTTTTCTAAAATCTTGTTTTACTTACGCATCCAACATTTTGAGGAATTGGGAAAAGATTTTATTGCAGGCAGTATACGCGACATCAATTTCAATTAATTATAAACTAATTAACTATTGGGAACAGAGTTTAAACATAAAGTGCCTCAAAAAATAATTGTTTTCTTGTCTTAGTATTTTCCTTCTTTTGACTTAAGAACTAGCTTTATTTATTAAATAAAAATTAGCTTAATTGAAGTAAAAACCAAAATTCTTCTTCTTCATGTTCAATCTTACCCTCTAATAACTTTTCACACATCAAGTTATTTCACTGATTATTCACTCAATACTGACATCATAAATAGAATGTGTGCAATATGTCTTGATATCTTTAGTTTTGAAAACATGGATAATTTTACAACACAAGTAGGTTTCCAATTAAATTGATCGTAGTCTATTAATTGTCGTGTAATTATGTATATCTTTCTAATTTAACTATATAAAATATTATAAATATATATATATATATATATTTATTTATTTATTTATTTATTTTGTTTCTGTGTATTTAATTTTATACTGTTATGGACTTAGAGTGTAGCTGTAAATTGTATAATGTAAAATTGTATAATACTCAATTTTAAGAAAATTGAATTAAAATTGCTAACGATAATGTTAAAAACAGTTTAAAATGGATAGGAAACCAATTTAAGATTTTTAAATTTTTCTGTAAAAGAAACTTCACATAAATTTTTTGTGAAAATTAACTAAAATTGCGTATATACCATCCTTCAAAACGACTTCTAAGAACCATTTCGGTTCAAATTTCAGAAATGTTTAGGTACCCACAGCTGGTACCCTGACATGATGAAATGCCAATTTTTTAGCTGTTTTTTGCATCTCGACTTTAATATATCTGGCTAGAATAAAAGATGGAATAAAAAACACCATTTTGAAACTTTGTGACTGTTTCAACGAATAGTAAATTCAAGTTTACATGTTAATTTGACTAAAATTTAATTTACTACATCTGTGGTTTTCCTAATTTTGAGGTTAGTTTTTAATAATTTTTTTTTTACACATTTTTGTTATTATTATTTTTATGAGACGTTGTACGATGATAATTTGGGTGACAAATTATCATCAAAAACATGTTTTCTTAAATTTTGAAAATCGGCTGCTATTTTGAAATTTACCGACCGATTTTTTACAGTTAACGAACTATAATAATAAATAATAATAAATGTATTTATTTCCTCAATCTGCTACAAATTAATAACAATCATTCCCTTTCTTTTTTATACATAACTAAACAAAAGTCACCAAAATTCCAAAATAATTAAACACGTGTCCAAGTTCAAACACTGTAATAAACTTGCCAAGACTGATGTCAACGTAACACTAAATACATAAGAACTAAATAAATATATTATAAAATTTATACATACAAGAATAGGAGAATTATACATACAAAAATAGGATAAAAAAACAAAATAAATATAGTCTTACTTACATTGATCAGTCAAACAAAAGATCAAAAGAATGTTGGTGTATACAAGATTATCAGTACTATAAACTACAAACTACTTAGCATTTTAAACTATTTGTTTTGTATAATCAGAATGAGAAAATTTAGGGCCTTCAAGGCATTTTGCCCATTTGAAGGTTCCTATTTCTTAATATTGATGTTTTTTAAGAAGCGTTCAGATAGTGAATTTTCTTCTTTTTTTCCTCTTTTCGGCCACTTTAATAAACTTTTAAATCCTATTATAATATATTGCATTTAAACAAATAAATGTTAACTAAAATTTGGTGCTCCCAATGTAAACCCTATTCCAAAGGACAATATATCCATAATTAAAAAATAAAATAAACTAAACATAATAAATAACAATTGATAACTCATGAAAGGACTAGTCTTGATAGGAAAAATACACAACAACAAAAAAAAACACATCCGTACTACTTTGGAATGTCAATTAAAGAATCAAGGTTCTCCAATGTAAACAGCCATTTTTTTAGCTTCTTCAAAAATAGGTTAATGCTATGTAATTGCTTGATTTCATTAGGTAATCTATTGAACATTCTAGGTGCCATAAAATTTATGGTTTTAGTATAAAAAGTGTTATTAGGTTTTGGTACTTGGAATTGATTCCTTGTTCTCAATTTTTGATTATACTCTATTGAATTTTGAGGTAAGTTACCACTTTTGCAATAAAAACTTTTTAAAACTTTGTACACAAAAATATATTTAATTGGCAAAATTTTTAAATGTAGAAAAAGAGGACGCGAATGAACAAATTTACTTTTCCCTAAAATTAATCTGATTACATGTTTCTGTTGATAATATATTGTGTTTAAGTAGGTGTCATAAGTACTGCCCCATAAAATTATTCCATATTCAATTCTACTCTGTATCATGGAAAAATACAACATACGCAAGATTCTTTCGTTACAATAACTTCTAAGGAAATAAAAGTACCGTACAACATTGTTAATTTTATTTTTCAAACTACTTGTGTGGATTTTCCAATTAAGCTCACTATCAACATGAATTCCTAGATACTTTATACTTGTGGTTCTGTTCACAATAGCACACTTATTTGTCAAACATATGGTTTGAGCTCCAAGACACTCAGAACATCTATAATAAATTTGTTTATCAAAGTACACATCCTTCCTGAGACTAAAATTGATATATTTAGTTTTCTCTGCATTTAATAGCATATGATTAGTGGAAAACCACCACTGCATTGCTTCTAAATCATTTTCGATGTTTGATCGTATGTCATTCCAATTTGAGTGTGAGTAACAAAGAGCGGTGTCGTCCGCAAAAGAAGTTACATTTCCATGTAGCCTCCCATTACATAAATCATTTATATAGATGATGAATAAAATTGCACCCAACACCGACCCTTGGGGTACACCTTGTTTTATTGTGCCTGTGTCACTTAATACAAAATTTATTTTGACACATTGTAACTTGTTCAATGATTTGCAAAACCGAGCATACATACCAAATTGAGCAAAATCAGACTAAAATTGGGTCACACATTTAATAAAGTGGGCTAAAAATGGTGACAATGACTCCAATGAGTAAGATCGGTGAACATTTCATGGTTTCAGTATTTCCATGAGGAAGAAATTAAGTAATAAATTTCCATTAAATAAAAATAAAAAATTTCAATTAGACTGTAATTAATGTATTTCTTTATTTAGAAGGAAAATATATACTAATTTTAAAACAAATTACTAATATAACAATTTACGGTTGTTAAAATCAGCTAGACTTTCATTTAAAATTAGTGAATAGAAGAAACACTGTTTGTTTTGTACGCAAACTGCAAAGCGCGTTTACTCAGCTAAAATCATTCCACTTTATGCTCTGAGAACAAATTAGTTTTACATAATTATCTCCTCTGGAGGGGAAAGTTTAGGTGTCAGTCGACTGATATTGAAGTAAATAACAATAATTTCTTTCAAAATAAATACATAATAATTACGCAGTAATAAATATAGAATATATATAATTATTCCTATATTTTGTTTGTGTTTATTTGAAAAATTATGAGCAGAGTTAAATTCATCTTATAATATAAATATTAGTAAAATTCCAATATAAAAATTCTAACTAAATAATAATAAAAATAACAAAATTAAAAATATAAAAAAAAAATTATCATTTTTTCTTAGCTTGGCTTAGAAATGGTTAATGTAACAATAAGTAAATGAAGGTAATCGGTATAAAATGCGAATGAACAAGAATGCAATAAGAGACATTGACGTTTTAAATTTACATATTAAAATAATAATATATTCGTATTTGCTGCATGTGAGAAGCAGCCTGCCTGAGAATCTACTTCTTTATTAGGTCTGGGCTTCATATCATAGCTATGACAAGCGTTTCTTAACTGATATTTTTCTTGTTTTAGAAAATAATTTCAGTAAACCGCAAGCATGAAATACTTGGCATACAGCTTGTATGCTGGCATTATATGAACCGAATTTCTATTGCTGTTTAAACTGTCCGCTTATAATGAGACCGCCAGTTTACAATATTAACTATTACAAGGTTAAGGATTAAATAAAGCAATAAAGCTAAAGTGTCAAAATTATTTTAATAACATAAATGAGCTACAATTGTTTCGCTTTATAGCTCATTTATATTATTAAAATAATTTTGAAACTTTAGCTTTATTGCTTTATTTAATCCTTGAATATGGAGTTTCAACAAGAAATATCTGCTTTTACATTAAAATTTATTGAAGAGGCTAGTTTTCTTTAAAAAAAAATTAAAACTATTACAAGCATATGTAGATTTTAAATAATAAGGACCTACCTAAAAAGCTTATTAAACCGCCAAAATTTTAAACTTTTATGGCAATTTTTAAATCACATTCAACCAATAGTAAAACTATGTGTGTTAAATTTGGTTAAAATTCAACTAAAATTCTGATTATTAGAGTTATCAATCAATGATAATTAGAGCCTGTAGGTAAAACCGAGGACCCTTATAATTTCACGAGCCTGTCTGTCTGTAAATCACAACCCGTCTACACAGACAAGAGGATAAAGCCTATATATTTCAAACTTTGTACTGTATTTATATTCTTTGTATTGAATAGTAGTCCTAGGAAAACTAAAGTGGTACGAAAACAAATTTAAATAACAAAAATATTTTTTGGAAATATTATTAGTATATTTCCAAATAAAATTAGAAGCTATTCTGATTACGAATATGTATGTTTGTTTAATGAAAAAATAATATGTTGGCATTAGGCCAAATTAGTGTCAGATATCATGTCCAGTCCCTTCATGAACATGACGGGACCTACAAATTTGAAAAAACATTCTTTACATTTGAAATTAAATTGCAGTGCGAAACCATATATTATAATTTTTTGTATGATGAATATAACGTAATTAGTCACAGAATAAAGAATTCCTTAGAGTATAAATTTTAAAAGCAGTTTTTTTGAGACAATTCGATACCCATTAAAAGATGGATTGTATTTCCATTGATTTCTCTTTAATAGGATCCTTAGGGTCTTTAAAAGGCACCCTTATAATTTCACGCGCTTGTCTGTCTCTCTACAACTGCGCTTAAAAGACTTTATAAAATATATGTCCCTATATCCCTGCACAAGCTTGACTCTTATATTTTTCGGTTATGTTTTAATGAATTTAATAAATGTACATAACTTCCTTATTATTTACTGTAAAAACACATTTAAGCATCATTGCACAAAATGAGCAGTTGAACGACTTTTGTCTAAAACATTATCGAAGTAAGTGTTACGCTATAAATTTTTTGGTTAATTAACTTAGTCAACGTTTGAGTTAAATCGGACAACCTCTATCTAACACACGTGAAATAAATAATTATGAACGCATCCTAGTTGGGAATCTACTCAGCCAAAACGATTTTGTCCAATTTTGGTGAAATTTGAAAGTTTAAGACACAAGCCAATGGTCAAGCCTCATGTAATAGTATATTACAGTTAACTACACAATTACCTGTTCCTAAATTAGTACTCTCGACTCTCCCCCTTACATTTTACCAACATATTAACGATATCACTATTTCTTCGAAATATTTAGTCTTCTAGGCGGATATTCATTTACTTTTTGACTAATAATTGCCAAACTGATATAGTATGTCGAAAAATGTCAACGAAAACTATTTGTTTGTATAAACTCTGGTTTTATGAATGGATAGATGAGAAAATTAACCCAATTATTGTGCGTTGTTTACTTTTGGTAAGTGTATTTTTTCATCTTGGTAGACATGACACCTCCTCTCTACAATCTGCATATGGAAATAATATCGAAAATACACATTGAAGTATAATTCTACTCGACTTAATTTGCCTGAATAGTTATAATTCATGGTTACTAATGAATTAAAGAAACACTCTGGTTGACTGGAGCGGCGATAAATCTATGTTGCGAATAATTCGACTATTCAAAGATATGCTAAATATAACAAAGTTATAATTTTCTTCGATAATAAGCTCATTGTCTTGTAAGTTTACAAATCATTTTTAACTAACTGTAAATTCAGATTAAAACGTAATCATTAAATGATGCACATCTCCATTTCACTCCCCGCTGTTTTATTGTTGTACATGATGATGACTTCCGTTTTAGCCTATTATTTTCTACCTACATCTCTTTTATCGTTTGATTATTTTCTAATTTTTTTTTCAAATCGAAGAACCTTTGATTACTTAACATTCGTTTTGTAAAGATAATTTGTCGTAGCTATTGCATTTCACAACTTAAGTGCACTATAAAAAAACTACATGAAAACTTTAAATGTAGTTCAACCTCAGTCTTTTTTTAGTTTGGCCTAAAATGGACTTTTATCTCTGATTATATTATAATGTGATTTAGTTTTTTAGCCATGGATATTACTTTTGGTATGTGTAGTTTTATTATGTTTGTCTTTGATTTGAGACAATGTAATTAGTCAGAAACGGGTCTCGTAAATGTACTTCTCTCCGGGGCTGAACGAGGCGTAAACCAACAAGCTCTACCGTTATCCTTCTTTTTTTACTTTCACGCATACTTAAAATAGAAAAAGTTGTGTGAAGGTTCTAAAAAATCGATGTAGAGTTTCGTGGAATAAAATTCTTCTCAAATAAAATTCAAATAAGAACGATATCTGTACATTCCTGTTCAGCCTAAACAATTTTGGTATATGGGCATATTTTGAATTTTTCTTAATTTTTTCAATAACTTAAAAATTGGGGATAAGTGCCATAAAACCAAAACAGAAAAATTCCAACTTTCTCAAAATTGACGCTAAAACTTTTTTACATTTTGGAACCTCGTCCCTACCTTAGAAACCACAAACAACCATTCCAACAACTTCCATTCGCTATTGAAGCTCCGATAGAATTTACTCCCCATGTTCAGCCAGAAACTACCTCAGTAACGGTTCTAGTCCCCCCCCCCCCCAAATGCAACCATTGCAAACCTTTGGTTCCAAAACGTTTCCCAAAACTCAATAACCCTCTCTACTGGCTTGGTATACAGTGCCACTTACTAAGCGGAAACGTTCGCTGATTCCTTACAAGACCAGTCCACACCCCATTCTTATATCTACGTAGACAACCATGTCGATCACGTAGAAAATTATCTTGAGGAATGCCTCAATTGCCCTATTGGCACTCTCTCTGATCCATTTAAGTGTGACCAGGTGACCAAAACTACACAAAACTCCACTTAAGCTGGTTTCGGCAAAGGAGGTGCACTGAAGAACATCCCATACCACTATGGTAGAAACGATCACTCCCTCTTCAATGGAATCATGCTAACAGGTCACTTCCTGTAAAGGAATCTACTTGGAAAGGAGCAAAAATCTTAATGATCTCAATCTCTCAAAGCCTGCTCTTTTCCCGCAAAATTTTACCCAGCTCACACATACAGTTCAACAAACATTCCAACCGGAGCAGTTCGGCTTTCGCAGCACTCCACTACACTTGAACCTATCAATTTAGTCAACAGTTTCAACAAACACACTCACATCATCGCTGTAATCCTGGACATTCCTGATATCAGAATGGTATGAAGGCCTCTTGTACAAATTAGCCCTCCGTAGCATCCTCCATCCTATGTTCACCTCATACAATCATATATCTACAAGAGATGGTTCCAGGTTTCCGTTGAAGGTTTTCTATCCACCCTCGTCCTATAGAGGATCCAGTCCTTTACACTAACGACATTCCGCTATACAACACCGTGAAATTGCGACTCTTATTCGTTTATGACTCCATGTCTAATACCAATCACTCAGCCTGGAGCATGGGGCAAAAATCATCCAACGTCAGTTGGAGCTACACTAGAACCGTGGTTCAAGAAAGTGAAGAATTGCAGTCAACGCGGATAAAACAGAAGCCATAAAATTGACTACATTACTTAACACAGCTCACCATCAACAAGTCCCATATAGTACAGAAAACCAAGTCAGTTACCTCGGTGTGAACTAAGTTCAATAATACGTCAAGTAAATAATAGGCAGGGAGAGATTTGCCTGTTCGAGATGTTATCTATTTATCAGTGACAATTATCCACTACCAATAAACACTACGCTGACGTTGTATAAAACCTACATTCGTAACATAACTATCTATGCAGCCTCAGCTTGACTAACAGTCACAAGAAAGAAACTGCAAGACTCTTTCCAAAACTCCGTGCTTAGAAGCATAATAAATTCTCGCATAGTAGTCAGAAATTCTACCATTTCCCAAGGATTGAAAGTCCCCACATTCGAGGAATACGTCCTTAAATTGATAAAAACTTTAATTTCGAGAGAAAACAGCTCCAAACACGTCTATCTATCATCTATAGTGATTGATCCCTCTTCCCCGCAAGATCGAAGGAAAAGACACCCGAGTTTGGTGATTGATCCACCATAACGAAAACAGAAATCATACTAGCACATAACAAAATCCAATCTAATTCACCTTAAACATAAAAACTTAAAGTTAAAGGAAAAATTAAAAGCGAGTATAGGAAATGAAGTCCAATCTTCGTTTCTCTTTCTCAAAATTAAAAAAAATATTGAATTTAGTCCATAAACAGTCAAGTAAATTCAATAAAGTCACTAATAATATTCCTTTGCACCAAGTGTATGTTACAGAACCTGTCAAACATCGAGGACTCTTGAGCCCTCTCTAAGTCCAAGAGTAGGATAAAATCAGTTCCATTTTGTTTCTCAGAAATACTCCCGAATTCGGCACCGGATTCAGTTCCGTTCAAGTTCTCATCCACTATCTCATCATCATCCGAGCCTCGCTAAACCTCGCTAGAGAGGTCACACACTCTCTCAGCACATCTTGTTGGTATTCGAGAAAGTGGGAGATATTTCAGCCAAGACACAACCATATTATCTACTTCTACTACCAAAGTCGTCTTATTCAAGTCGCCTCCCGGCTGGGAAAGTAAAACACACTATCATCCTTCTAAACACTATCCTTCTTAACTTAACCTCCTAGCCCATCACTACCTTTTGCCATAAGGAGGGCCATACACCTCGCAGACCCAATTTGGGCCTGGGCTCTATCTCTCTATGACTAAGCTCAACCAAACCCAGCACTTCAGCCTATGTCAGGTCGTGACAATCCTAGAACCCTAGCTGGGTCTACAATATTTTTATGTAGTCTTGGGTTAGATCCATCTCTTTCATTTTTACTATCAGGTCTTTCTTCACCAAATTTTGTTCTCCTTCGACCATGACCCTATTAGTTTCTTGTAAAGCTAATTGTATTTATTTTATATTCTTATCTTTCTTTTTTTAAATCACTAATAATCGAGAGATTTTTCACCTTTAACACCAAAAGAAAGGAAACATTTAGGGGTATGACGTTGAATATTATTTTGTATAGCAGTTGGTTTAGTAGATGGGTGTACGAGGAAATATATATGGGTGTAGTGCAATATTTTGCATATTTATTTATGGGTATTCAGGAAATATAAATCAAACTTGAAGGATAAATTTATAAAACTACGAAAGCACTGAATTTTCAAATAGATATTATACACATTCAAGATTGTTGCCTTGATCACGACAACGGCCTTTTACTTGGCAGCTGGAAATATTTTTGTGTAAAAATCAATAATCGGTACAGTTAATCTAATAACAATGAAAAGACAAACACGTAAACATAAAGTAAATCAAGAGCAATGGCAGCTAGAATGTTGTTTATTTACTCATGTCCAAAGAAGGTGTGGGTGCTACAAGTAGCTCGTGTGTGGTACTGGAGTAGTGGAGTTATGAGACGACTAAATCTATGACATCCTGTTAAACACGAGTTGTAATCTACTGTTACATATAACCTATAAACATCGAGTCACAGAAGTAATGAGGACAGATTAGCAAAACAAGAATTGTATGTAAACTGTAGAAAATATTCAAGGATGGGTACAAAGAAATATAGAAACAATAGATACAAAAATAAAGATTTAAAAGGTGCAAAAACATTTTAACTTCTCCACACACAACAAAACCAAAATTAATATGCGTTGCCATCTTTCCATAAATGTCTCTATTTTACTTAAATGTAAGAAACTAAATAATCTGTTTTTTTTGAAATTTTAGTTTTTATTCTTGTATTTTTAATGGGAGATAAATTGTTATAGAAGGACCTTTATCCTTTCCTATATTTAAATACGTATATGTATAAATATAAAATATTTAAATAAAACTAAGCTCGCTTCGCTTATTTAATGAACTCACGCAAAGAATACATTGTATTTGATTGAAATCGTGTTTTTAATCGTATACAATGTATTTTTAGAGTGACAACAGTTCAGGTTCATTATATTTTTTCTTTTTATAAATATCCTGATCACTATTTTCTTTACTCACAATTTGGCATAATGATTTAGGTTTTTATTCTTCAGATTTCACGAAATTTCAAATGAAATTTGTATACACAATTTTTACTTTCCAATATATAGGCTACGTAGAAAAGGGATGGTCAAAAAATCGACGCCGTGTTTTTTGCGGATACAGTACGTCCGTTTTGAGAACCTCTTAGTAAAAAAAACCAAAAAAATTGGTTTTTGGAATGTCTATCTGTATATTATCTGTTTTTAGAGTTCTACAGAAATTGGTTTGCTTCTTTTTTATAACTTAAAATTTGGAGGTAGCTACCATTAGAAAAAAAACAACATAAAAATAAAAATAAGATTTTATTAATTAAACAAAATCAAATTTTATTCAAGTGTAGCCTTTATATTTCGGCACAAGCTAAGCAAGTTTAGGTGTTCATAAATATTTAAATATTTTATTGATTAACAACTACCGAACTCACATTTTTGCTGATTATTAGTTTTAGTTAGTTTTCATTTCGTTTTGGAGATGGGCCAAAAAGTTTAGGTAGTGTTTTTGCATCGTTTATTTAAATTTGTTTCTACAACTCCCGAACAGACATATTTGTAGAGATTGCGATCATAGCATTTTATTAGAGTCCTTAGAGGGTTTATTCCATCAATATTTCACTAAAATCGTAAGACCCTATTTTGAAAAAGCCGTTATTTTGTAGTTTAGTACAATAAACTCAATTAAAAAAAAAAAAAAAAAATTCGAGATATCCCCAAAATGTCCACATAGAAAATTTGATTAAATTCTGTATACACGTTGAGCTGGATAACATTTCAAAAACAACCTTGATAGATCCAGGGGACCTCGAAAACGATATTTCCGTAAAATGTTTGACGTTGATTGTTTACTCTTCACATAACTTTCGCTATATTACAATCTAAGTCTCTGTGAAACCTTCATTATTCTAAATTTTAATTTCCTAAACACTTGGCAAGTAGCTGACATTAATAAAGTTGTAATATACATAGTAGATTCTTCTCATATGAAGCCATTTAGTTATTACCTGTTAGTCACAATTGTACTCCGAACTCATTCAAATATAGCATGTAGACGTCATAAGAGAAACATTAATCTTGTTTTCTTTTACATTATACAATTTCGTAAGTTTCAATTTTTCGAAAGTTTTTTACTATTCGCTATTTTGCAACTAGTGAAATAATGATTAAGACTGATTGAATATAATATTCAACCGAGTAGTCTATTTATTACATACATTCAGGATTTGTTATACTCCTGTTTACAAATAGCCTACTTGTTTACTAGTAAAGCTTGTGAAAAAGAAAACCTTAATTAACTCTACGGTTTAATTTATTTGTAGGTTGTGCGATTAAAATACTTTTTCTTAGATATAACCAAAATATGCATTGCCGTAGATGGTTACACATAATAACTGCTTTTCATATGAATCCTATATGGAAAATTTGAATGAAATTAGAGTACCATTGCGAGTAATGGAGCATATTAATAATTAATTATTAGAATTTAGAACGTATTCTGGTTTATTTTTAGGCTATGCAATTAAAATTCTAATTCTTATCTATAACCTCAATATGTTGAAGCCTATATATGCCAAATTTGAATGAAATTAGAGAATAATTACGAGTAAAATTATTAGCTTAGAACGTATATTGGTTTAATAGCTTTGCTATTTTGGTGTATTTTGTAGACTTTGCGATTAAAATAAATCTGTTTCTTAGCTATAACCCAAATATGTATTTCCGTAGATAGTTAAACATAATAAATGCTTCTCATATGAAGCCTATTTAATTATTAACTATTAATCACGATTGTACTTGGAAACTCATTCATATTAGCATATAGTCTTCATAAGAGAAATATCCATTTTGTTTTCTTTTACATTATACAATTTCGTAAGTATCAATTTTTCGAAAGTTTTTTACTATTCGCTATTTTGCAACTAGTGAAATTATATTTACGATTGACTGACTACAATATTCAATTGCGTAGCCTATTTTTATCTTTTTTTGTCTTAGAATCAGGATTTGTTATTCCTGTACACTTTTCACAAATAACCTATTTGTGCAGTAATATCGTCTGAGAAAAAAGAAAACCTTAACTGCTTTAAGTAATTCGTCATTAACTATTTGTAATAAGTGAGGTAACTGTGTAGGCTACATCGTTAAAATAAATATAAAGTAATTCACTACTCATTGTAAAAGTTATGCAATTTTAACAGGAATCTGTACCAGTTATGTAAAAGAGAAAGAATAGTTACCATAGGAAACAGTCCCGTCTTTGTGGGAATGTTTGGAAATGTGTGTGAGATTATTATAGACAATTGCCTTTATTTCTTTGAGGAAAGTAGATCTGGCTTAGTTTCAAATATCCATGACCGAACCTAACTCGCTTCTATGTATATTGTTATGATTGATAATGTCCTGATTTTAGAAATACCCGTTAGAAGTATGAAACACAGAGCCGAGCCCAACAAAATGTGCACCGATTTTGTGTACCAATTTATTTTCATATACCAGGTGGCTGAAAAGTCCCGTCCCCCATTTAAACATTTGAACAAGTGTATACAAATATATGGTGACACATTTTTCACTCACTCATCCTCAAAACGGAATAATTACGAAATAAAAATTAACTCCACCAAAAATCTTAGTTCACCAGTTGTCAATCAAAAAGTGAACATGAACAATGGACGTAGTCTTTGAAAAAATATTTAAATAAGGGTGAAAACTTGTGCCATCAAGACCTCCTCAACATAAATTGAATTTGATTACAATCGTTCTTTTAATGATGGCGGGCTATATTCAATTTTGTTTTTGATAATTATTTTAAAATTTTTTTGCAATTTTACACACGTGTTTTGGTTATTATTCACATTTCCTGTGCCGAAATGATTTTGAGATATTACTATTTTATAACAGCTGTATGGGTGAGTTTTTTAGTTTTGAAAGATAA
The DNA here is from genome assembly GCA_963513935.1 of Aphrophora alni. Lineage (NCBI taxonomy): Eukaryota > Metazoa > Arthropoda > Insecta > Hemiptera > Aphrophoridae > Aphrophora > Aphrophora alni. The sequence continues at coordinate 36,923,253 of OY740771.1, read as the reverse complement.
CTCACGAATCAACATTTATCTTAGTTAATTTTTCAAAATGAGTTCAAATTTTTGTGAAATGTGGAGATAAACCCAAACAAGCGTGCCAAATCAAAAGTAAACAAATATTACAATTCAGGAAAAATTGGGAAATAATAAAATTAAACTTATCATAATTTAAAACTTGATTCTTATCAAATAATATTTATGCTGTGGACGAGTTTATGGCAGAAGCGAAGCGAGCTTGGGCTCTGTTTTAAATATGTAAACATCTTTCAAAATATTTATTTAAAAAAAATCACAACCCTTGAAACCCTTCTGTACTAACTTACTAACAGACATTTTTGTGGATATATTTCAAATATTATTTTTGTTTCGTAGATGGAGTGAGAAAAAGTTAATGCAATGTTTTTGCACAAATTATTGATTTATTTGTACGTGATTAAACATTTTATAAAATATAATATAATACTGTCGAATCTATATATTTACGACTAATTTTAATTTTTTATTTAAATAAACATGAACCTATCTCGTGTTGCTGACAAAAGCAAAGTTATGAAAAAGGACAAGAAAATTCACACGAGACTTCGCTGTGGACAGGTGTCGAGGCACCCCCTTCTATCTACAATTAGATAAGATTATGTTATCACGGGCACTTCTCCCTCAACCCGCATTACTCCACCCTCACTGTTTTTATCTTTTCGTTTCCACGAATACATATATCTTTGTCGAAGTCGGATTATGATATCGTAGGTAATTTCACTATTACCCTTATTATTGTTAGATTATAATCAATGGTTCTTACAGTACCCTCAAGGTAGGAATGTGTCTGGGATGGAGAAGAAATGAGGGGCCCCCACACTTCGTTTGTTGCATTTGTTTTCAGCGGTACAACCCCAATAAAAAATATAGACCTCAAATGTTTCTATGTAGACGCCTACCCTACTTTCGTTTCTTTTATCGGTGTAAATAAGAATAAAACGTTTACAAAATTTAAATTTTAAGAATTAACTTGTACTTAAACTTTAAGAATTAAATGTAGCTAAGCAATAATTTGTGTACCTAGTTTTCTTGGAATGGGTTGTCAAGACAGGTTAAGGAAACAAGTAGAATGGAGGATACGCCCATTACACCAGACACACTCCTAATCTGAGGGTGCTGTACTCAGGTAAGTTAGTTTAAAACTGTTGTTTCTGAACCTCGTAATTGTGTATCATTAACTTCTTAAAGTCGCGTCGGGTAGGCCATTACTATCTTTGTGAATATATTAAAAAGTTTCCACTCGCTTCCCTCATGTCTCTAGCTGTCTTCGAAGCTGTACATACACTCGTCTCGTTGACAGCCCTGTCAGATGCAGTAACTAAACGAACATGGCATTTTATTGGGAGGTTAGGTTAGGTTAGTTTGGTAATCCCAAAAATGTCGACTTTTTATACCGATCTTCACTTTTCATGGCCTCAGTAAACCGTGTCCATCTGTCGACATTGTAGTTTGTACGTAAGCACGATAAAGTCTACAAAAATTAAGATAGGAACATTAAATGTTGTATAGAGGACTCGTGTAGAATCCTATTGAAATTCAGAAAAATAGCGGTCATTTAAAACAGTTTTTTGTTTATAGTTGGTATGATATTCGATTAAAAATTTGTAGAATTCGATCGGCATATATTGGTAGCAACCCCACCTCTATACGATTACAAATATCGATATTATTGTTGAAAATGTAATTTCGATCTTACCTCCTACAAAAATTTAACATATATAGCTGTTGGAGATATCTTGAAATACAGTATAGGCTACTTGATCTACCAATACAATTTAACATTTCCTACAAGGACCAAGACCAACTTTTGGGTATCTCGCTCATCAATTTGTCTCATGATATATACGTTAAGCGATTGGGCTTTTTTACAAACATGAATTTACACTTTGATTGTCTTCAGAAATTAATCACTTGCCAGTGGTAATAATTGCACCAATTACAATTGAACGATTGCATATAGTTCTTTATAAATGTGAAGTTTATAAAAATAATGTTCTCTGTAGTTGTAAAACTTGGAAAGCACATTTGTACAAAATTAGGATTCATGATAATGACAGAGAAATACTGTCTACACTGTTAGAAATGTAGATAATTTTGAAAATCTCTATTTCCAGCAGGATGGTGAGGTCACACTGCGCTATCGCAGTGCGTGACTCTGTTCAGAAACTTTAATGACAAAGTGATAGAATGACGGATCTCCATAAAAATGTCATGTACTAGAACTTAAACAAATATAATTTTCTATTCCAATGTTGAGGAAAATAAAGTATACACCATGAAACCACCCACACATCAATGAAAGTACTAAAAGCAACATTAATAATGACTACCGAAACAGATTGCACGCAATGCTGAACTGTTTGCCTCATAAATGTTAGGCCAGGTATCAAAAATGTTAATTATATTCAATGATTGGTAACTTCAGGGTCACTTGATACATAACCCCACTTAAACTATATAAAATTTGGTTTTAAATCCGTAAAATCATTGCTGAACTGCAGCTAATCAAAAACATTCTATTTTAATCTTATAAGAATTTATGAATTTTCACTCCATTCACAGCCCTAAAATAACTAATATACAGTATACAAACGCCACATTTGTCGATACACTCACTGTATATACAAAGTAAGATCATAAAGTGCTATCGGCACTTCTATTTTTGCTAATAATTGGAATAAAAATCCAAACCTTGGAATTCTTAGTTTCGGTATGAACTCTACGTTTTTAACCTCCCTTCTGTAATGAAGAAAAGGGTTAACTCGAATATCTTAAATGATAAGATGGTTGTATCATCTTTTTAACATTATTGATAAGTAGAGAAATAAACTGTGCAAAAACGTCAGTACAATCTTTCTTACTCAGCCATCCCAAAAATCAAATAAAAATGAACCAAAAATGTTTGTTCGGTAGTTATCAATTAAAACTTAAAAATAAACCATCGACGCCGATTAAATAAAAATATATATTTAAATAAGACCCTAAACTTGAGCCATAAACGTGTCTTCAGAGTTTATAGCTTTTAATGACAACGCTCCAGCTTCATTTTTGTTTTTACCAATTATTCCAGAACTTTAATAAATTTTTACTTGGAATTTTGGCCGATTTTTTTTATAGTTTTACACCGATAACTCACAAACGGGTGTTTTTAGAAATGGCGACTGATACGTTTGGTTCCTTAGAAGCTTCACTTGAGCAAAGTCGTTACAACTGTTTTGAAAAAAATCGTAATTTAGTGTTTGTTTTTCTATAACACAGAATTTTGTTATCACCTATCAAATTTGAAGAAAATCGGTCCACCCATTTGTTCTGTAGAGAATTGCACCTACTACAAACAAACAACCGATAGACAGACATGTTTTGAGATTTACGGAACCTCAAAACTAATGTATCCACAATAAACTTAACCAATCACATACTTTACTTATGTAGGGAAGTAAATGAGGAAAGGAAAATCAATTCCCTTGAACCAATCCACTATGGCCGTAGACCAGAGGTTAAAATTATTGTGCTTTAATGCATCTTTTGGAGCAGTTTCCATGTACACTGGGAATTTGGAAGTATTAACCAAACAATTTATAAACTGATAAATTTTGTTTGTAATATATAAGGTTTTATTTCATTAAGAAAGAGAAAATTGAGTACTAATCTGTAGAGATAAGATTGTACATAAAAACATGTTTAGGGTTGAACTTACAGTTAGCACATTGTGCACTCTAAAATATTCCAAAAGAAGCATTACAATAAATTGTTTGTTTAACAAATGTTGTAGCAAAACTTAATATTTAAAATTTCACCCGCCATTTTAGTTTTACTCGACCGAAATACGTTTTATTTTCGCCACACTTCTCTACGTAATGGTGTAACACACTACCATCCTACTTACAGGATTTACATTCACAAAGCTCCCACCCAGAAAAAGGGGGGGGATATAAACGTTATTGTACTAATACGTAAAGTCTATGATTTCTAAAATTTCGATTTTGTATTCAATTCTTAATAAAATCAAGTTGATGGATGCCATCAACCTAACCTAACCTAGCCTCATCATACAACATAACACAAGCACAAGTACATATATCCTTTAATATAACGCCCAAAACTTATAGGAAATGTTACATTTAATTGGTGGAATAAAGGTATCTTATCCAGTAGGGTAAGTTTCAGTTACACAGGTTTACTGAAACTAACGGCGTCGCTTTGCTCGTGTCGATGTCTCGGCCCTCCCAGATCTTGTAACTGTACGAATATCATATTGTTTTGAGACGTCAGGGTACCAAATTACATTTTTGACAATAACTTCCTTCTTTGTCCCTTTGGTGGAGATGTGGGGTTGGCAATTGTCAAATTGAAACCTAAACATTTGTACCTAATTTAGTACTGTATGTTATAAATTTAATAAAATGGGATATGAACAAAAACTTATTAAAATGGGCCTAGATTTTGACATTTCTAAAAAGATTTTTCTGCATTTCAGTAGGGTTCTATATGAACTGTACCATTAATATATATAAAAAAATAATAGACTAAGTAATTTATTTACAATAGTAGTTGTATTGTCCACTGTCAATACATCACTGGGGTACAAGGTTTTATCAGTGGAGTTTATTTATAGGAACACAAGTTAATAAAGCTAATAAACACAAGTTTTAAAGTTTACTACAATTTATTAATTTGTTTCACTTTAAAATGAAACTTATTCAAAATACACAACCGACACGTAAAAATAAAAATAAAAGAAACAACTTCAGTCACTTTTTAAGGGATCTTCGAAGAATCGAGAACTTGTGCATGTTCACGTGAACCCTGTGTAAAATAAAATAAAAAATACTTAATTCAAATACAATAATTCTTTTACGATTTATACCTGAAATTATAATAATAAACAATAAAACAGAAAAGTAAAATGATTATCGTATTCAACCTACTTCAAAACTAATGAAGGTCCACACAAAGCAGGAAGAGGCTTCCGTCCAGCATGACATCGGTCGATATAAAACCCCAAAGAAAACGCGTTACTTACCCCCACCTCGGGGGATCCCCCAAACATGTTATTGAACCAGGTCAAATCCGTCATTTTACTTTAGCGTATTAACAAAACGAAAATAAATTTATTTTAAAATTATTGAAGTTATAGGCCCACATGGTACAGAGCACATTATAGTTCTCTATATTTTGTGGCAGTTATTGTGCTTACGTATATAAGACACTAAAAATCAGTCAAAAAACGGAGATAGAAATTTTTACGATTACCAAATTTACTCCATACTTCGTAAATAACAAAAGGTTGACTGTGACTTTATTCATTACACAAATATACAAGAATACAGCCATAATAGATATCTCAATACCTATTATTTTTCGTAAGAAACTGGCTAAAAATGTACGCTTAAAGATTTAATAATTCTATCAAGATTTAATGAAATGACCGCAACATGAAAAATAATGTTGAGGTTAACTTATCGATATTGGAGGCTATAAATATGTACATTCTTCCTGTAAGTTACTGACAACCAGGATGTATGTTGTCTTATAATCTATCAAACTAATCTAACTGCCAGTGCCAGAGAGATAGACAGTTTGTGTTGTAATCTTAACAGCCTCCTTGAATCCGGACAAGAAGATAACAGCCGTGATCTGTCATAGTTGTGGAATGTTTCACTTGATCTGACATTTACACAATTTGAAGAAGTGCGATGAGATTATTTTTACTTTTCAGTTTTGGTAATATGGAGAGAAAATTTCGATGTGGCCTTTTAGATCAATTTGAAATGAAGTTTATCTGTTTGACATAAAAATTTTGTAGTTAATCTTCCAAAGAAGGATTAAATTAAGGGATTAATAGCACAATGAGATGGTTCATCACGATATATTGTTTGTAAGTGCGTAGGCTTTTATTTGTGGTAATCTTACTTCTAAGTCTCGGCAGGATTGAACAGAAATTTCATCGAGCTAGAATGAACTCTCTCAGACGATCTAACTACAGTAATTAATTGTAAACTTGAGCACATTATATAACAGATTTTGTTTTCTATATTCTATATATCCGGAGATGTTAGAATTTATTAAATTAAAACTGTTGTAGTCTTTTTACATTTCTATCAACTGCAATATTTAAAATGCAACAAAATTGAAAAATTCCTAAATTTTAACAAACTGTTATTGAAATAAATCAAAATTTAAAAATGACATGTCGCACATAATTTTTCCAAAAATATTATATTAGTAATCTACTTTGTTTTGAACATTAATTCCAGGTTGGCGGACAGAGTTTTAATTTCAGACATAATATATATATGCAACAGAACATTTTGCAGAAAACTTCAATGTCTAGTTCCTGGAACTCAGAAAATCATTACCACGATTAACTGTTTTCAGCTACTTCAGTTTAAATTAGTTTTGTTCTACTCTACCAATACCAAAATATTATTATTTATGTGCAGTATTTATAAAGAGTGGTTTTAAAATCCCTTCCCTTCTATTTTATATCAGATTATTTTTAGCCAATACTCATTATAAATAAACCACTGTTATTAGAAAAAAAATACTGTGTTAAACGATAAGTCACATGATCACTTTCACATTTAGATTTTTGACTACATTTTGGACCTAGTTCCATAAAATTCCCAAACACTTATAAAGTTAGTGTTTTTACATTTATAATGAGTGGTATTGGTTAAAATACAATTTGATATAAAATGTAGGAAAAAAGTTGAAGGAAGGGACTTTAAAATCATTCTGTATACGTTAATCAAAGAAAACAAACACTTCAAAATTAGTGTTGTTTATAAACAAACAGACGAAAAAACAACCTTGAACAACAACAACAACAAGTAAATAGGTATATAAAATAAAATGTAAAAATTATAAATGTAATTATATAATTAATAGATGTGAAGTGTGGGAACGTGAAACAATCAATTTATGTGCATCGCTGGTTGTATTAAGATGTGACAACACGCTCGTTAAAATCCTTTCCACCTCTCTAAATGTGTTAATATTTTAATTTTGAAATTATTATATTTAAATTTATTTCGAAAAAAAATGGTACTGCGCTTTCTCAAAGGAAAATTGTTAATTAGAGATCAGAGAAAGTGTGGAAAGTTATCGTCAACGCATCTCTTGACTCAAAATATTTTATGGGGGGGGGGTAAAAGAATTTCTCATAAAGATTTTAGGTTTTTGTTAAGGGAAAGGTCTAAATTTATTAACATTTTCCTTAACCAACGGTTTTTTATTAATGTATATTATTTGCTTCTTTTTTTTTAAAGTTCTGACTTCATAGTTTTTGGAGAAGCACGTGATGTCAGACCAACTCTTGTTTATCTTGTGCTTAGCGTATGTTGTGGTAAAAGTAGGAAAACTTCTGATTTGTATTAGATTGACTTTGAGATCACAAAACTGTGGTTATATGATCAGAAGATCTTAATATTAGTGTTTTAATTTGTAACTTGTATAATTGTCACTTGTTGAGTCCTTTTATCAGAAAGTACACGTAAGTAGTTAAAAGTAAAATTAACTGTTTATTGCAGTAAATATAGCTTTATAAAAGGATAAACTTGGTACCAATAAAACTATGACAAGTTGTTTAAAATACATCCCTAGTTTCTGAAGAGTCGCTTTTTAAAAGGAGAGAGTAAAAGGGTTGAAAATTCGGATGTTTTTTCTCTTAAAATTTTACTGTACAATAAAATTTTAAAAAAGGTGGTTAAATGCTGTACAACTTTTAAAGATAATAAAATACCTACAGTTTAGTGTTTTATTGGTTTCTATATTATTATTTTCAAGTTAAATTTTTTTAAATACTTCACAGGATATATCAATTTTATATATTGTTGTTTTATTTTTATATTCCACAGTTATTGTTTCCTTTTTTACAATTGCTTATAAGATGTCCCGATTTTTAAATATTTCTATAAATATACATAAACGTGTCACTGACAAAATTTTTATTCGTTTAAATCAAACCTACTTTACAGAATTTCGAAGGGTAATAATTTACACTGTTAAACGGTCTAATATTTTTAATACAAATAAATATATACAATTTATTTGTAAAATACCGATTTTTGTACACAAACAATGATATATTTTATTTATTTACTATATTTACATTTAGAAAATACGGAATAACAAGAATCTTACAAATTTTGATTGAATAATAATGAAAAATTAATGTTCAATTGTTATTTGGGTCAAATAATATTGTTATTCATGAATTGATGGAATTTTAATTTTTGGTTGTACGCGTGTTTTTGTTTTATTTCAAACATAACTTGAGCAATTTTCATCAAATAAATTATTTAAAATACATATTTTAAAATTTTTGACGCAACTTATTTTGGTGATCCAGTTATTAGCAATTAAACCGCGTAAATATTTTGTTTGCAACATGTGGGTGGTTGAACGTCAACTTTAAAAGGCCCATACATAACTCAATGTTAATCGCAGTAGGGAATATTATAGAAGTTGCATTCTGTAATTCAAGAGATAATTGTAATAAATCTACTTTACAACCTGTTCATCCCTTCACATAAAAACAAAACCTTTTTCACCCTTTTAAAACTGTACTAAATTATATGTTTCTGCAATTGTAAAATCTTAAAGTGGCTGAGATGTGTTATATAATGTGTTACATTAATTAGTTGAATGATAATGAAATTAAGAAAATACCAAATTTACAGTGACGTAAAGTGTACAAATTAGGAATAAACTTAATTTCCAATGTGGTGTAGCCTTCTATGAAAAGTTCCAAACATCTCCAGTAATAGTAGAAATGCTGCAAGCAATAGATTATGACAGCACAAAGTAAAAGGTAGTGCTGTCACACCTCACTATCAATTAATTGTTTATGACTTTGCACTTTGCACTGGGTGTCAATATCATTTAATTGCCACGGTTTATAGTGATCATAAATTTACAGTAGCACGAATCTTTCAATAGAGCAGTCTATGAAAGCATAATTCAATGCGTATGGAGACAATCCATCAATTTGTACGTTTGCTGTTCTTCATTTTTTCCAAACTTTTTGGTCCATAATCTTGAAAAGTAAAATATAAAAAATGGTTCTAAATCCTAATATACAGAGTGATTCGCATAAAGTTCCGACCACTTTCTGAGCTGATTCCACCAGAAAAAGTAATGAAGAAAGTTCATATAGACACAGATCCGGAAATGCTTTGTTTTCGAGTTATCCACCATTTTGTTCTTTTTTACAAAATACATATTTTTAAAAGTAAAAACGATATTGAGCTCAAACTATAAATACCTATTTGATGCGTAATCGTTTATCACTGTACTAAAAACCAAAACGTTATTTTCAATATTTTCAAAAAGGCGGGAGTTTAAAAATTTTTAAGTAAATTATCTCAAAAACCTCTAACTTTACAAAAAATTACAAGAGCCCAAAAAATATAATTTGTTAATGATAAAACACAACAGTTGTTTTTAATTTTGTCTGTAGCTCAACGAATAACAGAAATATTGACAAAAAAGTTCTGGTTTTCAGTATAGTGATAATCGGTTACGCAACAATAGGTATACAAAGTTTGAGTTCAATATCTTTTTTACTTTTAAAAATATTAAGTATATTGTACAAAAAACAAAATGGCGGATAACTCGAAAACAAAGCATTTCTAAACCTAAGTTATATGAACTTTTTTCATTTTGCTAGTGGAATCAGCTCAGAAAATGCTCGGAACCTTATTCGAATCACCCTGTATAATTCTAACCTCAAAATGTACAATCTCAATCTTAGATGAGTGGATCAGCTGACTTGTACTATGTTGAATCCCAACATTCACAAACACGAGATCTTTATATAACACAAATTATTAATATTTGTAATTAAACTCTATTTCATCAAATACGATTAGTTCTTAGGAGAAATATATTACGCAAATTAACCCCTTAATTTACAAGTTAGGCCCTATTTAAATTTATAATTGTTGCTCTTTTATTGCGAATAAATCCAACACTCTATCTATGATGTTTTTAAACTTTTTTATTGACAACTATTGAACTAATATTTTTGACAATGAATAATTTAGTTGGTTTATTATTTTATTTTATAGATGTTTGTGTGAGAAAGTTTGAGCACTTTTTTGTTCCGTTTATAACTAGTATTATTAGTTTCATTATGCAACAAACACCTGATTAGTAAATCTAATGAAAATATTGTTTAAAACAAGTTTTCCCTAAAAGGTTATGAACAGCATTTTATAACTGCGCTAGAAGTAGTGGTGGCCATAAATTGTGCAAATAATTACACATTTAATGTTTCTAAGATACTATTATAGTAATATGAACTAAATACTTTATGTACGATATCTCAATCATAACCATGTATGAAAAATTATATGTACTTCTTGGGTAATAAGGTTTATTTTATGAGCATTCAAGTTTACATTGATACTATCTATATAAAGTTTAATAAGGGTTTTTGTATGCATCGTGATAAGTTAATTTACTGAAATGATTTTTTATTCAAGATTGTTTATAGGAGTTCACAATTCTGCTAATAATGGAAATTTACTCGAATCAATACGGCCGAAACATAAAGTTCAAAATTCTTACTTTCAAGTCATTGGATATAAAATCTTACAATACTAATTTTTTTAGTAAGGACTGTTATACAAATGATTCTAAATTAAAGGGTGGAACAGGATTGGAACAGATTGAGCAGGAACATGTCCTGCCGATATTAATATACCCAACGGTGTTTCAGTAAGAAATTACAGCCTCAACGAAATGTGTCCGAGAAAATTTGAGATTTGAATACAAGATAAGGATTAGAATACATCTACTCAGATAGCTTTAAAAGCTATGGTGAATTCTAACAAATTCAAATTAAAGTTAATCAGAGATTTGTTTCAGAATCATATCGCGGCTAGGGATCAACAATTTACGCTTCTCTGCGTCTCTGGTATTGATTTGAGTGGAAATGAAAGTGCAGAGGTGCTGTCTAACAAAGCTTCAGCAGCAAAACTCATAAGATTTGAACAGTTACGTAGCTATGGAAGTTATCAGGAACTACTTGGGCACAGGTGTGACGCTTTAAAGTCACGGTTACTGGTTTGGGTCTCCTTTGGTTTCAGTCCTGGTCGTGGTTGCAATACACCAACGTGTAGTAGGGACTTTAGAAAATATCTTTGCTTCCCAGTTGTGACTAACAATGAAACGTGTAGAGTGTTCTTTTCCAGCTGATGATAGCAAAGCCTATAACGTATGACAGAGGCTTTTTCGGGAAAGTTTGTGCTCTTCGAGTTTGATTGAACGAACCTAATCCTATCAATTTATTTGGTTTATAAATTTAGTGTGAGTTTTCTAAATTATAGTCGGACTAGGTTTCGGAAAATATTCCTATGTTTGCCGGGAGGCCGAAATAATGTGTATCGCACCACGTAAATATATATATTTAAATGGTTGAGTTAGTAATAGGCTAATATCCTCACTCGCCCATATTCAATATGCATCGTGTGCAATTACTTTTATAATTAATTGTAAGTCGTCCAAATTAGTTTGTTATAATTAACTCAAAGTTGAATATCTTGAGTGGTGGTTGTTCTGAGGGGAATAGGAAAATTTAGACCTCGTAAAGAATGGCTAGCACGTTTTCCTACAGAATGCCGACCATTTGCAATGTAATCCGGGTTTTAATTAATTACTTAACCCCAAGCAACCATAAAGAAGAGCAAAATACTACTTCAGACCCGCTCTAAGTACATTGTATTTATCCCTTTCTAGTTAGACATGGGCAATAAAAGAAATTCGGTAGGTTACATAGGTTACTGCCGGTGTTCAAAAGTAAAAACAAATGAATTAATCTCTCTTGAAAATTAAATTTACCCATGTCCTATTTATTTTAAACTGGAGTTAAATATGAGAAAACAGCAATGTTTCGTTGTCGTTAGGTCACTCATATAGATTCAGATTAGAGCCTTCCAGCAAGTAATCAACTGATTCCTACGGATCTTCGCTAATAAAAATTAATTAAGAAGTGAAGAAGATTGAAGAGGTTCACTCATTAGCAGACTGGTATTTGAAACTGGTATTATCTCTTCCTGCTCTGAAGATAAAATACAATGGATGAGCAAAAAATCTACAAGTTTAAAATTAAATAAATTTATATGTAGGTATGAGAATCGATGAATTTGTTAGAACTGAACTCTAGAGTCAAGTTTTGTTGCTCCAGCAGAACTACTACTTTCCTAGTAGAAACTAGTATAATGTAGAACTAATATTTCCACAAGCTATTTATTGTACAATTAACAATATCTATCTCTGAGCATGTTTTGGAAATATTTTTCCAAGAATGTTTTGGGTAATATGTCACTAATAAATGTTCAATAATAATGATATCAACAAGGAAATATTTACTTAGTTATTACAGCCCAAAAAACAAAATAGAAATTTTCTTCCCTCATTTAATTTGATTCGAAATTTCTCACGTACTATTGCAATCGGTGGTAAGAGACATACCTGTAATTTTTAAAAAAAAGTTTAGGCTGAACATTCTTAATTAGAAAAGGTCTTCACGTTTTGTTTTGTATTACTTTTCACTGGTAATTAACATCAATTGATAATTTCCGACTTTAAAAGATGGTTAATGACAAAATTCTTAGTCTCTGATGTTACGTCGTTGACAGGGGTAAAATCCGATAATGAGTCGAAGACTTCGTTACACCGCGAAACTTGACTCTGTAGTACAATGCTTTTGCTGGCGTTCCAAATTTAAAAAACAAACAGCCACCTAACCAACCATTCAGCGGCATCGCTGGTAGGAATACAGTTTGAGAAGAATCTACGTGGCTCTAATATTTTACCAGTGGCGGATCTACGGGGGGGGACTTTCGGGATGAACCCCCCCCCCAAAACCTCTAAAAAATGTTTGTATGAATGTAAATTTTATACCAATATAAATAGTTTGAAGCTCGTAAAATATATTCATTAGCAAGAATGACCTAATTCCAATATTACGTCTTCAATTGTATGATATCCGTTAACGTTTTAATACTTTGTATAATGTCTTAGTTACATTTATATTGCCTGCAATCAATCAACATAAAGTATTTTGATTTTTGTACCCGCTCCGTTTATCTAGTTTCGTTGAAACGATACGCGCACTATCGAGGACGCGCATACAGTGACTCAGCGGTTTCCCCCAGAGCCCCTCAACGGTGTCCCCTTCATTATTTATTCATCTCTAGCCAGTAGAACTAATCTGAAATATTAAATGTACGATGTACTTAAAAATAAATCCTTTTCACATTTTTAATCTGCCTTTTATTAACTTTAATGTATTTCATTAGTAAATTAGTAAACAAAACATCCTGAAAACCTTTAATATGAAACACACGTTTTTACTCCATAAAACAACGGTAAACTTCTGTTTTGGTCGTTTCAATGATTTCACACAAAAATTCCCCGTTCAGCCCCCCCCTTCCAATAAAATTCTAGATCCGCCACTGTATTTTACCGTAGAACAAGAAAAGTGGAACAACGCGAAATAGCCGATATGATAGTCTGCATAGCATCTTACTAGGGTTATAGTAGTCTATGGTTCGAAATTAGCAATACATAAAATCTACAGAACCCTTATTTTTTAAGGAATCGTTCACAATTATCAAAAACTAGTCGGAATTTCCGTTTAGCCTAGTTTCCACAAATAAAATTATATAAAAATTTAAATACCACCGAATGTTATAATACCGTGTTTCCAATTTGTTTATACGGTCTCATAACGCAATACATGTAACTAATAGAGGTCAGTCAAGTAACAGTTTGAACCAATTCTCTTGCGTATTTTTTCTGCCAATCTCTCGAACAATAATCCTCTTCTTCATTACGTATAATTCATTTCAAATGACTTCGATTCCACGAAAGTGGATACATGCAACAATACTGTTTTACTGGAGAAAGGTAGTTACGAAAGGATGGTTCCCACTGCGTGTCTCTTCCTTGAGAACCCCCGGACAATGCTTTCATGGTCCATTTCCTTTTGACATCCACCACATGTATAACTGTAACCAGTATCAACATTAAGGAAATTACTTATAAGTATTACATCAGAAGATACGTTTATTGAGGAAGGTAATTTATGAGAAAATGTTTTAATGTCTGCTACGTAGCATCGGCTTATTGTTGCACGAGGGGGGTGTATAAGTGACATCCTTTCCAATTCCTTACAATAGTGGTTCTCTGATAGCCTCTATCCTTGGAAGTACTAATACATCGCTCTAGTGTCTACTGCAAGAGTAAGACACGACACAACATTCAAAGATCAAGAAGTAGCCTTAAATAATACCAGAGTTACTGTACACTTTCACAAAACAGGAAAATAATAAAAATTAAATAATTGGATAGTTTTTATTTTTATATATTTAATTATAAATTATTACTAGCAGAGTACACGTCCTTCGTACGGGGTTGATGTAAATTTGTATTGAGCGTTAAGGGATGTTAAGGGAGTTTTCAAAGCCAGTGGGGCGGTGCTCTGATGGAATTTCTAAATAAAAATAGGCCTATGTGTTAACCAGGGACCCTAAGAATGTCCATGTACAATTTCATCTTAATAGGTCCAGTAGTTTTTACGTGATTGAGTAAAAAACACACACACAGACAGACACCATTAGATTTTTATATAATAGTATAGATATGGATAGCTTGTTGCTAACTTTGTGATGTCATTTACCACCCATTGGGATTACAGTAGTGGTTAATATATGTCTATCGATGAATATAAACTTCAGGTATACTGATCTACTTCAACATGATACTTTATCTACATCATTGGTGAACCTCGGCGGCCTGTGACTTTATTAGTTAGAAGCGTAAACAATCCGACTATTGTTCATATTTGACTCTAATCTTCATCGATGCAAATATGCATCCAGAGAAGGGCGACAGTGTAACTGTCGTGTAAATAATCAATTATTTCATATTTTTCTATACCTATAAATCTTTTTAAATGTTTAATTCATATAAATAGAAATATTAAAAAAATAATTAGTAAAGAAGGTTTTTTATTTTTAGGTAAAATCGTGACGCGGGAAAATTTTATACAGTTGAAATATTTCATTTGAAAATGTTGTTTACGGCTGCTCGTTAGGTTTCGTTCAGACTATTGTACATCAAAGAGCGTGCTTTGTTTCTACTCCGAGCATCCTCGTCCATGCCTTGGATACGTACTGAAAATGTTTTAAGTCGCGGTCAATTGGAAAATAAAATAAAATTCTTGTACACACATGGCCTAATAGCAAAGCTCCTTATTCCTAGATTTTATAAAAAATGTAACTAGCGTTTGGTCGTAACGATGTAACAAACAACGAACATGTAGAAGAATTGCCAAATAAATGGTTTAGTTAAAAAAGTATATGATATACAACAGTATAAATAACAAACAAACAAACAAACAAATATATATATATATATATATATATATATATATATATATATATTCGCTCTACATTTTTGGTAAGCTGTTATACAACTTACAACTTTATGCTCTCAAAGTGAAAGTAAGTCTAGTATTATTTTAAACTAGTCCTCGTTTGTCTTCTGGTGTCGACTAATATGTGATGAAATGTATATTTATATTTTTAAAACGCACTTCTATATCGCAGATTTTAGATTCAAACATTTTAAGTTCAATTAGAAAATTTGTAGATTAAATATGAATTTGAATTGCCACTGTATTAAAGTTCTATAGGTTACTTAAACACTAAACACGCTTTCACGTAGTCTTGGGTTAGATCCCTTTTTTTAATCTTTCCTATCAGGTCTCTCTTGACCAACACTTGTTCTTTTAGACACTGGCGCTATTTGAGTTTTCTATGACTAGTGGGGGGGGGTCTTCATTTTATATTTTTTCCCCCTTTTTTTATCAAGCAATGATGACCGAAAAGTTTTTTTTAAACGACTCTTAAGTCTGATGAGATATTGACTTGGTTTTCATACTAACAACTTTATTCCTCATATATAAAAAAACAATTAATTGTCCAGGCTGATTGACTCGCCAAGGTCCACCAAAAACGCTTAGTATTGAATCATGAAATACGAAAAGTTTTGGGTGATCCGTTCTGTATAAGCTGACCTATTATCGTGGTGATCATAGCCTTGAAAGGAGAATTACAAATGTGATGCAAAGAGGCTCTATAAAAAAAAGAGCTCTAAAAAAAAATCTTAAGGCATTGGTTTGAATTTTCAGCGGCCTCAAATATATTTGTTCATTTGCAAACATCCTTGTAAAGCACGGGTATTATACTATAATTTGTATATTGAGGCCTAAGGACCTCAGTAGTAAAAGTTAAATGGGCTACAGTTTAAGACTTAACAACTAGAATTGTTTAACTATTATACCATTTCTAAAACCATGTGTTTACTGTGTGTCTACTCATCTATGTATAATGTTGCACACACGGTTGATTTCTGTATCGTATAAAAATTACTAATTGTAGACACGTGCAATACTGCTCAATGTTAACGTGGATGACAACCACGCGCCCGGGTTTCCAACTCCACTCACTCTCCTGTCACTAAAACACCCTATTAATTAACACCACTTCAGTTTAGATAAATCTCACCCATTAGTCGAGAGCTGTCCTCACTCCAACTATTTTATGTTTAGATTTATATTTTTAGACAACAAATTTGTATAATTTAATGTTTTAATGTTGACTCGACTTTATCTGTAACGACTGGAACTAATCGTTTTTCTTCGAACTATTTTACTTTCCACTCTCATCTATATATTAAGAAAGGGAGAGAGAAAGAGAATTGAGGTGAGGGGGAAAAATAGAATTTGAGTTTTGCGGTGCTTTATCTGTTTTGCGCCTCTCTGAGCTTCCAATAAAAACGTATTTTAGAAAATGTCTGTTACTTTCGTCAGAAACTGTTTGAAAGATTTTGCTCAAAATTGATACCAAGGAGTAAGTAAAATTGATATTAGGCAAGTAAAATATAATTTTCTTTACTCAAAATTAGCTGAATCTTACGAATACATAAAATAAAACAAATGGATTTAAAAAATCACTCTTACGATTTGGATTAATTCTGCTCAAATTTTGGCATAAGGTCCCAAATAAAACGTGTTGGTCGCTAACGCCCAAAAATTGTCGTAACGGTAAATAATTGGTAAAAATATTAAAAAATAAAAATAATTTTTTGTTTTAAAAGATCTAATTTCTTAAAATAAGGTCTATCAATTTTATAGGATTTAGTGAAATGTGATGACTAATATACCCCTGCATCAAAACTTAGGTAAAAGAAAATTTGGGCTCGGTAGTAATTAGTTAAAAAAACTGTTTTCATTTGTTGTTTAAAGACGAAAAACCTTTTGGTCATTGGACAAAAACCGCCTTGCGAATGAATTTCGACCGCCAACATTATACACATGAATTTAATTAATTAATTTCGAGATACGCTTAGAACTAGTTGCCGCTACAAGCGAAGCGCGTGGAGGCCATATTAGGAACAGTGGCAACATCCCCCCCCCCTACTAACTACTAAACAAATCTCGATGAATATTAAGAAGAGTAAAATGAGTGGAGGCTCAGTTTAAAAACCCTTTCCAATCTAAAATTATCAAAGTTTCTAAAAATGTTTCTTTATTTGTTTCTTAGTAAATGTACGAATGAGAAAGTTTGTGCTTGTTTAATAAATAAGAATGAATTAGTAAGTAGTGTAAAACATAGTTTAGATATAAATAAATAAAGTTATATTTTAATTGTTTCAATATCAAACTATAATAGTTCTTTAAAAATTTATTGTCTGCCATATATCGAAGAGTATAATGTTTAAAATTTTCAGTTAACCTCCTAAAACGATAACTAATCTAAACCAGTGTCCGATTTACACAAAAATTGAAGCTGTTGGTACATAAGTCAAACGTTGCTTTTTCAGTTCTAAAGATAAATCCTCTAATTTAGAGTTCAGTCAATTTTGTAGTAAAATTTACTGAGAGGAATATTTTGGCAGTTGAGTTTTAATTTTAAAAAACATAAAAATAAACCATCATTTTCTACATTTCACATATCGATCACACGTAAATATTTCTCCTTCCCCCCTCCCGGAAAAAGTTATATTTACAGGAAAATGTGTACTCGTGTGCGTTTGACATAATCCATACGATAAGGTGTAAAAGGAAGCTTGTGAAATGTCGGTGGTCATTTAGAAATGCAAATATTCTAGTATTGAAACAACTAGACTGAAGGGAATTTCTCTACTTCGGTTTATTTCAGTATAAAATTGTTGATTCACCTCATTGCATCTCTGCTCTTACAAAGACAGGACTCTACATCAAACGTTATTGGCTTCGTCAGTTCTAATCATTCACCTTAAACTTCGTACTCTATTTTAGAGCGCATTAAAACTAACTAAAGTACAGGAAATACTGTCTGTGAATTAAAGTCTTTCTGTATGTTCTTATTTTTAACATCATGGATATGTACGTATATTAGAGTCAGGTATTGTTGTATAATTTTAATTTATTATTTTCCATTTCATAGAGTTTGGTAATTAGCAGTTTTTTTTAATGTTCGTTCACTAGTTATACAAAAATGACAAATTCTAGTTAACACACATAAAAATAGTTAACCAACATTGTAGAAATAAAAAATGATATATCACGTCATTAAATTTAATTCGAACACAGCACGTCAAAAACACGCATATTAAAAATTTCTTAAAATCGGAAAGTTATTTGGGGTATCTGTGTACTGTATACAGATATAAAAAGTCTGGTTTACAGATGGCTCGAAAACGGAGATGGGTACGGGCGGTGGTATAAATTGGATTAACCCAGAGAGTTCCATCGTACTGTGCCTAGGCAAGCATGCTACTGTTTTCCAAGCAGAAGTAGGTGCAATCTCCGAATGTATCAAGGAGAATCTAAGAATGGAATACACAGGTAAGAACATTCTGATCTTCACAGACAGTCAAGCTGCAATTAAGGCACTAAACACGACTAGAGTAAAGTCGAAGTTGGTATAGGACTGCATCTCATCATTGGTAAAGCTTAGTCAGGTGAACACGACCACTGAGGGCTGGGTTCCTGGCCATTCAGGTATCGATGGAAATGAGAGAGCAGATGAATTCGCCAGGGTAGGTTCAGAATCCCCTTTCGTGGGCCCGGAACCGGTGTTCGGGATCTCCTATGGACATGCCAGAGCAGCGGTTGATACATGGATACGGGAGGGGATGAATAGGGCCTGGACAAATTCAACTACAAGTAGACTTGCAAAGAGGCTACTTAGACCAAGCAAGAAACATGCTGAACAACTTATCTCTCTTAGAAGGGATAACATGAGGTGGGTGGTTGGGCTCTTAACGAGCCACTATAACCTCAGAAAACACCTACACAGGATAGGGATTGCTGCAGAAAATATTTGCAGGAAATGTGGTTTGGCTGAATAGTCCGCAGAACACATTCTCTTAGAGTGTGAGGCGTTAGTACGAGCCAGGCCCTCCGGGGAAGGAGATGGAAACCATCCTAGACAACCCTATAGGTAGCATCTGTTCCTTCATAAGGATGACAGGTATTACTGAGTGGGTGTAGGATGGAACTTGGGGCGGCAAAAGACTTTTAGGTCGACGTCGGTGAGGCCTTTGACAGAGGCTATCCTCCAAATTGTATAAATCTAAAGAGTTTTATAAAAGTCGAATTATAATTAATTATCTGTATGAAAAAGAAGAGAATATTAACGTAAGAAACCTCTATTTCTGTAAGCACTATAACTAACGGGTAATACTATTGACACCAAATTTGGATAACGGTCTAGTGAGGACATTTTGTAGAAAATCTGTTAATAAATTTCTAAATATAGCTTGTCAATAATTTTCGGTTGGAGTTTTAATACCAGCATCCAACGAATACATCCAATGCATACATAAAGCCTTTCTAGAAACTTTATAACTGAAAAAGAAAACAAGTTGATAACGCCATCAAGGTACTTTGCCTGTCCCATCATTCAATGAAATACAAGCAGATCCTCTAAAAGTAATTCTCAAAAGTTGGTTCTTCAGCCGTGTAGGAATTTGTTAAATTCTACAGATAGATCAGGGGTCTTTTTATTCAGTAGGGTAATGTTTGTTTTAAACAGTTGTGTCACGAGTTTTTAACCGCGTAAATTGTGTATATCACTACTTTCTTGACATCAGCTATAGCTTAACCTACGTAGGCCTACATGCGTTTTCAACCATGATGAGCCTCGAAGCCAGTATATACGAGAATAAGCCACGGGTTTGAAATTACATTTTTGTAGAGAATTGGGGTTGGTAGCAATACATGCAGAATTAAAATATGCAAATTGTAATCTAATTTAGTGTGTTATGACTTTAATAACATACGAGATATGATCAAAACTATTTAAAATGGCAGCCATTTTTAGATTTTCAATTCAATTATTCTTGTTAATAAACAAAGACCAGAGCACTGTGGTGACAATATATACACTTTCAAAAGTGTTTTAATTTAGTCTTTGTTAAGATTCCCTCTGAAGATGACAACTTTTTTGTTGTAATAGCTATAAGGGTTACATTGTATGAATAAGGGTAATGTAATAAGGGTAAATGTATGAATAAACATTTTACTTTTGACAAAAAGTTTGTTTTTTGTTATTTTGTTTATTCCCAAGCAAGGTAAGGGACTTTTGAAAGTGTATTCTTGTTAATGATCACGCTGTAATCCCTTATACCAAATTTCCAGTTACTATCTACATTTTTATGGCTGCTATCGTGCTTACGTAGACAAATCACTTTTTCTGTTTCCTAACCATAAAACGGGAAGATCAAGTAAAAAACAGAAATACATAAATCATATGCAGTGATGTCACTGTTCAAATGAAACAGCTGTGCTGTATTCTAGTTATTTATTTATTGTAGATTAATTAACTAAGATGATTATTATGGTCTTTAATCGTTTTATTGAACAAACATTTCACTGTATAAGACGTGACCATGAGTATTTTGTAAACTTCGTGATGCAATCCGAGGCACATTCCAAATGTCGTCATGCCGTTAAAGAAATGTCATTTGTGTAGTATTTTCAAGTTAGAGTCGCAACGCGATGCACCGAACTGGTCGACCTTCACAAATTTATTAACTTGGGAGTCAAGTTGGATCAATCTTGATTTACATATTTTCCTAACAGGTGACAACTTTATACTTTCCAATTGAAAAATAAGGAAATACCAAAATTCCAAAATCATTTGGTAAATATTGTAGTCTGTTTAAAAATTAAAAAATAAACTTTCTCACTTCTAAATAGCCTAAATGTCTTTATTTAAGAAAATAAATCGAGATTATATTGGGTCCTTTTCGCTACATTTTACCCCTAATATAGGAAAAGTTTTGTGAAGGGTCAAAATATAACAAATTTTTCTATGAAAACCCTCTTTAAAAACCAGTTTTTTTAAATGGTGTTTGTTGTCCGTGGAGTGCACACAGCCAGTATTTTTCATCACATTTTGTATTTGGAGATACTATATTGAAAGTATACTTAGAAGATTTCTTCATTTTTATTTTCAAAGTTATGCTAAAATATGTGGCTTACTAAGAACTTAACAAAAGTTATTTGTCGATATAAAAGTGTTGATTCAGGAATTAAAGGTCACAAAGTAAAAATGAATCGTGGAGTCCGCCTGGAATATCTCAAAATGTGTCCAAGCTATTTCAACCCAATTTTGATGAATCGTAAAAGGAAATTACTATTTACTAAAAAATTAGAGTTGGAAATATGATATATTCCAAAGTAGAGTATTGTATGTAAAGTATGTATAAGTATTGTTTAGAATTAATAAAATAAAACAACACTAATTCACACAAATAGGTTTATTTATTCAAACGCGTTTCAACGACAATTTCGCCAACTAAATAAATTGATAGATAAACGTACGTTTTGTGTTCAAGATTTCTTTTTTCTATCAATATACGATCTCACAAGTCAAGCTCAATATTTATTTATATTGTTTAAAATATTGGTTTGGATAATAAATCTAACTGTCTGAATATTGTTTTAGCTACTTTTTACATATTCGACATTTGTATTGTTCATTTTCGATGTTTTTCCTTACGAATTGTAAATTTTGTAAGATACCAATGAATACTTTTTATTTTAGAACTATTAGGTTTTGTGTATGAGTGTGAAAAATCTATTAAATGTGTTTTTGTGTGTGTGTGTTTTTTACCTGGGTGAAATCGAGTCCTGCCACTCGTAAAATCTTCACATACAATTCGCGATAACAGTTGTAAGAAAATGTAGACTTGCAAATTATAAAGCGTGAGTTCTTCTTTACTCTTTCTGACAGGAAACCGTCATGACAACATCCGGTAAGAATGATGGGTGTAAATATGAGGCGTGACAGTGCAAAAAAAAAATCCAGAATAAACTTAGCTTCTTCTGGTGAATTCCAAGAAAGTGATTGATAGTTGAGCTAGAGGAAGTTGCAATATATTCTTTTAATTAAATATTGGATCGCATTTAATAATAAAATCTTTGTTCGACTTCTAAACATCCGGGTGTTTGCCTGCAATAGATAACCATATCTGTCGAATGTTGCCCTCCAGGGATCAGCTGATTATGCAATATGACCCAATCACATCTCGTCAAGCAGGAAGAACATGTTGTCGTGTCATTTTATATTATTTAGAAACCTCCAGGGAAGTAACACGCTTCTAACCTTGGTTCTCTTCTCTCTTTGTTTTGTAATTTAACCCTTTTTTTGGCAGTTTCCATCACATTTTTCAAAATCTGTTTGCTTCTCCTTTGGGTGTTTCTATGTATGCATATAATTACATGTTCAGACGTATGTATATTTATGTATATGAGTTAACATGCGTCATAATGTATATGCATATGTTGAGCATATGCATATGTTTTATATATATGCATATACTCAAAATGCGTCATAACAAAATTTAACGAATTGGTGAAACTAATTTGTTCTCGTAGTTATAGATTTTTTGTTATAATCTATCACTGGTTGGTGAAAAAAGGTGTAATTTTTGTTGACCTCAAAATTAGGATACTTTTTTAAACTTAAACAGCTGTGGAGTAAATTGACAGCTCTAGTATTTTTTAAGTATTATTTATGTATTGATTTTATTTTTGTTTTTCAGCCATAACTCTCTTCATTTGCATTGTAGAAAGGGGATATATGAGCAACATTAGATGCTCATTTTAAAACTAAATAATATTAGTTATTGAGCGACCTCATACACGTACTGAAGCAAAGTTATCGACTGCCATTTTGTGATTATAGATAGATTTTTCTCTAAATTCCATAAAATTATCCTTTAGACATTTGTACTGGCGGGTCTATTTGTCAAAGTCGTGTTTTGTAGAAGCAGAGGTTTTTACGTTGCAGGCTTCGTTTTCATCCAGACAATTATTATGTCCAGATTTTTATGAAACACATTATATTTATATATTTTTAAGGGTGTGTTCGAATTTTAAATCTGTTTATTTGTATCTGACCTCAATATACTACAAATAATTCAAAATAAAGGTAGAATTTTTTTTAAATAAAACATCTTTTCAAATTTCCATGCAATTTATAATATTTATGTTTTTTAACGCCCTGAGCTCAAATTTAACATCATATTTTTTTATTGTCACAATGGTAACTTCATCAACTGTTTAGTTTTTCGGACTTCAACTCGTATTTATTTTTATTGTTTTGCTTACAGAATGGAATACACTGGTGTGTGGAGAGCTAGGAGCAAAGGACACGGAACCAATCGGTACCATTAACCATGAATCAAATGATTATTAACAACGAGAAATGATAATTCTCATGAACTATACCATTTGATGTCACTATTTAAAAGAGAGAGAACATTTATAGAAATTGGTCAGGGCCAGGGCCGGCCCGAGCTATACGCTAACTACGCGGCCGCGTATGGCGCCGTGATGCGGGGGGCGCTGAACTAGGCGTATAAAGTTTAAATCAACCAACAACGCACAATCTATATCTGGCATAAAATTTCCGCTTATTTGTCGTTTTGTCAGTTACTTTTCAAGTTAGTTACTAACGTTAGTTTTGCCAAGCAATTCAACGAAATAATATTAAAAAAGACTGAAGTAATTGGCCTATTACTAAATCAACTCATATAACCTATTACTGATTAATAATAATCAGTAGTATTAAGAGAATATCTGTCAATCTGTGTTTGTGCTAATAGTAGTGAACTTGCGAATTATTTAGGGCTGTGGGCGGCCGTAGCCGCCGGAAGTTAGACCGAGCTCATCGTTCAACTTACACCTTACACCCCTTGACCCCTTTAACGAGTCAGAAATTGATACTGTTTCAATCACAACTACGAAATAAATGTTTACACATTTTAAAACATGTGAAATATTCAGCCACACCACTGAGACTGAGTTTCCTATCGATTTTGCAATCGAAACTTTGAGTGCTTTGAAAATAAATTTTGATACTCGTTTCTCGGACTTTGATGCCATTGCGAATCAAATTAAGATTTTTCAGAATCCTTTTGATACTGACATTGAAACCCAAGCCCCGGAACTTCAAATGGAAATGATTGATCTACAGTGCAGTAATATAATTAAGAACAAATATCAAAACTCATCTTTGTTGGAATTTTATAAGAGTCTTCCACTGACACAATTTGATAATTTTCATAAATTTGCTCGTGGGCTGTTTTCTGTTTTTGGTACTACTTATTTGTGTGAGAAGACCTTCTCCAAAATGAAGTACACAAAAAATGTTTACAGATCTAAATTAACTGATGAGCATCTTAAATCTCTTTTAATAATTGGTACAAGTAAAATTAGTCCACAACTACAAACTATTGTCAGTGGAAAATCTCAATTACATAAATCTCATTAGTATTTCATATGTCATTATGCTTGTTATAAGTTATGTTATATTTAAAATGTATAAAATGTTAGTTGGATTCATTTCAATAATTTGTTAGTTAATATATACTGAAGTTAAATTTTCTGCATATTATACATGTCTTTACTCATTACAATTCTGTGTTTCTTTATCCAACTTATCACAAAAACAATAACAATAAGCATACAACAATATTATGAGTAGTTAGCCCATGACCATATCAATGTAGATGTCATATTAATAATTATTCAACATAAAATTAGAATACTTCAGTAAACTAAATTTAATTTGCTATAAAAAATATGTTCTCTAAAAGGAGTTTTCAAGTATGCTAGCTCTCTGCGGGCCGGACAAAATCTGTCCGCGGGCCGGATGTGGCCCTCGGGCCGTAGTTTGGAGACCCCTGCTCTATTATATTAGACTGTACTCCCGATATTAGCCACACAGAACAAATGACGTTTGTGGTAAGATTTGTGAAAACTGTAGAAAGTGAAGAAGTCTGAATAAGGGAGCATTTCTTAGGCTTTCTTCCTGTTACCAATTCTTCAGGTAAAGGCCTCACCGAAGTATTACTCAAAGAGTTAAAAGCACGAGACATTCCTTTAAATTCCATGAGAGGTCAGGGCTATGATAATGGCTCCGCAATGAAGGGAAAACACGTTGGAGTTCAGAAGAGAATCCTTGATTTAAATCGTAGAGCCTTTTATGTGCCATGTGGGAACCACTCATTGAACTTGGTTATTAACGATGCAGCTCTATCGTGCAACAGTGCAGTAGAGTGTTTCAGTACTATACAAGAAATCTTTAACTTTTTTTCAAGTTCTACCCAAAGATGGAGTATTTTGCTCAATCACGTCACAACCCTTACAGTAAAACCACTATGCAAGACTAGATGGGAAAGCAGAATCGAGGCACTGATGTCTTTGAGATATCATATCGAAGAAGTATATGATGCACTATATGAAGCCTCTCAAGATCAAAAACTTGATGCATTTGGAAGAAACTCAGCCTTAGGACTCTTAAAAAAACTGCAAAGCTTCAAGTTCTTGTGCTGTTTAGTGACATGGTATGAGATCCTGCACAAAACAAACATGTTCAGTAAACTATTGCAAAACGTCACAAATGACCTGCAAAGTTCTATGGATCTCATTAAAAGTGTGAGATCATTTCTTGAAAAGATGAGATCTGATCAAGGACTTAACAGCGTGATAATAGATGCAAAGGAACTTGCAGAAAAAATCAATGTGCCTGCCGAGTTTGAAAAAGAACATCAAGTCCGGCCAAGAAAGGTGAAAAAACAGTTTACTTATGAAAGCGCAGATGAAGCAGTAAACTATGGAATGGATGCCTTTAAAGTCAATTTCTTTTTTGTTGTGCTAGACAGAGCAATATCCTCAATTCAGGAGAGATTTGAACTAATGGAAACTCATAGTTCTAGTTTTAATTTTTTGTACGATATCCCAAGTTTGGACAAGAGTGTTAACGATACAGATTTGAAAACAGCTTGTAAACACCTTCAAACCATTTTGAGTGATGGAGAAGACTGTGACGTGAACGGAACTGATCTCTTTGATGAACTAAGAGTGTTTTCACCAATGCTGCCTTCTGGAAGTCACCCAGCAGGAGCTCTGTCTTTTATAACCAATCGTGGTTACGTGGATACTTTTCAAAACGTTTTTGTCGCATTGAGGATTTTGTTAACGCTCCCAGTGTCAGTAGCCAGCGGGGAAAGAAGTTTTTCTAAGTTAAAACTCATTAAAACTTATTTAAGATCTACTTTGAGCCAAGAACACTTGAATGGGCTAGAAATCTTGGCCATTGAAAATGACATATTGAGTAAAATGGACACTGAGTTATTACTCAACGAGTTTTCGAAAGCAAAAGCAAGAAAAATTCATTTTTAATTCAAGTTTTATTTGTGAAGAGTTCAAATTACTAATAATTGTAACTATATGTAATGATGATGGCCTGTAAATAATTATACTTCTGGTTTGCCAGTTTTTCTTTGTGTATTATTAAAACATACCTGGCTTCTACCTTTAATTTCTGGTTAATATTAATATGTGTTACAGGTGCACTGATTTATAGTGGTTTGATTAGTGGGGGGGGCGCCAATATGTTTTTTGCTTACACTTGAAAAAGACCTAGGGCCGGCCCTGGTCAGGGCTATACGAGAAAACAACCAAAGAAAAGCGAAGTATAGCTCTGGATAAGTATGCAACGGTATTCCAGGCAGAAGTGCTGGCAATATTAGAATGTACACAACTGTGCCTAGCGAGAGGACATGCCAATAAATACATCATTATATAATAAAAGAACAATAATGTCCGTCTATGTGACTTTTTTAATAATAAAGTAGTTACTTACTTTATAATCATATGACGCGTTTCGGAACTCGTTCCATCTTCAGAATATCGCTCTGCTGAGGTAGTTAAAACATTAAAATAAATTATTACACATAGACATTATTACACATGTTACATAGACATTGTTACACATGTCACATAGACATTATTACACATGTCACATAGACGGACATTACTGTTCTTTTATTATATAAAAAAGAGTGACTTGGATAGAAACACAATGAGTTTTAATACATCATTGTTACGGCAGACAATCAGTCTCCTATAAAGGCTGTAAGTTCGCACAAATATTCTTCTTCATTAGTGTGGTATTGTCACCGGTCCTTAGTTAAACTATAGAGCCGGAATCTAGTGGAATTGAGATGGGTATCTGATCACAGAGGATACCAAGGGAACGAAAAGGCGGACGAACTGCCGAAGAAAGGAGCAATCGGAACCATCGTGTGGCACAAGTAAAGCTGCAGCTAAGAATTGGATAAATAAAATCAGAGACGAGTTCGCTGGAGATATGAAAGCAGAGTCAACCAGATCAAAAACACTCTAAAGCTTGGTGACAGGAGACGGAGCTTTCAAAAAACATTTGAATGCCATTGGATAATCCAGGGTAACTTGAAATGCAGACTGTGTAACCAACACTTGGAAACTGTAGAACACACTTCTGAAATGTAATGCATTAGAACCCAGAAGACTATCGACCTATGGCCGAAATGGATCTGCACAAGGCAAATTCTATACCTTGCCAAGGGTAAGCTAGATATAGAGGAATCAGGTGGTACACAAAGATGCTGAGATGTCTAGGGGGTAAACCCCGCTTCCAGTACTAATAGTAATAATAATTATTATTGTTTTGCTAATATTCATTATAAATACAAATGAACGAAATTTTTTTTTTTTTTTTTTTTTTTTTTTTTTTTTTTTTGTTCCTGTTACCAAGCTTCTTCTATCAGTACAGATACGAAAGGATAATTTCATATCTATAGACCCTAATAATCTATAATGTACTTAATATATTTATGTGATAATATCTGATTATAACATGTGTACAATATGATAACCAAATTTTTATAGCTACATTCAAAATAAAAAAACTTCAAATCACACCAAGTGTTTGCAATGTATTTTAGTTTCTGTTTTAGAGGACTAAGTTCACGATATACGAATGATTAGAACTGACGAAGCCAATAACGTTTGATGTAGAGTCCTCTCTTTGTAAGAGCAGAGATGCAATGAGGTGAATTAACAATTTCATACTGGAATAAATCGAAATAGAGAAGTTGTCGTCATTCGAGTCATATGAGAATATTTGAATTTCTATATGACCCGCATAGATTTTCTTTCATTCACATTTTATAAAAATTCTATCATGTTAAGAGTACTGGAATACACAATTTGCTGTAACTATAACTACCTCTGGGGGGGAGGGTCCTTATGTATGATCGAAAACTAAAAGTCGAAAATCGTGGTTCAGTTTTGTATCTATTTTTAACCCAATTGCTAAAATTCTTCTTAGAAAATTTTAATACAAAACAAGCCACTTGTAAGTAAATAAGAATGTAGATTTGATCAATATAACACTTACATTTTAATGAAAGAATTCGAGATGAAGGTCTTTGCTTTTTTTCGAGTTTAAACCTAAAATGTGGCTTATGTGTGGAATGACACTTTTTACATTTGCTTCCACGGCTACAATAAATTAAAACGTTAGTTAATTCAAACTAAAACAATTCAGTTCAATAATACTTTTGCTACATTTTCCTAACTATAGAATATGAAATTATTAATAAACTTTTATTTTTGAATGTGTGTTTTGAAAGAGCTAAAGACATCCGTAAGATTCAGTTTACGGAAAAATAGAAAAACACCGGTCGGAACCTAAACGATCTTTCAATCCTAAAACTATCAAGGAAGGAATAGTTCATTCCTTACTGACGAAGCTAATAATATTTGTTTTGATAAAAATACTCTAAATGAAAACTAAATCGTATTAAGGATGACTTGGTTATCAATGGGTATCTTCAATCCAATATATTAAAATGTAAAAAAAAAAAAAGGTTTGCTTAAAAAAAAAGTAAATAAAATTGTAAATCCTATCATTTATAACGAGCCCTTATGACCCTGAACAATCGGAAAAAGTTAGTCACGTTGCTAGGAAATAAAATACGTGTCGTCAACAACAATTCACCAAACAAACCTAAAAATGGTACTCAAGACATCAAAAACTGTATTTACAGTATTAAATCTGAATATAATACAATAGTAAAGATATTAGTGAGACACAAGGACTTATAAATATAAGGATTAGTGAACACAAAAAGCCACGCGATAAGGCCTAATAGATAAATCGTAAACTGGCAAAAATATATTTGATCCGAAAACCATAAATTCACTTTAAAAGAGGTAAAATTTTAACACACTGTAAAAAAAACTCATATAAACAACAAAAAATTGAAGCTTCAAGTATAAAGTTGACGAACATTCTATCAGTCAAACCAGTTTAAAAATAAGGCCGTTATTTATAAAAACTGAATTAAAAATAAAAATTATGATACTTTAAGTAAAGCTGAAATTGTTCCTGTTAATTCACCACAAGACGTAACTACAAGGTCACGAGCTAAACTCTTAGGAGAGGGGACAAAGAGTGGTTCATCTAGGTAAAACCGTTATATAAGTAACCCGTTGGCATTAAAACAATTTTAATTAGTTAACTAGTGTTGACTTGATGTTTGGAATTTCTTGTGTTAGCGTGCAGTTCTTTTCCTGGTAACCTTTGCATATATTCTTCTTTATTTTGACCGATCGTTGGCCATTTTCATGTTTATCGTTCTAGGTTTTTTATTTTCATCATACTCTCAAAAAGTCGTTTATTTGGTTTTTATAAGCACAAATGATGACAAATGTCCGAATAAATTATGTAAAGTTGTAATTACATTTACTAAGTTTTAGAAAATATTTGTTTACAAAAATAAGTTTTGGGCACCTGAAATAATGAGATGTTAATACAAATAAAACTATTTTGTGTCAAACACTAACAAGATAAAAGTTAACTTTGAAATTAATTAAAAAGTTTTGTAGATTTGGATAACTCCAATTAACACGTTAAGTCAGTGGATAATTACAATCATAAATATCTTTATACTGTAATATATTTAGTATATAAAAGAAACTGAATTGATTTGCCTGAGAATGTTACAAATAACATATCTGAGACTTTGTATTTTTTTTTCCGACTAATGGGATTTACTTTCCAGGGCTTCCCTGGATCCACACAGATCATTACGATCTCAAAAACATTATTTACCCACATGATTTACGTGTGCATCTCACTTTTGTTTTTCAAAATTTAAAAAAACACCGTTGAGATCTTTCCAGAAGCTCAAACCAGAATGGTCATTTTTTAAATTCTCGTTTTGTTTTGTTTAACCAAAACCACGAATCTTCCTCACTCACAGAGGTAAATATTTGTAAGTTTTACTTAAACCAGGTATCTCATCTAAAGTGAACATTAGTGCTAAAGCTAACTTTTAACAATATATGACAGGTTACTTCTAATGGGGAATCCCTTATTTTAACGTGACATTTTTGGGGGGTATTCAAATTTTAAAAAAATGCTCTCCATTTCCTAACTTGAAAATTTCTTACGGAAACCCCTACATTTTATGATTATTTCGTATAAAAATGGAATGTTAAGACTTTTTTATTCGTTGTGTATTTTTCATAAACGTAAATGTTTAGCCGAAAGAGCCATTCTTTATTCGCCATTTTGACTTTCAGTGCCGTAGTGGTTTGGCCACTCCATATTCCTTTTAAAATTAACTTAACCTTGAAATCGAGTTTTATACACCTTGTTAGAAATTAAAGTATCCTGTTTTATGTAAAGATTTTTACAAATTTAGGTAATGGTAAACTAAGTATTAAAAGACGATTTTGTCTCTTTTATCATTAATAATTTTATACTCAAGGACAAATACACAAATCGTAAATGGAAAACAAACACATACAATCAAGTTTCATTATAATGAAACTTAGGATTAAAACTCTATTTAAAATGAATCATTGAATGACCAAACCATTGAAAGTCATATCACTAGTGGCTAAACGAATACGTTTATTAAAAATTCACAACGTATAAAAAAGTCTTTAAAATATTTTTTCTATCTCAAAGAAATTTTCAAAATGGGCGCCGTATTGGAAAATGGCAAACAAATTTTTAAAATTTGAATACAACCCAAAAAATGTCACGTAAATGTCCTGCATTAGAAGTAAGATATCAGATATAAGTTATAGTTAAAAAGTTAGCTATTAGTTCACTTTAGGTAAGATACACGGTATACTGCTTTTACATTATATAATGTACATTTATAATGACATTTTATGAAATGGGAATGAATTATCATGAGATTGGTTAGTGGTGTGAGAGTTCAATTATTGAAATTATATATTTAGAATATTCACATTTTGAAAGTCAAAAAATGATGAATGCATGGTGGTGAATTATTCACCCCTACGTCCCTAAAAAAGGTAAATATATATTTAGAATCAATATATTATTTGTTAAATATTTTCCCATTTTGTTTTACTTTTTTTTGACCCCCCCCCTTTATTTCGGAGCATCCTCTCAATAATATAAGGCTTAATTGTACGAGTAAAAACTATATTTTGTTAAATAAACTTATAATTAATCCATATACGTACACGTAAGTCTACGCGATTAATTCTTTTCTGAAGCGACTTAACAAATAAAATTACACTTCACAACATTTTGTACTTAGCAATCCTTATATCAGAGCTGTGCAAGGTCGCGGATATTTCACTTTAAGCCACTAAATAATGCAGTAAATATTAAAATGTTATTTTCAAACAGTTGTGTTATCAGATTTAAAATAAACGGAGCAAAACATTGCACAAACTTTCTTACACACCCATCTACAAACCCAGAAATAATATTCATATCTATATCTCCAAAAATGTCTACACTATTTTAAAATGAATTGCAATATTTTTAATTTTCTTTATTATTTGTCATGTATTTTTTATGAGAGATAAGTTACTATAGAAAAGTTCTTTCTTATATATTTTTTTTTGCTTTATATTTTGTAATATACATTTAAATAGAATTTAAGCGTGCTTAGTTTGTGGCTTAAACTTGTTCAGAGCATAAATTGTATTTAATTAAAATGACGGTTCATTTTAGGTTTTGGCAAATATTGTGAACTGTAATTTTCTTTTTATTTAAATTTGACAGGTTTGTGTAATTACTCAAATTTGAACAATATCGGTAGACCTGAAATGTTAGGTCTTTATAAACAGCTCCATAAACGATAAGTATATATTTTACCCATAACTCCTGAACCGAGGTTTTTGGATAAATGGTGATCAATACATTTGTTTTTTAACTTTATAGGTTATATTTTAGTAAATTTGATCAATATCGTTTGAGCCAATTTAGAATTATCGTAATTTTGTTTTCTGGGGGTGTTCTTGATGTTCTCAAATTTTAAGTTATCGAACAAATAAAAATAAAAGTCTCTACATATGGCCAAAATATAGCGCAACCTACAAATGTTCAATTTCATATGAAAGTAGATTACTTTATTGAGGGAAGACGATAGACTATAGAGGGGAGACAGACATAATTTCTAAAACCACTTTTTTAGTGTCAAAACGAGTATACCTGTGTTATAGATTTTGTTAACCTATCACACAAATTTCTCTGTTGTGAGAAAAACTAAAACAAATATTTCCGAACGTAGAATTGAAACAGCTTCTCAACCAAGCATTTATCTGAGTTAACGTTGAAATTATTTTTTTTTCAAAATCGGATAGGAAAATAAACCTTCTAAGAAGGAAAAAATCTTTTTCATTTCCAATTCTAAGTCCAACTTCAGTTCCAAAGCGATATGGTTTCATTCAGTTTTTAGTAAGGCATTAAAAATGTAGCCTATTAGAAAATATTTTACATTGTAAGAAATCTCCAAACCATGCTTATATTGGGGAATTTGTAATGTTTGTACTTTTATAAGTTCTTTCTATGTAGCCTACACAGTAATAATAGGTACAAGATAGATGAACTAAACCAACTACCAGTATAATTAGACGTGTCATTCTCGAAATAATGAGCAATCTCTAAACATAATCCTTGGCACAATAATTAGAACAAATAACTGTTACAGTTCTGACAACCTTTCAAAAAACTTAATCCTTTTGTAGTTAATTGATTGACTATTAAGTGCAACTAGTTTTATCTATACGAAAATCACATAGAAAGCAGGAACTAATCCAATGGTTATTTGCATCAGGGGGGATCTACTTGGCATAAACCCAGGACTAAAAGGCACTGGGTTTATTTGTCGATTTTCAAACTTAGTCAAATGTCATAGGTTCGCACAAAAATCGAGCAAGCTAGTGCCATCTAGTTACAAAATGTTTTGAATCATCCTATGGATAAATTCAATGCTGAACCAACGCGTCACAGTTGGTAGCAGAGCAGGAGTTTCTTAGACATTTTTTCTCCTTCGCTGTTTTCCAATCAGCGCAGGTAGTTCTTATTTTTTCAAAATCTAAGTGTTTCACAGGGTCTTTCCCTTGATTTGTTCTGCACATTTTGTTTATTTATCTAGAATTAATTTGTTTTGTATTGTAAAACGTTTTTAAACTCCCCTCCTTTCAAAATACGTTTCTCTTCCACTCTGCAGTCACGTATAAATTAATCTACCACTATCCTTTACCTTTCCTATAATTACAAATAATCTACCATCAGAGATTAATTTATTATATTCGTACAACATCAAAATGCATGCGACACTTAAATAGTGTCTGTGATTGGTTTTGGTTGTAACCTTTTCTTTTTATGAGAAACTCATTTCATTGAATTATTATATTAAACTTTATACACTCCATTACATTTTTCTCATAAAAAACCCCAATTACCTAAAAGGCTCTCATCTGAGAGCATCCATACCTCAAATTAATCCGTAATTACATTTTACCAAAAAATTACCAACCAGAACTTAACGTGCAACATATTCGTCTTTTGACAGTTTCTGCAGCTTCAAAGTGTGTTACCATTGTATTGGAAATGTCAATGGCATACAACACACAAGTAATTTTGTTAAATCATTAATGGTGTTTTTGATGATCTCACCATTACCTGAGTGAGAGTGACCACCACACATAATCTCCACCAATCTGCATACTCAACCTTCGGGATCGGTAACTCAATTGCTTACCATATTAAAGCTTACTTTTCTCTATTCCTTTACTTTTCTCCTGCATATCATCTTATTTTTAGAATAATGTTTTTTGGAAAATTAGATACCAATCGTTACTGGAACTTTTAATTTTTATGTTATTAAAAAAGAAATAAAACTTCAATATTTATAAAATAATATCAAATTTTAATAAACATTGCTTCACTCGCTTGAACTGCGTAGAGCACTGAATTGATACTTTATATTTTAAAAACTGAAAGGTGCTCAAAATGGATTATCTCCTTTCTCTCTCTCTCTCTCTCTCTCTCTCTCTCTCTCTCTCTCTCTCTCTCTCTCTCTCTCTCTCTCTCTCTCTCTCTCTCTCTCTCTCTCTCTCTCTCTCTCTCTCTCTCTCTCTCTCTCTCTCTCTCTCTCTCTCTCTCTCTCTCTCTCTCTTTCTCTCAGAGTGATTCGCGAGTTACCGCCATACCTTCGAGAGATGATAGATGACCTAAGAATAAGCAAATAAGTTCATATGAACATATGCTCAAAAACGCTTAATTTTCCATCTGTCTGCTTGTTTGAGTTTTTTTTATAAAATGAGTTATTTCTAAAGAACAGTAAATTAGTGCTATGGAATTTGGTACACTTTTACTTAATAAAGACAATATTCTTGTAAAATTGTATCGTAATCGGTTTTGAATTGACGGGCAATAAACTTTTTCTATTCAAAATAACATGAAAACAGTAAGTAGTAGCAAACACTTTACTAGCCGCCATTTTGAAACCTGTAATGATACAATTTTTAAATTATACGCGAATGTGGTCTTTATTAAGATAAAAGAGTATTTTAAATTTCATAGCTCTACCTTAAATCGTTCTTAAAAAAATTATTTATTTTCTAAAAAACACAAACAGAAAAACTAAACTTTTTGAGTATATATTCTTGTGAATGTTTTTATTTATTCTTAGTTCCCCTACCACCTCCTGAAGTAATGCCAGTTCTCGCGAATCACCCTTACACTACCACGTAAAAAACTATTAAAACATAACCTCAAAATATAATCTTTAATCACTAAAATGTACACTAAATTGAATGGAAATGACAAAAAACTCTACCTGAAGGCCGTTTAAATGAATTTTAGACGATAATGTAACTACAACCTATATAGTTCATTGAGACTAAAATAGTTCATTTAGTACAGCCTGGTAATAACACTAGCCTATTTGAAAGATAGGTAAACGAGGGGATATATTCATATGAAACAGCAAAAGAAATACGCGTCCATCATCTCAGCATGTCAGCCGTTTGAATATATAATTACATAAACTATGTAGAATTTTATGTATTTTGAGGTTATAAATAGGCCACAGTTCTTGACATTAAGTTGAATGTCAATGTGGGTGTTACTACAATATTTATTGACCTTCAGTAACCTCTAGGCAGATCCACATATTTCTGATGTTACCAATATACTCTCAACGGTTCAGACAACTGGATTAGTCATTGACCAGACTTTCCGGTACCTGTTGTAGACGTCAGGATCAACCTTCACTTAAATTGCTGGTTTATTTTGAGGGAATTGTGTTGTGAGTTCAGCGACTGGCTAGTCTTAGTATCAAGAATTTAATCCTCATTAGTGGCATTATATATTTTGACACAATAGATATAGATATAGACTTTTATATTTCACATCTAAACGGTATCCAAAGAGTTACGGAACGGTAAACTAACTTTAAAACTAAGGGAAACTGAAATCGTATAAATGTTTTCTGGTGTAAAAATAAAAAAATGTTTTTTGAAATATAAGATAAATTCACTTTTTTTCAAAATAGATTTTTAGGGACAAATCAAGATTTTTAAATGTAAACCTCCCAATGAGTAATATTTCATTTATAGACTCGGTTAGTAGGAAAACTGTGCAAAATAAAGTTCGCTACACAATACAAACTGGCCGCGGATGAAAATATCCAAAGAGAACAACTTATTTCAGTATTTTACTCTAAACAATATTAAGAGACCGATATGGAGTGATTTATTTACTGTATTTTGATGAACTTCAGTGAGAGAAAATCAACAGTTACAGGAAAAGCCGAAAGTGCCTTTAATATGTTTTGAATAATAAAAACTCTTTACAGTATGTCTTCCTTAGACAATAATGCAATAATGAATTTAAGAAAATATTTACCTTTTTAAAGGTTGTCCAACATGCATTTACTGCAATTAAAGGGAAGACCTTAACACATAACATACACATTTTCCCCCACTCTATACCTTATATTAAATAGTAATTTCCCTAATTTTTTGACTTTCTTTATTCTTTTTCTAAAATAAAACTGAAGAAAGTTTTGGTCATTTAATCGGCCGCATTTTGTAATTGAGCAAGACTATTTAGTCCGCGCAGTATTTTCTGATAAACAAAACATATAAATGAATTATTACACAATGAAGGTATATATTTGAGTTGGTCTTAGAAATCACCATTTTGAGAGTAGGATCGAATTTACCTAACATCCGAAAAAAGGTATTTTTGTCACAAGAAAACATTTGTAAGATTTCAGTTGTCTCTCTTTCCTAAATTTATAATTAATTTAACAGTTTCAGGACTTTTGGAAACCAGTATAGTACGCACTAAACAACAGTTTTACAAAAACTAAATTTTCTAAAATAAACAGCTTCTATATAAACATAAATTAACTTATTTACAACTTATAAATGCAAATGTGGAAAATATGGTAATTCTTCACTTGTTTTTAGGCAAGAAACGTGTGTAAGAAGGGGGGAAAAAAATCATAAAATGAAAACCGCTATAATCCTGGAATACTCTGACAACGTCAATGTCAGAAGAGAACAAGAGTTGGTCGAGATAGACCTGATAGACGTGTACATCCAGTTACAGGTGCCTCGGGATTGCCATAAGGGGAAAATCTATTTTTACTGCCTCAGTGAGATAAAATTGTTTTTTTAAATTTCCCCGAATTACCATCCAATAACTGAAAATATTGTTATAATTTTAAGTGTTCCTGTAAACTATGTACAATACAAATATATCGGTATTCGATAAGATAATCTATAGAGATTTATATATCAATCACATATTCAGTCAAACACAGTTACATACAGCCATTCTCACAGACAAACTCTATAATCTTAATTTACAATATAAAATATAGTTCTACTAGATGATTTTTAGAACTATTCAGATATAAATAACAATTTATCAAGAGCTTTTGCAAAAAGAGATAAAAAATCTATTGCTCTATAATTAACATAATGATTTTATTTTGAAATGGTATAATGACTATTATGTTTAATTGATTTTGAAATAAACCACTACTGAAATTAAATTATATAAATATATTACTATTTGCAAGAATTATAAATTTTATATTTTTGTTAAAACTGGAGTTGTCTTAGGCTTCAAAAATTCAATAAAATTTCAAATATCATACGCAGTAAAAAAACCATAAGAATTATTGAAGTAGGGTTTTAATATTTCAACTAAAAAGATGTCTATAAAATGCAAAATGAAACCATTTTCATACATCAGGAATATCATAAACATAGGTTCATTGTATGCTATAAATTAGAAATGACAACACTATTTTTATCCTATATAATCCTTCTAATCACAACCCTTAGGGAGATTGTTCACAATCCTTCACTGATCTTCTTTTATAGCTTTAATTATTAAAAAAAAAAAAAAAAAAAAAAAAAAAAAACTTTCCTAAGATTTGTGTCTAAATAGCTAAGAAGATATTTTTCAAGTTCAGGATTAATATGTAAGTTTTAATTTTTAAACGATTAATTTCTTGTCATTATTTTCTTACTTAAACTGTTAGTTATGGGTTTAATAGGGGTTATGGTCAATATGAGATGTTTTAAATTGTTCTACTCATTGATCTAATTATAAATATTGATCAAACTCAAGGTTTACAGAAAATTATTTATACACCCGCTCTATTTTACTTAAATATTCATCCAGTAACACATAATTTACTGCAAAGATTTTTTATTTTTGCATTTAACCATGATCAGTTTTGTTCCTTAAATTTACATAAATCAATTCCTAGGGGACTCACCTCAATATCAATCCCGAAGGCCCATACCTTGGTTATATTCCTCTCTTTTTTCTTTTCTATAACGTCTTTCTTCACCAACTTATGTTCTTTTCCGATTCAAACGCTATTATAGTATTCGATAGCTCATTATTTTATGTTCTCTAAGGCGGTGTGACCTAAAAGCACAGACAAAAATAAACAATCTAACCGTAATCAAATGCAAAATATTTATAGATAAATGTCTAAGTTGCTATTATGAATTATGATTTCTTATGAAACTAATACGATAAATTACTATATTTAGCAATTTTGTTAGCCTTTGTAAATTGATAGAACACACATGTATGTATAGTTTTTCTGGTTTTAAAGTTATTTGATAATGATAACTGTTCATAATATTAATGTCGTTTAATTGAACATTTGCCATTATTTGTCTATTTGAAAACTACTACAAAATATACGACGTTTCGAGAGTATCCAACTCCCGTTATCAAGTAATAAACTTGAGCATAAAAATGAAATACACCAACATAGCCTACTAAGGCCATGTTGTAAACTAAAACTAAATTCAATACCTAAGGAAAGGAACTTAAGTTGCCTGAGCAGTCAAAACTAAGGCTAAATACAGACATGATCAGTTGAAACCATCAGCCACAGGACTGTATTACACATAACGGAAGTTAATTTATACTATCGAAAGATCGTGTATTAGTTTTTATATTCACAAATGATGGCAAATATTCGATTAAACCATTTTAATAATACATTATTGGAGTATTGCAAGTTCCCGGTAACACAAGACATACTAGTACTCTGGTGGGAAGAATACCACAAAGGGGTGTTGATCATCAAAGGAACACGGCGAGAGAGTTATGATACAGCTTTGACATCTGTGATCAAGTTACCTATCCCTAAATGTATTACATTAGTTTAGGACGACTTACAATCAACAATACCCTCCACGCTTTCGTTGTTGATTAATTAACAAATTGTATTCATTACGTACAAACTTCATATAGCATAGAAAATTAAATTTACTATAAATTATAATAAATTTTGAAAAATTTTCATCTTAGGGTTGTCACAAAACAATTCCAAATATTATCTATCAATAAGGAATGACCAAATCTTTTCATTTTATTTATGGATTTATTAAAAACTTTAAAGTTTAAAAAATTTTAATATAACTTTTTAAGAAATTAAAAGAAGAATTAAATAGACTAAACAGAGCGCACAGACGGATTTCTAAGCATACTTAAAAAAAAATTGGTAAATGTATGCAATTACTAAATTGAAAAGGAATAAGTTGTCAATTTTTACTTGTACATTAGAAAACCCAACGGCAGCATTTGCGATAGAACCATTGCAGTCTTGTTTTTACGTATGTTGCAAATGTTACAAATATGTTGCCCACCATTTTTTAGCTCACTGTTACCATACCTGTGTTCGTAAACGCTCTAGAGGTGATAATTTGGTCTGATTTTGGTTAAATTGAATGCAGGCTCGATTCATTTTTTCGTTAATTAGAAAAATCAGCTACTACATTACAAACAGCGTTCGATTTCGAATTAAAATATTTCGATTATTTGAAAAAGAAAAATATAATTTTTGAGTTCAATTCGCTTTTTTCATAGTTAAAATTGAGAATGAATAGTACCCAACACAATTTGCATTTAGGTTCTGCAAAGTCTATGGTATTCCTGTCACTTAAGTATTTATAGAAGACAATCTTCTTGATAATCCACAATAAAGTGAATATCGACTGGTGGATCATCGATCAGAATAATTGCGCATGCGTAATAATGTTTGCAATAACTTTACTTTAGGAATATTATGATGAATGTTTAAATTACCGTACCTAACTTATGTTTTTCGTCAAAGAAAGGTTAAATAGGGTTAAATTATTTTAATTCAACTATTATTTACATGAAACATTGTTTACATACGATATTAGTACTATAATAATCATAGTTTAATAGTTTAACGTCAAGCGATATGTGAATCATCTGATATTTAATGGCTACGTCACTGATTAAAATGTAGTGTAAGTTCTACTTATTAACATTGCTGCGTTCATTTTAAAAAACAAAAGAACTATGTAAAAGCAGTTTGGTAAGATAAATTGTAGTCAATCTGTTCTGAACTTCAACATTATCGCTAGAGAGTCCAAGGTCAGTTCTGTAATTAGTGTTAACCTCCAAACAGTCTAGTTTTGCAGAATCTAGTCTAGTGCAGCTGCACAGAGAGAGATAAAAAGACAACTCGTCTTAATACAAAATGTTTTGAAAAGAAAAAAAAGAAAATTCCACGTTAAAAATAGTTATTGGCTACAAACGCGTATAGTGCAAAGTACAGTTTTCTTTTTGCACCCCCAAAAAAATACTGCCTAAATCACTTTAGGCGTTTTTGTTACAATGCATTGCTAGAACAAATCGTCCATTCTCTACAGACCAAGTATACACCATTAATTTTGTACTAGTTATACTCAGAATTGAATTTAGAAATTAATGTAAAAGTTATAGCTTATAATTAATTTGATTAATCATCTTGGAAATAGTTTTCAACTAAATTATGTGCTTTTGAAACATTCAATTAGTCTATCTGAATCTGTTTTGTATTGTATACTCAAAGTTTGTCTGACGTCAAATAATTAAATTTTTTATTAAATATTAATTTTCTTAAATTATATATTTATTAATCATCATAAGAAATAATTTTCAACTAAAACATGTGCTCGTGAGAGGTTTTTTTATATCTATATGAATCTGTTTTATCTTGCATACACAAAGCTGTCTGACGTCAAATAAGTTAATTAATTTTTTTATTGATTATTAAAATTATATATTTACTAGTGGTTTAACCCGGCTTCGCCCGGGACTTCTAACATATGCTATTAACGAATAAATGTTGAATATGATCTTGATTTCAAAATATTTGCAAACCCGTCTGCTAGCACCTAATTGAAGAATCATGCGCAAGACCCTAAAAATGATAGTAAAGTTAAATAAAGTATTTTTACAAATTATAAATTTACTCAGTTAACTGTACCTTTTTCAAGATGATCCGGGGCTATAGGATTGTGTGGTAGTTGGAATGTAAGGATATAAACCTCAAAATATAAGAAGTAAAAGCTTTTTATGGAAAACATTCTAACTATTTATAATACTTGTTTATAAACAACATTTTTATTTTGTTATCTGGGGTATATATATACAATTTTTTTCGGATTTCCTACTCGAGAGCAAGCTACGTATAATTGACCGTGAGAAAAGCAGGAATCTTTGAGACTTATGCCGCAATACTTTAAAGTTTGTCTCTGCGATTTGTTAATAGTAAAACTATAGGCTAGTTTGATTGGAAATTGCAGTCTCTTTAATTGGAATGGTAATTCAGTCGATATCAGTGGTGTTCTGGGGATAAATACTGTATTTACCTTGTATTTTTCGGTCATAAGTTCGGCCCTTTTATCTTCCAATGAACGCCCTTAGAGACAAAACGGAAACCTTCTTCACGGTTGGGCAATAGAGGACTATCACATATCACACCATATACCCCCTTTGATTGTACCGGAATTCGTTTTTGAGTTTTACCGGCACGCACATTCTAGACTTCCTTTTATTATATATATATATATATATATATATATATATATATATTTATATATATATAATATATATATAAATATATATATATATATAATATATATAAATATATATATTATATATATAATAGATATATATATATATATATTGATTAATCATTATGTGAAATAATTTTCAACTAAAACATGTGCTCGTGAGAGCTTTTTTATATCTATATGAATCTGTTTTATCTTGCATACACAAAGCTGTCTGACGTCAAATAATTAAATTTTTGATTAATTATTAAAATTTTATTAATCATCATGTGAAATAATTTTAACTAAACCATGTGCTCGTGAGAGCTATGTATAAATTTGTTTAAATCAGTTTTTTCTTGCATAGGCCTAATCAATGCTTGTCTTTCGTCAAATAATTAAATTGTTTCTTACATATAACTATTAAATATAACTAAATTAAATATTTCTTACATTGAACTCTTAATAACAGAGAAGGATTTCTTTTATAAAAAATATTCAAAAATTTATTTTTTATATTCATTAAAAATTAAAGTGATCTGCGCTCTACATACAATATTTCAAAAAAGGTTTGTAGCGTTTCATTTCACAATATTTTTTATTGATTCTCGCGATCGCCATTCTAGATATTTACCGCTTTAAAATCTGTAAATATTGATTTACAAACGTATCTTTATGATCATCAACCAAAGAGTTATAACTAAGAAACAAAGTGTTTTAAACATAACTTCAAAAACAAAAAACTTTAGAAATAATAACTCTAGTAACTGGAATTTTAGTTATCTTTCAGAGAAATTAATCACATTAACTAAGTGTGAATAAATGGTCGGAACGTTTAAAATGGCGGCAAATGATTTATCTGTCTTACAACCTATAAAACCTATAATTGTGCATTATACAGTCGTCATATGAAGGAAGTAAACACATTCTTTCATGGCGTCCTATAAACCAAAAGTGTTTTTGACAGATTAGCCTACTATTTAAAAGTGATAAATTAAACAAATATTATTGTAAACAATATAACGAATTCAAGAATAACACAAAAACAAATCTGCGTCAACACTGTTAGCGTTATCTGTAAATATTAGATATCAACCATAATAGTTATTAATTAAGATAAAATATAATTAAAGAAGATTAGAGTGCCCTACGTGCTAAACTTGACAATTACCAATTATTGAAACCGATTTAATAAAATGACATGTTCCCAGGAGATCTAATCCCAGACGAATATCCTTCTTTCGATCATCTCAACACCGGTAGTTCACTAGTAGAGAGAGAAAAGGAGGGGAAAACTCTCCCTACCCCCCTTCAACACTTCAGTCAACACAACTGAGCAGGCGATGATTCAGTTTCTGTGTGGAAGTTGATGTAGTAGGAGTATCGTGAATCGTGTGTTGTGTTGTGTGTGAAGTGAATTTGTTGACAGTTTACAAATAAGGTAAGAATTGATCAAATATAATGTTT
The DNA here is from genome assembly GCA_963513935.1 of Aphrophora alni. Lineage (NCBI taxonomy): Eukaryota > Metazoa > Arthropoda > Insecta > Hemiptera > Aphrophoridae > Aphrophora > Aphrophora alni. The sequence goes on along the minus strand of OY740771.1, from coordinate 36,879,674 downwards.
AATAGGTTAGGTACTCTTTTACACTAATTTTTTAATTTAATTACCTAAAATATTTTTATATAAATTATTATAACTGACCAAAATGTTAAATTTTTGTTTAGGCCATAATGCGTACTATTAATTCTATTCAATTATGTATAATATAGTTTGTTTGTATTCTATTTTTTTCACGTTTAAGTTGACAAAGTTAACTATTTTTGCTCCTATTGTGTCCGCCATTAATATTCTGTCATTGATGAGAACTGACAGTTTATGTCCCTTCTATAATTGTTGGTTACAGTTTCAAAAATAACTTGTGCATTATAAATAGATGACTAGCTTGAATACGGTTTAGTTTATTTAATTTAGCTGTTTTAAAGTTCTGTTTATTGCCTGTGATATATGCTTTACATTAGTATTTCAACGAAAAGTAATCTTGTATAAAACTTTCTTACTCGTATTTGAAATACAATAAAACTATATGGGCTACATTGTGTTCTGTATGATACCAAGTTTGTAATTATGGAAGTCAAAGTTTGTGCAGTTACTCCAGAATTACAATTGTCTAGTTTGATAACTTGTTTCACGCTTTTGATCTTTTAATTTACCAACATTTTATCGAAAACTGTTGAACCGATTTTGATAAATTTGTAAATTTATGGAAGCGTCATAGGTATTTTGATAGAAATGTCATCGAATATTTTTTGTTAAGGCCTTAGTGGATTAGACCTATCTACGTTTTAGTAAATTTAGGTCAACATTTTTTAAACCAAGAACTTTTAAAATATCATTTTTTGTGTTTTTGGAAGTTTTCTTTGGTTTGGTAGGGTTAGGTTGATTTAGCCGTCAATTAATATTTTGCATCCGTAAATAAGACAATTCTGTTTGACACAGACCTACAAATAGGCAAACAATTATTGTATAGTAAACTTTTGGTTCTATTCCTCCCCCCCCCCTCAGTTTAAATGTTTATCAATTCTTAGTATTGGAATAAAGGTGGAAAAATTAAATTTTTGTGTTAAAAAATTGTAAATTTGGGAAAACTGATCTGAATACCGATTAAAAATAATAAATTTCCTAATTTTTTATGATTTCATTAAATCAATTAAAACTTCCAAGTGTCAGATTATTTTCTAAAATATTAATTACATGACAGTTACACAGTTTGTTCCCTGATATTTCATCTAAAATTTGATATAACTTTCATGTAATTTGTATATATTATATGCATCAATGTGAATTGCGGTAAAATGTAAACAGTACTCAGATCATTTACGCTTCCAATGAATTGGGCGGCCTATCACAGCGGTGTGAGTAAAAGTTCGATTTTCAGATATGAAAGTCTGCATTTCAAGGTTTCTATACATCGATAACTATAACTTAATATTTACTACCTCTGAGAAATCCTAATGAATGTATCTCACAATCATAGCGACACATATGGAGCACATAACTCCCAATATGTGTGGTGTTTTGTTCAATTGTACAGTATCTATGGTATTGTTTACTGTCACTTCTTGGTTTATAAATATAGTTGTATGTTACATCACGCGCTAAGAAGGAGCCATAATGGTATTATACAATCACGATGGTAATTGTTTACAAAGAAAGTTACTCCTTTTTTGAGTTTTTTTAAAACAAGTTCTAGTCTATATACCTTATTTCTTAATAATAAAATAAGTTTTTCAACGCGGAGCTAATTTTTTCACCGAAAAATTGCAATTTCAAAACTACAGAATTCAATGCAATTAATTGTACGTCATCGAAGTCAAGCAACATCAAGCGCTGTTAGTACTTGGATGGATGGGTGACCGCTTGGAAAATAAAGCACAATTTCTTCTTCTTCTTCTTTTTTTTTTCTTCAAAATTACGCATAGGTCATGTAAGGTAGGTAATATATATACAGCCACCTTACTTAACTTTTTAAGGTAAAAATTCGCGTACATCCCTATTTTAACGCGTAATTCACTTAATGGACCTTAACCTAGAAAAGTTGAAATTATGTTTTTTCCGTGAAAAAGTTAACTCCGAATTGAAAACTTATTTTATTATTTAAATAAGGTATGTAGAACATGTTAAATTAAATATCTCAAAAAAAGCATTAACTTTCTTTGTAAACAATTACCATAACGGTTTATTGAATGTATGAAGAAAGTAGAACTTCTGTTTCACTATTTTATTTATTTGCGAATGTTTCATAAGAGAAAATCTACTGCAACACAATCATTTCTTATCGTACAATTAATTAAATTGCTTTGAGCCTAAAGGCCTAGTAAAAATAACACTGAATAATTTAAATTGTTTGAAAAATAACAAATAGTAAATTTCTGGATACCAATTAAATTCTAGATAGTGACAATATATTTGACCTCAAGATTCCTCGAGTGTTTGGTTGTATGTTTTAATAACATTGATTTTTGTAATCATTAGTATTCCTTGTCTACTTTTTTATAGGCAAACTAAACGATTCAGGTTTATTTATAACAGTTAATGACCTAACCTGTTATTGCCAAGATTACAGGAATTACGTGAAAGTAGCTATCCACGAGCAGGATTTTGTCTTTTCCATAATAACTTACTTGTTGACATGAGCTGTGGTACCCATGGTATCGCTAATCTTACTCACGATTATAATCACTTCACAATCGCAAACGTCATTTGTTTCAAGAAGTGTGACGCAAAGGGTTATTATATTATTGTTGATCTGATTAGTAGGCCGTAAAAACTGATGTATCATTTCTGAATTTTCAACAAACAAAAAGGTGAGTTTGGTTGTAGAGTGATTAATAAAAGTTAAACAGGCGTCACTATACAACATGTATTATAGAATCATATTTCAACATTAATATCACCATCCTCTTGGCTATTAATCTACAATAGCCCTCAGAATTTTTGACCGGGAATTACAAAACTACCTGAAACCTTTTAATCAAATCCAGTGATAATGGAAGTAATGTAAAGAATCCAATTGGTGCATGAATTGAATTAAATACAGTGGAATAAAAAAAATAAAAAAACAATTCCATACATGTACTTTACAAGTGTCCGTTCTATTTCTTGAGACCTCTAATGAAAGATTATTTATTTTTAAAGATAAATGCAATAAAATACATAACGAAATTTTAAATGTAGTCACAAAATTTGTCTCATTAATTACATGTTAGTTTCTAGAAAATGAAAACATTTGCGTGAGTTTTCTTTAAAGTGAGACATTAATGATAAATCTGAGACGAAAAATGACAAGAGTGCAACGTTTGAAGTTTTTACTTCTATGGTCGATAAACCTAGCATGGAGGAGGGGGAGCAGAGTCGGAGTAATAGCCCTACAGTTGAATAAAAAAAAAAGACATTTCTTGTTTCTGTAATGTTGAGATAACGTTGTTAAAAGATATTTTCAGTAAGCGGATCCTATGAGTGTTTTATTCAAACAAAAATCATCAAAATGTGTTTATATCTTAATATTTATAAAAAGTTGACATTTTCCTGTTCCTCATTTTATAAAGTTATTTTTCTTCCATTATACCAAACATGGTGTTTATATTTCATAAAGGTAAACGAGAAATTGTTTACAAACTGTATATAGTTGACGTAAATTGAAAATTGTACAATTTTTGCCTATTTTTATCACCATTGTACTGAAATTGTATGTTTTTTTATATTTAACGTATAAACTAATGTAGTAGGTTACTAATTTTTCTATACGTTGCACAAATAAAATATTTTCAATTTTAACACGACAAAAAGTAAAACTTCAAACACAACCAAGAACATATTAAATATAGCATTATATTAACGTTAGACGTTTGAAGTTTGGGGTCGATTGCATGCTTTAAATAACGATAACAAATATAAAATTTTCCCCAAAAAACCTATATGTAGCCCAAATTCAAAAATCGAACTTTGTAGTGCACAAAACTAAACAACAAGGAAATTAATTACTGAAAACGACATGGAAAGTCGTTTGTTAGATGTGAGATTTGCACTGATGTCACATTTGCCTGAGTTCTAAGTATTTTTGAAAGTAGCCTATATAACACACCTAACTATCCATACCATTTCCCACTATATGATTCATGTAATCTTCATCACCACACACATTAAAATATTATTATAATTTAACTAAAAGCCTACAGTTCAGCCATCTTAGCAGTGAGAGTGAAGCAAACTTATTTTCTCTCTACTTTTATGGAGTATTGTTTCAACTACCTAAAATCTTATACTTTCTATAAACATTAGACTCCCTACATGTACAACGGTAATACCTATAAGCGGATTTTTACAATACATTACTAACTAACATATTTATTTGCGTTTGTAATTTTTTTGTGAATATTATATTATTTTGATATAATTTTTAGGGGGAAAGAATCAATATAGTCGTTTGGTGGTATTTCCTGAATATTTTTGACTCCGAGGCTGGAGTGGGGGTGTTATTAGAGCCTTTTTCACCCACACATTGAACAGCTAAAGCGGTTGAACTCTAATGAGAAAAGAGGAGGGTTGCCATATTTTGACTGTCATTCTAAGCATGTGTCGTCCAACCTTTGGAATTATAAGGTGAAGAAGCAGCCTTCGTACAAGTGTCACTCCAACTATGTGAAACGAAAAAATAAAAGAGCTTTCTTAAAAAAATAATTTAATGTACAACGAAACCGAGAGCATGTGGTGATAATGCAAATGCATTTAGCGATATCTAAAAAATGCAACCATCATTGATTGTAACACATTAAGATAATTCAGGCACATCATAAAATGCTCACCCAAACCTGTTTCTCTAATACCAGGTGATAATTGTCAAGGTTGAGCTTGCTGTGAATAATATTCTGTTATCACGTCATTACTTTCCCTAAACAGAGAAAACAATTAAACCATTGTTTTGATGCAAAAACTCGGAATTACAGATTTCACAGGAAATGGAACCTATGTTGATCCTAAATACCTTACCTATTATAATGGCATTATTCCGTCATTGGAGGGGAAAGTTTTAAAATCTTTCTTAAACATGCATTATATGGTTTTTTTTTTTTTTATATATAAAACAAAATAAGAGTTTAGTTGCCTCTAAAAGTTGTGATTTAAAATTTTAATCAAAAGTCGAAATTAATAATCAGCACACTCAAAACATCAGAAAACACACTTTCTTAACCGTTATCAAAAAATTTTAATTCACAGTTTACTTGAAAATAGGTAGCCTATAGCCTAATAGTGACAGAATTTTGTTTGGCTTTACAAAACACATAGGGAACAAACCTTTCGTTTTGAATTTTCTTTAAGGCTGATAATTGTAAAAGTGTAGACTTGTAATCATTTGTACATTAATTGCAGAGTTGTTATATTTTTGTAAATTAACACGATAAAACCCAAGGTTAAATTTAAGAAAAACAGCGTGTTTATAAATATTCATATTTAATATAAAAAATAGGACTTGGTAGTTACTAATAGTGCACAACTACATAGACTATTAAGGAAGTAAATATTGAAAATTACACCCAAATATCTCGTCCGACAACTGGACTGTGAACACGACAGCGGGTTTCAACAAAAAAGTTTTCAGAAGAAGTTTAATAGGGAAAAGGGCTTTAAAGCTGTTAGGCCTATAGCTAATGTCAAGATACTTGTTTTTTACGGATTTGAATTTTAGAAAGGTCAGAATTGAAAAGTACCTACGCTTTGTTTCAAAATTTATAGACGCAGACAAACCTCTGAAAGTAAAAATTTAAGTTGTTCGTGGAATAGCATAGATATTAATATCCTCGCCTAAAAAGCTGTAGATATGTAAAATATCTATAGATCTGCCATACTGGAACTAATCAAATATGAATATGGAAAGGCTTGTTAGGCCTAATCACGTAAAGCTTTTTAAAACACAAGTATTTTCTAAAATTGTTAAAATAATAACAGTTTTAAGATCTCTCAATACTTCCCTGTCGTAAAATAACATAAGATTACAGTACATTTATTTAATTAAATATAATAAATACTTGTATGTCATCAGGCACGTATATAATTTAACATAATACAATTCAGATTGGTTTTAACATAACCTATAAATAGTTGTTATTGGACATTGGTGATGGATTATATCTATTAGAAGCTGACAAATAAATGTCCAATACATTATCCAGGATCATCATAGAGAAGATGAAAGTCAAGAAAACAATCGTGATTCGTTTACGCTCTGATTATAATGATGCTTTTCTGTGTTTTTGTACGTGATTTTTCTGTCTCAATGTATTTATTCGCCTAACATCTGTTCATTGTGTCCGTTTAAGACTTGTTCAGACGGAGTAAGATTGCTGCTAATCCCGCGGTAGACTGTTGTTCCCTCAGATTTTGTCAACATTCCATTAATTTTGGGGGATCGAAGTTACTAGGGATGGAGTAAATATGGATTCACTAAATGTAAACCAAAATATTTATTCTGGATACAATAAACGACTATTGTCTCACGATAAGTTCCCATTTAATGTTTAGCCTATACTGTATAACTGGAAACTGTTTAATTGTGTCTTTGCTGTGATAAGGCATCCGCTGAATCCTTATTTCGTGTATTAACCGAATAACAGAAATATTAGGTGGGAAGTGACACTTGCACGGAGTGACATTTGCCCAGCAATAAAATTTAGTATCGCTTGGATGTAGATACGACTCTCATAAAATTACTGTCTTATTGTTTTAAAAAGCGATACATGCACAATGGTTAACCGAGAAGATTGGTTCGGCTCGGAATACATTACTTACCACTATCCTATACGTATACAGTTTTCAACCCTATTACAATTTTAAAATATTATAATTTAAATGAAACATAGAAGGTTCATTTGGTTAAGTAAGGGGGGCGGTAAGTTTTACCTCCTATCTGTGATTACCTTCAAACTATTAGGTAAAGAGTCGGGTTCCGTCACTTTTAAATCACTCCTAGCAAATTCCGTAGATCTTGGAGTTGTTCCATCCCCTACTAAAGCTTTTTCGTGTTATTAAAAGTACAACATGATTTTTCAAGGTGCGCAATTGTTGTTAAATTTTTTTTTCACAACGAAAAAAAATGTATAATAAACTCCAAAAAATCCTACAGTTTAATTAGTTTAAATGAACATGTGCGTACTTTAAATAGTATTTAAAACACCAGCATTTGATAAGAATTAAACATTTTTTAGGATTCGCGTAACTCTGAACTAGGATTTAATCGTAATGGAAGAACAAAAGCAAAATACAAAACAATAATTGTTTCTGTTTTATTTAAATACAATCCAAGGAAATATATACTGCCACTGTTCTACAACTCTGATTTTTGTGTTTCATTTCATCACTTAAAAAATCATAAAATATAAGTAAATAAGACCAAACGTGTGTACAATTAGAATATTGTGTAGTATGAGCGACGCGTAGTAGACTATATTTGTGTATGTGGATTATATTGTTAATTTTAGCCATAATTTTCTTCACTTTTTTGTAGAAATATCATATGAGCATCGTTGCGTGTTGTTTTAAAGTTGAATAGGAAAATATTAAAGTGTAAATTTACTGATCAGTTTTACTCAAACATCTTATCAGATTATCGGTTAGACACTTTTATTAATTGGTCCAAATTGTGTATGAAATCTGGTTACTCAATCGCAATTTTTGTATTGTCATCTAAAGGCAAAATCCCTCTGTCATTATCACCTTGTAACGAAAAAGGAAGAAAAGGACATAAAATAAAGGAGCCTTAGTCCTGAAGAACTGTAAAAGCGTCGAGGTCAGAAAATAACAAAAGTTGGTCAAGAGAGAAGGTTTTATAGGAAAAATAAGAGGGGTATCTACCCCAAGACTACATGGAAAAAGCGTAGAACCGGTCCCACTCGGAATTGCCAAGCCGTGTATATATTGTAGTTTCCATTTCGCTCAGATAATAATATTTTTTTATAATCCTAAAATTTCATCATATTCTGGTCCGTTTTTAAAATTTATTTTTACTACACAACAAATTTACGTAACTTCAAACATTAATATATTTATTTATATACTGTATATATATATGTGTGGAACTTTTCTAATCTTGGTGGTCACCATTCTCGTTTATCGAAACATTAAACAACACACACCCGCTTGTTATCCTTATCACCACATCAAGTCATGTTTACTGACGTCACAGATTTTATATTTGATTCAGTTCTATAAACACTGAAAGACTCTTCTTGTTTAATGTTTATAAAGATTTCAAGTGAAGGATAACTTACCGGGAACTTCTCACAATAAACTTCATTATTCACTTTTTTAACAAACAACTCCGTAGTTCCACATCACCATTATCTGTTATTTATTATCCGATGTCTGCATTAGTATGACTCAGAGTTATATCATGACTCTGTGAGCTAGCATGAGGGATTTTGTATTTACAAACTACAGTAATTGAGAATCAATTACTGACGTAAATTTAAAATTACTGACGTGATTGATGTACTGACGTTTATGCTTCAAAGTGGTTTAATTTTGTAGAGAGTGTTAGAAACGGTTTGATAATTATTGAAATGTCATTTTATGAACAGCTTAATTTTGCAAAAGAGAAACGGGTTCACCCTACAATGTAAGTCACACGTAAACCTTTATTATTTTTAGTTTCTTTTCCGTTACCCTCCCTCCACCCATTTTAGCTCGCTTCAGTTAATGTTTGATGAGAAATTGAAGGAAAAACGTTTGTTTGTTTCCACTGAACTACTGGTGGGACCATTTGTCTGTGCGCGCGGCTCTGACGCTACTAACCGTTCTGTAAAAGTAGGGCTCGCTCTTCCGGCCACCTGGGCTTCATAATTGAAGACTGGTGAATAATCTACGTCCGGCGTGCAGCGCGGGACCACATGTTTTTGGAAATGAGCGATAACCACTCCCCTCTCCCCTCCGCTCTCCCCAGCCGCGCGCACAGACAAATGGACCCATCAGTACCTAAGCTGGTCAATAGCTTGCTATAGTTTGAAGGCTAGCTTGGAAAATAATAGCAAGGACTTTCATAATGTACTGTGACTTTACACGGTGGGATCTACTTGAGTGGGGTCCGTTTTGTCGTGAGGGAACTTAGTTGGTAGCTATGTTGAGCAGACCTCGCTACAACGAGAACTCATCCGGCCTTACACGCAGGCAGACGTGTTGTGTAATGGCTGTGTTATGTTAATTTGGGTTTCTATATTGTACTGTGACTTTATACGGTGGGATCTACTTGAGTGGGGTCCGTTTTGTCGTGAGGGAACTTAGTTGGTAGCTATGTTGAGCAGACCTCGCTACAACGAGAACTCATCCGGCCTAACACGCAGGCAGACGTGTTGTGTAATGGCTGTGTTATGTTAATTTGGGTTTCTATATTGTACTGTGACTTTATACGGTGGGATCTACTTGAGTGGGGTCCGTTTTGTCGTGAGGGAACTTAGTTGGTAGCTATGTTGAGCAGACCTCGCTACAACGAGAACTCATCCGGCCTAACACGCAGGCAGACGTGTTGTGTAATGGCTGTGTTATGTTAATTTGGGTTTCTATATTGTACTGTGACTTTATACGGTGGGATCTACTTGAGTGGGGTCCGTTTTGTCGTGAGGGAACTTAGTTGGTAGCTATGTTGAGCAGACCTCGCTACAACGAGAACTCATCCGGCCTTACACGCAGGCAGACGTGTTGTGTAATGGCTGTGTTATGTTAATTTGGGTTTCTGTATTGTACCGTGACTTTACACTGTGGGATCTACTTGAGTGTGGTCCGTTTTGTCGTGAAGGAAACAGTTGACCGGAACTTAGTTGGTAGCTATGTTGAGCAGACCTCGCTACAACGAGAACTGATCCGTCCTTACACGCAGGCAGACGTGTTGTGTAATGGCTGTGTTATGTTAATTTGGGTTTCTGTATTGTACCGTGACTTTACACTGTGGGATCTACTTGAGTGTGGTCCGTTTTGTCGTGAAGGAAACAGTTGACCGGAACTTAGTTGGTAGCTATGTTGAGCAGACCTCGCTACAACGAGAACTGATCCGTCCTTACACGCAGGCAGACGTGTTGTGTAATGGCTGTGTTGTTTCTACATTATACCATGACTGTTTAACTAACTGGGAGCATGACATTCGAGGTTATATCGAAGCACCAATCCCCAAATCAGACGGTTATTTCATAATTTAAATAAGACGAATTGAGAATGAGCAACGCCCAACTTTAGCTCATGTCTTAATTAGTGACAGTGTTGTGCGAGAGATTAATTAGTTTAAATTCTATAATGTTGGCTATTATTAGTAGATTACTCTTTTCAAAGCTGGGTACCCTATGATGCATGGGGGGGGGGACAATGGTAGTGGTTGTTATTATTAGTGTATAATCATTGTTGTCTACTTAAAAATGAATAGACGGTGGAAAACGGAATATATTTTTTATTGCGCTATTCATAAAAATCTCATTTTAACATGATTCTATTCTTGGTGGTTTGTGATAAAATGCAACTGTTTAAGAGATAGTATCGAAAGTTGTTGGAATTAGAGCGTTCAGCTCTAAAACCAAATCTAAGTTTGTAAGAGGAAAAATAAAATAATACTATATATTATACTCTTTAAATCAATCCATCAAATCTTGATTAGAAATTAGACTCTGAACTGCCAAAAAGACAGAAATTCATTGTCAATAATTGCAGCTATATTGATTCAATTTATCTAATGCTTTAGAGATTTGATTCTTTATCATTTTTCGATTAGTAGCTTAGTTTTACTTCTAGGGCTGAAAATTTAAATTTCAACTACTTTTCACAACAAGAATCTGCTAAACTGTTGCGTATTAAACAAATAACATGAATGAAATAATATTAAAATGTGAGTTTATATGGAAAATCTAATATAAAGAATATTAATCTATATGATAATATAATTTTTTATTATTTTACAGAAGGGATCGAAGAATATGGGGGGGGGGGTAAAGTACATGCTACTTATTATTTTAATCTATACTTCCGTCAGTAAAACAAATTTCTTGTCTTTCTGTGAATATTTTGTAAAGTTTGATAATTCCCAATAAACTAACATTTGATTCATTTTGATCAAATATAAGTAAATACTGAAAATTAACCCTTGAAGTTGCAGTTAACCGTAATTTCCAAAAAACTTTGTTACGCTATACAAAAGTTTTCTATCAGTAATAAGCTTTCAAACTATTATGTTTTTTATTGTCTGTGCTTTGTCGCATGTACAAAATTGTGAGGAAATAGTGAGGATGATTTTCGTAGCTCTTCGATTGAATACACAGGTTGAAGTCGATAACAAGGTTGTTTTTCGATAAAGATACACAAACAATATCGATTATAAAAACAAGACAAAGGAGATAACGATATTAACCACTTGAGTGATCTATTAATGTGAAGGCTTACGATAAATCCTTGTTATGTTAAATTCCATTATACTCTTGATATAAAGGTTTTAAGTAGGATTAATAATGTGTGTCAGCGCGTGAGACTAAAATGATACTGAATTTGAACCCATACACATTAGGTTAGTTACAATAAGCCTCACGGTAGTATTTTTTCTCTTATTTACACAGTAGCCTCAGATTGGGATTGTGTCTGGTTTAAGGGGCGTGTCCTTCCTTCTACTTGCTTCCCTAGCCTGACTTGGCAGTACAACCCATTCCAAGAAAACTAGGTACACAAATTGCTGCTTAGCTACATTTAATTCCTAAAGTTACAACTTCGTGACGGACTTTTGTAAACGTTTTATTCTTATTTACACCGATAAGAGAAACGAAAGTAGGGTACCCGTACGCGTTTACACAGAAGCATTTGAGGTCTATATTTTGTTATTGGGGTTGTACCGATGAGGCCCCTCTTTTCTTCTCCACCCCAGACACATTTATATCTTGAGGATACTGTACATGTTGATTGTGAGGTGTAACTAAATCGACAATGAATTTTTCTTGGAAACCCCCATTTTAAGGTCTCCAGTATTTCGGAATATCATTATCGTATTGCCCCAACAACTGGGTCGGATTTTGATCAAAACATTATTATTTTTTTAATATTGAAAATTCTCAAAATCTGACTAAAATAAAACACATATAAATGTTGATTAACTCAAAATCATAGGGGAAATTTTCCTCTGAACGTCATTTGATTTTTCTTGGAAATATCCGTTTAAAAAATGTTTTGAATTAAAAAAGCAATTTTTTAAAATAATGATCGTCTGTCGTCCATTGTTTTCATTGTCACACTACTCCACCGGACTATGACCAAATTATGACATGAGGGTATATTTTCGCCACCTAAGGGTTTTAAAAAATGTATTTGGGATCACTCAACATTTTTAGGCTACCGGTACAAATATTGATCAAAACACAAAACTATATTTACACAATATGGGTTCAAACGATTATGATAATTTTACTCGCACGTAAAATTGACGTCTTCTCCTCGAAATTGGCGGTTAGGAATTTTTGTTCAAAAAGTTAAAAAAATAGCAAAGGAAGCTTTTATAGAAGCTCCAACTGGCCTATCTAAAATAGTATATTTCATCACTAGGAGCAAAAGTTATTGTTTTCTGTGCACAATCGTGTTTTACGATTAATCGGAAATACACTTTTGTTGCGTGTAATGAACAACGTTTTTTATCATACGGAAAATAAATTTAAAGTAAACAAACAAAACAATAACAAAATTTAAGGTTAGTTATTATTTATTTTCATAACAACATAATAACAGTAGTTGATTTGTAATGTTTTGATAGTTGAGATGGGTAAACTAGTACAACGTTGTCATTTACAATGTTTACATTTCTGTAGTTTTCCACTTTAAAAACCTTTCATATTCAGTTTCGTGCATCCCTTTAGATTTACTTAGTAATAACTATCCCATTACTTCTTTTAAAATACTATCAGGAATTTCCATTTCACTATCTTACGTTGTACGTATTTGTTTTCATCAATCCACCAACATGACCTATGAAACAATAACAGTTTGAGGTTAGTGCACCGAAAAAACTTCAGCTGATTTGTTGGTGCGCTATTATAAGGTAACGGAAAACGTCGACTTTACGGATTAATTTCAAGAGCAAAAATATATGTTTTCCGTGCAGTAAGATAAAACAAGAATATTTATCCCATCGGAAAACTTCCGCACAATTACATTTTGTCGGTACAAGACTACTACAAAATTCAAACAAAGCTTTTCTACAAATTTGAATATGGAATAACTAACATTCATGACAAGTCCCTCCTACTCTTGACAGATTCTGAGAACGCGAACAAACAGAATATAAAGAAGACGAGACAAAACAAGTTGTGCGAATCTCCTGGAAATCACTTTTTGTTACACCCTATTTGGTATTACAGCCGCAGACTCCAGGTGTTTAGAATGATTGAAAGTTAACATATATCAGAATATTGTTGGCAGATATCTTAACTTGCATGCAAATTGTGAACAGTGTGAACAACCTGAATCCCACACATTCTTCTCTAATGCCGCCATTTTATATGAAACTATTTATGAAAGAAAAAAAATTTGGATTAGGTCGTAAAATATTGGAATATTGGATTTTAAACGCAGGCTGTTTGTGGAGTTGTCATTGTTATTAATTAACTATCTCCTGACCGCCCACTTTTGTATAGTACATATTAATCATTGATTATATTTTATAAATAAAACCGTTATCATAAAATTATCTGAATTTAATGTTTAAAGTTTCACTATTGTGTTTAGTAATATATTGCCTTGATTTCTTGATAGTCTTTTGCAGTTGTTGATTTTTGTTCAATTGTTTCGTTGCACCCTGGCAGTTTTCTCAGGCCTAAAACACTCCATAGTTGAAACTACCGTAGCATTAATAAAAAATAAAAATCAAGAATGCAAAGACTTTTAACAAATCAAGATAATTATAATGTATGCAATTCGTGAAGGACAAACAAACAGATATAATAAAACAGACAGGTCATAACGTAAGGTAGAGAGAGACAACTATATAAGTGGCTAAATGTGTTGACCTACAAGTGCATATTGTTCCAAACATTTTTATAACAACAGATTTCTATCTAATTAAGTGGGCATATTTTGACCATTTCTCGAAACCTTTAAGACATTTTTATAACTAAAAATTTATCGTTAGCTGCCACATAAAAAAAAAGAAAACCTAAAAGTACCATTTTCTCAAAATTTACAACTACGATTTTCAGATTTTTCCCCTAAAATTCTACCCTCTAACAAACGTGCTTGATTGGGATCTACTAAAAAAATGGCGGTTTGAGAGTTATCGGTAAAAAACAAAATTCATAGAGCTGTGACAAAAAATATAATTTTTCAAAATTAGTTTTACCAATTCTGTTCAGATTTTGATGAAATGTCAAAATAATGTCCAAGACCAGTGGCCGAATAAGTAAAAGAAAAATTATCGTTCAAGAATAGGCTAGCTAACAAAAACAAATATATACATTGATCCTCGTTTTGAAAATCGAATCACTGTTTCTCTCCCTCCCTCCCCCCTCTCTCTCTCTCTCTCTCTCTCTCTCTCTCTCTCTCTCTCTCTCTCTCTCTCTCTCTCTCTCTCTCTCTCTCTCGTTTTACGGGTGGTTATTTGAGACAGATAATCCAATGTTTTTGCACCGATTATTTTGATTACCTTATATAGTATATCCTGAAAACGGTAATTTCACTGAAACTAACAATCTAGCGAGTTTACTATAACCGGAAGGAATTAGTACCTATATGCAATAATATAAATTAAAACCAATCGGAATAGTTTTTTCGTTGCATTCAATTCAGTAGTTGTCTAACAATAGGCACAGAAATCTTAGATCGCGTAGGAGGTAAAACAGCCAAGTCATGGTTCATTAGTCATCGGATCAAGCTGGCATTTGATCTGCACTTGATTCCAAGTGTTGTGTGGGCTTCTGGTTTTTGTTTGACGTTCTCATTAAGACACAGGTTCTAGAATAGATAAACTTTGGGATGGCAAGTGCATTCGGTACGTGGAATTTAGTATTGTGTTTTACGTTATAGTGAAGTCTACATAACAAAAACAAGTTTCTAAAATTATTTATTTGTCTCATGATATCGTTTATACCCACCTCTAATTGACGTGATCAAACAAAAGATATGTCAAACATTAATAATTAAAACTCCACATGCATAAATATATAAATTGTGAATCCAATATAACAGTTATAACCTAATTTATTTTAAGGTTAGACATTTTATCCAGTGAATAAAATGCTTTAAAAGCCCTAATTTAAAGCTGTTGTCAAAATTTTAAAATTTTCAATTGATCTCGGATCAATCGGTAAATCGTCAATTTTTGGAGTTAAATATTTTGGCGGTGACTTAAAAAATGGCAAGGCTATGCATTTCAGGTTTTAGTTTGCTTCTGCCTCTTGTGTGATAGCCGTGAGCTGTATGACCGTCCATAAGAAAATAAGTTGATTGGCTACTATCATGGTACTTACCCAGCCCGATCATATTACAAGGAAATCCTCTAAATGTAATGCCCAAAAATTTGTTTCTTGAACTTTGTGGGAAATGTAAGTTGTATTGGTAGATTAAGGGGTCTTCATAATCTTGAACACTATTTAGTAACAAGAAGGTGCTCCACTGCAATTTCTTTTAGTTTTAAAGCTATTTGATAATGGTTGACTGCTCATATTATTAATCAGATATTTCCCATAATTTGTGTATTATATATACAAAGTTTCGAGAGTATAAATCAACTCTCGTTATCAAGTGTAAAACTAGATCGTAAACTAATTGAAGCCTCACAAAGATATAAGACAATCCTATCTGCAAAACCATTTTAAAAATAGGCCGTTATGGCTTCCGTTAATAAAAATTAAACTAAAAATCATAGATAAAAATCCTTCTATTTTAAATAAGCTTGAAATTTTGCCGCTTATTCCACAAATGGGAATCATGACGCGATCGAAATCTAAACTTTTGAAAGAGGGGGCAAATGGTTGTAGTGTGTTTAGGCCTGTGTGTTGTGGTTTTATCTGATCTCGTTTAGTCAGCTTTGACTATTCAGGCTAAATTTTGGGTTTCAATTATTTTCTTAGATTATATATTTAATTTTAGTGTTTTCCCTTTGTATGTTGTAGTTTCACACTTGATAACTGGAGTTGATTTATACTCTCGAAACGTTGTGTATTAGTTTTCACAAAGAGAGAATCCACCTTTTCATTTAACTTTGAAGCTAAAGTTTTGCAACCAACGATCTCCACTGGTGATTTGTTAAAACCATCAGTCAAAACGGAACACAGCCAGTGATAAAACATCTGCTATAAGGAAGTAGTAAAAGCTAATTTTGAGCAGAAAACCGACTATTTTGAGGTTATGTCTAAAGTGGTCAGAGCAACGTAAACAACGCCGAAGCATGGTTTGTATGCATGGCAGATGGTGGCCGTCTAGCTGTCGGCAATATTTCACTTCATCGCTTCATTTCCATTCTGCGAGCATTGTTGAGTTTTTATGAGAAGTTTGGGAAGTTCTACGCACTGGCGATTCCATAAACCAATATCAATGCTATCCCAAATATAATACACATATGGAATTAGGCATAGTAAAAGATTTTTAACAGTTTTTATTTTTCAAATGTATTTAGTTCATATCAGCTTTAGTTTTTAAAATAACGGTAAAAAATATTGCATTAACTTTGTCACAAACCTATTTACAAAACCAAAAATAATATTCCCCAAAAAATGATGATAATAAGTTTTCCCCATATATTTCTTATGTGACATAAATTGGAATAGAAGGGCCCTTCCATCCGATTCAATTTTTGTGATATTCCATTTTACAATATATACATTTATTACATAACCTAACATAACCTCATCGCCTAACCTAACCTCATCGCCTAACCTAACCTAACCTAACCTAACATCATCGCCTAACCTCATCGCCTAACCTAACATCATCGCCTAACCTAACCTAACCTCATCGCCAACCTAAGTTTGCTTCGCTTTCGCCATAAACTCGTCTACTAGTAGAGCGTAAATCATATTTGGTGACAGTGAACAAGGTTCTTTTCGTTTTTTTTTTCAGTATTCCTGAACTGTCATTTTCTTTTACTTCCAATTAGGAACAAAAGTTTAAGTTATTAAATAGGTATTTAGAAAAATTAGGTATAACAGTGTTATGAACGATTCTTTTGTTTGTTTTTTTTTCCTTTTAACTCCCGAACCAGCATTTTTGTGGAGTAACAACCAATATTTTGTTTGCATAATAAAGTAACTACATTCTAGCAAAATCTTATCAAAACTCATTTTGAGAAAATATTATTTTTGAGTTTAAAAGAAATCTTGATAGGTATTGCAAACATATGGCTGTATAATAAATTTGATCAAAATCTGTCCATTCGTTTGAACTGTAAATTAAACCATCACTACGTATAAAGTGAAAAAATTTAATTGAGGATTTTTTAACGATTGTCTTGTTTACAATACTGGGTAAATATGAAAAGAACTGTCTTTTGTCTGTGTCCGAAATTCTTATCCTCCCCCTCCTCCATTGATTATAGACAATGATGTTGACAAATTAGCAACCTAATCGCATGTTGTGTCAAACAGAAAATGCAAAGAAAATACTACAAACTGTATTAAAAATTACTAAACTGAATCAATAAATAAATTCTAAATTCGGGAAAGATTTATTTATGAACATCTAAATTAGAAGCCACCCTACATAGTGAATAAGTGTTTTGAAAAAAATAATAATAATCTATAATAATTATAAATAATAAGGTAATAAAACAATGTTTAAAGCAACACAAAATTCAGAGTTGTTAGTAAATTGTGCAATTTTATATGTTTGCTTTTCAATTTATTATTTTCTGTTAAAAATCATTACTAGAACAACTTTGTTGTTTTGCAAATACTGTATTAATAATATCTTCATTGGAATTTTTTGTTGTGTTTTTAATTGCAGTAATTAAATGGTAATTTCATATTTATTATAACTGGGAGTCAAAGGTTATCTTGTTCATAACCTTCACCTATAATAAAACTAATATTATAATCGCAAGGCGGTGCCACCATGTCGGTCCCTCCCCGTCCCCAATATTAAACCTCGATATACATATTATATTATGTGTGTCTTCGAAAAGGGCAAAGCTAGGCACACGCATCAATGAAAGCAAAGGACGCGAATACTTAAAATGAAATAGGTAAATCATTGACTGCCTCAAGTTTGTTAAGCAGAAAACCTCTTGGTCACCATCGTATAATAAAAAATAAATATAATTTTTAAAAATTAAAAATTAAAAAAAAAAAGTTAGCTTAAAGACTCCCTAATATTAGCCCTCTAATATTCTATAGTGCAAATGGCAAAGGTCCACACAATTTTATTACACCCAAAGGCTACGAAAACGCCTACATTTTTGAAATTTGTAGACCTCGATTTTTTTAGTCACATAAATATTAATCTAACATAGCTTAGGTGTCAATTTGACTTACATAATTAAAATTTGGAGTTTTAAATAAGTTATAAAATTTTATGACCAATTTAACGTTAATAAATTTTACGTTAAAATGTATATTTTATGTCAATAATTCTCGTATTTTTTATAGTGAAATATATAAATACAATTCAAGCTGCATACAATTAGGTATTGTGCATGTTATATAATTTAAAATGGCTGCTAATTTGAAATTTACCAACCGAATGTGTTTTAAGGTTTGAATTCTATTGTGGTAGCCCTCGGATTAGTGAAATTTAATTTCAGTATATTATTATACGGTCTACTAATCTTTATTTGAGGTATGTTCTTACCTTGTCTGTACTGCAGTGAAATGTAGCCTACTTTGTATGTGTATGTATATGTAATTGTGTTTTTTTTAAATCTTCTTGGTGATGGGCGGATAACTCGAAACTGCAGTAGAGACAAGATGAGAATACACCTCAAATAAGAATTAGTTGACGTATATTCTGAGGTTTTAAGGTTATTGTACAAATTTTAAGAAAATCAGACAATAATCTTATAAATTCTTTGATGTAACTATTATTATACTTAGTTAAACTCATCTCTAACATTCTAATGAAGTGTCAATAAAAAAGCAGGTTTTGTAACATTCCTAAAATAACTAGTTTGTTTATTACACCTCTTTTTACCCAGGCCATCTAAATTTTTAGTCATTTCCGTCTAATTTCTTTGTTATAAAGTGGGTTTCGTGGATTTATTTAGGTTTTTGTTATACACTTTCTAAAACACAAACTTTTCTTGTAATAAAAGGAAGAACCAAATAATCACTTTATGCTTTGAACGGAACCAAAGTCCCGCTTTCACGAACTCCTTCCGGTTGTCGTCATTTCATTTTATGACTAATTATCAGTGCATAACTGAGTTAATGTTTCTATCTGACGGGAATCGATTAAGATTTTATTTCTTTTCGTTTATTGGCTACATAAAAAGTGAAAGAGTTTAGTTTTAACATAATTAAAATATTTATTACAATATCAATATTAATTTAAAAGGTCTTCCAGCTGGTTTATCGGGGTGATTGTTACACAGTGTTGCCAACAGTATAAAGTGTTTTGCCAAACTTTGGGAGGTGATAAAAGACCTCAAAATAAACAAAACAAGTACATGAACATTTCTCCTACAATGCTTCTTTTTCCGTCTGTCCACCATTTTGTGTTTTTCCGACAACAACTCCAGAACGAATGGAGATATTCACACCAAATTTTGCCGAATGTTTTATACCATTGTTAAAAATACAGTTTATTATTTCTCTAGGTAATGTCACGAACATCTCTGAGAACTTCGGTGGAAGGTTAGGTTAGGTTGTAGTCAAACCGTCTATGTCAAGCATCTGTAGAGGGAACGCACTGTATTCCCGAAGACAAGTAGTATGTCGAAAGTTAATACTACTTCCTTTAGTTTTGCTTTGCTTTGCCTCTCTTTTCTTATCCTGCTTCCCTATCCTTTCTTCATATCTGTACTGCTGAAGTTTGAGTACAAAAGAATTGGGTGCGACGAACCCCCCCCCCCTCTAAAAACAAATTTAAATTAGATTTTGTTCAAAACGTCTTCAATGGTTGTTTTTAACAATACACTGGGTATGTTCATTAAAAGTTTTATTATGGCAATCTTTAAAAAAATCTATATTTTAACAATAATTAAATTTAAAATATTCCAAATTATGTAAAATTCTTCAGATTAGTATTGACATCAAGATTTTAAAACTCAGTATATAAAATTCATTACACATATATATTTGTTAGTAATTGTTAAAGAATTGTGAGCTCTCTCCCCCTCCCTCCCTCTCTTCCTCTCCCTCTCTCTGTACCTCCCTCTCTCCTTCCCTCTCCCTTTATCCCTCCCTCTCCCTCTCTCCCTTCCTATTCCTCCCTCCATCTCCCTCTCTCTCCTTCGACATAAAAAAGACGAAATACCCTCAAACCAAAGAAAAAGGGATGCGGGGTTCGATCCCTGGATCAGAAACTCATTATGCTAATTGGTTGAACTTTCAGTTTGTGTATTTTATACAACTATCCACAAGACCAGCAATTTACTTATAGATACAGGCCTACCTTTTGGAAATTCTTTTCTCTCCTACGTCATCGTTTAGTATCCGTGTATTGAAATCATTTTCCAATCAAATGCTGAAAATCCAATTCCAAATTCTCTACTAATGGTAGACTATAGGTTAGTCGTTACCGATAGTTGATTGGTTTAGTTACAAACCTATTGCTAAATTTCATAGCGACTTTATACGGCCTTAAGTAAGTGCAAACAAATACACAAACATTCAGAACAAAATGCCAAATGGACATCGATTCCCTTGGCAATAATCACAAGGAATTTTTGATACTGTGACATTAATATACTGTATTTTACGTTTCCGCCTTCTAGTAACATGCAAGGGATCAGTGACACAACACCCACATTCCATTCATTAGACTTAACTCTCATTGCAATTAATTTGATAACTGATAACAACAAGGTTGTTGGCCTGCAGTTGAACACACTTTCGAACCGGAATCTACAGAAAAAACGATGTCTTAAATTCTAACCATATATCTTTGCGGAAACGTTACTAGGTTATGTGTATAAAAACTGGTAATTGTTAATAATACAACGGATATTGATAATAATATGTTTAAACTTGTTTTAAGGCTTTTGGTTGATGTATTATTTAACGTATTACGTTGACCTGAAAGCATGAAATCGAACACAGTGCATTGCATAAATTGATTAAGTACTATATCAATGACTCGTGTCCGGTTGACTGAGGCCTAAGGATATTTCGTTTTATGTAGGTTATAGGAAAGGAATGTTTGTTTTACTACAAGAAAAATTAATTACATATTGACACCACAACCTTTTTTTTCTATAGCTTGAGATCCATAAAATAAAATTTCATTAGTATGAGAATTTGAAATGTATTTACTGTAACCAATTATTAGTTAAATAGGGGAACAGTGTACAAGTCAAAAGAAAGAAAGTTGAAAGAGGTTTGCTTTCTATCATAACATAACTCAAAATTTGTCCCCCCAAAAAATATACTTTATCTTAAAAAAAAATAATATGAATTTACTGAATATTAAAAATGGAAAACTACGTAAATTTAACAAATTTTAAAATTTCTGACAAGACTTAAAATACTAGAAATAAAAACAAATGGTAATCTCAAAGTGTAAATGACAATATTTTAAATCCACTTTTATTGTTGAACAAAACTTTTTGCTCAGTCAATATAATATAGAAAAAATAGTGATAAATTAAAAAAAATCAATGTTGACAAAGATCGTTTTTAAGGTTAAGGTGTTGTGTTTGTGCCTGAATAACCTGGACACAAAATATCCGTAAGTCTCACAAACTGGCATTTTTGTGGCATTGGCGATCAGTTCCTTTTCTTTGGGTTATTGGGGTTACATTCTATCAAAATCGTTTAACCTTTTTTAATCTTTTGAATTTAACCAAATCTTCAATTTGAAACTTTTTCCTTTTATTTACCCTCAAATTTTAAATTATCAAGAAAAAAGTAGAAAATTGAGATATGGACAAAATAGTCCCACACAAAAAACCTAAAAAAAAAAATCAGTAGATTCATTTGGGCTGCAGGGAACTTCAAAAATTTTCACTACGTAGATGTGAGAAAATAAGAATGTACAACATCACTAATCATCAATTCAATAATGAACATAGAGATTACATAATTATTTCTTATCAGGTTATAAAGATGGTTGGGAATTTCAAGAGCGTTTCTCTTTTATAAGAGATTCTGAAAAGAAGAATAATTCTAGTTAAAATTGATTCATCACGACGTAAATATTTAAAATGAAGCAATTAAGTGGTTAAATAATGCAACGTGAAAGCTGACTGAGCAATGGCGGTAAACAGTTCTTAGAAAGCAGAAAACACTCGGTTGACATCTAATGTACCAGTGTTCGGAGGAATGCTGTATATATTTATTTCATCACTTCCTTTCAACTTTTAATGTATAAATAACCGTTCTACTGACCAGAGAATACTATAATTAAGGCGTGGTTTTACTTTAAAGCATTATAAATGCAAACAAGTAGCCGTTTCGCGTGCCAGAACAAGCCTTAAATGTAGTTGCCTGTCTACATTTAGTCAAGCATGCGGATTACCTTGATTCTGTCAAATTGTTTTGGGAATTGCTTGAGTTTCACGAACGGGGCGGGATATTTTGATTTTACGAAGTAGTTACGTAGTGCACGATCGGTTATTCGGAAAAATTTGGTATACAAGTTGGTTTTAATTGATTCTGCTGTTGCAATCATTGTAGATTGATATAGCCTACTCGTATTTTCTTGTCTGCAGTGGCCCGTCTGTAAAATTGAGGTTAGTTTTCGTTTTTATTTATGAATGAATAACGTGGAAATAATTAAAAAAGTAAGACAAATTTGTTATTTAGGGGTCTGACAAATCTTGAGGTTTTTGTTTTCATTTTTGGATAACTGCTATAAAAAAGTTTTGTTAAAGTGTATTGGTCACCAACTCCCCCAAAATACCGGTTTTTAAGTTAGCAGTAAAAAACAATAAAACAATCGGTTATCGTGCTATTAAGACAGTTTTTTCTTTTTTTTTTTTAATGCGATGATGCTATATAGGTTTTTGCCATTAAGGGGTTTCCTTTCCCCTAATATGTATATAAAAGATTCAATTTATCAAAATTTTATGCTGTTGGCAAGAGCAAAGATTAATGCCTCTTTTTATTCAAGAGAAAACGCATCAATGAAAAACCTAGATATTCTGGAAAACTTTTTAATCTCACAGATTGATGAGGACGACCAAGGAAGCCGCGTACACTTTCAGCAAGATGGTGGACTGCTCCATTACCTTACCGAGGTTCGGGATTTCCTCAATAATCGTTCTCCAGGTCGAGCAGGGCCGATTGCATGTCAATCTCGTTCACCGGATTTGACATCTCTCGATTTTACTTTTGGCGATTTATCAAGGATAAAGTTTATAAACCGCCCTTACCGGATTTTCTCGATGAGCTCAGAGCAAGAACCTAAGTCATAGTTGAAGAAGTTACCCCCGACATGCTGCTGCGGGCTTGGCAAGATATCAACTTCAGATGGGATGTCTGCAAAATGACTATTAGAAGTCACATCGAATCTAAGTAACTATGGCGTAAAAAACTGATGCATTTTACTAAAAAATGACACCAAAACCAGCTCTTAAAGTAGTCTGAATAAATTTATTTGTATTTACAAAGTTGTAAAGTACTTTTAAACACTGAAACACCTCCACTAATTTATTTAAATTTGTTGTTTTTCACAAGAATTTCTACCCCCCCCCCCACACAGTATTCGATATGGACACCTTCCACTTTCTTTCGTTTTCTGATTTTATTTTTAATACCTTATATCGTTGCTGATTTGTTTTGTATCTTAAAGGTTTATTTTTCCTCGTTGTTTGTTTTCCTCCTACCATAAATATAATAATCTATCATTTCTTTGAAAGAAAATTCCCCAAACAGCAATAAAACACAAAGACTGTATAATTATGTTTATTCTACCTTATATACATTTAATTAGTACTGCTGCGTTTCTTTATATATGTGTGGGGCAATTAAATTTTCCGTGTTTCTCTTGGACTTTGAACAAATTTCCTTCATTCTTTGTATTGTTTGTCATAGTTCTTCGCAGCTTTTCCCGTTAACTTATGTTTAGTATCTTCTGTAACTTCTGATTTAAAAAGCTTCTAAGCTGCTTTTATCTTCTACTCATGTCTCGCTAGACCATAATATTCTATTCTATATTTTTAAACTAAGAGTTTCAATTAAACATATTTCTTATGTTCAGTATGTTACACGACTTTACGTCTTACGTAAAATCTTTGCTCAAATTTGAACTTAGCGTGTAAAAAAACCTCTATCAAAATTCCAAATCCGAGGCCAAGAATATACAAACCGATGTAAACGAAACAAAACGATATATTAAAAATTAAATTTTCAAAGGGCTGTCGTATATTAGTGTACAAAAAAAAATACTGTAAGATTCAATTTAGAGTTTTGTTTTATTTCTTCTGTAGTTTCCACAAAACTGACTGATATCAATGATCGTGTGTAGGGTATTCATGTATAGTATACTTCCTAACATCTAAACATTTATAAACAATCCATAAAACTGTAACCTAAAGTTTTTGTAACCAATGATCAGGCCTACATCATGAAATACACTAATGGAAGTAGGGAAGATGTGTAATAGAATGACATCATTGTAGGATCTATGTTTACGTCATGAAGACCTCCTGATGGCTATAAATACGCGATGAAGCGCAAGTAATGCGACCTTGGTCATGAAGACTCGTTGCCAAGTAGTAAAAGTGTGGTATTTTGTAAGGATGCCATGCGTTCGTCCAGCCGTGTCCAGTGCCTCCATGACTGGCAATAATTGAAAATAAATTATCCTTTAACAATGCATATTGAAGTGGCCATAAACAAATGGATCCATCCATATTATTGTAACTAATAAATGAAGGTTTAAAATTTAACAATAAATAAACTTTTTAGTCTAAACACTAAATAAAAACTCTGATTAAATGTATACATTATCTCGAAATAATAACACTGATGTGAGGTTAGGTGTAGGTGAATTTTCTTATTGTTTGTGAGGTAATTGTATAGAATACCAAACTGAATATTCAGTCAACTATTCATGATGCGACAATGACTTCTTTTATATTTTTACCTCCTTGTAACAGTGATTAACACGTATTTGATTCGTAAATCGTATACATTTGCTATTTAGGTTTAAAATTTCTGATTTTATACAATATTTATGTATTTTTTTAATAATTTTACAAAGTTTGGGTGATAAAGTAAAGTACAGAATCATGATTTACACAATTACAAAAATAATTTTACATAACAGCCCAACTATTTCAATATCACTAAAAGTGGTTTGGGATCAGCATCATACTTTAGGGCCTGGATCTATAAAAACTCCTTAAATAGCTCATTTTTTAAATAAAAATTAGCTAATAATGCAAAATAATATTCAACATAAATTAACGTAAATTAAGACTTGGTAAAACATTAACTTAGAGGAAAACTCGTCAAAACAGATTTTCCCCTAAAACTAGAGTTGAACATTGTGTTTCTAACAACTTCAAATTCACCCCTATAGTTTCTAAATAATAGGGGCATGAATTCTTCTGGAACCCTTTGTTTTTTCTTAATTGGATAGGAAACTATTATTTATGAATTCACCCATAAGTCAAACATATCCATAATTTTTGATGTTATGAAATTATATGCCGTAAGAAAATCTACTTTCCAACAATTCATCTGAGAGGCTAAAGAATAAAAAGAAATCTACTATATAATTAATAATGAAACACAATGATCTTGTTCTTTACAAGCGTTTGCAAGTGCGTCTCAAAAGAAATAATTGCAATAATTTGTGAAAAAATTCCTAACGAATACACAATGGTAGCCTACTTTCTTTGTGAGAACTGTGAGGTGCGAGTTACCCATTGAGAAATCGCGCAAGTTCACAAAAGTGTAATTATAATATTTTCTTCAGTTGGTGTCACGCCACGTCAAGGCTTGCTGCACTACAAACTGTAGAGAAAGTAATTCCTATTTGTTACTGGTATTTTATGACATTGTTATGGTAACCATTGTTTGGTTAAGTTAGGATAATATTAGCATTTCAGGAAGTATTGTTATGCTAGGACTGAATTACAGCATTTATAGGAAACTGTAATTGAGTACCGACAAGATGAAACTAGCTAGGCTTTCGTCTATCAAGTATTGTTAGGTTAGGTGTGGATAGGTTAGGTTAGGGTATTAAAATTGCAGGAAGTATTTGTTTTGTAGTCTTTGAATTACCACATTCATTATTTTATGGTAAACTGTAATTGAGAGCGCCAACAAACCGAAGCCAATAATTTAGGTTTTCGCCTATCAAGTATCCCTAGGTTAAGTAAGGATAGGTTAGGGTATTAGAATTGCAGGAAGTATTTGTTTTGTAAGCATTACATTATCACATTCATTATTTTATGGGAAACTGTAATTGAGAGCGCCAACAAACCGAAACCTGTAATTTAGGCTTTCGCCTATCAAGTATTGTTAGGTTAGGTGTGTATAGGTTAGGTGGACGTAATGTTCTGCTTGCACTGAATTACAGCATTAATTTTATTTGTTGAAAGTGTTAATTGAGTACTGACAAGACTTGGCTAGCAAACTTTAGGCTTTCGTCTTATCTATTGTTGTTATGTTACGTGTGGATTAGTTAGGTTAGGATATTGACTTTGCTCTTCTTCTAGCACCAAAGTTATCACTTTATATGACATTATAACTTGTTGTATGGTAATTTAAAAATAATCGCACCAACTAATAACCATAACTAGTATACAATAAGTTAAACCCCTTATAAGATATGATCCAAACTTTTGTAATTACCAAACTTTCTATACACACTAGGGATTATATTATTTCTGTCCTGATTGAAGGTGAATGCATAACTCACCCCATGCTGAGTTATTTGTGGATTAAAAATAGGCGAACAAATTGCCTAAACTTAGGCCTACAGTGCTATACTAATTCCATCACCGTGTCTGCTATTGTACAAGGAATGTCATTATATCTGGTTTAGCAGAGTGAATGGCCTTTTATACTCGAAATGCCTCTTTGTTCTCAAAAGGATTTTCTTTCCTCGTTAAGGAAATGACATCAAACAAATTCTTTATCTTTTAGCTTTCCCTCAAGTTTTATTATAGACCAACTTAATAAAGTAACGGTGAAATTAATAAGGAAAAGCTCTAAAAGTACGAAATAAAGTTGTGCATTTATTTTTACGTGTAAAATTTGCTACATTTATCAGTATAATATTGTTTGGAATTATTATTATTTTATTGTGACTAATTTATACAGAAAAAAAGACATCCTGAGCAATAAAGTTATTAAAACAGATTTTGTTTTATTTTATAACTAACTGGTTTCACATGTATCAGATTTAAAAAGATAAAATATATTTAGAAATTTCGAAATCAACCAATGTTCAATTCATATTTAGTTCTTTAGAAATCTATTTAATAATCTTTAGTATTATATTTAGATTCTAATCGTCTTAAAAGTATTTGTCTAAATATGAAGAATTTTTAAAACTTGATAAACAACCAAAGTCAGGTTCGAAACAACGCTTTTAAGAAATAAAATCAGGATTAAATGCATTAAAATTGGATGATTAATTAACATTTAATTTTTTTTTTTTTAATTATGTTATGATTTTTAGCTTTATCTCATAAAGCATTATTCGTTGTGTGTTTAGCATCATCTCAAAAAATTCAAATAAAATATTTATCTACGAAATTGTAAATTTGATATAGTGTTATAACCAGAAGAATTCAATTAGACTCAGTATTATAACAAAGAAAATAGGTTCAATAATACTAATGATGGAGAGTGTGATAGAAATTAATGAGCGATTGAGTGTGCAATCAAAATGTCACAAGAATAAGTTATGGGTTACTTTCAGCTCTTATGTGTGTGCATCTTAAACCATTATCACAGACAAGATTTACACATACGAAAACTGGTACGATTTTTTTTTTTTTTTTTTTTTTTTTTTTTACTAACTCACTATGTTCTTGTTGCCACATTGGCCGCAAAAATAAAGTGTAGTATACACCCTTTTCTGTGCCATGTGCTAATTCATAAATTTCCAAAGATGTTAAATTAATTACGACGACTTATTCTAATTTTATATTATTTTTTCTGGAAACTTACTGTATTCGGATATAACTTAGACATAGATGAACTTTTCTTTTGCCGCGTTTTGTCAGATAAACCAGGAAATTGATGTTTGACCTTTGTAGATTAAATGTCAGGCCATTAGCAGTAGGCCTATCTTGTGTCAACTATTAATGAGTTTGTTTTTACTTTTATCATCTTTATTGACTCTCTCCGAAATATGATTTGAGCGATACAACTCTTTGCTGGTAAAGTAAGATATGTCATGCAGTGATTCATTGAATAATAAATACTATTGTTTGGTATTAATCTGTCTTGTCAGTTTCAATAATATTTGGTTTTTTTTACTTTATAGAGACAAATTTACAGTATATTTATCCATTTAGAGATTTTGAGTATAACTGTTTATAAAATATTTGCCCGACTATCCGTACATCGGTTCAACCAATTTTATTGCCACAGAAAATATGTTTTTGTAATAACACAAAATTTAGAAATAGTTTTCATAAAAAATCGAAAGTTTTCAAAAACGATTTCTTAACATTTTTTATATAATCAGCTCTAGAGGTATTATATAAAACATTTTAGTTACTATATTCCAAAAATCTGGAATTATTATGGTTACAATTTATAACTACATAGAATAGGAAAATTTCCAAACGAAACATAGTTTTATATTACTAAATACTTTCTAACTGTATACTTTGGTTCTACATAAAGTTCGCCTCAATGGTTCATTACATCTTTACATTTCACCAACTTCGTTAGCTCGAGTTTTGGTGCTGTTTATGTATGTCTGATAAAGTTAGTGGAATATTTGTACACCCTTTATTATTTTAGAAACAATTAAAAAAGTTTTAAACAGATTCAAAATGTAATAAATGTAAGCCTTTTTATCAAAACCTATAATCATTCCAAGATGTTGAAAATGATTTAAAAACTGTTGGGTCGTGAACGAGCACATTTCATTGTCCTCTCAAAATTTACAATAACTACATAATATCAAAACAACGGTAGACACAAATCAATAAAATCGGGGGTTTAACCTAAACATCTGTCAAAATATAGTTACGACTCATGATGAATATCAGGCTTCTTTGTCCTGAGTAGGACAAATTTAATCAATACACGAATATTTTAGAGCACTAACTTTTTCAGATATGTCTAGATTAGAGAAAACTATGTAATTAGTTAATAAAAATCGATGTCTAGTTTTTTTGCAGAATATCCTTCTTCACGTCCCTGAGACCAAATACAGTACGTACTTTTCTAAAAATAATGTCTGTATATCGTCTCTACAGTCCAAACAACTGGACCGATTTTTATCAATTTGATATGTCGGCATATTTTGGCCAAATCTTCAAATATTTGGAGATAACTACCATGAGACCAGGGACTAAAATTTTGATTTTTTTGAAAAACAGATCAACAATTTTAAATGTATTTTGTATACTTGTAATGGACTAGCTAGCACCTTTATTGAAACTATTATGAAGAATCTGTAAATCACACAGCCAGTGTCCCTGGGGGGGGGGGTACATTAGTACCTTGAAGCCAGTTACGATGGACCAAATCAGTAGAACACAACCAGTTGGGTTAGACAGATGAACAACTAAAACGTATTGTTACACCACAACCCATCCAGACATGGCACCGATACAAGATGGGAGATAAAAACGTGAGACGATTTACAATGAAGACTTAGCGAAGTCACAAGAATATTAAACCGTCAACTTCATCAGCATAGGCCATAAACTCTTTGTTTAGCCTTAGGTAGCACAGGTAGACACTTCTTTCTGTTTTATATTATAAATCGAAAAGAAAAATTGTATATTTCTCTATTCATTGCTATATTTCTAAATCTCAAAGTCAAAGTAATTGTAGTAGTTTAATTCAGCTCTATGTAAACGATTTGGTAGGCCTATATTTAAGAGAAAATGTACTATTTTCTGGTAATTATTGTATGGAATACCTAAACCGAATACCCAGCGGATTGCCTGGGTTGTCCCAGCAGTCAATTTTAATTTTGTTTATCGTGAGATGGAATGTTTGTCATTTGGTACTGGTTTGTTCATTCAGATTTTAACTTTAAGAGATCAACGTTTGAAATTATAATTTGGCTATAACTTAGTTAAATATTTATCAAAGAGAGATTTTTATACAAATATAAATGCTGAATTAAAATCTATTGAGATCAAACTTGGTTCGTTGTCGATTAATAAAAATATATAGACAAAAATCGATTGAAAACTATCGATATTTTTTAACTGATCGACTAAATTAGATGAATTTTAATGTAACAGCAGATATTTCTTGTTGAAACTCCATATACAAGAGTTGCCGCAAGGCGAAACAATTGTTGCTCATTTATATTATTAAAATATTTTGAAACTTTAAGCTTTATTGCTTTATTTTATCCTTGTAAATTAGATGATCTTATTGAACTTGCACAAGATATTACTATTCTGTTGTTAGTACAGATTATGTATTCTTGTTACATGAATCCATACTGTAAATTGTTCCTATTCTAACCTGATCTGAAGTCAAGTACCTCTTAACAAAAGCTAGATACACATATATGGATCACAAGCGACCGATTAGGTTTATTTTCCCGTTGGTAACTGAATGTAAAAAAACCTGTCAAATCGGTGGATTGCCTTACGCGTTCGACGGCAGTATTGTGTGAACAGGCAGTAAATATATGCAGGACTCCTGAAATATATACACAAATGACTACAAAAATTGAATCGTAAACTTACTCTATGCTGTGTATCACATCATATCAAACCTTCAACCAACTGTGTGCAGTTTCATTTTCAAGGTCTCGAACAGTATTATTTTTTATTTATTGCTCGAGTTCGTTTCTTGTCTGATTCAAAATGAAACTTATAGTAGAGGCTGTAAATTTTATATGATATGTTTACAATTTGAAGTAAAATGTAGCCGACAGATAGACAATCAAATTTATATTCGTAGTGACGAACCCACAGTCTGAGATTGCGGTCACTTCACAGCAACCACAACGACTACAAGTCCTAAAGTGTGAACTTTTATTATCAAGAAGGTCATGACCTTTTCTTTCCGCCATGTAAACAGCCGACGACCGCTTCACGCCAGTGGTAGTGACCACTCAATGTAACTTCAAATTGTATTCTACCGCTCAATTTGTAATTCAAGATGTTAACAATTCCGTATAGCGCCAATTATGTGATGTTCAGAGTAAAACAAAAGCCAAAAATTGCTAATTATCATATTTATTACCACAAAACCGAAAATAATTATAAAAATAATTTGTTTACGCTTTTGAGGTTTTTCCAGTATAATTGAAATTTTGAGTTTGTTTTCTTTTGAGGTTTAACTGGAGAGTATTTTGCGCGTTATTTTTCAATGGAATATTTGATGTCAAGTACTCCACGGTATTCAGTGAGGCGTGTGGGTAGCTTGTGTCATTTCTCGTCATAACAATCTTGATCTTGATCTGTTAGTTCCAAAACATTTTATAACGATGTAGTCAGAGTTGGATGTGTTTGTTATAACGTTTTAAATTAAATTTACTCTTTTCGTCTGTGGTAGTGCAAATACGTGGTGCTTCTTTTTTGCGTTCTCAACTGTAGATCACATTTTGACATTTTTTGGAGTAACAATCGTATTCATTAAATTACAAAATATGATGAATTTGGCTAGTAAAATATTGGTGATTTTTTTTTACTAATTTTGAGATTATGGGGTTTATAGTTAATAAGTTTATCTTTAAATGTTTATTATTTTTTCTTCATACAAATCAATTTTGTGCATCATTTAATGCACAAATTTTAAAGCTGGTTAAATGAGTTAGTTCGGATCTTAGAGGGGAAAAGTGTTTTAAAAACATTTGTTTTAATATTTGAAACTTACCTGCCATTAAAAAAAAGTATTTATCGATTTTTCTGGTTAAGACTCTGTGGATTTAACCGCCATTTTGGATTCAATGTGGCATAAGAAAACACATGAAATCGAATAATAACCGGAAAATTATGGGCGTCATATCATTTTAGCAGTTTGAGCAACACGAAGTAATCTTATTTAATTTTTGAAAATCGAAGTTTTCTTTGATAATAGTTTAAGTTAATATTTTAAAATATAAAGACAGTAAAAATGTAAAAAGAATCACCATATTCGAAAAATAAATTTTAGCGAATTATTCTTCATTTAGTTACTCTTAAAATAATATTCGTTTGAGTGAGAATAAAATTGTTTCAGTACTTTAGAAAGTTTACTAACAGTGAACCAAAAATTATGCAAATTTTCCTATGTTATAGGATCAATGCACATTTCATAGCTTCGTGTTACCATAAGGGAGATCCCAAAAGCTAGATTTCTATATCAGAAATTAGCTAAAACATATTACGACCATTGACCAAGTAATTTGTCTTGCCTAAAACATTGCCAATTAAACTTGACACACATGTTAATGAATGCACAAACCGGATCGATCACGTAATATTTAGACCTACCAAACCATTCCTCTGGCTGGAATGTAGTACATACTGAACGTCAAGCAAATTTCCCCTTGAATAGCCTTGTCCAGCAAACTTTCTGATATTGTCCAAGGCCTTGAGACTCGGTATTAGTTTCGTTTACCACAGCTAGGCTATCTGATATCTTATAGAAGGGATGTTGAGAACTTTAAAAACTTTTTGTACATATCGTTACCACAGGAATGAAGAATGGATATCTTGGATTTCTCGTCCCTACTAGGCTATACACAGGAATTTTTAATCCCACGCACCATCAACTAGGTTAAGAAACAGTAAATATTTGCATTAGGGTTGCCTATTCCTGTCTAACTGAAACATTGCCTTTGTAAACTGTTTATAAGTTCCGTAGCTAATTTAGTCCAGGACTTGGGTCTATTATTGCGATTGTGTTGGTGTTATGAGGTAACATACGCTTTAATTTTAATCTAGAAATTATAGTAATGTTTTCATATTACCTGCATCTTATAAAAACATGTCGAACAAATGCTAAATTAAGTTATTATTAAAACATTTTGTGTGGTTTTTCGCTTACCCATTATTTTTTTGAAATTTAGCCTTAATAAGGTCTATACGGTTAGATTCAAATACGATCCAAGTATCTGTGGGCCCATCTATACTATTATATAAAAATCTAATGGTGTCTGTCTGTGTGTGTTACTCAATCACGTAAAAACTACTTGACCCATTGAGCTGAAATTGTACATGAACATTCTTAGGGTCCCTAATTAACACATAGGCCTATTTTTATTTAGAAATTCCATCATAGCACCGCCCCACTGGCCTTGAAAACTCCCTTAACACTCAATTATCTATACTACAAAGCACAATACGTCAACCCCGTAAGAAGGACGGGTACTCTGCTAGTATTTAAAATGTTTAGCTTATGGGTATAATCAATCAAACAAATTTGATTTTCTTTTATTCTGACTGGTGTTCGCGGGTACAAGGGATTTTCGACAATCTGTCCGTTCATAGATGTAGGCCTACTTAATGTCTGTACGTACAGAAAAAATATTCAAACTGAATAATACAATACACAGATGTAAATACCTTTTTATCCATGCGAGAAAACTCAAAAATTCAAAGCGACAGAACATTTATTATCTGATTAAAGGGCTCTTTAATGGGTCAATACATCAGTTTTACATTTTTATAAATGATACTCGTGAACCGTTAGCCGGTTAACTCCTTCCCCACCGATAGCCTCCCCTACCCCTAACTTTTGAAACCGGTTTAGGCCTAGGCTCTGTCTAATATTTTCTTGGAACCACGATAGCCGCCACAAAAATTTGATATTGGAGACTCTATTGTGCTCACGTGGAAACTAAAACTCCATCAAAACATATTTAAAGTGACAATGTTGCCCAGTCAACTCAATGAATTGACCTATATGTTAATGCTATGTGTAATGACATCAAATCTCCGCATTGTCGATATTATAGTTTTGAACGGTATATCAGGTAAATAATGGATACTTCTTCCGCATGTGTACACTTCAAAGCTGACACTATATAATATAGGCTCAGTTGCCGTTGTTTGGGGGGGGGGGGTAGTTGTTTGCCAAATTATGAAATTCAGACGCATGTTTAAACTTTTTAGGTAAATAACAAAATATAATTTTAATTTAAAGTCACTTAGTGTGTTGACTGTAACTGATTTGTTACAATAATAATAATAAATTATTTTCTGACACATTCAAATACAAATTTGGACTGACTCGCTCAGATATCATTGTTTTTAAAACCTTAAAACAAGAATATTTTCACAAAATAAATGGATATTAAAATAGAATTGATGACATAAAACCTCAACGCAATAAAGCTAGTAATATCCAGTGTGGGCAGAGGACAATAATATTGTCCTCAGTTTTCGACTTCTACCACACCCACCGTGCCACACCCAAACTTCACGGGGGAGGCCTAGCATGATTCGCTGGAATTACAACTCTCCAGGGGGAACATTTCCCACTTAAATATCCATTTTCCTAATGCGTTTCGTCTAAGGAAATTGTATTTCGTGCTGCAGGAAAAATTATCGTTTCCTTTGTTGAAGAATGGAAGTCACGAAATGGGTAGGTTAGGTTAATTTAATTTTACAATGCTTTTATAGAACCTGAGTGGTTTATATCAAATTATAATCTAAATGGAATAGAATTTAATTGAAGTAAAATACCGAAATGTTGATTATAGAAGAGTTTATACAGTTGGGCAGCTGCTATGTCTAACTTTATTAACAGTAGACTACTAGGGTTATCTGAAATTACTGGTAATTTAAGCGTATAAAAATGCACATGATTACTTTACTATAAAACAAGATTGCAACACACATCTGTCTAATTTCGTATTTTCATTATGAGAAAGGCACTGTAATTAATTAAATTAGTGATACAGGACTTGTTAATTGTCAACAACACCTTCAAGAATGTTTCAATGCCACGTTGGAAATGTCATAGTCGGCCAATGAATCATAACACTATTTCACCTCTTACTCGGAAATGTTGTTGTACATATCAGTTGTGAATCACAGATCTTCATCAGGGCTAAGGAACTCATTTATATGTCCATATTTAGATGTGTCAAAAGTTAAAGCATGTCCAACAAGAGAGTGTGTTAATAGGGATATTTTAAAAGGGCTAATAATCCAAACTATGTCGGGTGTAAAACACGATGACAGTTGGAATTGTTTAATAAATCGTAACAACGATTTTGAAGGAAAAACTTTATAATAAATTTGATATTATACTGAAAAACGATGTTACCTAGGTTTAATGGAAATATTTTGTACAGAAACTCGAATCGTAAATATCGGCCATCAGGTCTTATTTTAATATTTTTAATTTATAGTAATATATTTTTAATTTTTTAATATAATGAGTTTCGGAAATTAAAATATCCCTAGACCAAGGTTTCTATAAATATAAAGAACATGAACAACTTTGCATGATGTATTGTGCAGCATTTACTTTACTGCACAATTTCAATAAAATTGTAAATTAAAATATTCTAAGTGTGTTATCACTAGTTAAGTTCTTGGAAACGGCGACAATCTAGACGGATCAAGTTTGTCTGTTACTTTTCATTTATTCCGATTTAACTCAAATTTGGAATCTAGGCTAGAATTTAGAAATCGTTTAATGAGTTACATAACCACAAAAATCGGTTTGTACATTTTTTTAAACGCAGCCAAATTTCAAAAAGGAAATTTTCTGAGAATAATTTTTTCAGATCGTCTCTCTATCTCCCTCCCTCCCCTCCCTCCCTCCCCTCCCCTCCCCTCCCCTCCCCTCCCACCCCCACCTTCTACAATCCATTTTATGCAACAAGTTTTTCTTTAATTCCTGTTTATTATGTATCACATGACTAATAACTAATACCATTGATTTTACATAAGATAATTTGGTAAAACCTCAAATACAACATTTGCCCATTAGAAAATATTCCAAAAGTAATATTAAATCATAATAATTTGTTTGTTAAAAATTTCTCCATTTTATAAAAAAATCATTTCAATCTTTTACCGGCGATCATTTCCGACTCATCAAAACCTTTAATCAATGTTTCTGACGATCCTCGTTACCATTTATGTAGTTATAAAGTACTCGAAACAAGATTACTACAGTTCAAAATATGTAATAGTTTTGTGTGGACGCGAGCCTGCGACTGATATGGAAGACCGGAAGTCAATTAAGATAATTTCCCCATGATATCATGTTTTGCGTGTGTACAATGTGCCTTACCGGATAAATTAGTCGAAATTTGTCGGTGATGGTGGCTCCCATGTGAAATTCAACGATCCGGGACAGTTCGGAAACTGCATCTCGCACCCCTCAGCCTTTCAACCCTCTTCCTTTTTCCTATTTCCGGTTCCTCAATACTTTCCCACATATGCTAAATACTGTTTCCTTTTGTGCATAGAGTGGAACCCAAACTAAGCGACAGGTAATGAATATTACTTGTGTGAATTTCTATAGGACAAAGGTGTAGTTGGTAAACTAGGTCAAGTTTGATGGCATTTATTTTCCCTGATTTAAGACAGGGATAATTATTATTGATATTTCTTCCTTGGAGCTAACTTTGGGTTGGTGGAAGTAACATTTACGAGTGCTTTTCTTATTCAAATATATAAGACTTACCTACGGTCGTCAATATTCTGTTTGCTTCGTTCAAACGACGGCCGTTTCGGCTATTCAGCCATTATCAAGTTGTAAACCATATTTTACTTCGAGTTGTTTAGATCGGTTTTGTTTGGTCAAAGAAATATAAATTGGTAGCTAGGATAGTTCTTTCATTCTTTCTGTATGCAGGATGATTCAATATGGATGTGTATATTTCGGAAATGGATTCAGGCGGCAGGCCATCAAAATTTAAAAAATAGTTCCAATAAAAAAATATCCTAAAATACTTACTTTTTCGTCAGTTGTGTGTTTTCTTTCTAAATAAATGCAAAACTTCGAAAATGTATGAGATATTGAATCCACATTAATGTGGTATCCACAGTTTGTATGTTACTTTTTCTCAGTATACAAAAAACATTAAGATATTTTATTGTATACATTAAAAAATGGTGGCTTTTAAAATTTGCAATGCTGAATATCTGGAATATTGTTGACTTTATACCATCAACAAAAAACAAAATAATTTTGATTTTTTAATGATTTTTTAACGATATCTTACTTTTATTGTACACAAAAGGATACCGGTAACTATTTTTTTGAATAAACAGATAGAAAAATAATATCTTGGCAATTGATTACAATGTCCCTTATTCTATTCCTTCTTCTGTTTGTATGGTGTAAAATGTATTCACCCAATAATAAGAATAACTTGTATGGTATCATAAACTTCCGAGTTTTGTAGTCAATTATTACTAAGAAATTATTTGTTTATTATTTTATTCATAACTCGATCATCCTTTGACCTAAAGTAAAAATGAAGATATCATTTTCTCTCTAATATATGTTTTACAAATTTAAAAGTTTTCGAAATATTTAGTATTATAAACTTTTATCAGACACCAATTTCAAATATACAAAATAAAGTCTTAGTTTTGGTACACTTGTAAAAAGGTTACATATATAAATCTTGAACCAAATCAAGATTCAATATTTTATCCATTTATGTTGGCAATTGTCCAAATAAATAATATTTTTTAATGCCAGGGTTTAATCTATGTAGTCTGAAATTATAGATAAATAAAAATAAATAACCAAGAATTAAAGTACTTCATAATCGTTCTTATTAAAATCACTTTAAAAAATAAATTGTTTGAAATTATGACATGTATCGTGCTTTAAACCTTTTAATTTGTTTTCCATTACAAAGATATAGCCTATACATTTACGAGAAAAATATTGAATAAGATTCAGATATTAATTGGAAATTTTAAGTTATCCTTTAAAATAAATTATTTTATAATAAATAGCCTTGTAGAATGGGAGAGGTTGCTGGGATAGTCTCACCACATCCCTTGGCTGATAACCACAGCAACGGCTATCTGGTTACTTTGTATCTTCCCATGACAGACTAGGACAAGATGAGTGTTGCATAAACACTAAACATTAAACATTTTAAATTCTGACATTTTAATAACAGCTGTTCAATAATATGTTGCATGACTTTAGAAAATTATTAAAAATTTAATTATATAAAATATATAAGAAATTGTGTACAGAATTGGTATACATATTTTGTGTATAATCTTTTACCTGTAATGGTTAACAAAATAACTTCATTTTTAATGTAGGATAATATATAATTATTTTAAAACTATAAAAATATATTTCTTGATATTACTTAACTCAGAATTTTATTATAACAGTTATTATTGGACGATCTACGTGATATAGGCTACCTTGTGAATAAATAATGTTGTTTTACATAATTTATTACTGTATATCATTTGTCCTAAGAGCAACCAAGAACCAAATTATATTTTGAATTCTATGAATGATGTTCTTGGAATGTTCACAATAATACAATCCTCCCTTTATCTATTCAGTGCTTCATGTAATTTAATCAATAATAATAGAATAACTGCTATCAATTGTCTGGGTGTTATAGTAAATTACTAAGAAATACTTTTTAAATATTTTAATCAATAACTAGAATATCCTTTAACCTATAATAAAAATGAAGATATATATTTGCCAGAAAAAATTCTGTCTTGTAATTTTTTGTTAAACTTAGTTTTTGAAATATTCAACATTAAACTTTTTTTTATGGGTAAAAAGTTACCGTACATTAAAAGAATGCATATTACAAATCTGGTATCAATATTTTATTAATAATCAAAGTTATTTAGGTAGAAACAAACATTAAAAACCGACCAAAACTACAGACGGAGAAGGAAGCGTTTGAACATATGATTAGAGAAATCTTGTTTATTTCTTTTGACTGCTACGCTCATTTTCTAAAGTTTTGATTTACTCATTTTTTCTAAAATGATAAGGAGTATTAGAAATTAAATTTGGGAACACTTTGAGATTGTGTGTAATTGAGTTTATGACTAATTACTATTGTAATATTACAAGATTATATCGTACAACGTGTAATGTGTTTTAACAAGATTATTTATTTGACATTATCATTTTATCTTTATTCAACTAAAAAATGCACACCCTACAAGTACTCTTAATCCCGGGGTTCAAAAGTTCGTAACTCTTGCCTTGGCTATTACAACACTTTTGGGTTCACAACATAATTAAAAACTAAAAAACTTAATCTAAACAATTAGGATATTTGATGCCTTAAAAACTAATGAAAATTGTGTGATGGAAGTGGATAAGTGAATGATGTGTGAATATGATACAAAGTTAATGGTAATACAAAAGTAAAAGTTCTTTCCTTCACAATTTTGAGTTTGTTCTTCTTCTAGCCTTAATGAATTTTTTAGAGAGTTGTAATTTTCGTTGGTTAATTTTAGCTGGTTGTAGTAATCTGAATCAATTCCAACTCACCAATGTTGAATATTATACATTAGCTATTTAGCTGTTTATCACTCAATTTCAAAATACTGAATCTTCGTAAAAAAAAAAAAAAAAATTGAAGCTGCTTCTGAATGTTTTGAATAGGAATTTCCAAAACCTTTTATCCCTCCTTCTCATTATAGAGACTTCCTTTTCCGCCCAAGTGATAATTCTTCTTTTTCTTTTTTCCTTTTTTTAAAATTCGTAACATATAATGTGAATTCTATCATTGGTCATGTTGCACAAATTATATTATAGAATACAAAATATATTATTTACTGTGGTATTGGTTTTTATGAAATGGGTTATGTTTCTATTGGTGATAGTGAATATGTTTAATTGGATGATTTTCATGTTATGCATGTATAATCTTATAACTTCGGAATTTCGGTATTATTACGGAATGAAAATAATGTTGTTCATAGGAATACATGAGACCAAGACCCAGGCAAGACCTTGATTGGTCTCGGTAAATCCAATCTCGATTTGAACGAGAGAGTATCGTGGGAAACATATTTTATACGAGTTGGCCTGTTGGTCCTTTTTTCTCTAATCAATTCTACACATGTAGAATAATTCGTTTATTTTCTTTGCGTTATCAACGTATTTGGAAATGAAATACAGTTTTAACAAAATCATTGTTTAAAAAAATATTATTAGGCCTAAATTTAAGAAACAACTTGTTTACAACTAGATTATATATAGAATCTTTTAATTCACCGTAATACGTTAGTGAACAAAATACTTCTAAAATGATATAGCACTAATTTTTTTTTTAAAACATGTTTTATAATTCTTCCCCCCTCCATACTTGGAAACTGACTTTTTTAGTTCAATTGTAGTCATAATTGGTTCAGAATTATGGTACAATTACATACACAAATTGTAAAATAAGGAAATAAATTAAATTTGACTGCTTTGCAATGTTCGTTAACATTGTTGTCTGTCATTAACAGGCCTGCAGGCCTTATTAGTTATTTACGCATTACACTACAAAAAAAAATGATATTAGTTATCACATATTATTTTTGGGTGTCTAGATAACTTGGTTGGTCTTTAAGCTACTGGAAGATTTGAAGGTAAAAATTTGTAGAATTCAAACAAACATTTTGGTTCTAGACTAATCTTGGATGTTTTAGACAATTACGAAAAATCAATATTTTCAGTTTTTTTTTGTTTATTACTCAGGTAATTAAGCAACAGAATGAATTACAAACGATTTTGTTTGACGTTTAAAAAAGAAAATATTTTGTCTCTTTTCTATTTGTTAAACAGTTTTTAAGATATTCGATGTCAAAAAGTTTAAATAACCCACATTTTTAAATGTGTAAAGGAAACTGGTTGATTATTTTT
Source organism: Aphrophora alni (assembly GCA_963513935.1). Lineage (NCBI taxonomy): Eukaryota > Metazoa > Arthropoda > Insecta > Hemiptera > Aphrophoridae > Aphrophora > Aphrophora alni. The sequence continues at coordinate 36,838,722 of OY740771.1, read as the reverse complement.
CTCAAGTTGGGTGTTTATAGAAAAAGTACCATCCAAAATGTCAACTCCATATTATTTACCAATAAAAAGATATGAATTATTTTCTTAAAAAAACACGAAATGGTGACTAGACAGAAAACTGTGCATTGTATATAAACTGTTTTATTAGTTTTAATGTGAGGAAGTTTTGGAAACGCTCTGTTTTAATGGACGTGCTTATAAAACTCGTTCTTACGATATATTAGTACATGCAACAATTTAGACTGTAAATGTTTGATATAATACTGAAAGTGTTCCGGAAGAGAAAAAAACACTTTTTTGTTATTATTCGAAATTAATTATTTTAGGTTTGATATAGTGCAACCAACAATAAATGAATTAATTATTTTTTAATCACCTTTATATCAGAAGAGTTCCAGTAGAAATTAATGGAAGGACAGAATATAGGATAGATGGATAAGGAAAATGATACTCCTCTCCATCTATACAAAATTAAACATAAAACTTGAACAAATAGAAGAAGCAAGTTGTGGCGTTTTTTTTTTTTTTAATCAGTTTCTCGTTTACTGCAAAGTAAGATATTATCAAATCTTCTATTTAATGTTGAATAAAATTTAATCACATTGAAAGAAATTTACTAATTGATAGTAAATAATGTAAAAACTTTGCACATACTCTCTCTCTCTCTCTCTCTCTCTCTCTCTCTCTCTCTCTCTCTCTCTCTCTCTCTCCCGCAGTCTTACCCAAAATCAAATAAAAACCAACCATCGTCATTAATATGTCAGTTCAATAGTTGATAATCAAAAAATGAAAATGGACCATGAACCACTATTGGAAAATAATTCGCTTATGCCATAAACATCCCCTAAATCGTAATTTAATTAAAATCAGTCGACGCGGTTTTTCATTAAATCGTTTATGTAACAGTGTTGTGCTTTTATTTCATATTCTAGCATGTGATTTTTAATTGAGCAAGTCGAATGAAAAACAACGTTTTTATGTCTTATAGTTAGCAATTTTTTTGGTTTTTACAATCTATATTTAAATATTCAAAAACAATAAATTAATTGAATTTTATTACAGAAATTTGTTCCTTGATAAAATGTTTCAAATCTTTCAGCATTCCAAACTGTAGTTTCAAAAATAAAAACAAGTTAGCACAATCAATTCAATTCAATTGTGATTAGAGGATTGCTAAGATTAAAAACCGGTTGTATTATTTCCTTGCTATTGTTTTGGCCAGGTGTCATGTACCCGGATCAGCTGTATCTATCTAGCATGCTTACCTTGAACATAACCTTATGTTTGTCTACTCCGCTACTGTACGTGTGTGTAGCCTGTAGCAGTCACGAATTACTTGTGAACTTGTAAAGTAGGAATTTACGAGTAATAAATTAATCATAATCCTGGACTTTTGAATATCTATTTTAGTTTTATTGAAAAAAACGTCATAAATAATACATTAAGCTGTATATTTTAGTAGGTTTAAAAAAATTAATTTAGCGAATGTATTTTTTGTAACACTTGAATTTGTTTAAAGATTATTTAAAATTTAATTTAAGCGAGTATATGATTATAAAAAAATAGAGTACTGTTTTTAAAATCACATAAGAATAGATGATTTTATATTATATTCAACTAGAAGTCGGCAACCTGAAATAACATTTCTAACTAGACCTAAATCGTTTGGGAAGCACACAAAATTTATATTTTGAACTAAAAAATAAATCCATCTATTTAATGATAGGTAAAACTTGTTTTTATAATATTTTTTTTAGAATGTAGGTACATTTATCGAAAAAAAAAAAAAAAAAGTAAAAACCTGAAGAATTTAAAACTCAAAAACCCACAGCTTTTAAAACAGTTGCCTAACGAAATCAAATATGTTGAGAGGATTTTCTTATTTTGCGCCTGATTACATTTAATACATCCACTGTTGTCCCTCTAAGTCTCCATATTTTCTTGTCCTTCATCTTCCTACTATGGAGTCTTTACTCATCCTTGGTAGTTTTTCTTATTTCCGTCTGGTTCCATTTCTTCTTTTATTTTATTTTTTTCTAGTCTAATACGTTTCATTGCCCATTATTTATGCCATCTTCAATTAAACTTTTAAGTAAGCAACACAACTATTAATTAACAAAACTTGATAATCAGGAAAAGAAGTAAAACGTCATAGGCCTACACTTTTAATTCCTGTTGATTCCTAGTGGCTCTTTCATCAGAGTCAGTTGAAATAAACCATGATAGCAACAAGTAACGACAGATTGTCACGTAGAAGAAGATGTTGAAGTGTAGAAGATGTAACGATATAACACGTGTTATGAGACAATGGACCCATGGAAAACAATGGGTATCAGTAAGTCATTGACTCAGCTGATCAATACACAAGTTTTACTCCTATCATGCAATATTGTAGTCTCCATCCCTGTCTATAGGTTCATCCTGTGACTATACTCCTTATTCCTCTTAACAAAACAAACATTGAACAGACGCCATAACTTCCAGGAATACTTATCTTCACAAGTTTTACTCCTATCATACAATATTGTAGTCTCCATCCCTGTCTATAGGTTCATCATTGTGACTATACTCCTTATTCCTCTTAACAAAACAAACATTGAACAGGTTTGACTAACATGAAAATACCAAACGAGCAACTAAAACAATGATAATCATTACTAGAGATATCATTTACAAAATGTGCAGTAAAAATTAAACGCTGACTATAGATTTGACATAAATTAAAATAACTCGCAATTAAGTTTTCGCAACTTAGCATATTAAATTTCTCATGAACCTCTTTCCCATATTAATTTGAAAAAAACAACTGTCGTTTATTAACTTTATCTAATAACTGCCACTGTGTGCTGATCTTATTCTGTGATAAAATTAATTATATAGTTGCCGGTTTACTTCAGGCATTCCATTTTTTTGCTGACCTTGCTGTTGCATAATCATCAGAATCAATCCGTTAAACGCATATTTTGTTGACTGAATATTTGATTCGTCTCTTTAATTGGACTTTCTTATTTTATAGGGATTATTAAAACGAATATCATAATTTATTGTTAGAATGTTTGACTAATATGCAATTATTGATGATAATAATTCAACAGTGATTTTCTGTAAATTATATTCCGTTAATGGTTCAATTTTTGTGACCTTGAATTTGATATGTGGAAAGAAGGATGTGGTTTCCTCTATAGTCTATAGTATAGAGAAACTTTAGTCAGAAAATTGATTTTGACATTTTTGAGTAAATTCCTTTTGACCTCGTGAAAAAAAACGAGTGGAATATGGAATAATTACAACTGTTTAGAAATGACGATTTGTGCAACGTATTATAGCCATGACTTTTGATTTCACATCTTCTCTCTTTTTTCCATGTTTACACAAATTTTAAGAAGTGGAATCATTCAATTTTTAAATAAGAAATAGATTTTTATTTACGTAAGACAGCGTTATCATATTTTATTTACACGTATCGTAATTTTTTCGGAAGGAAGTGAACAAAATTTTAAAAAGGAATCTGATGTAATATATATTTAGGTCGGTTTTTCTGGGATCTTGTGTTCCAATTATTTTTCTATTTAATATTATCTCACAAGTCAAGCTCAATATTTATTTATAGGCCTACTTTCTGGATTTTTCGGCACATTTACAAATTAGTTCTATATCGCTTTATCTCTCTGTAGAACCAGAAAAATTCTCGTTTATAATTCATAATGTTGCAATATTTGATTACATTTTATCAGTTTATTTCCAAAACAAATAAATTCTGTACTTTTAGCATTAATTTTAACTGTCACATAAATAGCCTATCTGAGTTGTCTCTTAATTTAACTTCTTGAGAAATTAACGGCAGTCTTTTTCAAAACAAAAATGACAAAATAAAATAAGTAATATTAAAACAAAATAAAACTCTACACAAAGCACAAATTGATGATGTGGAACGTAAAACAAATCATTATGCCCGCTAATAAAACTGGTTAACAGTATTAAAAAGCAGTTAAATCTGAAAATATTATGATTTATCGTGAACTTTGTTGAAATTACGTACTATCGCTATATTGTCATCGTACAAAACCTCTACAATAATTATATATGCTCCCTCCAGTGGTTCTTATTTGTAGTTTCGACTCTTCATGGACAATTAGGCACGAGCACGAGTCCCCATAATGGCGGATGCTTCCTGTTTTAGCCATTAATTATTTCCTGAATCAGTAGACCTATATAAATCGGACAAAGGAAAGGAACAAGGGGTTGAACGCTCGGCGATCGTCGTACGCCCTCGCGCCACCTTCGCAACGGCATTCCTCCGTCGGACAACTGGACAACCTGCTGGTTCAGCGCAACCAGTTTCCCTTTTTAGTCATTTTACAACTGGCTTTTGATTTAATTGGGGGAAGCAAAGCGTGTGAACGTTATGTCTAGTCATATTACATCGGTTTGAATGGCTTTGTAGTTGTGTAATACACAAATTCTAAAATGTAGACTACATTCAATGTCCTTATTGTAACCTAATATTGGTATATTTATTTAAAAATAGAATTGAACTAAATTAATCTTCTTTTTTTTTTACAAAAATAATGATAAATATGATTCTCTTATTATACAACATTGTGGTTTAAAAATGACGAGAGCAGAGAATAACGCTTGCAAAATCGACCTAACCTAACCTCTTTCACAGTTGTTGTATAATTTAATTAATAATATCCTAACATCACAAAGTCAAAGCAAATTTAACCGAAGTATTCGCTAACTACTGTCCATAGCCAAGAAGGTGTTATTATATGTTTCCATGTTTAACACGACCTATATTATGTATACATTATCAGACATTGCAGCAACGGACTTTCCCTACAAGTTCCTATCGTTACTGAATTCATATGACCTACATTTGTTGACAGTTTCCATATCAGTAAGAATAAAGAATAATTTCAATAAATGAATTTAAAAAAATTGTATTTAGGGTATATTATTATTAAATATTATTATTATTATTATTTTGAGATATCACAACGCGGAGTAATTTTGTTTTTTGATTGAATGTAGGCCTCTCCACTTTGTAGATATTATAGTTTTAAAGGAGACATTTAATAATATAATATCTACGAAGTAGCAGGAATTATTGTTATCTTTACATCCCAAACGTGAGGACCGATTTTCATGAAAATTTCACGGATCTGTTATTTGAGTAATCTAGTTGTGCACTATGAATCTCGATTATTAAATTTGGTTTTTAATATTCTTTTTTTAAACACCCAAAAAATTAAATATGCTATAAATAGTCTACACAGAGGGAGGGGATTTGTTATTTTGTAAGGCAGGATGTAGATTCTGAACTAACACTAACTTCCTTCTTGTTTTTCAATGAACTGAAAAATATAGCAGCGTTAGTAATCTTTGTTTTTTTAAGGAAAGTATAAAAAATAAGAAAGAAATGCTGTTGTAAATATGAAAGAGAAGTGAAGTTGGTGTTTTCAACTCTATAAATGATGGAAAAAATAAAGGAAAACACTTTCATCAATTCACGAGTTGGTTTGTTTAAGAATAAGTTTTCAGTTAAGAAAATTTAATTAAAATTGTGTTTACATTCAACGTTTTAACAATTATTAACCCATTAACAAATTGTCTGTTCAAAGTGCTAGATTAATTATTATTAAACCTTCAAATTCGATTCTAAAACTTGTTTTTTTAGAAAGTAATAATGCCTATATTATGTTAACCATATATTCGTTTGAATAATTAACCATAGAGGCTGTTAATGTATGGAAACATTTTTACTATTTTTAAACGATTAACATTTGATAAACTAGAAATGGTTTACATCTGTAGGTTAAATCAAATTAAGTTTTTGTATAGAACACAATTTTTCCCACCCAAAATAGGGCTCCCAGCTGACTAAGTCAAAATTTTCAAACACAAAGCTATTTTTAACATTTTATGTTTAAGGTTTTATTTATTTATTCGTATCTAATTTTTTAATATTTTTTAGCTCTAATGCCTCTCAATTCGTTGTAGAATTGTGACAATGAAACAAACAAAACCTCAAATCTAAGATGAAAATAGCACTAAAATTGTTAGGTAAATTCAATGAATCAGTTAGAATTATGTAAGATGATAATATTATTTGGAAATCTTTTTTTTTTTTAAATTGCGACTAGACTAATTCATCAGGTTCTCTGGTTCTAGGGCGATTTATTATTTAATATGTTGATTAGAAGCTTTGGTTTTAATTGTAATCCTATATTTTCAACGGTCATTTTTTTTAAATATAAAAATCGTTATATTAATTTTTTATTAAAAAATAAATAAAATTATAATAATGATAAATAAAATAGTTATTTGAAATTTTAACTTACTCCCCCGGGGCGACCTTTTCTTATAATGGAAAATTCATTTCATTTGTACCCATTAGTGTACCCCATAATTTTCGTTTATCTCTCAGTTTATTTTTTCAATGAAATATTGCCGTTTCAATACTTTTTGTCAACCTTTCATCAGTTTATATTATCTCTAAAACTTGTAATTAGAATAAATAGGAACTTATAATTCTTCTTTTGAAGAAAGAATCACTCCTCGTAGTCTATTATTGTGTTAGTCTATAAAACCTCATAAAAACCGTCTCCCTCGCAAAGCCTTCTTCATCTTGTTTACGTTAAATGCTTGTTCTGTCAGTGTGGGATGTGTTTACAGACATTCCATAAACCAAAAGAGTTTCTCATGAAGCCGATCTAGTCACAAGGAAGTTCTTTAGAGATTAGTTTATAAATCTTAGCTTTATGAAATTATTTTTAACTCTACTACTCCACAAAGTCACAAGCAGCTTTTCCCTATATCTCGACATTTCCGGTGGATCTCGTTCCTCGACTTCCGGTGATCAGGATGTGTCTGTCATCCCATTCATATCTAGAATACTAAAATATAACAACAGATTTGTCCTCGAAACACGGATACTGTGTTTCAAGAATAAACTACTGCTAGTAGATGACTTCCCCAAACTATTTCTAGTTGTCAAAGGATATATTGTTTTGTTTTATGTTACAGTTCGGTTGGAATATCTATTTAAAATATAATTAAGATGAAGACCACCATGATCTTTTTTCGTGTGATGTTTTACTATCGCATGGCATCTTATATTTTACAATGTAATTTCGCGTAATCAAACTTTAAAACCATATGTGGAAACATGTAATGAAGCATATATGGCAACATAACCTACAGGGATAAAATATTTATTTCCCTATATGAGTCTTATTACACAGATTATCAACTTTCCCTGTTTGGAAGAAAGGAAAAATGATTACCAAACGGACAAAGAATCCGCAGTGAATTAAAATTGTCACGTAATTAAACTTATGTGAGAAAGTTTTAAATGCATTTTATTAAGTTTAATGTTGCAATTATTTGTAATAACAGGCAATTTAATATATTGGTGCTTAGGCGAAGTCTCATTAGTGCCTTAGGCTCAGAGAGATACCCTTCTAAATGTTAATTATATTTAATATAAGTTATATAGTTGTGTGTTGTTTCGTGATTTGATTTTATCGGACGAATTGATTCGTGGAAAACGTTTAATTTGGTTTTTAAAAACGTTAGTTTAAAGAAATGACTAGAGAAAGGTTAGGTCAAAGAATTCTACCAAAATCAAAAGAGGTACTCAGAGTTTTCGTGCATGCGATTACCACAACCTCTCTCTCTCTCTCTCTCTCTCTCTCTCTCTCTCTCTCTCTCTCTCTCTCTCTCTCTCTCTCTCTCTCTCTCTCTCTCTCTCCCTCCCTCTCTCTCTCTCTCCCTCCCTCCCTCTCCCCTTCCTACCCCTCCCCATCTCTCTCTTTTTTCTATCTCATCCTCCCTTCCTCTCTCTCCATCCCCCCTCTCTCTCTCTCTCTCTCTCTCTCTCACTCTCGCTCTTCCTTTTTAGTTGACAATATGTTTGCCCTTTCCTTCATTTTTCTTTTTACAAATTTTAACGGCACACAACATTACTAATATAAAAACTAAGTATACATTTATCTAGTCTTTACTTAAAAATATAAATACATTTTGTGGGAAACGATTCTGCAAAATACTCGCACATTTATTAACTATATGCCTATTCATCTTAAGGCCTGTATGGATATTATTGTTTGAATATACCATTGTGCAGCGACAGTTTTTCGCAGTACACTTGAAATGTTTGTATTATAGTATTATTGGAGTTCTTGATGTAGCTTCAAAGTCGTGGCACTCACTGGTTTTAGTATTTGTTTGTAAAAAATCAATCTGTTTTTTATATCTAGTTTTGATTGTTGTTCGAGGAGAAAATGTATTTATTTTCCATTTATTTTCTTGTTGACATTCGTGCTCCAGTTCATTGTGAAATCAAATGTTATTTTTAAGTGGATCAATTTATTTTGCTTTATTTTTTAACGAATGTCTGAGAATTAATTTACGTTTTTTACTTCATAATGAATTTCGTGATATTTCACCTCTTGAACACAAAGTTTGCATGGCCTTAAGTTTCCCTAGATCCACCCTACTTAACCCTGTGTATAACTGAAACATTATCAAATATAATATAATCTAAGATCAGAATCATTGCACGCCGGATGTGATGTTTGTCCCTGTCATACTTCCGTAACAAATGCCCTTGTGAATTTACCTTTCAATAGAATCATGGGAACCGGCAGTTTCTTTGTTTTTATAGTAAATATTTTATTTTAATATATAATAACAGCTCTTATTTGTCCGCATAAAAAAAAAGTTTAAAAGTATTAAATTTATTTGATGAATAACAAACATTGTAATTAAGTTTGATTAACAAGTAAATTGTTGAAAACCTGCTCAATATTATCTTTTTTATATAAGTAAATATATTATAACATCATCATGACAATTGTAGACCTCCAGGATTGTATTATGAACGATATGTATTATCTATTCTTACCTCTTAAGGTCTGTCTACAATCCTATTTTGAACTTAAAATTTCCGGTTTCAACAATCAAATTATCTTCATCAAATTTCTTCCAAAATAAAAGCTTCGTTTCTATATATATACATTATATATTATACCTAGTAACAAAGCTTATTAGCTGATGGAAGAAATCTGATAATGACAATTTGATTGTCGAAACCGGTGATCAAAAAAGAAGTAGATAGACTAAAAAAATTTTTTTTAAAAGAATAGAATAGATAATGCATATAAAATATATTATATATTATTTCTTGTGGAATTGTTTGCTAAATCAAAATCTCACATATTTAAATCCCATTTTCACAAAATATTCGTCATTTTTAACATGCAAGGACTTACTAATTTAGTTTTGAAAGGACACATCATAATTATATTCGGATATATATAGTTTTGCAAACAATTAAGTATGAATAAAAAATTTCCCTGCATAGAAATTACAAAATGTCTGCCGATGCGTTCACAGCTGTAGAAAAATATAGAAGAAAATATTAGACTTGAAGTGGAAATATTAGACAAACTTGACGCAGGAAAGAAAGAAAGCCAAGCGAGGGGGGGATGACAATGGTCAGCTATGATTCGCTGCGAATCTGCAATGCATACCTATAAAGTCATTTGCAATCTGTGCATCTCTTGCACAGTTTCGTATCTCCTAATATTTCACTGTAAATAGCCTAAAATTGAGATAAATCTATAAAAATTAAATTAACTACTGTTTCTTTGGTAACAAATTATGCACAAAATTTGTCACAAGATTTCGTTATAAATAAAAGATTTTACGAATAAAATATTTATAAAGAATGAGATCGCATTATTTTCTTGGACTTTAGTTTAAACCTGAGTGAGCTGTTGGTGAATAAAGGGCTAAAATTCTGCAAAACAGTTGAGACAATTAAACCATATTTAGAAAAAGTTTTACAAAATTATTATCTTAATTTATAACTGCCAGACAATACTTTAATCTCTAATTTATGTCAATTATGGTTGAGCAATATTACCGAGCCTAAATATTCTGAATTCAAGGTAAAATGATGACAGGTAAAAATAAATATTCTCTAATATAGTGGGTATACATATGAATAATTTAGAAAAAAACAATGAGTTTATCAAAGTGATCAATTAATGTTTTCTACTCCCACTTGCTGCCTCTCTTGGAGAACGTTGCCATTAGTTTTCTCACTGGGAAAAAATTATATGAAGAGACCTGTCTAACACAACAGAAATAATTATGACGGTAATCTTTCGTGATTCCTAATTGGTTAAACTAACCTAACCTAACCTATCATAAACTAACCTCAAATTTATATTATGATTTTTCTAATAAATCAGCTGTTATTCAATTTGTATAATTGGTTGTTATGATAACGAATTCTGAATGGTTTAAACTCTCAAGAAACAAACACCTAATTTGTAAATTCTTTTGGTCAATCAGAACTTTTGAATTAGGTAAAAAATTAAAATTTGTCTCGTCGCGACCGACGCATTACCGAATTTAAATTATGTGCAAAAATCTTGTTAATTGCTCAATAGTTAGTTCATTACATTACGGATTTGTCCTTCCGCCGTTCCAATTAAAATAAAATTTATAAAGTTGTACAGTACTATAAAACAGGTCTTTATTGTAATATATAGGTTAAGCACGCGTTTATTAATAATTGTTGACGGCTTGATGATAAATCATCTTATGAAACGGACATGGTTCGAAGGTTGAACGCAAAAGAAGAACGTTTGTCTTGTAATTAGTTCAAGTAGATGTGGTACGCACGCGACATTCTAACCTTTAACCTGCAATTTATAGCGGTCAATTGACTATGACTGCGCATCATGCCAATAAAACAATTGCTCTAGATTGTTGGTTGTTTAAAATCACAAGATTCGTCATTCCTTGATGATTTCATCACTGCCTGCGTAGGTCTTCAAGGACGACAATCCGTCTAGGAGATGATGAACTCCCCGGTTTTAGCTCAAAATGTTGGTTTTTATTTAAGAATCAACCCTACCAGTTGAATATAACAGCTTTTTCAATTAGAAACAGTTTTGTAAAAAGTATAGTAAGTTAAACTGTGATCAATATGAAAATGAAATTTCCAACTTCCAGTTTATTTTTATTTATATTGTTTAGCTGAACTTACGAGGAGGGGGGGGGGGGGTAATCTTTTATTACTTTTGTTTTCAATAACTCTTCGTAGAAGAAATAATTGTACGCAGTGACATGTTGAGAATAGTTTAGACCAAAAAAATAAACATTTGTTTACAAAAAAAATTTAAACCGCCTAAAATTTGTCATTTACTGGCAATTAAAGTAATTATTTTGAACGTTGTATAATGTAAAACGTTAGTGCAGTATTTTCTCGCATAGATTGTCTATTTTTTAAATAGCCAGATCGAAGCCTTAAATGATCAAATAAAGAAGAAATTTATTTAAAATTCCTACGAATGTTACAGTATTCAACAAAAGATATTGCACGCTTTTATTACAACTTTCCCCTTACATTTTATGTACAAATTATTGTAAAAACCCGACATCAATGTCCTTTTACTTTAGATATCTCCCTCGGCATTATATTGACGTCACCCTAATGATGTTCTGATGATCATTATTTTGTGTCCTTCAAAGAATGAAATCCGTGACGTAAATACAGAAGCAGCACTTCAGTTAGACACCACATGTAGGTCTCGTCTACGCATGTGCGACGATATAAAAAGCGTACTTTCAGGATAGAGTTTGTTGCTAGGCAATGCTTGTGTACACATCATTATTGTAACATGTATTTTGTAAATAATATTGTTATTTTTAAATTAATAACTGAAAATTATGCCCCACTCACATTAAGAATTTGTATCATTGAAATTCCAACTTTTGCAGTGTTGTCTTGGAAACCCCGAGATCCAAGCGTTATATATGTAACACGTAGCTCAATACCATGTTATGTGTTATCGTATTTATCTTATTTTTATGATATAAAAATGGTAACCTATTTATATTAAATCAATTTTTACTAGGTTTTTAAAATAACCCTAAATATAAAGTTTCAATGTATGCGTGTGCGTGTGTGTGTGTTGTGTTTGTGATGCAGAGGGGGAGAGAGAGGGGGAGGGAAGGTGATGGGGAGAGAGTGAGTGAGTGAAGAGAGAGAGAGAGAGATAGAGAGTGTGTCTGTGTAGAGGTTCTCGGATTTACGAATTAGGGGACATGTTCGTTAATCAGAAAAACGATAACTATATTTCAAAGTGACAGTCGATTTTAAAATGTATAAAATGGTTCTTGGAGAATAACTTTTTTACGCAAGTCATACAACAGTTCATTTTGTGGAGCTTTAAAATAGGCAATAAATGATATATAAAGGCGTTTTCTACAGTACAAAATAATAGTTATCACTGAAAATTAAATTTTTAAACACATGCTCAAAATAAAAAATATATTGATTGGCGAAATTATTTTTGCAATACCCGGTAAATAAATTTGGAAAATTTCAAAAGAGTGGCCTTCTCCGTAGTTCCCTCTACATGCACATCTAGTTCATTTTGTGGAACTAGCCGCGGTGCTCTTATTGGCCAACGTGTATTAATTGATTTTTTATCGCTGTCATCGTGCCTTAACACTAAAACTGAAGAAGAAAAAATCATACCATAAACTAATATAACAACAGTGAAACTAATTAATAAAGGTAAACTTTGATAAAACAAATAGTCAACAAGATTGCAGGGTACCAAAGTTATCAAAAGATGAGCAGATATAGGAAAAATCATCAAAATACAATAGTATTTTATCAATTCACAGCGGTATCTCAAGAATGTTTAATAAGCAGATTATTATAAACTTATGTATAAGCTATTATTCTTTTTCAGTTTTTTAAACAATTCTAAAAAACAGAACCATGCAGACAAATTCAAACAACCGTCTAATTCTGACTCGATAAGCATTTCACACCTTAAAATGAAAATTTCCTGCTACTAAAATTCATCCTTTTGATATACTACAAGTTAATCCTAAGTTTATCATGATCTTTAATTGTGCCTTTAAAAACTGCCATTATGATTGTGACAAAGCAATGCCTCCATTTCCTCCTTGGAGAGTAGGCACAAGATTGTCAGCATCCGGTGTCGAAATGAAAGCATTTTTTAATGAGAGCAGATCATTCCGATAATTGTGGCCTTCCGTTCTTTGATTAAAACGGCCAAATACGTCTTGCTTTCAACTGATGCGTAACAAAGGCCAGTCGTTAAGTGTTTTGTTTTTCATATTAAAAAAAAAAAAAAATCTAGTATCTGTAAAACAACAAAATTTAAATCTATGTGGAAGGAATCTTAATTTTTAGGAAGGAGTTAGATATGTTTTAAAATTGATTTTATATCTCAAATAACTTAAGTTACACCATTAAGTTACTCTCAACATGGGGTCGAGCATTCAAATTATTAACGTGTATTATTAATTTGAACTCATTTTTTAATAGACCTTTTAATAAATTTTCATTTCTTTCGTTCTACCAGGAATACATTTATTATAATGTACTGTGATTTTATAAGAATTATTAAACAATATAATAGAATTAATTGACTTCATTCTATTTTTAAATCGTCTGACGCATTAGTGAGTTATATACAGTTTAAGTCATCAAGGGATAAATCAAGTCTACCAAATATACTGAATAAATAAAATGAACGTTTGATGTTTGAAACAAAATGTTTTGTATGAACATTTCCAAATACAATTTTATTAAACACATTGAACTTCATTCCTATCCCAGCGTTAAATGCTTCCACGTTTACGTAACAAGTAAAGCACGGAAACCTGTCAATCCGGGGTTTATTTAGGTGCTGCGTACGTCACCAAATAATTTTGGGCAGCAAAGAATTTATTTAAATTTCATTCCGAGATCTACTCAGGTAAAGTGCAAAATATTCATGTATGTTTGTGAAATGCAGATTATGTGCTACAGTCGACGTGAGTGTGGAGATTAGATTAAGCTAAAACTTGCAGAATAATGTTTTACTGAATTAGTTAATCCAAGGGGATTGGATTTAGCGCAGATTATGTGGATAAAGCTGAATCTAAAAATAATCTTCTACTTTTACTATGATGTTTTGGAAAATAAGAGTTTTCCGGGTTAACGGCGTTCTACTCGATTTCTATATTCATTATTGATAACTTATTGTAACTAAATTAACGGCTCAACGACGTACCTACGTTGGATATTTTAAAACCAAATTGTCGAGTGAATGTACTAAGTTAAAACCTCTTACATGGGCGTACCCAGCGAGGGGCAGCTGCCCCCCCTGGAAGCAAAAAAATTAATCTTTATTATACATGTTGTTTCTGGAATTTAATACAATTCTTGAAATAACTATTTTAGTAATCAATTGTATATTGAATGACCATGGCTTGCCCCCCCCCCCCCTAGTTTTGATCCTGGGTACGCCCTTGACCTCTTATAAAAAAGAAACTCTTTGGTTAGCTCTATAAATAGTAAATAAACTTGATAATATATAGTTTTCCATTAAGAAAACTTCTGATCTATACCAGCGTTAATTTTTCTTTTCCTAATAGCCTATATATTTCTTTTAGTCTAACCAAATATTCAACTATTCTTTAATAATTGTTGGACGTTTCGTTAATGATCCTATAATAGAGAACAGACTTGCAGAATTAAACATTAAATTTTAAAAAAATTTCTTCAATAAATAATTGCTTATTTGTTTGATTGTTTTGTTAGAGGCCAGCAGGATGTTGAAACACGTTCAGCTGAGCCCTTTCCGAACCCGAGCTGCAGACACTCTCAGCTTGAGCTCTAATGCAAGCTACTCTTCTCTCAGTCCTGAACCTCTCTCAAGTCGCTCTTCAAGTTACTCATCTCTCAGCGACACTTCTCCATCGGTGAGTATCTACTAGTAGCTAGTCTAAAATATGTCTTATGTTGTTAATAATCCAAATTTACAATTTGGGTTATGCTTGTTTTACTTCCTTGAATAGGACTGAAAGATGTAGACTACCTAAAAGTAGAGAATTGTGATAACTTCATCACGATTCATACTAATGTATAAATAATCTCTGGTTTAGATCACCTAAAAAAATCGTAAGTACTTCTGAAGTTTAAATGGTCGACATAATACGTTATTACATATTTTTTTGTTATACAAAAAAAAGTACCGATTTTAACAAGTTGTATAGGGAATGATAAGGAAATACTGCAATTTTTTAAAAATAAAAACACAATACTAGTGTATTGTATGGGCTCTAGAAAATTTTGCCCCCTGGTTCAAAGGTAAGAATTAGTGTGGGAAGGTCCGCCCGCCTTCCCTGCATGGTGTCACTTTCACAGAGGTTTCGCGTTACTGGGGAGCCAAGTCTAAATCCCACGACACAATAAGAATCCTTACAATGATCTATTGTTTAGTTTATACTACACCTTGCACAAGTACAACTACTGTTTCTTGGCTTCTTACAATAAAACACTTTCATTTTATTACACTTTGATTTTTTTTTAAAATCTTCGTACCTATTTAATGCAAGAGAACAAAATTGAAATGCAAACCAAATACTTGATCGTAATGATTTTACTCAATTTAACCTACATCTTGTAAAGACGAAGAACCTATGGTTCTTCTTAAGAGATGAACCAGTAGTATCTGGTTGTGGAAATAATTGTATTTTTTTAAATAATTGATACATAGTTGTACCACACAACTGATTGAAATTTGTTGTATAGTTTAAATGTACAAGGTGTATGTACTAGTGATGTGTGAGTTTGAATTAAAATACTCGGTGGATCCAAGTATCAAAATCCTCGGAACGTTCCGATTATTAAAATCCTCGGATTCGGAATAAAATATTCGTAACTAGGAACAAGAAGACGATATAATATTCGTTAGTAATTCGTTGATTGGTAAAGCTGAGTTCGAATCCGAAGCGCAAAATCATTCTTCAAGCGCAGATACTTGAATTCGAAATAATAATACGAATATTGAAATCATTTGAAACCGATTAATTCGATTATCCATTTCCCCCAGAGTCAACATCGCTAGTACGCTTTGAGTACAGTCTAATGTGTATTTAATTAAAACTGGCAAAATCAGTAGCTGACTAACAAACAACTCAATGTTCTTAGCTCAATTCTCAGAATTCAGTGAGCATTTAATCCATAGTGAAGTTTTACGTTATTTTATATTTGATATTAGCTAGGCGACCCAGTGTTATTTAGCTATACGTTCCGAAACGTCCATTTCTATAACGATATGATGCCAATTTCGTACGTCACCAGACGTTATACTTGTTTAAACCTGTTTCACCATATGGTTATGATGGAACAATTTTTTTGTAGAATGATCATATGAATATGGTTAGATGCTGATTTTAAAGCAGTAGAACTAACTATCGTGTGTGCTTATATAAAGTTAAGAAAAAATGTTATCGGCGAAAAACAAATTTAAACGGCCGCCATTTTGAAATTTATCCAAATTTTCTCAAAATCTTATCGGATTTTGTGTCAATAACATTTCTCGTTCGGTAGTTATTATGGTGCTTAAAAGGAAGTGGATGTTTTTACATTATAGTCTATCGCTCTCTATCTCTACCCGTCGCAAAACCGCTACTGTTGTACTATAGAGGGAAAGAGGGTGAAAGTGATTAAAAGATATGTCAATATATTCCCCCAAAAAATAACAATAAAATCGGTAATAATAAATAATCTTGTATAGAAATTTACTCAAGTAATTGCACCTTATTATAACGACAAAGAAATAAGAGTCGAAATTTCCTTCTCGTCAGTCTCAACCTCCTTCAACCCCATAATTGGATGTAAGTGTAAGCGTGTTAATTAGGCCTGTGCATTAGAAGGGGTATTATTACTGCAGGATCTGTCAACAGAAATAATTACATTATTCAATGCTTGAAGCATAACCTTATTGACCTGAAACATTTTAGATAGGAAATTTGCTGCTAACCAAATAGTGCTACAAAAATACTCTCTGATGGGTTTTTTATTTAAGATATTTAAAAGGATGTAGCGTAGAATAATATTGTATTAAATCAAAAATACAGGTTTGATTGTGTTTGTTTTTATAGGGGACAATAATAATAATTATTATTTATTTATCAGTTTAATACTTAAAAATTCTGTAAGTTATACTGGCTAGGTTAAGAAACCGTTACAGCACAGAGTTGATACCAGAAACATCTTATTTACAGTATCCTCAAGGTATTTACGGTATCCTTATTTACAGTATTGTCTGGGGTGGAGAGGAAAAGGGGGGCACATTCTTACCTCCCCTCTTTTCGTTGCGTTTACTTTCAGCGGTACAACCCCAATTAAAAATATATAGACCTCAAATGCTTCTGTGTAAACGCGTACCCTAATTTCGTTTCTTTTATCGGTGTAAATAAGAATAAAACGTTTACAAAAGTCTGTTAGGAAGTTGTAACTTTAGGAATTAAATGTAGCTAAGCAGTAAATGTGTGTACCTAGTTTTCTTGGAATGGGTTGTACTGTCAAGTCAGGCTAGAAAAACAAGTAGAAGGGAGGACACGCCCCTTTACACCAGACATAATCCTAGTTTGAGGCTACTGTATGTACACTCGTGCTTCGGTTTTGTTAGATCGTGTTCTAAACTGTATTGGGATTAAAACATCGTTCACATGAATAGGATGAGCCTCATCTCTTACCCTGGAGACCCATTTTCGTTTACTGTGGCGCCAAAAAAATACTAATCTAAAAAATGTGAGCTTTACTTTTCTTATTTAATCTGCTTATAATCACGAAGGGCAACAGTTCCTGTAGAAGCAACTGGTTCTGATCGAGATAACATTTCAGACAAGACTAAAATTTGCATTTTTCTGTCTGAACTTTACAAAGTGGAAATGGCAAGAGCTAAGACGTCTCTTATTAAACCTTAAGGCATTCAACATTTCGTGCACAATTATACACTTCGCCTCAACAAAAAGAGATAAATATAATTATGGAAACGAACAGAATTGCAGTTTTAATTTGTGAACAGACTGTCGCTCTTCCTCACCCCAGTCTAACCATTGTTTGTTGAATAGAACCAGACTCGACAGCGAATATGAGTGGGTTATTGTGAAACTTGCTGATTATCATGTCTAACGATCTACCCCCGCAAAACAACTTGTTATGCTACAGAGAATTTCATTTAAACTACGTAATTTTCATGAATTCATTAATTAAAAAAAAAATACAGTTTCGTTTTTGCCAATTACGTGAACCAATTCACTAATAATATAATACACATTTTTAACATTACTAAATAACACCCAAAGTTTAAATTAAATAGTCTATATATGACATAAACTTGAGCGAAGCCGTTTCATAGTTAATATTGATTCCAAATAAATAATTAATAAAACACAAAAACTTTTAAGAAATAAGGTATTTATTTATAAAATTATAGATTAACATTCTGACAACTCGTGTAATCTTTTAAATTTTTATTTTCACCTTGGACAGTTAGTGTGAGAATATTTTTACGATAGTTGTTATGTCAACCACAAGAGAAAAATGCACCAATAGGTAGGTATATAGAAAAAACACACAATCTGAAGATTATATTTTTTATGGATCTATTTTGGTTAACTGTATCCCCAAATTGATTGTATATTTATTTTTAATTATTCAGGTATTATTAATTTTGTAAAATTCATTGTTATAGTAACTAATGGTTTAAATTTTCAAGGAGCAAACAGCTGATTTGTTCTAGTATATTTGAAATGTTTCGTCAGTTAGAACATGGGCCTAACTAGGGTGAATAATTAAAATTCCCCCTTTGTCTAAACACAATATCAAGTCCTAATTACTTTCGCGTTTAACGGAATTGTACAGCTTGCCGGCGTTTATAGATTCCACAGTATCCAATTCTCTCTGTCTCAACAATCATCCACCCGAAGATTTCTTGCTGACATTGCTTCCTTAACCTTGTCATATCTTTACCGGGGGCCCAACCAAGGATTTTATTGGTAGTCTTTCATCGTACATCCTGCCCGCATGGCCAAAACATCCGAGTTCTAATTACATGATGATGGGTCTATTGGTATTCCACATAACTACATTAGTTACAATAGATAATACAATCCAATAAAATCAGTAGCAATATGGCAAATATCTTTTAGACATACTGTTACGAAAATAGCTACAGTCAATTCTTTTCTGTTTTAATTTCACTTCAGAGGGAAATTAGTTATTTCCATCGTAACAATATGAATTATTATTATTATTGTTTTTTTGTTTTTTTTTTTAGTGCACAGTATGTTCGGACTACCCGTGTTCGGATTAGCGGGACTCAAGTGTACTACTTCATATTGTCAGTTTTAACCTCAAATGAAAATTAATTTCTTGACAACAGTTAGGAAAAAAAATTCTATAAAATGGTAGACAATCCGATTAACAATTCATTACTAAAACAACACTACGAATATAAATTTAACTATTATAAAGTTATTTTTATATAGCTTTGTTATTTGACCGAAGCGTCACAAACTAACGAATGTAGACATTTATGTATAAACCGATAAACTATGTAAATGTACGAATTATCCTCAAAATTATTTCGTTCAGACGATTGCTTTGGCGAATTAAACATTCCTTTCCGTAATACATCGACACCCAGTGGTGACAAAAATTAACATATCTTACTAGAGAAGACGTGAACTCTCTGTCCAAGTGATTGTTGATGTTTGTAACTAGAGATAGCGAGGAAAGGAACGGGTTTGTAGGAGACGTAACTCGACCTTGTCACAAGGACGGCATACAAGTCATGGGAGAGTGCGCGGTCCTTCGCTACTCGATGCTGACCGACCAATCTCGTATTCGCGCACTTTACACCTCACCTGTGAAAGATTTCCTGCTTTGTCAAACAATGCAATATTTTGATAGTAGCCTAATATATATTCTACTACCGGTTCCTATATATGTTGGCCTTCAAAAGAATGAGCCGTGGCATTCTGAGAAGGAAACTATTTTTTTTTTTTGAAATTTCATGGAAATGTGGAGACTTGTTATTATTTCAGAACTATTTAAATTAGAGCCGGTTGAACTCCATTTTCCTCCCATTTTGTAGTGATCTTATTCTTTGGAAAACTAAAATGAATAACAAATTTTAATTTTAAACCATGAACTCCAAAACTTAGATTATAAGGATTTACAAACTGTTAGTAAATGCAACTATATCTAGTAATGAAATTGCTAATACATGATAAAGGTAATTATATTTCCGGACAACTCTACAAATTGTCTAGATTAAAAAATTTGATAAATTGGTTCATTTACAGTGTCTTCAGTTTGCTCCATATTACAGCTGCTATTTCTTATTTTCTAAAATGTATACTATGTAGTATAAAATAGAAATGTATTCTATTTTATATATTTATACTATTTTTATAAATAGAAGAAAAAAAGTTGAAGAAACTCCACTGAGTGTAAGAATGACTCCCCCCCCCCCATCATAAACGTCGGGATTGTGTTGTATTTTTAAAGCTGTGGGTCAAATATCATGTAATTTGAGATTTATCTACCCAAACCAATGACTACATAAATACTATAAGACACGACATGGCCATGTTAAATATTCTACGCTTATTCTTGAGTTGACCAATACCCGCTAGGTGGCGTTGATGTGACCAATCTGAAGTTGATGTGACTGGCGCTAGGTGGCTCTACGGTCAAACAATGTTTCAGGCGGGTAAGAGAAAACGCACTGATGCCACATATGGGACCAGAGATGCGAGGGAAGGTCGAGAATCGCTTATCTCAGCGCACGAACTGACAACACTGACTATGCTGACGGAAGTAAGTGAGAAGGTTTGTGAGAGAGGTCAACAGTTGTACAGTCTTAACCAAGTGGGATGCGTACAGTCAAGCACCTGCTGCTAGCGCTTTCTGATAGCTGTGTGTCAAACTTGTGACGAACAGCACCCGTAAAGCGTAGACTATTTCCCTATCCTATGTCGTGTCTTATAGTATTTATGTAGTCATTGACCCAAACCAACGTGTTGTAATCACCCAAACTGCATCTCCGAAAAACCGAAAGAAGGTTTTTCTGTGCAGTTTTGCTCTTACAACCTTGTCATAAGGTGGTGGGGTGCCCCACTAGAACAAACGGTAGTTGGTTCGAGAGGAAGCTAATGGGATTCATTAGAAACTCATTTTACAAATTTATGTTTTGTTTTTCATGTCTTAGGTTTTATGCTTGATAACGATAGTAGATCAATACTCTCGAAACGTTGTATTGTACGTGTATATTGAGGTGGAAAGTAACTTTAATGGATTTTGAACGCAATCATCTTTCAAGATAAAAGCACGCAAAAAAATTCTATAGATCACAAATAGTTTATAATAAATATTTTGAAACAAATTTCTTTAATGGTTTTAAAGTTATTTGATAACGAGGAACTGTTGATATTTATTAATTTAGTTTAATAAAACCTTTGTCGTAATTTGTGTTTATAAAAACTAATACGAGGTTATGGTTAGGGAGCATAATACAATTCTCGTTATTTATTTTACCAAAACAAGTTATAATATTTTAATGAGTGTCGTCTCGTTGTTTTCTTTCTATATTTCGTGATATTAGGCGTACAGCCGCTTTAGTTGTGAGAGTGACACTAACGTATTCTCTCGTTATTTTGGGAGGTGAAGGTGTTATTTTAACTACAGTACCTAAAATGGTACACTTTCTAAAAAATAGACTTCCTACAGTATAAGTTAACAGGTAGAGATTTTTATATTATAATTATTTATTGTTCTTTAATATTTTGTGAATGTTTTATTTATTCGAACGAAATTCAAAACAAAGATATCAGTGATGTTATCTGAAGATATTTCATGGTGAAATAGATATCGTTGACTTCCTCGTATACTCCGACACTGAAGTAGGGGTTGTAAGCGCTCTCTCTCTCTCTCTCTCTCTCTCTCTCTCTCTCTCTCTCTCTCTCTCTCTCTCTCTCTCTATCTCTCTTCCCCCTCCTCCTCTCTCTCTCTCTCTATCTCTCTTCCCCCTCCTCCTCTCTCTCTCCCTCTCCCTCTCCCTCTCCCTCTCCCTCCCTCCCTCCCTCCCTCCTCCCTCCCTCCCTCCCTCTCTCTCCCTCTCTCTCTCTCTCTCTCTCTCTCTCCCTCTCTCTCTCCCTCTCTCTCTCTCTCTCTCTCTCTCTCTCTCTCTCTCTCTCTCTCTCTCTCTCTCTCTCTCTCTCTCTCTCTCTCTCTCTCTCTCTCTCTCTCTCTCTCTCTCTCTCTCTCTCTCTCTCTCTCTCTCTCTCTCTCTCTCTCTCTCTCTCTCTCTCTCTCTCCCTCTCTCTCTCTCTCTCTCTCTCTCTCTCTCTCTCTCTCTTTCTCTCTCTCGCACGACTAAGATTATACTATAGAACTATTAATATTATATGCGAGTAGTAATTGAGATATCAGCTACCCAATTCTAATTATCAGCTACACCTTATAATTTTTAATCTTCTAATCTTTTTGAGTTGTTTCAATTCAAATTTATTGAAAATTAAATACTTTCTTAAGTGATGTTAATAATAAAACTAGATAACATATAAAACAAGAAACGTTCGTTCATAGAAAAACGAACGACGAAAAAACCATAAAATGTCATTAATTGAAAAAAATTGATAGATTACAATAGTTATGACAAATTGTAGCGAATTAATAACGCGATTGTTGAAGAACAAGTTGAAGATTAGGTTAACATAACGTTGACCCTTAGGCTAGACAAACTCGCCTAACAAGGCAACGACGGGTGCTCCTATACTTCTAGCAACATTAATTAATATCTCATAGTAGTAATCTGCCGATAAAAACCTGTCCGGCTGAGCGTGTTGGTTGTTATTTCTTTTACTCTTTTTTTATATACAATAGACGTATTTTTGTCTCGTAATTAAATGAAACGGAACTCGCGTGGGCTTAGAGCGACCAGATGGCATGGAAGCAAAAAAAGTTGCCGAAGCCGCTTGACTTGGGCGGCGCTGGACATCTTCCACGCCCCCACCGTGACGTCATCATTGCAAACAATGATGACTGAACTCTTCATTAGCGACATCCAAGTACTCTTTGTTTTCCATTATCATCGACATATTATTAAGTTGATTTATTACAAACGAAATTACTACTTGTAGAGACAAACCTATGTCCCACGATTTTAATAAACTTTTGCAAGCAAGAGAAATGTAAATAAAGCGATTCATTTGCATTTACATTATGTCTGTGACAAAGTGGATATTGTAACTTGCATTTAGTGGTTTATCCGATTGTTGTACATCATTTATTCAGCTTTGTAAAATTATGTTTTCGGAATTTCAATAAACTGACTCGTATTCCGTTCCTTTAGATCCAAGGAAATTGTTTCAAGTGGTAAAATACAGTAACAGAGAATTTCAATGAAAATTATTGGCTCTTAATTATTGAATAGACTACTTACGATTTCTATCATTCTACCGAGCGTATTAACTAAATTTGTATTATTATTTATTTACTTTTACAAAGAGATTAATCCGTCTAGTTTATTAAAAAGTGAACTGTTGCCAACTAGAAAGGAATTGTCATTCGCAGCACTACGAGGCTCATCCTGTGGCGTCACGTTATTTTAGGTTAAGTAACTTAAGAAAACATTTACCTAGAACCAGTTCCAAGTTGAGAAAGCGTAGATTCCGAGGAAATAACCTTATGCAGTAGTCAATGATTTCAAGTTAGAATAGTCGGAATTCAATCTTGGCACAAGCCACAGGCAATCTTAGAACACGTGTTGAGGTCGCCTCCCTGCAATCGACAATTTATTCATTTACCGCATTCTACGTGACTCATTACTTTATAGTGCAAAGCTTTACTCATTCCTAAATAAAATTACTGTTTTTGGTAGTCTGAATCGAAATGCTGTTTTTGCGAAGACAATGCTACACGATCCATCTTTACTGGACGAGTCCTTGGTTTTTCACCCTGTTTATGTTGGGGTTGAATAGTATGAAAAGAGATTTAAAAAAAATCAATCCGTTTAAAAAAATAATAAAAATTTCATACTTTTGCAAATCATTTAAATAAAATGTCACCATAATCACAAGTCTAGGTTTAAGTCCAGAGCCTTAGTTTTGTTTGTTTAACGTTGTCGATCTAAACTTTTGAAATTAATTATTTCAATTGAACTCTATCAAATAATACCATTTTAGTAAATTTCTAAAAAAGTAATTACACCTTTTTAAAAGTTGATGTAGTAGCCTATATTAATTATTTGAAATTAAAGTGTTTGCATTTATACTCCAAAAATTGAAGTCTAAAACTGCTGCATTTTAAATACTTAAAGAATTGTATTTTCAAAACTTATGAAAAGTTATAGATACAAAACTGTTTTTCACTAAAATTATTTAGTTTTATGAGTAAAAAGGAAGTAATGATACTGCATATCATAGACTATAAAAAATGTTTTAGTAAAATATAAAACTAAGACACTTTAATATTGTGGACTATTTCACAGATTCTTTGTGAAGGTCCTTCGGTTTTAGCGAGATTTTCGTAAGATAATTTTGCTAAGTCTAGCTAAAGATGGTTGAAATTTGAACCAGTCGGTTAGAAATGTTACGGTTTAAAGTGAAATTTAAATTAAATCTAACAAAAACTGTTACGGGTAATACTATTTTAAATTAAAGTTATTTAAGTTGTACATGAATGGTTCCAAATAATAGCCTTAAATTGAAAACTATTTAAACAAAATACAAAAGAAAAACAAATCTTTTAAAAATTGAGAGTTTAAAATATAAATTGTTAAAACATAATTTAAGGGAAACTTGAAGACAAAATATATATTCACTAGATCCCAAATTCCTTGGTTAAGAAATCTTAGAGTATATGATAGAATAAAACTCAAACACAAGATCTCACAAAAATTACGTTTACTTAATCAAACGCGTTTCAACGACAAAGTGTCGCCATCCTCAATGGTACATGAGCTACAATAACTAAATTATATCTTAACTATAGCTCATGTATCACTTGAGGATGGCGACTTTGTCGTTGAAACGCGTTTGATTAGTAAACGTCATTTTTGTGAGATCTTGTGTTCGAGTTAATATTATCTCAAGTCAAGCTCAGTATTTATTTATAAATTTAGATTAGGATATATGTTTCCTAAGATTTTGATTTTAACCCGTTTTCAACTTGTTTGGAGAAGCCACCTCCAGAGTTAAATGAGCGATGATGATTGCCAACCTTCGCAACAGAGATGGTACTTGAAAAAGAAGAAGAAATAAACTTCTCTTTTGCGGAGGTTTTTACCAGGTTAGGGTGCAGCAAGTGGAGGCAGAAAATGTCACCATGACAAAAAAACATCTTGAAGGGCTAGGTCGATGACATTTGTGTGGGTGGACTATGTTACGTGGATGAAAAGCACGTTGGTTTCTAAATTAGTGCTAAGAGTCGAAACGAAATTTGTTTTGTAGTTTTACAATAACGGGATCAATCTTCTTTGGAATTGGCGTCGAGAAAATATGAAGGAAAGGGTAAAAAATTAGATCTTATAATTTATTTTAAATTTTAAAAAGTTATATGCTTATTGTGAACTCATTTAAAAAAAATTGTTAAAACTGTATTTTTCTACATCCTTATATTGTAATATATCAAAATCAAAGAATTTTTGACCTAAAAACTAATTTCAGTGTATTATTTAACGACTTCTTTTAGGCTTTTTTTAATCAATAAATCGATCTTTTATGACATGTCTACTCATTGTATACACTTTACAATAAAATACTTGCATCTTCTTGTATTGTACAGCGAGAAATAATGTTTAAGGAAAGAAATAGATTAATAATAGTTTACCTTAATAATCACATTCATTTAACTTAAAAACGTGTTATGCAAGTACAGTAATTTTGTTTGACCTCGAACTTCATCGGAAACGTAAATGATCAGACTACCGTTTATATTTTAATTTAATTCATTATTGCATATAATATAAGGAGTTCCATGAAAAATACGTCAAGTTTTAGAGGGACCAAAACGTGTAACTGTTTTGGTAATTTGTTTGATATTTTTGTTATCCTATTAAACTCGTATTCATATAAATGAAAACAAAGTTTAAACAAGAATTTTTTGTATTTTTTACTGAAGTAAAAATGTCCTGCAATAGAGTTTTAGAAAACAGTTCAAATTTAATTTTCCCTTTCAAGTTAATTATATGATTGCTCTTTAAATCTGAATCAGCATTATATTTTTAATACTTAAAAGCAGGCGAAGTATTCTTTGTCTGATGTCCACTCACGAATGTACCTCGGAAATGTACAATACTGTTTATACCCTCGCTTTGCTAGGTCATTTTACTTTTTTTTTTAAATAAGAATAATTTTCAACTTTATGCGCTCGGTAAAATAAAAATCTTAAAATTTGTTTTACGTTATACATTTTAGAAGTAACGAACTCCATGAAAATCTGATGAAACTAACCCATGAGAAATAATATATAAATTTCAGTTATCACTCCATAAAATATCAAAAAAGATATCAACCTATTTCATCCAAAGCAGAAAGATGTTTAAAAGAAATAAAAGTTTCCCTTCCAAACGAGACGAGATAAGAAGTAAAATAATCAATGTTTTGGACGTGGGAATTGTGGAACAAGGGCCAGCTTGTGCACAGATGTTCCTCGCCACTGAGGACTTTCTTTCATCTTTCCTTCTATGCTTACTCTCTGTGCTTACAACAATCATTCTATTTTTGTCACTTCATCCGCAATGCACCTATTTCAAATAAACCTCTATATCCACCCTTCTTTGTTTATTAAGATTTGAAATGTCACCGGGGATTCTCGTGTCTTATCTAAACACATGGGAACAAGATATAGTGAGTCCATTGTAATAATGACTCATTACAAGAATGGTTACGTCGTCTCAGAAAATGTTTTTCCTCATCACAAAGTTTCCTGTCTGTCTCTATGACGCCAAACTTCAAGTAGTTATTGTAAATGCAAAAAATAAAGAAAGAAAACGTTCCAATAAATATATCTTCCAAGATGCTTCGTTGTTCATTTTGTCGTTCTATTTGTATTTTTGTTTTGTAAATGCATAAATTCATATTTGGATGAATATACAGTTAGTATAATATATCCATTTTGTATACCCTATACCTTTTAACAGTGCACCAAACCAAGGTATTTTTTGTATATTTTCGAAAGGAGCCGTTTAAAATATTTATTGTCGAATATCACGTAAAACCATTAGATCTACTAACAAAACATGAACAAGTGAAATGTATATTTGGAGTTTTCAGTTTGGGTGTTCCCTAAAACACACAACGGGTTTTCCCATCATCTTACGACAGCGTTATATAGCTGTGATTCATTATTTATTGTCAAATTATTTTATTAGTATTTTTATGTTGAGGCCTATTTTCGCCAAAGATTCTTTCTGTGTGTTGGCAAATTCATTACGATTTCACAATACCAATCATTTAAATTACTTTTTGTTTCTCTGTAATTTAACTTTAATTAATTTTAATGGTCGCCATTTTGAAACCGTAACGTGAAAATTATACGATTTAAAAAAAACTACAGACTAATGATATAAAACATTCTTTAAAATTTACCGTCATCTCTATTCGTTCTGCAGTTGTCTTGTTATTGAAAAGGTGGACAGACGGAAAAGTAAGAGTTTTAGGACATATGTTTATATAAACTTTTGATAATGATGTCTCTTATCACCTCTCGAAATTTGACAAAAACATTTTATGAACAATCTGTACATTAAATATTTTCAAACACCAAACATGAAACGATTTTTGTAAAGTTCAGTTTAACTAGAAGTTTTTGCAAACACTTTCACATTGGTAAAACATTATAATTAGTGACAAATGAATCTATCGCAGAGCCAAGAATCTAATGCGATCTCTGTGCTGTAATTGGCGTCTAACAGGATATCCCACAGCTTGTAATGACCAATAAATGCAGGTTGTCAAACAAAAGTGTTGCATGCACAGACCAAGTCTATTAGCACTGTACCATGTGGGAAGCTGCCATCAGATTATCAGAGATATGAATTGATTTTAAAGAAGTTAAATAACGCATAATCTTTATCAGGCCTACAAATAGTTTGTTTTAAATTTAAAAATGCAATCCTTTAATTATTAAAAATAAATTGGCTAAATATCGATGCCTATTTTGCACGGAAATAAAGTCTGATATCCTACTGTTAACGGTGCAATGCTCTACAACCCAAACGAGTCGAGGGATTTTGATCGAATTTGTTGTGGGAATATTTTTGCGGTGTCTCTCAGAGTTCCCCCACATTTTCCGTTATCCCCCCTCATTTTTCGTTTAGTTCAAATATGTGTGTAACTTGCCATGAAAGTAGAATTTAAAATTACTAGTTTATCAAAATCGGTTGTAACATATTATTGATCAAATTGGATTAAAAAGCAGCAATTCTAAAAAAATATATAGGAAAACATTATTTGTTTAACAAATGTTATCACTTAAATAATCAGAACTCATGGAAAAATCGTAATAAATAATTAACAAAGCACTCAAATTTCCTCAACAAGAAAAAACCCAACAAGACGACATAATCATCCTTAGTTTCAATCATCAGAGAACAATTACAAAACAGAGTTTACAAATTAAGAAACTTATTAATAATCAGCACTGGTTCGCTATTAACAATGCTATACCTGAGCTATACAATAAAATAGCTTTTCCCTGAGGATCCTGCATTCTTTATATATTTTAAAATTGTAGTACATCCCGGTTTAAATGTATAAACAGATTTTAGACGATGCTTCGCCATAGCAGATTTCTCAGATCTGAAAAATCTGTTCTCGTGTATACCTACCTTAATCCTTATGATTTCTAAGAGCTTGCAATGACGATTTAGTTCTTGAAACATAAGGTTGTTTCCTTTATTTGTAAATTTTAGATTTTCATTACTTGTTGATTAACAGATACAGTATTACCAACTTTGCATCTAAATACTGTGTAACCTATAACCATAATTACGTCTTAGAGCCTAGGCTACGTTATCAATCTACAGTATATCCTAAATACACCCACATCACAGAGACCTTGACCTCAGCCACCAACCCACGTCATTCCTAATTGAACCCTTGTATTGTTCTTTTTGTCGGACAACCATCTGAAATGATATTATTTTCATTAGACGGGACATGTATTGCAGCTCAGAGGGGCGTGGCATTATAGACTGTAAACAATAAGGCTAACGAATGACTGTGATTTGCTGTATAGCTATAATTTATCGCCCTGTATAGAGACCACGTTCACTGTCGTATCGTGCGCGTTTTTGGTAGTACTGGTGATTTTGTATTTTATTTCTATTAACGAAGAATTTCGAGGTTACAAATTTGACGGTTTATATACAGGATGTTTGAAAAGTATGGGAACGGTTTAATAACTTTGAACGAATAACAAAGATAATTAAACTCATACCTTGGTTAAATTAACCTACCTTTTTGTGTTAAACTCAATTTCGCAAGTCCCCCCAGAGGCTGTAAGTTAAAATTTTCAACTGTAAAACGTTTTGTATATTTCATGTTTCCAAATAAAATCACATTTAAAAATTATTTTATTTTTGGTCTCGATGCAGCCGTTCAAAAGTTGTTAGAAGTTGTTCACCCGAAGAACAAAAATTAAGTTACTACTAACAAATTTGAAGGTAAAATTGGATTGGATTAATTTAATTAAAATAGCTGCAATTTATGAAAATAATGTTTTGTGTTTTTGAGAGCTCAGGTTTAGCATACCTAGGCATACATTTTATAAATTTCTAACAAGATTGGCTGTATCAATAACTTTATCTATGTCTCAGGATATAGAGCGAGACTTGTAAATATTTTGTTTTAACAATCGCAATATGTTGGGAATTCAATAACGTGTAGAGACTAAAATTTCAACTGTTTCAGACCATTAGATTTATCAGGTAAATATTGGCAGTTTTTATAAATATAATAAAACTCTGTTTTGATTGATATTTCCAGCTTAACTGAAGCTAGTCACTTCGGTTAGTTCCTAAACAAGTTCTCTACATTTTTTTTTCAGAACTCTTATTGAAATTTACTACCATCATGAAAAAGAGATTTTCTCATTTTATTTACTGTATTCTTACACTACAGATATTTTACATTTCTGTTATAATGCTTTCGTTGACAATGTGAAATTCACGGTCATTGTAGGTTAACCTTTGCATTTCCTGTAGACCTACATCCTCCTCAAGATGTCCATCACCTTCGGTTGAAGAAGCGATAACAACAAGATAAGCTCATTATTCATAGACCAAGCTTACATACCGTAGCCTTGACCGACTTAAGCAGGTCTTATTTCCGCCATTATATGTGCATTTTGTAATTAAAGTGACAAAGTGTCTAACCAGAGTATGGTGTTAATTGGGTAAAATAAGCGGTACTTGTACAGTATGCGTTAGTTCACTCTAGGACATGCAGTTTATTTGTTGTATATTTTATCATATTAGTTGATGGATTTCACATCAATTGTTAATGAAATATTTTCTAAGTTTGTTGGTTTGTAATGAACTGTATAAGAAAAACCATGCAGGTAATAAAACAACATTAAAATTGGACCTTAACGATTAATCAAATTTTACTTAAATTTAATCTCTAGTCCCAAACAGAACTCAACACATTTTATTTCAAAATGTATCGTTAAAAAAAAAAAAAAAAAAAAAAAAAAAAAAGAGTCTATGGCGCCGTAATAAAGATAAAATTTCTTAAAATTTTCGTGAACTATGAAAAATAATTACTCAACCATGTGTTTTAAATTCAGTCTTAAAGGCATTTTTGACTTGAAAGTAATTATTAAAAAAGAATTAGAAAGAAAACAAAAATCTTTTACCCTCGTCCTTAAAACAAAATGTGCATTTTTAACTACCGATTTCAATTTTAAATTTCATTTTTATTGTTTAAAAAGACGACAAACTTCTCGATCATTATCGCTTTATATAAAAAGGAAGAAAATGACAAAATTAATACTGTTAATAGCGTCAATGTCGCAAAATACCAAGAGTTGGTCAAGTGACAACTGATAGGAAAGATGAAAGAAAGAGATATAACCAAACATCACATGAAAAAAGGTGTAGAACCAGCTAAAGTGCGTCGGGATTGACACCCCGTAGTCACTTAGTGAGCTCTTGAAGGATGCAACATTTAACCATATTCTTTGTGAGAGGAATTGTAGCATATCTGTACACTTTTTTTCCCCTTTTCTTTTTTTCCGAGTTTTCGTTATAGAAAGAAAATCCAGATACAAATTTTATAAACAACCTTTTTATTGTTTAAACTTGTTTGTTTACAATTTTTTTAAAGCAGCAATTTTAATTTTAAAATAGTTTTTCCTAAATGGTATTCTTCTTGAAGAATTTGATTTTTTAAATTTTTTCTCATTATTGAATTGCAATTTTCTCAATTGCTTCGTTTCTTAACATTCACACTTTACAAAAATTTAATCGAAATCTTTACTTCTGATTTTGTGTATGTCGTAAATCAATACAGATTTCGATAGATAACCCCAAACTCGATATAACCTCTAAGTTTTATTAGGAACTGTGTTGGAATAATTAAGAAAACATATAAATATTATACGATCTAAATTTTAAGATAATGTTATTTATTATATTTCGATATTGTGTGGGGGGGGAGTAAAGTTGTTTTGCACAAAGCGTTGGTGGAAATGTCAAGAATCGTGAACTGATAAGAACGTCTTAACACCGGAAGGAAACCCATTGGTTGTTATCATTGTACGTAGGAGTCTGATAGCAAGACGTTGAAGCCCTACTTAACACGAGCACCCTAATGAACAGAGAGTCAGCTGGACTCAATAAACACCGTTCAAAGATCAAGTTTATTAGTCTTTTAGTTAATTGAAACTAAATAATATAGTATACCTATATAAACATATATACATATACCTGGTATTCCCGTCATGCAACTTTTGTTGTAGTTTACACTACGCGTTTCGAGAACAGGTTCTCATCTTCAGGTGAAATTATTTTACTCACATGTGAGCACGTCAAACAAAAATAAAAAGTACAAGCACACACACATACACACAAAACACAACATAAAATATCGATCTGCACATTATAATAAAATTGTATAAAAATGTTACATTGTAGGTAGGTCTACAACTTGTCATTGCCGCGTAGTGTAAACTACAACACAAGTTGCATGACGGGAATACCAGGTATATGTATATATGTTTATATAGGTATACTATATTTAGTTTCATACTATATTGCAACTGGAGACATAAACAATGAATTTAATTAATTGTTCAGAGACAACCAATTAAACTGATAGTAAGATTACAAGTGCTTGTTTTTGAAACAATAAAAAGAAGCTGACTTTTGTAAAGTAATATTTTAAAATTAAGTCCTACATTATTGGTGAAATGTTTTAAAACTAAATAAATGTCCATAATTTTCCATTGCAATAAAGGAAGCCTAAGTTGAAAATTATTGTTAAAACAAAAACTTTAAAATGCCATAACTTATCATACAGACAAAATGCTGACATGATGGGTCGACAGTTAGTTTTCGTTGTTGGGATAGCCGTTCAAACTATTTTGTTGAAACTTTCGATGGTACTTACCCAGTCCTGCCACATACTAAACAAACTTGTCCACAGTTTACCTAAAACTCAAACAATACTTATTGTTCATCTTGTTTAAATGCGAAAACCTCTCTGTGATCACCGCCTTTTAAAAAAAGATCAAAAGAAATATAATCATAATGACCCGTACCTCTCGATACTCCAGGGTCGGAAAATAACAAGAGTTGGTCAAGAGAGACCTGATAGGAAAGGTAAAAAGAGGAATCTAACTCAGGACTACATGAAGAAAGCTGATGATTCCTCGAGACCGGCGCACAAAAGTACAGTCATAGCTAAATAAGTTATCAGAATTACTGTACCTCTATACTTAGTCTATATGAAGCAGAGACATGATAGAGTCAAGTTTGTATTGCACTCTATTTTCTTGGTGTCTCGGTTTTAGAGGACTTTACTACTAAAAGTTTATTGGAATTCAATAAATTTAAAAATGTTATTTACTATTGTAGATGTTGTAATTTTGGAACCATTACTTACTGATTTACTAAATTAAAATTTTAAAATGTTGCTAGTTGAGTTGAATTTCTAAAAATGAGGAACATCTGTTCAAAAGGATCGCCAATTTGAAACTTTTCATTGGCAACTGTACTGCTCATTCTATACCGCCATCGCTCATTTTTAGGTCAAATAGGTCTTTGTTAATTTGTTACTATTCTCTCAATTTTTATCCATAATGTTCAATAGGATACATACAACAACATTGCCAGAAATTTAGTTTCGTGGGTTGGTAGACCTGTATAAAAACACTAATTATTTCGTGCAGATGATTTCTATTACTATGTTTATTTATAATGAGTTTGCTACTTTGGTAAATATGTTTTGAAAACTGTACATTCACTATACAATTGTGGAGTTTTTTGAATATAATGGACGTGAATTTTGATAATGACCTACTTTAAAAAAAAAAAAAAATTATGAAATACAGAAAAACATGTTTTTATATTTTTTATTTCCTATAAACATGTTATTTTGGTTATGCTAAGTAAAACTTCATACAACACTTTTATTTCAGTATATAAGGAATTTATCAAATATTCTTAAGAAACACAAAGTACCTGGTAAGTTAGGTAAGTCTGGGTAGTTCTAGATTTAAAATACAGTACTCGCGAATCCAATTCAAGTAGACTAGTCAAGCTATTTTTTGTGGCAGCTTTTTATACTTTCGTAGGCCTACAGATGAATAACAGTCAAATATTACTTTTTCATATTTTTTAGACCATAAAATGTAAATCTAGTTATTGAATCAAAATATTTAATTGTTCTGAAAACATAGTTTAGTAATTACTAAATGCCATTAATTACAATCATAATATGGTAAAACCCGAATATTCGTTCGATAACTATTGTTACAAGGTTACATTCTGGACTAATTATGCCTACGTGTAGGCCTATTAAAATACCCGTCTATTCCGGTAGCGGGTAGATTGGGAAGACCAATTAGTCACAGTCACCCAAAGCAGTTATGCAAATCCAAGGTATTTCCATAACCATTGATTGTTGACGCCAAGACATTACGCCTAAAGGTCGAATCCCAACCTTGATTAACTGTATCAAAGGTTAAATTTATCTGTATTTCCTTAACTTGGCCATGGGCTAACTATATAACAATAAGCTTTTGAAAGCGATGAAATCGTCCAAGTTCCTGTAAAACTCATCAAGTGGAAAAGGACACAAGTTTGCGTAAACAAAAGAAATGACGCATGCACTGATTGACGTACAACTAGATTAGAAGCCATCATGATACTTTACCTATCCTTATCGCACAAAACAAGGTGTTGGAACAGAAACATGCTGTGTCTGACGATATCTACTGATAAGCCAGCAAACTAGTAGGTAATCCAACATGATCAATAAATGTAGTTTTATTTTCTAATTTTTTATAAATTATAAATTACAAATTTCTTTAAAATTACAATTCAAAAGTTCCTACCTTAAAATAAATGCACGTTTAAAGCGAGTGTGACTTGTTCAACTTATTTATTACCAAGTTATCTGAAAAAAATAGCATGGTTAATATATGTATGGTCCAACAACAATCGATATACAAAATATAATTATGTTTGCTTTAGCGAATATGATACTCTGTCGGCTTTACTTAATCAAACGAAAGCATAAATTTGCAAACTTTTAAATAATGACCCTGTATTACGAGAAAAAGTAATTATTTAATTCACCAAATAAGCTATCGATTTAAAAAAACTTTTGAGTTTGAATTTTACTTTCTTATAAATATATATTTTAATATTCATTATTATCTCTATCCAAGTCACAATTGACAAGTAATTCAGTCGAGAATAATTCCGTCTATGTGAACTTATTACTTATGTATTTACTCTTGACGCGTTTCGGAACTCTATTCCATCATCAGAAAGTCGCTATGTAGGTCGTATTCACGTTTATCTAATATTGCAACGAGTAGACTCACCTCAACTATGGTGTGCACACGTCGTGATAATAGAAAAGCTTTGTTGTGTTTTAATTTGTCATTTTGTTATACATTTCTTTTATAGGTTCATGTTTAAGTATGATAAGTGACATAATATTGTTGATATATATCTGTTACACTCATAAAACATTATAAGCATAAAACTCTATTAGCATTGGAAGACGTCGATAGCCTCGACCGCCGGCTAGCCTCGTTCAGGGTGTTGTTGGAATTGACAACAGCGCGCTACTCTTGCTTCCCAACGGACTACATTCGTGGCGGCTTGTATAGCGTGACATCTCTGCCGACGGTGCTGCTTTCACGACTGTATCCACAACTATTGCTAATTTCACATTATTCTAAATTCTTCCATTTGTGAGGTCTATAGTATTCGTTAACGGTCGGTCTCTATACCTCATCTACCCTTGGATGGTAGGTCTCAGAATTTACAAATGTCAAATTTCCTTCGGAAGTTTAAAATCTTATACATCATTATTTCTAATGGTAAAGAGTTGACGTTAAAACCATTATTTGCAGAATTTAATTTGCTAATTTTAATTAATTAATTTGTAGTTTCAAATTCAAATTATATCAATTATGTGGACTATTAACGTGCCAACAAATAAATATTAATTTGTAAAAAATAACATTTTCAGAATCCATAGTAGTGAAACGTAAAATAATATAACATTTATCTTCTGTTTTTTGTAATATCAAACAAAGTGTTCACGTTTGAATAAGGACAGTCAGCATATTGAAGATTTGAAAGACGTCTGGAGTTACTTGAATATTTCACACCTGTCTTCAAGCTTATAGATTTACGATAACGATTTTTTGCTGCTTATTATTGTTTAATATTCTCACCACTGCTTCATATATAGTTGTTTATTTGTGCGTATGTGCTTGTACGTGTGCGTGTGACCAAGGTAGATGCGTGATTGTCGACCCTCCATTGCGAGGTCTTTGCTCTTCCTGTCTGCCACCCTACGATCAAGTTATGATTATCGAGGCTGGTATACCAAATGTATTACAACTTGGCCATTTTTTTTTTTTTGAAGTGAAAACTTCTATTGGCGCGTTGGGTACTTTTTGGGATGGACTTTTTCAATAGAAATCGCGTCACTCACCGTACTGTACCCAAATGCAACTTTAATATACAGTATATAGACAACGGATACGCGCGCACAGCGTATATATAAACTCATAAATCTACGAAAAATATTGCACAAACTTTCTCACATACCCATACGTATTAAAACTAAAAATCTACGAAAAATATTGCACTAACTTTCTCAAACTCATATACATAGTCAAACTAAAATCAATGCAAAAAATATTGCACAAACTTAAGTTTTCACTTCTAACGTGTGGTCTTAAGCACACCTATTAAAATGTTTTTTAAATAGTACTGTATTGCCATTTTCATAGTTTTGTGTAAAATCTCTTAGTTATTTGTTATTTGAAAATTTAAATACCGGTTATGTTGGCTGCCAAGGTTTTTCTTCAACATTTAATTAATTTTTACATTCATTGCTTAGCCAAAGAGAGACGGTATTGTGATAATTTAAAAAATAATGTTAAAATGTTGTTGGGTTTATTCGTTTTAACTCCTCGAGTAAAGAGGAAGAAGATTTGTTTACAAAGAGTGTATTTGTCTAAATGCCTATTACATCCGTCAGTACTGATTTCTCAAAAACAGTTGGACCAATTTTGTTAAAAACACAAAAATTTCAGTGAAGACCACCAAAACACAAAACTTCGTGTTACTCAAAATTGACTCTAACATCTGTAGCATCTAAGGTAACTATTTTTAAAATTTATTTTTATTTTTTATTATTATTTTATTATTATTTTTTAAATATTTTTTTTAATGTTATGGGCTGTGATAGCCTCCGTCAGAGGTCTCACCGACGTCGACCTGAAGGTCTTTTGTCGCCCCAATAACTAATTTTATTGCTCACACTATCTTTAAACAAACAAAAACTCGTATTAAAAATACACATTTTATAGTGAAGTTTATTCTATATTAATATAATTTTTCGCAACTTACTATATACTTGTTCTATAAAATTGTTTTGGAATGTGAAGGTTAATTCATCAAAAATCATGTAAAAGACAATCACCACTCGGAATAAATAGCAAACATAAAAATGGAACTTTATCGCAGTCGTTGACAACTGAATCTAATAAGTACAAACACGATGTCTCTCCCCCCCCCCCCAATGCAATACTGTTATATTAATATATTTCTGCGTATATGCACTTGAAGCAAAGTACGTTGGAAAAAACTTTTAATGATGTTACAGCTTCGCTGCTCTCGGCGTGTGGGATATTGCAATAGGCCTATTAGTGTACAGTATATAATTAAAATAGAAAGTAACTTACAAGTTTTGGAAGTTTGTAACAATACTTTCTTTGTATTCTCTGATGATGATTTGAAAGTCTTGATACACATTAGCAATCAAAAGGAGGCTGCTTCCTTTTGGTTGAATTAATTCTATAATTGATTCAGTTTCCGGTAGAAGGTAGAAGTCT
Source organism: Aphrophora alni (assembly GCA_963513935.1). Taxonomy (NCBI): domain Eukaryota; kingdom Metazoa; phylum Arthropoda; class Insecta; order Hemiptera; family Aphrophoridae; genus Aphrophora; species Aphrophora alni. The sequence goes on along the minus strand of OY740771.1, from coordinate 36,801,221 downwards.
ACATGTGAGCAACATCTTAATTAAGTATAATGTACTGACGTCAGGTGAATATATGGGCGTAGTAGAAGGAAGGATCTTTCAATTATTCACGAAATCAAATTTGCCTTTTAAACAGTACATCTATTGCCAGTAAAACTCGAAAACAAGATCTCACAAAATTTACGTTTACCAAATCAAACGCGTTTACTGAGGATGGCGACTTTATTGTTAAAACGCGTAGTTTAGTTATTGTAGCTCGTGTATCACCGAGGATGGCGACTTTGTCGTTGAAACGCGTTTGATTAAGTAAACGTATTTTTTGTGATATCTTGTGTTCGAGTTTTATTCTCATATTATCTCACAAGTTAAGCTCAATATTTATTTACATCTATTGCCATATAAAATAAAGTAATACAGACAGCTCACTAACAATTCAACTACATTAGTTGAACTTAGAAAATTGCCCACAACACAGCACTGATCTTATTTTTGGCTGTTTATATTAAAACGAAATAGACGGCACTAGAATCATCTACTAGATATTTTCTAGGTTTTTAGTTGTATAAGGGATGAAGATATCAGTGCATTTTGAACTTTCATACTGAAACAGTAAAAAAGATATGGTCACGCTAATAGAAAAACCTAGATGTCAAAACACATAACGACTAAACTTAAAATATTACAACTCAAGTGAGCGTTTTGTACAAGTAAGAACAGTACAAAGTTGTAGTTAGTGACTGAGGGTCACTGATAATAATACAATTTCGTGTTGGTAAATGAAGCACGAGGGGTTAGACAGAAAAGTCACAGAACAACGCTAGCGCTGCCAATGTAATGTTGTAGTAACTAGTTCTCAACCACACGTCTTTTATTTATATTATTCCGATGAAGTTTAAATTTCGATATCGCGTTTTCATTAATTCTCGATGTTTTTGATCGCTTAGAAACACACGTAAACTGTTTGAAATAATATTTACCCAACCATTTTGTTTGTGGAAACATCAGATTTTTGATTAAATGGGTTATTTGAGGTGGAAATATAACGAAGTAGAAAAGTAATTTTCACGCATAATTTTAATTCAAATTTTGCAGTTCGGTGTGGGTAGTTGTCTCACGGAATGATAATAAGGATGTGTTGCTGGAAATATTGCTACTAAATGTATGAAACAATTTTTGATCCGAATTTGATGAAACTGTATTTTGGAGAGATAATTTCGAAGATATCACAAGTATGATACATTATTGAAGTTTAAAGCCTCAGTTTTATAAGAAAAATGGTTCATATCTGGACTTTTTAAAGCACCGAGAAAAGTTATGAGTATCTCGCTTCCAAACACAAAAATTAATAAACCCAATATTTTCGTTACTTGTATTAATTGTAGCCTACATCGTTATTTTTTTACATGCAATTTATATTGTAATTGGTTAGTTCATTTATTTGTTCTATTTTTCTAACCACAAATACTTTTAGACAAGAATGTTGATTGAGTGTTAAGCCTTCAACGTTTATAGTGATTTCAAAGTTTAGAAATAAAAACTTTATACAGTGTGCGTAGAATTGTATAATATTACGTAGGCCTATTTATTTTTTAAACTTTAATATATCCCCACAGTTACACACATGTAAATCTATAGGCTATATAAAGTTAATATTTTTAGAACTGAGATGTCTCTACTTGACTCTGTGACATTGACGCTAGAAATTTGAAAATAATAGAGATATAAATTTAACATCTGTGTTCCTTGACAACTGTATCTTTGTGATTCTGACAAATACAGATTTCAAAATATGATCAGAACATAATAAATACATAATTCTACTTGACAGTAGGTGATTAGCCTTGCATGACAAATCCATATCACAAGCTACGGAGACCTAATTATTGTTATTTTATTATGTTTATTTAATTAAACTAGAGCCGGATACCAGGCAGTTCGATTAATAGGGTTAAATATTTTTATTACAAATTCAAAAATTGAAGTCTGGTTTACAATTAATTTATATATATATATATATATATATATATATATATATATATATATATATATATATATATATATATATATATAATTTTATTTTCCTAGTAAAGATAGAATATGCTGTCGATAAAAAAATAATATATACATACACTTCAGTTTTTAATTAATAATTACGTTTCATGGAACAAAGGAATCAGATAATCGTTCGAGGAAAGTAATTTTGTATGTTCTCAAAAATAAGAGTTGTATTCAAAAATTATCTTTAACAACATAATCTGAGGAATTTATTTACTGTACGTTTAGTGTATTTAAACGGCCACCATTCGATTTGAGCAAGGGCTTCAGTTATTCCTCAAATTAATAGAAAATGTCTCGCAAAAGTTATAGCGTTAACAAAAATGTTCTATCATATTTATTATAAAAATTATGTCAATGGTTTTCAGTATTCATTGAAAAACCATATTGCATTTATAAGTGAACTTCTAATATATAAAAAAATAAATAAATCTAACTATTGCAGTTCCCCCCTCTCATGGTAAAGACAAAGCCCAAGAAATATCCACAAATTTTACACTTAGGAGTAAATTTATCAAAATTTTTGGATCATTGCATATATCTATATGTGTTTGTAAAAGTTTGTGGTTTGAGACTATTTTACGTATCGTTGAACAAATTCTTTAACCTGCACAAACTAGTTTTTTGCGATGAAAGAGAGAAGTTATTAATTTAAAAAAAAAACCTAACCTCAATATTAGCAAATATCGCCAATAATAGATCCAATAGTTGGCATTTCAGTCATAATTCTCTTTTAAACGTTTGAATAGTTTTTCGAAGTCGACAATAACCAATGATAGCTGAGAAATTCATGTTTTATAGTCAGCTGCAAGAGTTATTGTTTGTTTAATTTTATCAAAACATAAAAAAGTTATTTAGCAAACATTAAAGGGTTGTTTTGAAGTGAAGGGTAAGACACAATTCACTTGGTTCTTATAACGTCCAACATGTAGCCTACAGGTGTTGTAAATCACAAAATGCACATATTGTACCAACATTCCTAAGCGACTACTTCCTACCACTTTGGAGCATCTGGAACTTCCGGTCCTTTGTAAGGCCTCTGACTGCACGTTTAGCGGTCAACTCGAATGTCTCCCGGATTAACAGTCGATTAGATTCACGTGGCACAAGGAAATCGCTCATTACCTCCTCCCCCCTCCCCATTTATGTCTGCATTCCTTTCAGGATAACGTTAAGTTCTTCGCGAAACTGGACTTCCTCAACTCTAGGCTATATGTAAATGAGTACAATTTTATTTTATATTGAGAGTCTTGTAATTTTATTAATTTTTATTAGAGCTGTCAGATTTAGAATAGAACGGAATAGAATAGAATAAATTTATTGCAACAACAACAATTTTTACAACAAATAAAATACAAAATTAATTATGTTGCAAAAGCAGCCCCAACAGGTTACCCAATTACTGGGGTTCCACATATAACAAAATACCTAAGTCTGCCTAAACTATAGTAAAAGTAAAAGTAAAAGTACAACAACCAAATACACAATTACAAATATACTAATTTAAAACCATATATACTAAAAAAATAAGTAATAACATAAAAACTAACATTTTACAATTGTTGATTTAGGTACAAAATACTGCATGCTATAAGATAAGAATAATAATTTTTTTAATTATAATAATTTCTGAAAATTAGTACTACTACAGGTGACATGTTTTGTCTATACATTTAGGCAAATTTCACTGGTATTTTACTGGTACTACCATAATATATCCACTTTGTTTTATATTATATTTTTGTGGTTTAATATTTATAAGACTTCCCCAGACTTTGTTTTATATTTTATTTTTTTGGTTTAATATTTATAAAATGATTGTAAGACCTGCTTTTTCCCCACATTTTGTTTTATATTATATTTTTGGGTTAATGTTTATAAAGTTATTATAAGACCTGATTCTTCCCCACTCCCCGCCGAATGGGAATATAATATTTTTTGGGACACTTCTGTTGTGATTTAAAAAAAAAATTGATTTCAACAGAGAAAAAATTACTGCTCTGAATCTTTAGAATTTTTGTGCAAGATACCTTTTCTAATACAACTCTATAGCCTAGACCTACTATGTTTAAAATAACATGCGTTTTCTTTGTCTAAAATGAGAGCGGTGTCCATTCTAAGGCCCACCAAGTCCAAAATTTTTTTTTCAAACACTGTCTCTCTGCCTTACAGTGCTCTATTTATTTATAAAATTAAATTATAAGCCTATAAAAAACAAGAACTTAAATTTTCTAAAAAAATAGGGAGTTACGGTTAGAAAAAATGAGTCACCCAAAATATACCACCCTCTCATAAAATAAAATTACTGTAATTTGTGAAATACTCTCTCTCATTTATTAGGGCCTATATAGCTAATCAAAATATAAAGTAGTTTTTCAGTTAAAACTGTTTATTTTCCGCTTTTATGCTTTCAAATGAACTGCAGAAAACTACCTCCGTTTTATGTATTTCAACGGAATTTTTCAACACCATTATCTTGTCATTAAATAGACTAATGGTCTGTGATGAAATAGTCATAAGATTAGTTTTTCTATAGGAATATAACCCAAATGGTATCTTTGCTAAATTACTTAATGTTCTCGAATAGTGTTTAACCTATTCATGCGTTCCACCGTTAATAGTTGTCATGGTATCTGTTATGTATAACCAAAACTGTAAAATATAGGCTATAGGTCTAATCTATTTATAGTTTAGTGACAATCATTCTACAGAGCTAGTGGTACTATGGATTATTCTTTTTCAATTCACTAGCCTAAACAATATAATGTGTTTTGATTTTTTTGACATGCAAAAAATTTTGGACAGTTTTAAAGTTTAAAAAAAACAGTTTTAGTAGCCATAGCTTATCTAACCTACAATACAAAATTTCAAAGGCCAATTAGGAACAAGAATTATTAGCATGAAGTCGGCTAAAACATTCATTGACTATAACAGAAACAAAACTTTAGTTAAATAAAAGTTAACTTGTTTCATAGATGACTTAAAATTGAATAAACTTTACCAAACCCACCTAAACCATTAAAAATGCTTTGGTAAATGTTTATCACATCGTAAAATCCACATCAGATTATGAGTAAAATCACCAAAGTTTCTGGTCTGTAGCCTACATCTACGGACAAAACGTAGGCCTAATAATTGAATTGAGAATATTAAAGTTTACCACTCTTATAATAACTGTAGTTTACAAAATGTTACAGTTATTTTAATAAACGAAACGTGTAGTTTCAATATTTCCAAATAAAGATGTCACTAACTTAACTAAACTGTTCAATTGGAACTTCAATTTGTTAGATTTAATTAAAACTAACCTACAATTTAACAGCACAATGAGTCTTATTGGTTTCCCACGCATCCACCAGATGTCGTACTATCGCCCGATTCAATGATACCAACAAAACACCTGTTTAATTATTTCCTGTCTATAAAGCATTCAAAAATAGCTTGATTTATTTAAACTTCTCTTGTAAGCTAGATCTATTTCACGTAATTGAGCACATACTGGAATAAGTACTGTATTTCCAATTTTCGCAGGATTTTTAATCACCATACTATTTTTATCGTTCCTTATTCAATTTTAAGGTTATTGTTTATTTGTTGTTGTTGCTGTGTGTATGTTTTGCTTGTTATACTGTACAGTACAATTTTCGAGGGAAAATATGAACTCCGTCTATCGGGGCAAACAGCAGTTGTGTACAATAAATGCCACAATTCCAAAGACGTAATTTATTGAATTGAAAAACTAAACTTTTGACTTTACACTTGCGTATTGAATAAAACAGTTGTATAATAATCTAAACATAATATAATATAAACAGAGAAAATAAATCTAAAATGTCGATAAATAAATAATTGATTATAGGCCTAAATGGCCAGATTTTTAATATGGTTTACATTTGTGATTTGTGTAGCGTATGTTTTGACTATGCTTAAAATATGAGCGGTACAACAAACACACCACAGTAGGTCTACGTACATTTTCAAATTCCACTTTAGAAGCCTATACATTTTTATAATGACTTAGATTTAATTTTGCTCTTAAGATACAAATTGAAAACAAATATAAGATGAAGGAGTAGGCATATAAACTCGATTATGGGAGTGAATTAAAAAATGAAAATATTACATTAATGTTACTTCTCTTATTACACATAAAAAAATAATGTCATCATTGAATTTCTTAATTCTGAAAATACGCCATAACAATTTAGAATCCCCCCCCCAGAAATATGAATCCATCGTGTACGTAAAAAAGTTTATCATTATGCATAGACTTAATTAAATCAGTTATTATATTTAATAAAGAAATTATATCTCCTATTAAATTAAAGTCACGTAGTAAATAATTAACTTACATAAAGATTATCGTAAATTGGTTATCCTTCTACAATTTTAAATATGACATAAGCAACGAAAAAAAAGTCAATAAATTAAAGAAAATTGATTTAATTCGCGAAAGACTTGTTATGTTGTGGTTGGTAATTTACTAGATTAACTAAACGTCACTAGTTATAGGCTATGTATGTGTGTGGTATTCCATTACAGTGGCGTCTTTCATTAAATCAAGTAATCTTGATGACAGTTGTCATCATAAAAGTACGTCTTTATATCTCGGCAATGTTTGCGACTTTTAGTCTGTCTTCTGCATTAACCATTTTAATTTATAAGTAGTTGTCGCATCCACGAGCAGATAGCGCCGCTAGTTAAGCCAATAGTAATATGCTGTCTAATTTTCAGCAATACTAGTTGAGAAGTTAATTTTAGTTTATAATTCAACAATATCAAAACAAGAAGGTTGGAGTGTGGCTTACGAAGGCCAAGTAATTCTTCAATTTATAAAAATATATTTATGTCAAAATGGAAGAATTTAAAAGACGAAGAAGAAAAGGGGGAAAAAACTGTTCTTAAGGATTTACAATAAAAAAAAAACCTAATAGGTAAATATTTTGTTTTGTAACCATTGGAGACGTAGGCGCAGGTAATTAAGGTTGAACCCGATTTTTTTGAGAAGACAAAACTAATTTCAGTGGTGTATTTTTGAACTCGTGAGCCGAAATGAAATCAATGTGGTTTAATTCTTCCCACTGTTGCAAATCGATAAGACTTCTTTCTCTTTTTAGAAAGAAGCTTACCGTATAATAGAAGTTGAAGTTAAAATTCCCCACGTCTTCCTAACACATTTACAATTAATTGTTGAATTTCGAGAACTCCAGTCCAGAAAGTTTTGACAAAGTTGAGATAAGCTATATTATTATAAATGACATTTTAATTATATTATCTATTAATATATTTATCTTAATAATATATTTCGTTAAATAATTATGTGACACCTAAATTTTATGCTCTGCTTTATATATGTTTATACGTTTTCGTTCTGATTCACTGCCTAATTTAAATTAAAAATCAGGTTATTGGCAATCAATAAATTAAAAGAAGACTTTAATAGGCTATCCATAACAAGAACACACTTTAAAAATCCACGTTTTAACGTTTATATCACCATCTTTGGTTGCAATAAAGACAAGTTTTTAATTTATTAACGACAATTAATTATTGTAAATATAATTAGACAAAGCTTAATCCCTTATTTAAATATTAGTTATAAACATACTCGACTTTTGGAAATTATTGTACAACTTTGAGCTGCTTACTTTACACAATCATATCATTTATGTACTTTCATGGTATAGGCATACTTCATATATTTATGAGACATAAGGCATAAAGAATACTTAAAGATTATACAGAATATTTGCTCATTTGTATTTAGCAATCGTATGAACATACAATCTCAACCCCAAAGATAAATGTCAAATGTAAAAACAGCTGTTGTAAAACCATGTGATGGTTTGGTTAAGTTGTTAAACTATAACACACAAGACAAAACATGAGTAGGTTAATCAATTTTTCAATTTAGGCCTACTATTGATTTACTAACCAAGACTTTGAAAATCACCTTAATGAAACTCCGAAAATTGTTGGCCAAATATTTAAAATTAATTATTATGTTGTATTAAATTACCAACTATTTTGTTGTATCTTACTGAAAATGTATTACATAAAAAAGAAATAACATTATCATAATATCATTAAATCGTTCAAGGATGAATTTTGATAGAATGGAATTGTTGATAGAATGGAATTGTTCTAATCTATTATTCTTTATTCTCTCATCTCGTTTCATTCTTATACGAAATGCAAAAAAATTTAAAAAAACAATTTGTAAGGTAATTTACCAACATAAGGAACAGAAAACCAAGAGTTTCAACAAGGACTCTAAGAGAAGGAATATTTGTCCCCTTTATTTACCAAGGATTTTGTAAGGGTCCTTCACAGGCAACAGTCACAGATGTAGGCTTTTGTTCCTACAGATGGAGTACATGTGTGGAAGGACAGTAGCTTAAAGTAGTCTTAACTTTAACCTTAATGAAAGCCAAGTGTTTCCATCTTCCATCTACTCTTCTGATTTGTACTTAACTCATTAAAACTTCAATATACACGCCATTAACTGTATTTATACTGGATTATTAAATGTTAAGCAAATTATCTTATCAATGTTGACATAAAACAACAATATGCTTCAATAAAATCATTTCGTTTTCAAATCACATTTCTTTTTTATATCAAGTTTTTAAAGAGCAATTTGGTGTTTATTCCGACCCTCAAGGGCTCACATTAGCGAGTACGGCCTTGGAAATTCCGAGACTACCTAGCTGGACCTACACATTATTTCACCTTCAGTGGCTCACCGAGTACTACCAATCCTGAGACTACCTAGCTGAACCTACACCTTTTTTCACCCTCAGGGGCTCACCTAGTGAGTACTACCAATCCCGCGACTACCTAGCTGAACCTACACATTTTTTCACCCTCAGGGGCTCACCTAGTGAGTACTACCAATCCTGAGACTACCTAGCTGAACCTACACCTTTTTTCACCCTCAGGGGCTCACCTAGTGAGTACTACCAATCCTGAGACTACCTAGCTGAACCTACACATTTTTTCACCCTCAGGGGCTCACCTAGTGAGTACTACCAATCCTGATACTACCTAGCTGAACCTACACCTTTTTTCACCCTCAGGGGCTCACCTAGTGAGTACTACCAATCCTGAGACTACCTAGCTGAACCTACACCTTTTTTCACCCTCAGGGGCTCACCTAGTGAGTACTACCAATCCTGAGACTACCTAGCTGAACCTACACATTTTTTCACCCTCAGGGGCTCACCTAGTGAGTACTACCAATCCCGCGACTACCTAGCTGGACCTACACATTTTTTCACCCTCAGGGGCTCACCTAGTGAGTACTACCAATCCCGCGACTACCTAGCTGGACCTACACCTTTTTTCACCCTCAGGGGCTCACCTAGTGAGTACTACCAATCCTGAGACTACCTAGCTGAACCTACAACTTTTTTCACCCTCAGGGGCTCACCTAGTGAGTACTACCAATCCTGAGACTACCTAGCTGAACCTACACCTTTTTTCACCCTCAGGGGCTCACCTAGTGAGTACTACCAATCCCGAGACTACCTAGCTGAACCTACACCTTTTTTCACCCTCAGGGGCTCACCTAGTGAGTACTACCAATCCTGAGACTACCTAGCTGAACCTACACCTTTTTTCACCCTCAGGGGCTCACCTAGTGAGTACTACCAATCCCGAGACTACCTAGCTGAACCTACACCTTTTTTCACCCTCAGGGGCTCACCTAGTGAGTACTACCAATCCTGAGACTACTTAGCTGAACCTACACCTTTTTTCACCCTCAGGGGCTCACCTAGTGAGTACTATCAATCCCGCGACTACCTAGCTGGACCTACACCTTTTTTCACCCTCAGGGGCTCACCTAGTGAGTACTACCAATCCTGAGACTACCTAGCTGGACCTACACCTTTTTTCACCCTCAGGGGCTCACCTAGTGAGTACTACCAATCCCGAGACTACCTAGCTGAACCTACACCTTTTTTCACCCTCAGGGGCTCACCTAGTGAGTACTATCAATCCCGCGACTACCTAGCTGGACCTACACATTTTTTCACCCTCAGGGGCTCACCTAGTGAGCACTACCAATCCTGAGACTACCTAGCTGAACCTACACATTTTTTCACCCTCAGGGGCTTACCTAGTGAGTACTACCAATCCCGAGACTACCTAGCTGAACCTACAACTTTTTTCACCCTCAGGGGCTCACCTAGTGAGTACTACCAATCCCGCGACTACCTAGCTGGACCTACACATTTTTTCACCCTCAGGGGCTCACGTAGTGAGTACTACCAATCCTGAGACTACCTAGCTGAACCTACACATTTTTCACCCTCAGGGGCTCACCTAGTGAGTACTACCAATCCCGAGACTACCTAGCTGAACCTACACCTTTTTTCACCCTCAGGGGCTCACCTAGTGAGTACTACCAATCCCGAGACTACCTAGCTGGACCTACACATTTTTTCACCCTCAGGGGCTCACCTAGTGAGTACTACCAATCCTGAGACTACCTAGCTGAACCTACACCTTTTTTCACCCTCAGGGGCTCACCTAGTGAGTACTACCAATCCCGAGACTACCTAGCTGAACCTACACCTTTTTTCACCCTCAGGGGCTCACCTAGTGAGTACTACCAATCCTGAGACTACTTAGCTGAACCTACACCTTTTTTCACCCTCAGGGGCTCACCTAGTGAGTACTATCAATCCCGCGACTACCTAGCTGGACCTACACCTTTTTTCACCCTCAGGGGCTCACCTAGTGAGTACTACCAATCCTGAGACTACCTAGCTGGACCTACACCTTTTTTCACCCTCAGGGGCTCACCTAGTGAGTACTATCAATCCCGCGACTACCTAGCTGGACCTACACATTTTTTCACCCTCAGGGGCTCACCTAGTGAGCACTACCAATCCTGAGACTACCTAGCTGAACCTACACATTTTTTCACCCTCAGGGGCTTACCTAGTGAGTACTACCAATCCCGAGACTACCTAGCTGAACCTACAACTTTTTTCACCCTCAGGGGCTCACCTAGTGAGTACTACCAATCCCGCGACTACCTAGCTGGACCTACACATTTTTTTACCCTCAGGGGCTCACCTAGTGAGTACTACCAATCCTGAGACTACCTAGCTGAACCTACACATTTTTCACCCTCAGGGGCTCACCTAGTGAGTACTACCAATCCCGAGACTACCTAGCTGGACCTACACATTTTTTCACCCTCAGGGGCTCACCTAGTGAGTACTACCAATCCTGAGACTACCTAGCTGAACCTACACCTTTTTTCACCCTCAGGGGCTCACCTAGTGAGTACTACCAATCCCGAGACTACCTAGCTGAACCTACACCTTTTTTCACCCTCAGGGGCTCACCTAGTGAGTACTACCAATCCTGAGACTACTTAGCTGAACCTACACCTTTTTTCACCCTCAGGGGCTCACCTAGTGAGTACTATCAATCCCGCGACTACCTAGCTGGACCTACACCTTTTTTCACCCTCAGGGGCTCACCTAGTGAGTACTACCAATCCTGAGACTACCTAGCTGGACCTACACCTTTTTTCACCCTCAGGGGCTCACCTAGTGAGTACTACCAATCCCGAGACTACCTAGCTGAACCTACACCTTTTTTCACCCTCAGGGGCTCACCTAGTGAGTACTATCAATCCCGCGACTACCTAGCTGGACCTACACATTTTTTCACCCTCAGGGGCTCACCTAGTGAGCACTACCAATCCTGAGACTACCTAGCTGAACCTACACATTTTTTCACCCTCAGGGGCTTACCTAGTGAGTACTACCAATCCCGAGACTACCTAGCTGAACCTACAACTTTTTTCACCCTCAGGGGCTCACCTAGTGAGTACTACCAATCCCGCGACTACCTAGCTGGACCTACACATTTTTTCACCCTCAGGGGCTCACCTAGTGAGTACTACCAATCCTGAGACTACCTAGCTGAACCTACACATTTTTCACCCTCAGGGGCTCACCTAGTGAGTACTACCAATCCCGAGACTACCTAGCTGGACCTACACATTTTTTCACCCTCAGGGGCTCACCTAGTGAGTACTACCAATCCTGAGACTACCTAGCTGAACCTACACATTTTTTCACCTTCAGGGGCTCACCTAGTGAGTACTACCAATCCCGAGACTACCTAGCTGAACCTACACATTTTTTCACCCTCAGGGGCTCACCTAGTGAGTACTACCAATCCTGAGACTACCTAGCTGAACCTACACCTTTTTTCACCCTCAGGGGCTCACCTAGTGAGTACTACCAATCCCGCGACTACCTAGCTGGACCTACACATTTTTTCACCCTCAGGGGCTCACCTAGTGAGTACTACCAATCCTGAGACTACCTAGCTGAACCTACACATTTTTTCACCCTCAGGGGCTTACCTAGTGAGTACTACCAATCCCGAGACTACCTAGCTGAACCTACAACTTTTTTCACCCTCAGGGGCTCACCTAGTGAGTACTACCAATCCCGCGACTACCTAGCTGGACCTACACATTTTTTCACCCTCAGGGGCTCACCTAGTGAGTACTATCAATCCCGAGACTACCTAGCTTAACCTACAACTTTTTTCACCCTCAGGGGCTCACCTAGTGAGTACTACCAATCCCGCGACTACCTAGCTGGACCTACACATTTTTTCACCCTCAGGGGCTCACCTAGTGAGTACTACCAATCCTGAGACTACCTGGCTGAACCTACACATTTTTTCACCCTCAGGGGCTCACCTAGTGAGTACTACCAATCCTGAGACTACCTAGCTGAACCTACACATTTTTTCACCCTCAGGGGCTTACCTAGTGAGTACTACCAATCCTGAGACTACCTAGCTGGACCTACACATTTTTTCACCCTCAGGGGCTTACCTAGTGAGTACTACCAATCCTGAGACTACCTAGCTGAACCTACACATTTTTTCACCCTCAGGGGCTCACCTAGTGAGTACTACCAATCCTGAGACTACCTAGCTGAACCTACACCTTTTTTCACCCTCAGGGGCTTACCTAGTGAGTACTACCAATCCTGAGACTACCTAGCTGGACCTACACACTTTTTCACCCTCAGGGGCTTACCTAGTGAGTACTACCAATCCTGAGACTACCTCGCTGGACCTACACATTTTTTCACCCTCAGTGGCTCACCGAGCACTACCAATCCCGTACTTGCACTAATTTCCGTAGGGAAAACTTTGTCTACGTATAACAACCGCAGTTGAAGTAGTTATTAAAACATGGCCTATAATCAGTAAAGTGTTTGTAGTTTTATTAAAAAAATAAAGGACCATAATTAAATATTGTCCTATATTTGGGACCAATTCATATTTTCATTCTCGCTTTAGGCGATTCTAAACAATATCTAATCAATTCCGTAGTACAAATATCAACACCAAACTGAAAAATGTTGAGCAATCTGACAATCGGTTCTTAAAATAATGGGTGACAAAAATGCCACAGACGGAAAGATATCTTTGAGGCTGAAAACGCAGAGATCCATGATAAACACGACACTAAAATTTAGCAACATTAATAATTTTCTAATCAAGTAGAAAACTAAAAGTTGTGAAAAACTGTAGAATTGAGGTAATGGTCTTCTTCTTTTTAAGCTGACACAGATTTACATCAGAAACAAAACGAAAGAAATGAATAGGCGTACTTTTTGTGATATGCATATTGAACAAGCAGCTGTTGGCACTATTTTGATGTAAGGATATTTTGTCTAGAAAACACAGCTGCCTTGGTACATGCACGTGTCTAAAGAAAAGCACGTGTTCAGCAGGATGTTCTTATCCAACCTTCATCCTTCATTATACTCTGCACATTCGCAACTCGTAACATTTTCACCTCATCACCTAATTGTATTGATCCTTTACAATTACTTCTGTAATACTTGTTCTGAGATCAAGTTTGATTATTAGTATTTATTACAGAATTTTTTTATATTGAGATTATTGTAATCATCGAACCTTTTCCTTGTCGGAAAAAAAAATTAAAACGTGTTGATGACTTAGTATTAAATGACATGACAATTACCATATTGTATTTTTAAAAAGACACTACACTATTAAAGGTTATGTATTTAAAAAAAAGAAAGATAACTTACTCAAACTGATTACTTCTTAACAACTGATTTACGACCAACTGATATAGGCTACTAATTGAGGTTACATAGGCTTGATTTTCTTTTAAATTGTAGCTCTTTAAAAACACTTTGTGGTGCAGAAGGCAGACAATGCACTTTTTGTATGTTTAGAATTTCCCTCAGAAATTATAGTGAGTACTGGTATGAAAATTCTTCTGAGGTACCTAGCTATAGTTACACTTTTATTCATCTAGACTTGGGTTAGATCCTTTAATTTCATATTTTCTATCAAGTATCTCTTGACAAACTCTTACTCTCTTCCGAGCCCGACGTTATTACGAGTATTAGAGGTTAGGGGTCTCTATTTTTTTCTGTTTTTCTTTTTTAATAATCACCACAAGCATTTTCATCGTTAAGTCATACAGACCTATACTATTTTTGTACTCATGTAATCTTTATGGGAAACACATATTTGAAAACATTAATTTCCTAATCTTTGAGCAAAAACCAATCAAATTGCATCTCATTGTAGTACTAGTCCATGAACAAAATTAGGCTATATTTTTGAAACCTTCAAAGTGTAGTTTACAGATTTACTTTCTCGACAATAATAGAAGTCGTACAAGTACAATCTTATTGTTCCCATTTGGTCTTTTATCCTATTTAGGGAGGCAATTTTTCTAAAACAACCTACATTGTTATCATAATTAATGTGTAGGCCTATATTGTGCGCTATAATAGAACTCGTGATGAGTGGCCTACACCTGCAAGGCCTCAAACACAACAAGAAACACGTGTCCTATGTTGGTCTATTACCATGCTTTTAGGCTAAACATACATCACATCCATTAGCTTGCTGAATGTGATCTCATGTCGATGCTGAAATATAGAAACTGTCCGATTGTATGTTGAATGATAGACATTAAACCTTTCGATAACATGGGGAGTAGGCTATAAGTAGCCTAGGCCATTCGAATTGTTTCCTTAATTTATAAAGAACTAAATTAGAAGTTTTCTCAGAAATTATCGAACATTTTTAAGAGGCTATATTATTTTTGCAACTAGATTATTTAATCCATTTGCCTGTAGTAAAATTAACACAATAAACAGAAAAACACTGAAAATAGTTGCAGTTTCAAGACTTCAACTTGGACCAGCTGACGTTCTGTCACTAGGATATTTAGCCTGTCAGAACATTGTGGAATTATTGTCTTTTTCAAATATAATACTCTTTCTGTTGGACTATATTTGACATATTTTTTATTTGTGATCATAACGGACAATTCACATGTAGTAGCAGTAGGCCTAATTGAAAAGTTGATACACTTTAGTTATACTAAATTCATAATCTAGAGTTTTATTTGTTACATTCAAGAAAATTACTGGAGTTGATGAAGTTAAGCGAACGGAAATTAAAATCCTCCCTTTCCTTTCTTTGCTTAACAATATATTGATTCAATGTTGCATAAGAAGCTGTTATAGTCTATTTGTTTTTTAAAGACATTGTATGTTTTATTTGATTTCCCGAAAACGTGTTTGTACTAATTTCTTCAACCTGTGAATTAGCCTACATTAATTCTTGAAAAACATCTATTTCTGATACCTCCTTCCACAAGCTTTTAAATTAAAAATATTCTCTGAATATACGATATTGTTTATATATAAATTTATGAAGTGAATACCTCATTACGCCCGGTAGGCAATTTTTTTGGTGCTGTTAAATCGATGTGATGAAAGGAAAAATCGTCACGAAAATAATAATAACAGTATACGTACAACAACGGTTAAGCTGCGTATTTAAATAATCTACTATTTTTTTGTTTTACGACGTTTTCAGACGAACGTAAATCTACGAAAAGTATTGCACTAACTTTCTCAGACTCCCATACATAGCCAAATTAATAATCAGTGCAAACATATTGCACAAACTTTCTCACATAACCATATATATTAAAAATAAAAATCTAAGAAAAATATTGCACTAACTTTCTCTGACTCCCATACATAGTCGTCAAACTAATAATCAATGCAAAAATATTGCACAAACTTTCTCACATACCTATACGTAATAAAACTAAAAATCTATGAAAAATATTGCACCAACTTTCTCAGACTCCCAAACATAAAAAAACTATTAATTTTAAAATTTGAAATGATACTTCTATTAGCGTGCTTTAGCCTATTATTAATATTTAAAATTTATAGTTAGAATATTCACTTCTGTCTACCGTCCCGCGACGGTAACATTTATAATTTAAAGGCGGCAAACTCTCGATTATAGCCTTATAAAAGAAATATATCAAGTTTATGAAGGTGTATCACAACCTCGCACAAACTCTTATTTTGTAGACGTACAATTCATCTGACAAGTGCGGCTAGTATTGAGGAACAAATCTAGTAAACCCAAAAGCATTTTATTTTAACCCACTCTCTATTATTTCCATTAGAATTCAAAAAGTTGGGAACTGTGTCTTTCTCACCATGCATAGTGTTTTCACTTAATTATTATAAAACGAACACAAAAGCTTATTGCTGGGAGACGGAATGACCTCTGCGAACCTGTATTGTCTTTGTGTGAACTGGGTAAAAGTGTACAGGCGATGTAGCGTGCAAATTAACACTGCTCACATTTGGATAATTGCATAATATTCTTCTTGTCGAGCAAACCTTGGCGTGATCGAAAACGATCTGTCACCTCTGTTCAAATTTCAACATAACCCTGAAATAATTACGGTTGTAGTTTGTGAAACGAAAACAAATAGAGATTAGGTTAGTGTATAAAACGCGTTTGAACCATTCTAAAATTCCAAATTGTTTGAGACAATTTAGGTGAATTGTTATAACCTTTAACTTACGTATCGTCAAATTATAAAATATATTGTAGATATACGATAGACTTAAGTACAGGTTAGGTTAGGTTAGGTGGCTTACTGTAAAACATCAACATTTTTCTGACATTTAAATAGTCCTAAATCGGTTAAAATTTAATAATAAAAATAATCAACAAACATGTTTTTAGGTTCATCGGTTTGTGGTTTTAACACAATTCATAATTGAAAACAGTTTATTTACCATTTTAAAATTCCCACCCTCCTAAGTATGTAATATTTATAATGGGCTATGCACTTTTTGTAACGTTTTAAAATATTTTAATTAATTTCTTAAAATATTTTTAGCGAAGAACTGTAACTCCTTCTAGAATGTGTAGTTTATAATCATTGGTCGTTGTTATAAATCTGAAGAGTAATACAAAACAAATTGATCCCGGCTCCTCAAGAGGTTAGGACTTCAAAAAAGTTTTGAACGGAGCTGTTTCTAAACAACGAGGGAAAAAAAATCGGTAGTAGATCAATGCCTCACCTGTGCGTATTAGTGTAAAAGTGAATTCCCGTTCTTTCTATTCGACATTTGACCACTAAATAATTCATTGGCACATATACTTCTACTAATTGTTCTAAGAATAATAAATGGAACACAGATTCTTATAAAATAATGTATTAATTAATGTATTAAAACGCGTTTCAACGACAAGCTCACCATCGGCAGTGATACATTAGCTACAGAAAAAAAATTACAGGTCACTAATTTCCGTTACCTATTTCATAAAATAACTTAATGAACATTAAACAAGACTAAACCTAACCTAACTTTATTAAATACGGCACTTTAAATAACGCCCAGAAAACAATTGTCCCAAGTTACACTATTATTATTATACAAACAGCAGTGAAACTATAATTGCCTGCCATTATAAAAATAAACTTGAAATAATGACTTAATATTTATCATAGATACTTGTGTGATACATTCACCAATTATTTTACGTTATTTTAAGAACTTCACCCTTTGACCTGTGCTTGATAATTGGTGTCAGTTTGACAAGGAGTACGTAGAACGGATGTTGGATGCAGATGTGATCCAAAGATGCCTTTGTGTTAACAGGCTCAAGAAACAGGGAACACGTGCCCTTCTTCTGCTGAGGGTTACCCATGAAGAAGATCACATTACCCTACCCTTCGACATCCGGTACACCCCGCCGACAAAAGTACAGAACAGGAAACTAACAAAAACACCTCGAAATGGTTTGTTTTGTTTATTATTGCTTAAAGCTCATCTATATTGTTGTTTACGAAGCGAGTAAGTAAACACACGTAATGTTTAAAAGTTTCGTTTCCTCTTTTAAATGAAATGAATCGTATGTTTTCTAATTTGAGAGTTTTAAGTTGATTCATTTGCTTAAATAACCTAAAAAATATAACGTAAATCACAAGTACAAACATCAGCTGAGATAACTTATAATAATAGTGATACAATTTTAAAAGTAAACAGTTTATGGAACAGAATTTTAGGAAGCTTTTATATTATACATACAGAGCTAGGCAAAAGAGTGGATACACCTTGTTATCTTTTTAACGGGTGAACCTATTAAAACCAAACTAAGGACATCCTTTTAAGTAATAAAAATGTACTCTTTTGAGTATAGGCCAACTTTGTCCATGTCCCGAAAATGGGGGATTTTGGGGGGCAGCTAAAGAACCTTCTATGTAAAGCATCTCCAACAATTATCGTATTTTGAAATTTAAATTTGTATAAGTTTTTCAGTTTCTTGCCAAAGTTTAGTATTAACCAAGTTTAGAACTGTTTTCTCGTGTTATTAAAATGAAGCTAAGTAAACGAGTAAACGAGTAATGAGCTAAGTAATGGTGATCGAATCTTATGATGAGGTGAAGAATTTATTTAATGATTCTTTCCCCATCACAACCCTATATCTAAATCAAGTTTTAAAAACTATTATACGTTTTCGAGAGTTTCAAGGACATTCTCAAAGCAGGAAGACAAACAAAGAAAGGACGATGGATATTTTGGATGTGTTATCGAAAATCCAATGTCTCACCGAATTCTACTACTAAAAACTAAAATATGAACATACTCCAATATTGTCTAGTTAAACATCTGTATTCAATTTTTGAAATATACATGGATTTAAATAGGCCTAAAGTAGGCCTTTTTAACAATTTACATCGTTCAATAGTTCCCACAATGAATAACAGTAGACTTAATCATTATTAGTTACACATAGGCTCTTCAGTTTTTTTTTATAAGTGATTCCCCGTTTCCCACGGAATCTGTGACGGGAATGTCCACGTTAGTTACACTTTGTTACAACGCCCATCATTTCTGTTCAGTGTTCTACGTGACCGAGGACGCTACATTCCTCTGATATCGTATCTATCAACTGTTTCAAGCTTTATCTATAAACTTCGCTCATGTTATTTGTTTATCTCTGCTTGCGTACATTCGCAAAGGGCACACACACTCTGCGCAAATGTTCTTTTGTCTAGGTCGCATTCTGAATTCACGAATGCATACAAGTGGTTACGATTGTATGAAAACATTCAGAGATTTGTAATATTTTTATCACCAAGTTTTTGTTTAGAAAGGAACAAGTTTATAGTATTAATCAATATATAAAATTAACCCGAATTTTAATTTGTGTATCCATATGTTATATATGGATGTAGGTTTTAAAGTCCCTTCCCCCATATTGTATGCACATTTCATATCTGATTCAGATTGTTTGTTTAACCAACACCCCCTCCATTGTAATTCAAAAAGGAGTAATGTGTTTGGGATTTTAGGGTATCACTCCAAGATCTAGGAGTCGACTGCAAAAATCTTAAATCAAACGTGATCACGTGACATATCGTTTAACACCGTATTTTAAAACCTATATCCGTTTCGATTCAACCACTGGTTTCAGAAAAAAAAAACTGTGTTAAAACTAATATCGCAAGACCACTTCACGATTTTTAAAGTTGACTCCTACATCTTGGACCTAGATTAATGCCCCTAAAATTTCCAAGCACAAGTTAGTGTTTTTACATGTAGTAAGGGTGGTATTGGTTAAAAAACAATTTGATATAAAATGCGAGAGGGGTGACTTCAAAAACACATTGTAGACTATAGATATTTTACTTATAGAAATTATATTGATCGTAGGGCCTATGGGAACAATGGACCAAATAAATGTCCATCCATTAAAACAAATCTGTCGGTGATTTTCAAAAAGACAGATTTTCAAATTTCAAAAACATTTTATTGAGGATATTATTTTATCCAAAAATCGTACAGAGTCTGAAACTAGCTCAATTTAGACAGCATTAAAAAATTGCATCCATCGATGTAAAACGTGTTTTTTAAGATTACAAATAAAAGAGTTATTACGTACTAAAAAGCAAAATTGTTGAAAACATAACCTCAAAATTTAAAATTATTTACTAAAAAGCAAAATTAATAAAAACATAACCTCAAAAAAAAAATCAACAGTTATAACTCTAAAAATTGGAATTTTATTTTCAAGTTTACATTTAGCGTATGATTAAGTTTTTATTTAGTTCAACGAATTGTTGAATATGATTGAAAGATATGCAATTTCAAAATGGCTGCTGTTTCTAACGGTTTTTTTTAATAGTTCCTTATTATGTAATAGTGCATTTTGTGCAACTGCTGAACTGCATGCTAAGGTCGAAGTCGTCAAAGGAACGGACTTAAATACAAAGAAATTAGTGCTTTATCGTGTTAACGTTCCAACTGTATGGAGAGTATTTTCGTTTTCTGTATCTAGCCTATATTTAATCATCTCATCAACTAGACTATGTTGCCAGTGTAGTTCTCTACTGCATTCATTTAAAGGAATAATAATTAATTAAACTTAAAACCAAGCTCATTATTTCAAAGTTACGATTTTTTAAATCTTAAAATTGTGTAATTATTCATGCTGACCAAACAACAACTGGTTTTTCTTTTAGAGAAACATCAATTTTAGGCCTAAAGGATTTAGTTTTTTCCCACAAATAAATAGCAAAACTCTTCTTTTTGTGACTGCGCAGGTCTAGTTAGGGACAAATGTCAAAGGTCAATAATGCTATGTTTAATTGTGACATTTTTAATAGCCTAGTTTTATTTGCAGCCTGATGGTTAGCTTAGAAGATAAAATGCTACGTTGCATGGAATCAGGTTACACCAGAGCACGTCGTTATCGCGACCATTGCAGTTTCACTTTTTGCAAAGTGTGGATATTTTTTTGAAAACTGAAACTGTTTGTCCAAGAATCTCAGCAGTGTTGATGTTGATGAAGACTAACGTATCCAGCATAGGAATTTAACTTACAAAGTAGACTAACTTAATCTTATCTTAAAACAGATTTTAACTAAATAAACGGCTCAAAAAATGTTAACCTACAAACTCCGGTTGTTTTTATTACATTACAAACTCCTCTATGTTGGTAAAATGATGGTGAGAGGTAGTTTTTCTTGTTTTTTTAGCTCGGATTAGTTCTTGAAATGGCTACCGTTTACTTTTTGGCAGAAATAGATTCTGGACTCAAAAGCTTGTTATACATTTCGTAACATATCCGGTGTAATTATTAACGTAAAATTCACAATTCGATAGGTCGCTATGTTGGGTAGGATAAACTTAGAGACCTCTAGTTTGCGCCATTATTCTTATTTTTAAAAGACCTTTAAAATGAGGTATCACTCAATAGGGGTTGCTATTTAAAATTCTTGACTTTGGCTACCCTAAACTACCCAATTTTGGGGGTAAGGGTTGAAAATTTTGATACTTCAAAAAACTCCTCCTTTGGTTATCTAAACTTTCCCCAAAGCAAATCTGTCTATTTCCATTAATAAAAAAAATAAAAGGGCGGTGGGACTTTTTGGACACATGGTATAAGTAATTGGACAAATTTCTTGTCTTTTATTTTCTAATTGTTACGCGAACCCTTATTTTCAGTATTTCCAGATTTTCCCTGAATTTGCATTTTGAAATGAAATAATCTCTTTGTCTCAAATAAGCTAATTTTATTTGGGTACAGTAGGGTTACACTTGGATCAAACTTGTTAGGGGTGGTGGATGGATCATTTTCGTCTCGCTATTGTGCACAGTACTCTCGGTAACTTTTGAAAGCCTGACATAAGCGAGAGGTGTCAAAAAAAAATACACGGTCATGTAGGTTTAGTTTTAAAAGGAATGTCAATTTTGCCATAGCTTTATACGAAGATTTCCATAGAAAAGTTTATTAACCAAATAAAACTGTTCTGTAACAAGTTTTGCGAAGAACTCTCTACTGTAGATTTAAGAATTGGATCTGTAAAGAATTTTTTAATTTTATTTATTTAGTTACTTTTCTTCTACTACCAACAGTCTAGCTCCAATGCTCAGTTCATTTTCCCCAATACTTTCACGTGATTATTTCAAGGTCATGAACGCTGCTTTCTTTATCATGAATACCTTCCTTTGTTCATTCTTCTTGTTCTAGTTTCCCACCTTCTGGCCTATTTCTTATTTTTGTTTTAACTTTAATTTTAAAATACAGTAAAGGTATTTTAATTATTTTTCATATACGAAATTACACATAGATCCTACTATTAAGACTAACTTGTTTGCAGTGATAAGTATAGATTTATGTAATCATTTATTCTGAAAAATTATTTTGCTACAACCTAACCTTGTAGGGCGCAAATTTCTGTTGTCCATTCTATCGTTTATCACCTTCGCTCATGTTGGATCTATTGAAAACCCGTTTCAAAATTGCCACCATTATTAAATTATCCGACCATTTTTTGCTTGTATTAACGAATAATAAAACCTAGTTATATGCTAAAATTCAATTAAAATTAGGATTACTAGAGCTATTAATTGCTGATTTTGTTAAGGTACGTAAGTAAAACCAAGGATTTCACGCACGCATGTGTCAGTCTAAAGTTGCAACCAGTTAACACACAAAAGACTATAAAATTTCAAACTTGCATTTATATTCTTGAATTATCCTACATATAGGAAAAATATAGCGGTAAATAAAACGGACCTTAGTACATTAGTTCAAGACACATTACAAAATTGTATTGCATTTAAAGTTTGTATTGTATATCCGTTACTTCAAAATTTGAGGTAGACATTGATTACTTTATTTCTTAATATCGGCTCAAAATTACTATCCATTTTCCCCCCGAAATTTTAAGGTTAATCCCCGCATACCCAAGAAAAATATATTGCCATACATCGTTTAATCTATATAAACAAATGATGACTAATGTCAAATAAACTTAAATAACAAACAAAAATTACATTTATAATTTTTTACCTAATAACATTAGGGTTAAATTTATTTGTTCATTGACTTTGTTAGTAAAGTACCTAATAAAAATGTAACAACCCTGTAGCTGAAAATTAATTGACTGACAAAATATTTTCTGCACATAAGAACTTGATAATAATGTCGTTCGTTACGAAAGTAAAATTTTAATTTTTGACTTGAGTCTAAGTTTTAATTGGCCAAAAATTCAAATACACCTAATCTTATAGTAACTTTCAATTCAGCTCATTGTATTTTTTAAAAGTATTTCAACATTCCTTACCATAACAAGCAGTTTTACAAATTTAGTGACCGCTTAATTGTTACAATATCCATAAAATAAATTGAATGGGGGTTAACCAATAAGGTTAACAAAAGATTATCATAATAACATATAATATATTATTTCTGATACGTTCCTATAAGGCTATGTTTTCCCAATTTTAGATTACAACCTACCGCAAAAACATTTCACGCAAATTCCCTTGAATAAAAAAATTTAGTACATTACATAAAAGAAGTGTGTCTGTGTGTGGTATTTGTACAACACCCGAGTTCTGAATGACAAGGTTTCTTAGGCCTAACTAAGAAAATTCCTTCGTTCCAGCCTATGTGGTTTGATAACGACCTTGAATACTTGCTTTAAATTAAAATTTGTTTTATTGTTAAAAAATAAAAACAATAATTCTTGATTGAATGGATGATTATTAGTTGCAGCTATTACGTAATGGCCGCAGTCAAAGTGAAAGCAGACATTGCATCGCGTCCTCTTGTGGTTCAATTGTTTAGTCTGTTCTTATGAATCACATACCAATCCATGAGCACGTCTTTATTCACTCAGCCATGAAAATAGCTTCTGTACGCGAAGAGTATAGCTTCTAATATACTCGGCATAACTGTTTATTATCATAATATTGTTAGAAGAAATAATATCCGATTTAGTAAGTTGTTTAGGACGTTAACATTTCAAGTTTGGTTGATTGGTAACAGCTGATTTTGAGCAACATAGCTTTTAATTGAGGGCATTTTCGTTCATTTTGTTATATGAGTCATTTTCATATCTGACCAAGTTAAAATAAATATGATATTCTATATTTCACTATGATGTATTGATTTTAATACATTCTTCTATTATTCTTAACATTATCTTAATTTCTCCTGACACTAGATTAACTCTCTCATGTAGTTCAAAAACTTTAGTGAGTAGACTATGGGCTTGGCAATTCCGAGGAACCTAGCTTGTTCTATACCTTTTTTCATGTAGTCTTGGGTTAGACTACATGGATAGTACTCCTTCGTCTGTCCTATTGGGTTTCTCAATGGCTAGCGATATTTATTTTATAGACTATTCTTCCTTTATAAGGTGATGATCACTGAAAGTTTTTTCATCTTTAAAATACAACAAAATAGTTATTTGTGCAACTAGTGAGAAAAGTGGCACTTTTTTAAACGAGAGGAAAATGTTAAACGGTATTGCCAACTTCAAAACTCGGCAAACGAAAAATACTCTCAGTGTACATACACTGTCAATCATCTTCATGAATAATTACTTCCTTTTTCAACTTTAAAACGTTGTTTTGTTGTTTATTTATGTTATTTTACATTTAAGAATTAATCTAACCTACATACGGGACATTTCCTGTGTATTATAAATCAATTCAAATAAACTTAACCTAAAATTTCGTTTTGTTCGGTTGCCATTCGGAGTGAGCAAAGTAGTGTGCAAAGTAGTGGGCAAAGTGAAACTGTTGAGAAATCAGCTGTTTTGTAAACTAATTTAAATGAACAAAATGCCACTTTGTCAACAACTGTAGACAAAATTCATTTCAAAGCATAAATAACTTAGAAATGGGTACAAATTGTAACAAAATCTATTTCTGTACTATCACAGAAATGTTTTGAGGAGTGAAAATTATGTTTTTGGAAATTTTTTGATATACTTATATATATATTAAAATCATTGTATATCAAACTGAGCTAAAAATGTGACAAACTCCTCATCCTAGATCCATAAACTAAAATAATTATCCTTAAAAGGATTGTCGCCATGCTTCTCTGTGAAAATATAATGTAAACATTTTTGTGATATCCTTTGCAGTAGGTACCAAACACAAAAAGTCTTGATTGGTAGCCCAAGGGAAACAGGAACCTTGGCCTTTGATGTGCTTCTGGTTATGTAAACAAGTTTTGTATTGGCTATGTTTGCAACTTGGGTCATTAGGAATTGTAAATAATCATTATTATGGCAGTTATGAGTGTTTTACACACCCATAAACTTCTGCTACAAGTGGTCAGTAGGCTTTAATAGTTAGTTAGTTGACTGGGGGAGTGCTTATATCAACTCAATAAATTATAAAATACATTTGTTTGTTTTAGGTTATGTAACGATTTTGTAATAAAGACATATTATAGACAAGTGTGCAGTATAAAAAATAATTTATGACGAGAAAAGTTATTATACAATTAGAGAGGAGGACAGTTTCAGTTGATAGTAATTATTTGAATGATACTTTTATTTTCCCTAATAAAAAGTTGTGTTGAGTCAAAAAAATCAATGTTAACGTTTTTGTAAAAGAGCTTTTTTAAAGTTTCGTGAGTAGGCTAAACAAAAATTAATTTGTTTAGTTATGTCTGTCACAAGTAAACTATTTTAGTAGTCAACAGGCAAATCAGTTTTTATAATTACATTTTGATCATATCTACAGGTTTTTTTTAAACGTTCATAATTACCTGTCAAAAACCAAATAAAAATATTAATTATTGATCTGCTGAGTAGATTGAACAAATAGATAAACAATAAAACAATCTTAGTCCAATTAATTGTTGGTGTTCATCTCCAAAAAAAATGCTGATTCAATGATAATAATGAATTATTATTATAATGTATCTTAAAAATTTTACCCTAAAATTGTAAAATTTTTTCAAAATAAAACTCAGCTATTACAAAATTTAACGGAACATTCTATTTTTTACAATCATATTTTTTACAATCACTCTAACAAGTTTGTTAGAAAGAAAATCTGTAAGTTAAAAAACATTTTCATCTAAGGCTTGCATTTTATTTATTATTTTTTTTGTCTGGATTTTTAGACGAACTCTAGCTAAATTTGTTTTTTTAACTGATCATTCAAATTTATGTATATACAAACATATTTAGATCTTATAAAACCAATATATTTATTATGAAACTGTTTTTTCTTAAATTAAGATAACATGTGAGAAAATTTTAATTAAGGGCTATTTCACAATGGCATCTACACACAAGCTGAAGGCAATTCTACAATGAAAGAGTTATTCATTTCAGTACAAAGCTATAAAGATGATAAGTGTGTGGCTCCAGGCTGGGTTATCTTGACATTTATTTGACAATGGACATACTGTTACTGTCAAGAACAGCAGTTCCTTGTGTTGACTTTATGAGACTAACAAAATTATGAAACAGCAAAACATAATATTCTATTTCTTTGGATTATCGTTCAATTCAATTTATTCTGCAGTATTTATATCAAGACAAGTTTTTTATCAGATAATTTAGAAAGCAATAATTGAGAGAGAACTTATTTTGAGGCAGTGCCGACCATCTTACCCATAAAAAAAGACTGTTAGAAGTAATTTTCTAATCAATAACTGGACCAATGACATTTACCAAAGAATAAATCAATTATATAAAATAAATATGGAAGCCTTGAATGACTCCAGGGATAAGCCTAAAAAAGTTAAAAGCTCCATTACAATCCCACTATAGTTATTGTTTGTCTATCCATAAAAACCATGCATTAGTTTGACAGAAGTCAGAGTTGTTCAAAGACAATATCGAAAACCTCTTAATTTAGTATAAAAATCTGAGTGTTATTATAATGATATTGAATAGTCTTCTTGAAACCTCATTTTTGAACTTTTTCAGATATAAAATAAAGTATGTAATGTATTATATATATATATATATTTTTTTTTTCAGTTTCAGACTACAATAAAAGTGTATGCTCGATGCCTTCGCCCAGATATTGAGTATAAGACTCTCAGCATAACTTTCCAAACAACATGTCGAGAAGTTGTTCAATCACTACTCAATAAATACCGCATGCGTCACAGAGATCCAAATCTTTTTTACCTTACCATGGAAGTTACAGTTAGGAAAGCAGGTAACTAATGGTGTATTTAATCTTTAGTTAAATTCAGTTATTCTAGTAATTTTTTAAAATTTGTATGATTGGTGTTATGTTACTCTAATATAAAATGACCTTTCAAATTGTGTTAAAAATGGTAGTGCATTTTTCTGTGGAGGCCCATGTGTTGTTTTGGTGTTTGAAAAGGGATCATAAAAGTTCAATAATAAATTGTAGATGTTACAAAATTTGTATCATGGTTTGTCTATACAATACAAGACAATTGTAATTTATTCGTAAAACTCTAGAGAACTAGGCACTTAAATACAGAATTTTAAATTATTTGATTTGTTAATTTATTAAGTTTATCAAGAGTTTTGTTAAGGTTAAAAGATTATTTATATCTGTGTAAGGTGTAATTTGCTTACACATAATCTAAATTAAAAAATAGGGGTATATTATGAAGACTAGTTTGTAAGAAAGCACTGAGATAAACATGGTGGGTCATCCTTTGTGCTACTGTGCCTGAAAAAATCTCTTTCAACTTGAAATCTTACTTCCAGTAACCTTTCTTTTAATTTTATACTCATGTAAGGAAGAGAAAATTTTGACAAAAATCCCAGTTTATAATTTGTGTAAAATGGAACATTATGGCAATTGGCTGTTTTGAAGACTTTTGTATTTATAAAGTAGTATTTTGTTTCTCTCTTATCCAAATATAAATATCATTAGTTAATATCAACAATTTAATATTTATATTTTACAACAAATTGCTGCCTATTATAGCAATTTATTTTTATATTTCGTTAAGAAAGTGTTAAATTGCAGACAGTTACATAGATTATTTTGTCATGGTGTTATACACTCTTACATAATCACACTTTGTAAAACATATTTATCAACTAAATTTGTGATTCATATCCCATTTCATGTTGGTATTCTTTCCTGTTTTGTTCTCTTTGCTTCAAGTTCTCTTGGAATGATAAATAATTCCATGACTAATTTAAAGAGACTACCTACTAATGCTGACTTATTATTCTTATTTGCATGAGTGTTATGTTCAGAACTGCTTGCTTCTTATCATATTTCTAATATTTATAAATTGAAACTAATAAATATCAAATTTTAATTACATTCTAATGTTTTTTTTTAAACTCTAAATTTTATTTAAAGAAATTTGTTGTATGGTATAGATATTATGGTCAAATTAATATTAAACAACAGTATTATTATTTATGAATGTAAATTTAAAAAAAAAAAAAAAACAAGTCTAGATATATCTGGGAGTTAAATACAATTAAGACAATTAATTTTCTACTTAACGCTAATAGAGTTAAATTATCACCAGCAGACTTTTGTTTAATATATGTTATATTTATGTTGAAAATTGTTATTCTATTATTAAAATAATTTGAAAATTATTAAATCTACATCTGTACAAAATTTCCAAAGTGAAATTGGAAATTCTTTTTCTTGGTACCTAATAGTGGTAGCCTTAAATGTATTTCCTGCAAATGTATTTATGTTTAGTATAACAGTTTCCTGAACAGGGTTTTTACATTGTTAAATAAATAATTCATACAAATATTTATAATATACACTCCAACACAATATGAAATCATTCCTAAAAATAAAGTCATGATATTAACTGTTCATATCGTAAAAAAAAGCACCTTATTTATAGCTTGAACAATTTAGAGTAATTATCGTAATATGAAAGTAGACAGTAATTAATAAATTAAATTTTATTATCCAGGTGTGAGGACAGTGTTAGTTCTGGACGAAGAAGCCCGACCCGCAGCTTTGCAATCCTGCCATCCTCGAGGAGATTCCAGGTACTATTTGTAACTTGCTTAAATAAACGTGTGATATATAAAAGGATCTTTGTATATATTTGAATATGAAAGATTTACTTCTTTATTTTAATTTCAGGTTTGCGCTACAAACACGGAGAGGTGGTCTTGTGAAGATTTATGACAGTGTTTTAATGCCAGGCGTAAGTATTAATTTAAATAAATTTTAATTATTTCAAATACATTTTTTAGACTTTTTAGCCAATGAAAAAAAAAAAATTTTAGAAGTTAATTAGAAAAAGAAAAAAAAATTGTTGTAAGTCACAGTTGATGTTTCTAATAATTCTTGTTAAATTTGAACTCAGTGTGTTAAATAACATTACAAGTTCCATATAAATCTGGTTGTAAAATTTATTTCAAATGTTGTGTTTTGGGATTTTTTAGAATATGTTGAAGCCGCCAGATATTGATTAATTAAAAAAAATATATATATATATATAGAAATCAAACCATTAACAAAAATGATTCATCGAGTTGTGGCCAACATCTATGTATATCTTCCTCCCATAAAATGGTGGTGATTAAAATGTAATTATCAAATTACCTAACATACTCTACACTGCATGTTGTTGAGTCATTCAAATCACTTGTTATTGAACAAATGTATGACCAGTAATTTTCAGCCACACTCAATTTTTACTCTCATTAACCATTTCCTTCCAAAACTTCCAAACTAAACTTTAAAATTTTTGAACCAGTCAATCAACCTGTTGAATCAACAGTACCAGAAGCATAGACCGAAACGTGTTTATAGGGACTCATAAGTCTAGAATTATAAATTTTTAGCACCATACAATACTCTTTTTACTTCATAATTGTAAATTAAAGCAAGAATAGGATTTATGGCCTTGCCAATAAATTCATAACCTAACGAAATACACAGTAAGTTAATGAAAAATGTATCAATAACTTTTTATATTTTTTGTCACTAAAATAATTAATTACCTTGTTAAATTGGATTGGTTCTCTGGCACCAAAGCTTATTTGAGTTAAACCAAAGGTGATCTACCCTTTTTACTGTTATTAATAAATGTTAAATTTGCAGCTTTATATGCTATTTATAAATTTTATAATACATGTATATAAGGATTTTTTTTTTTTTTTAATAACTTCTACTAAAGTTGTATTCACATATTTGTCTATAAATACATAACATAAGAAATTATGTGATATATTTGCTTGAAAATTAAATCCAGACTACTACAAAGAATCTATTAATAATATATGTTTTGCACTACCAAACTGAAATTTGATTCAAGTGGTACACTATAAAACAAATTACTTTACTGGTTCCAGTAAATGTTATTAATAAGCACTTTTTGTTTTGTTTTTAGTCACAGTATAAGAGTCTTCTAATTTCTGAACGAACTACTGTAGACGACCTTATTCAAATATTGCTGAATTGTTACAATAGCAAAGAATGTGTGGAACAGTTCTCTCTTTATGAAGTAAGATGTTAATTAATATAAGTTATAATGCTAAAATAATTTTACATGTTTATCTTTATTCTTTGTATTATTTTAAACTTTAAGGATTGGCAGGAGTGAATATAAATTTTATTCATAAGCAGTTTTTGTTAAATATATTACTTTGTCATAAGTTATTAGAACTAATTTCATTTTAATGTCAATCCAAATTCTAACATTTTCATCTTGCACTAAATCAAATTAAAGTAAAATTTTTAGATGGTCTCATTTGTATTATTCTAAATAATTTTTAAAAATTATTAATATTATATTGTTTTCATATAAATGTTTAACATTGTTCTTATGAATGAGGAATCCAAGATGGTCGTGCAGAACCCTAGATGACCATACATAATCTACAGTGTTCAAAGTGTTTATTTTAGTGGTAAATCTTTTGTATTTTGGATTCAGATTTTGTATAAAAGTAACTAATTGTTAATATTTTTATAACCAGGTCTGTAAGAGTCAGGAATACCAGCGTAAACTACATCCTGATGACAGTCCACTTCAAGTTCAACAATGCTGGACACCTTCTCAAGAATTTCATTTCCTTATTCGTAGGAATCTGGACTATAGAGCAAGGAGCAAAAATAAGGTTTGTTCACTGTTAATTAAATATTTTGTTAAAATTATTAATAAATTAATATGAAAATGGAATTATATTTTAAATAGATTACAAAAAAAAATTAGTATTCTTTACTTACCTATAAATTTTATTGGTTACCATTCTCTTAAATTTGTCATTGTTTATCAGATGTTAATATCAATACTCACCAATATATATATATATATATATATATATATATATATATATATATATATATATATTTTAATATTTGCAAATAGAAACAATTTGATGAACATTATTTTAAGACCAAAATACGGGGTTATATTAAAATGTTCTCAAAATATGCTTTACTAAAAATCATATTACTCAGGAAATTTAGATATGATTGCAGTTTCTGTTATTCAAATAACTTCAAAACAAAATATTTTCTATGGTGATGTCATAATTATTTAAATAATAGATTTATTAATGTCTTAATTCTACCAAGTATTTTAATGTTCTTAAAAACCTAATGAAAAAAATGTTTATTATCTAAAACAGCAGACATCTTGGACACCAGACATGATGTCAATGCCTTCCTCATCTCGCCAGTCATTTTCACAACCAGAGACCAGTTCATCTTATCCTGATTATGAAAACTATTTCTATATCTGAAAGCAGTCAACTATTGCTGAAGAGGTATGATCAAAATCATCAATGTCCTTTACTTATTTTAAATACAAACTAATATCATCCTAAACATTAATACTGCTACATTACACATTTGTGTTTAAATGTATTTATTTAGAACAATATATTTTTCAAGTAATGATTCTAAATAGGGAAAAAAATCTTATTCTCTAGTATAATATTAAACTTTCACTTTTTTACTTTCTATCATTGTATTTTTCTACGTTGATCTCCAAGGTTACATCTCAACACATTAACAGGGTAGGGTTAAATTAACAAAATTATGTGATTAAAAGATATCAGAATTTTTAGTTATAAACCTAACCTAAAAAAGAGACGTGATATAAGAAGCAAGCAAGCAGGATGAAGCAGTAGCAGAACTCTGATTTTTGAACTATTATATTTTCTTCAATTTGTTAGTTATCATTATACTTAATTTTTAATTTCAAAGATCCAAACTGATCTTAGTGAAATATGAATAAGGCCAAAATTAACCTTGATTACAAGGGGATTCATTTAACGTGCGTGTATTTTCAGAGATTATATTTCATGTTGTGTTAAGTAGTTAGTATCTGCTTCATTTAAAGAGATATTGGCTTTGATACCTAGAGAATGTTGTTAAGTGTTAAACAATAAATTGATGTCAATGTTAATCTTGGAATTATTAATTATTGCTCATTTAAAAAAATATGTTGACATGATTGTTTATTGATTTAAAAATATGCGAATTTTCCCCACTTTTTGTACACATTAATGAAACCTTAATTTTAGTATTTTTTTATATCAGAATACCTAAAAGGTATTTACCCACATTTAGAAAACAGAACTGTTTTCTTATCAATTAAAATAAATTTCGTGTTACTGCTTAACTTAAAAATGAAAGAAAAAAAAAAGGTAGCATAGACAAAATGTTAAGATGTGGTTATGAATGCATACAATAATTTGTACAATACTGTTCTAAAACAATAACACTACACAAATGCCATTCGATTTAGTTTTCTTTATTGTTCTGTAAGACCAATATATTCTTGGTAAAGAACTAGTCATCCAATATACATGCAATATTAACTTAAGCGATAATAAAATAATGATTAATTAGACAAAAAACAGGCAATGAAACAGAAACAGATCAACAATCAGCAGGGCTATAAATTAAAAACATTCTTAATAATAAACAAAAAGTGCAATAACAAATTTTTAATTAATAACCCAAAATACAATGAACTACAGAACATATAAATATACGGAATGTACAAAAGTCCTGCACCGGTTATTAATATTTAATCTTTAAATGACACTGGAAAGTTGAAAACCTGGACTTAAACTATGAATCTAAAGAACTATTCTTACACACCATTAGTGACAGTGTAGGACCAGGGGAGGGGACGTCCCAGAAGGAGTACATAGAAAATCTTAAATGAAAGCATAGGGCGAGTTGTACATCATTTTAAAGGCCATTACTGGCAGAGTTTAATGCTACAAACCGCACTTCAAAAGGTTGATCCAATATATTTGTACAAAGCATTCATATTACATTACAAAAGAATTTAAAACCACACAATAAAAATTTGTTCAAAAACAACACAAATATGCCAAAACAACTCTACAATTTCAATATTATTTATCTTAAAAGAGCTAAGTTTAAACAAATGAACAAAAAAATAAAAAAATATTTTACTGTCATTAAACATATAACTTCAGTTTTGACTCGGCATTGTATGATAAACAAGTAGCTATAATTATTAGCGAATCTTGGTCACTAGAACTAAAATTATGGTGACGGAATCCGATGTGCTAACTGTATAACCCCCAATGAAAAATTGTCTAGCAGGTGTAGAACCATAACATGCGTTAAGTTATTATGAAGGATTTAGTTATTTTATTAATAATAATTATTCATGGGTTGTTATTATGATTTGATTATATTATAAATTTTTAAAGTATGTTATGTTTTGTATACACAGAAATCATATTAAAATTTGTTTTTCTCTAGAAAAAAAGAAAAGATGTATAGAAAACTGAGAATTTCTACATGGAAAACAACTGAACTCCTTTTTATTTATTTCATATGGATAAAAATTATAACCACACAAAATTATAAATTTATTTTTGAAATATAATTTACTAACAAATTAATTTATAATTTATTTTCTTATGATTACAGATTTTAATCTAGTTGAGCTTGGCTGTGAATGAAGAGACAATGACATGCAACTTTTGCCACTACACAACTAATAAAATTGTTTGGACCCACTGTATATTATATAACTAATGGTTTCATTGATTTGATACTTATATGTTTATGTTCCTGCAATGTTCTACTAAAAATAGTAGCTACACAACTTTTATTGGCATTGTTTTAACTGCAATAAGAATAAGTCATGTGCGTGTATGATTTAATTTATAAAAAAATTATCAATGAATAGGTGTCCGTGCAATGTGTTCAACACTAGTAAACAAATGTAATAAATAATTTGTATTTACACAACAGTTATAGGATATTATTTTTGTGGATAGACCTAGTTGCACAAAATACTGTACTTTTAAAATAGTTTACATTACTATGGCAGTGATTTTAAAAATCAGCATGTATAAATCTTTTATATTTATAGCCTATCTTTATATTAAACCAATAAGGATAATTTCATTAATCAAGATCTCGTTTTTAAATAAGATTTTAATCAATTATATATCATTTTTAAAATCTAAGGGATAGATTTGCAGGAAAATATGAATATATTGTTACAGTTTGTAGTTTTTGAGGAAATGTTTATGAAAAATTAAATTTTCCTCTCTTGAAATACAGATGTATACAACTAGAAAAATTCTAAACAACTGATGTGATACAACATACAAATATGGAAACAAGCATTTTTTTAAAAGTTAAAAAATTTGTGTAAGTTCTTGAGACAAACTCTGATTTCTTGCATTTAAATTTGACTGAAATAACTTAATTAATCATTGAATCACTTTAAAAAATTATATGTAGTAACTATATATAACCAAAAAACTGATATATGTAGTACCTAATAGATAAAATAAATCATATACCGGTATTAAATCAAATATAAGCTTTTGACCTAAATCTGTATGAAAAATGTGTACATTTTAAATTATATTTTTGAACAAGTTAAGAAAAATAAAATAAAGAAAAGCTGTTACACAACTAATAGGTCAAGAACACTTCAATGATTACTAGATGTTTGTAAATTATTATTATTTCATATCACTATATTCACAATCACTTCAGATACTATATATTTATCTTTGTATATAGACATAACCTTAATACAGTTGTTCCTTTATTTTTGTTATCATTTTTTCTACTGGCAATTTTAATTATATACAACATAATATCTATTATTAATTAATTGTAGAAAATTTTTTTATATTTTTTTTATGAATGTCCATATTTTGTATTTAAATCATATTTTGCTTTTTGTTGCACAGTTAAAAGTAACTAATTTACTGCTATATTTGTTTTTTATTTGTAAAATTATTTTATATAGGTTATCTAAAGTGCAAAATTAAAGCACTGGTCAGTATCTAAACACTAATAGTCTAAAATATGTTTTGTTAATTAATTGAGGACAACTTTGTTCCTCTTTCATTTATGTTTTGTCATGTGAATAGTTTTAGCTATAAGAATTAGTTATATTTTTGTATAAGTTGTCTTCTTTGAAAATAAAAAAATCACTTTAAGTTAACACATAATGTATATATTGTATAGTTTCTAAGTTTTGCTGATCCCAAAGAATATAATTATGTTTTGTATATTTTAGTTTTAATGTCATATATTTTAACTATTTCTTGTATCTATTTTCAAATTCAAAAATAGTGTAGCTTCTTGGAAAAACACTGAATGAAAATATGACTGAAAATGAACAAGAAATCAAAAATAGTAGTAATATAAATGTATTGTTAGAGTAGATTTATTATTATTCTTCCTTGTAATTAGCCATTTCAAGATTAGTTTTGCATATTTATTTGGCTTTATCCATTTATCTTATTATACATCTAAATACAATGTTACGCAGTATTTTTAATTTTCACAGTTTATGTATACATGTCCTTATCTATTTCTAAGTACAATAATTTTTGAGTTTCGTAATTTAAATTTGGTTTATTTTCATTACAGTATAAAATATGGAATTAATTTATTGTATTTATTTGAAATTAAATATTTCCATTTCATGGTTATACTGACCTTGATTTGTGGAGAAACCATTCCCCCCACCCTTGTTGCTGCTTGTAGGCTATTTAAAACATTTTTGTTAATTAAAACTATTTGATGGATTTACCTTTTTTAAATTTGTAATCATATCTTTTAATTTTAAATTTTAAATTATATTGTGTAATATTCATCATATAATGTTTTTGAAAAAGTACCTAATAAAATTGGTACATAGAGTTAAGTGTATGCAACAAATCAAATTAATTGCAACAAGTTGAATAATTGCATCAAATTATACAATATTATCATTAATCTTAAAATATTTTAAACAATTATAGAGAGACAGTCTCACATTGCACTCTCCATATGATACAGAAAAAACACTACTGCGGGTGTTGTATAACATCTTCACTAAATTTGACAGAAATGCTATTGATGTATATTTATCAGTGAAATAACAATACCAGGACCACCACATTTATTAAAAAGAGAAAGATTTTTCATTTAATCAGTGTTGCCAATTATATGAAATATCCCTTAGCATTATGTACGATTGGTGCACAGTGTGGATAGGGTTTGTTCATCGCACATATACGATTGCCGTACGTAAAATGTTAAATGAAATTTTCTTCTATGTTAGTGACTTATATAAAACTACATATTATGTTTTTTTACAAGTTTTTTTATTGGATTACATTAAGCTAATTTCATTTAATCTTGTATTAAAATAATCCAAAATTTATTTGTTTTTACATAAATCCAAAATGTGTCTTAATTTTAAATTTCTCTTAGTATGTTTTCTGTTTTCATATTATACTTTCTTTAAAAGTTTTAATTTTGTTTAAAGTTACCAATTTGTACATAATATGTAAAAAAATTATTTTATTTTATAATGCTTGAAATGTATTCTATTGATTGATTATTTTAAGTTTAAAGTATGCTGTACTAAATATTACAATGTTTTTTTTTTTTTTTTTTTAACTTGAAGTTATGTATATGTTGTTTGTGTAATATGAAAATCACTATTTTGATGTGCAATATGGGTTGAAATATTGATTTAATATTTAGTTAACTGTAAACAAAATTTTAAGTTTCAATTTTTTTTCATTTGTTTGAGCTAATTAATTTGTATGTTTCGATAATTATACATTTTAAGAAATAAATGTGTAAAACAAATGCAGACTAAAAAGAAAAAAAATTGAAATTACGATTTAACAAATTATGTATTTGTAAAATGTAACTATAGCAAGAAAATGATTGATATTTGCTCTTATATATATATATTTTTTAAATTTAACAAGTTTATAACCTTTTATAGTTGTTTGACAAAGATTTTGTTGTTAGATAAGGTCTCCATTATTTTAATCCGATTTTATCAAATAATATGTTATTTTAATCGAAAATAGCAGAATTCTAGGAAAATACTAGAATGTTCTTTATACTTTACACATTTTGAGAAAATTCTTTATTTAAAAATTTTAGTTTCTCTTTGAAATACTGGAGAAATAATACAGAATGTGTACCTCTGGTTATCAGCTGTTACAATAATTTCATGGTCCACATTAGTACAGGAATAAAACAGCAGATTGACTTTGCACACAATATGCCTAAAAATTGGATTACAAATAGTAAGGAACAACCTACAGCAAAGAACTTATTTTTTAAATTTTGGCTTACATATAGAATGGTAATTTTTACAGAAAACTAAAATATAATAATTGGTTAATATAAAATTTCATTAAGACAATCGGCTGTTTTCGAATCTCTACCTTAAAGAATAATAATCTTTATCTTTAAGTAAATCTGACAATTTAAAATTTATATTAATAAACGAAATTTGATGTTTATAATTTCTACATAATCCATTAATTTATCTTCATATTTTCGTGAGAAAATTGTAAGATTGCAGTGGCTGCATGGATCTAGTTTCGCCTTTGTACTATGGGCCCTTAAAACTGAAAATCTCAAAATAGTTATCATTGCATTAACAGCCATTGTAACCTAAACATTTTATAAAAAGAGCTAGTATTTGAATAATTGTAAATATTGTTGCAGCTGATAATCATGTATTTAAATGTGTATTTTTTACTTAATAATTCTTTTTATATTTTTAAATTTTAATTCATATTATACTGTGTTTATTATGTACTGCTTTGAAAATAATCGATAGTTCAAAATCAAATGATAAAATATTAATTCTAAAACAGGAATCTCTAAGTGTAAGCAAGTTATGAAGTAGTTGGTAAGTTTTACAATATTAATGTAATTAATCAATTGTAGAACACTTGATTTGATGTCAAAGCACATATGATTGTACAGAAGATACCAAAGATGAAATACATTCTTTTATTCAAAAGTTCTTTATATTTAATACACATGTAATTAATTTTGAGTTGTAATAAATATATGTGTGTATATTTGTCCATTCTTTTAATTTAAATGCCTTAGCATTTCTGTACAGGGTTATCGAGAAGATGTTTTCAATTATAATAAATGACATGAACAATAACCAACCAACCTTCTAGATTTCAATTATAAATTGTTTATAAACATTAGGAGTTGTGTTATTCATTGTTCGCATGCATCTATACGATTATTGGTAGTATAATCTGTTTAGAAACTGGATATGAGGATATCTGCAAATACTCAGGTCAACAAAATCATTTTGGAACTAGGCATTCCTAAAGCTACTCAAAAAACATGCTTTATAAATATTTAAGATTGCATCCAGCTTAAACAGCAAGCAAGATCACTCTAAACCCGTTGAATTTGCTGCGACAATGCTGAATGTTAATGGTGTGATGATGAAAGATGTCAACTAAATTTTGGTTTTTTAACCACCCCAATCTAGGGAGCTAAGCAACCAAATGAAATTGTTCTATGTTTATGATTCTGTAAAGATAAACTAGTGGTGCAGAATAATGCTTGATCACGACATAACCTGTTCATGTTTGTTGGAAAATAATTACAGGTATCACTTATTTGCGTATACTTGAACTTTATGTATTTCCATAAATTGATGATATAGAAAAGAAAATGAAATATCATTTTCTTCAGCATTTAGTAAGCTCAAATCATTGTCTGGTGGGAAAATATAGAATTTAGACCATTTAAGAGAGAGAGTCATTGATGCTATAGTGATTATTACATCTAATATGATCGTGCGTATATCGGTGATGATTAACTATCACCTGGGGGCCCCATCTGTTCCCCTGGCTCATATTGAAACTTATTAGATAATATAAAAAATTGATTATTTTTTCCATCTTCTGGTATAAAATTAATAATTTACCTAATCCATAAACTTAGTTATTTTACCTTGAAGTCCTAGCTGTAATTTTACAGGGACACTTTTTTTGATGACCCTGTATATAAAAAAGTAACAGGCCTTACAAAGAGTATAAACAAAAGCATATTTGCATACAGCGGAATGTAATGCAACTCTTAGGTATAATAAAGTTTAATAGAAACAACGAATGAATATTTTGTATACCAATTAGAAATATTAATATATCATTAGACAATTACTTTCTCTGTTACAGACTAAAAAAAATAAATTTGAATTTTTTAGCTTCCTCTTTGTTTATATTAGGCAAACACTAATTTCAATTTACTAGCTATAAAACTTTGGAGATACAGAGTTACATCAAAATCAGTTGATAAAATACCACAAATTTTAGTATCTGTGTGAATGGATGCCTGTAATTGTTTTGTGTACATATAACTTCCAAAATATTTGAGCTATAAATTCCAAATTTAATTACCAGATTTCAGCCTAAATAAGGAGGAACTGACCAAACTTTTGGTTGAAAG
The DNA here is from genome assembly GCA_963513935.1 of Aphrophora alni. NCBI lineage: Eukaryota > Metazoa > Arthropoda > Insecta > Hemiptera > Aphrophoridae > Aphrophora > Aphrophora alni. Next base: position 36,761,310 of record OY740771.1, on the reverse strand, counting down.
AATTTGATTTTTTGTTTCAAGTTACTTTTTAGTAAAAAATAAAACATTTCTTTTGTTATAATTTAGATAAACCTTGTCGCTTAAGAGGTTAAAAGAGATAAATCTTTTGATAGAAAAAATATAGAGAAATTTAAATATCGTAAAGTGGATTTCTATTTATATTTTCATAAGAAATGTAATTAAGTGGACTTTTATAGAAATGTAATGTATCGGAGCTCTCATCCCTAACTATCTGCACAATTATAATGTGTGAATATATCTTAAGTATTATATAATTCAGTACTTAAAATATTAGAATTTGGAATAAAAATTGTGATATTTAAATAAAACTTGACAATTTTCATTTCAGTGCAAAGCTTCAGTAGGATGTCATACTAATAAATAAAACTTTTTATAAATTGAATAAATGTCCTTTTGATGTCATTGTTTCTATCTAGGATAACAAAACATACTATCTTGAATACTTTCATTAAGCTAAGAAGTTCTGCTATTAAACTTTTTTCAGACAGTTTCTCCTGAAACAGTAGTGAATTTTTGAAAGTTTGCTGTTTGGTGACCCCTCATCTCTCTCTATACAGAGGTATAATGAACAAGTACAAAATTGATAATGTTTTTTTCTACAATAATGCTTTACCTACTTTTCTTTAAATCTTCTATGTTACCCGGAAGTATACCAAAAACCTCTGGAAGGAACCACGAACAGACATGCCTCATTTAGGGATTATATAATATAATGCAACAATTCGTAATGGTTTCTAAACAAAATACTGTATGAAACATGTAAGGAATTCCATTAAATTGGAATATTGACACATACTAACGGCAAATATCTGAAACTCTGACCTAGCACTTCAAAATTATCAAAATCTTGACTTTCCATCTTCAAATAATTAAATAGGATTATTTCTGTACATCTTTCACCCATATAATCCATATGAGATCATTTCTAAATTAATTAACCTGTCTGAGAAAAATATAAAACCAACAAGATGGGAGCATTCAAAATAAATCTCTAAGTTTAAAGATTACAGTTTGTAGGCAAAATCCTAGACGGAATCAAATCTGAGAGGAAGGGGGACTAATGAAATTAAATGACTAGAAAACAAAAATTTAATTAAAGAAACGAATGCTACCTGTGATTAAAACAAATTACCTAGCATCTGAATGGTTGTCAAAAATTGTTTATAAATTGCGTAAATAATTCAGGAAAACTCCAAATCAAACACAAGTCATGTCATGAAAATGGCCAATTTCATAATTTGTTTTTATGTTTGCAAGGACCCGCCCACGAAAGGAAACTAGCGCGTGATTGGACAATAAAAATTCCACTGTGATAAAGTTAAATGTCACTGTCTCTGTACATTTACAAATCATGTAAATTAGTTGAGAAGTTATTTGATTATTTGTATTCATAGAAATTCATTATGTAAACTAAATAAATTTGCTATCCACAAAAAAGAAGAAATTATAGTAATAGTAATAAAATATTATTGCATCCCTCATCCAATCAACTTACACTCACACAAACACATAATTTAGAAGGCGGGCGAATTAAATTTCCTAGAGGTTGTTTTGGGGACAATAAAGGGAAATTTTTGGAAGCTTTTACAGGGAAACACCTCCCAAGATCAGGAAGTGTTAATCTGAAATAATCGTTGAATCCAACAATTTAGTAAGAGTAAATATATATAAAGATTGTGCAAAAGTTACTGTTTATTCAAGACCAGTTGATCTACCTTAAATTTGGAAGAAAACAGAAAAAATAATTTCTGCATTAGTGGTGAGATCCAGGGGTGGGCGAACTGGGCGACCGCCCAGGGCGGCAGATTTTTGGGGTCGGCAAATTTCAAAGGGAATACCCATATTATACACAAACATTGAATGAATAGTTCGTATATTTATGCCTATAAAAACATTTTCCTCTCCTTGTTTTTTTCATTAAAAATTCAGTTCGCTTCTTTCCTTCGCCGGATCAACACGTAAGTCATTATAGACTTGTAGATAACTTCTCCAGATTATCTACAATCACAGCAAAAGAGGGTAGAACTTTCAATTAGACTAGAATCGGACAAAACCATAGAAGAAGAAACACAAGAAATTCTAAATTCAAAAACTCGTCATTGAAAAAATAAATGAAATGGCTTATATCGATAATGCAGTTTTTAGCACAATAGTGTCTTCCATTGAGGGGTGATTCTAATACACTTTTTCACCATAACAATGAAAAGCTTGTTATTTTAAAGCTTGTTGAGTTCTTTGGAAAATTTGATTCGGTTTTACAAGAGCACATTAGGTGAACAAGTGGAAATAACAAGCGGCACCACTACTTGGGAAAAGGTATTAAAAACGAAATAATTCAGCTCCTCCATGACCAAATCAAGAACAACATTTTAAACACTTTGTATTAATGTATATATCTGACAAGTATTATAGCATCATTATAGATTGCACACGTGATATTTCTGGGATAGAACAGATGACTATTGTTGTACGTTTTGTCGATTTAGATTCCAGTTCACAAAGTGTTAAAATTGCAGAACATTTTCTTGGATTTGTACCTGTACTGAAAACCAATGGCTTGGGACTCACAAAAGTTATTCTGCAAAAACTTTATGAATTGGGAATACTTTTGGAAAACATGAGAGGGCAAGGGTATGATAATGGGAAATACATGAAAGGGAAGAACTTGGGAGTCCAAAACAGAATTTTGCAAGTGAATCCTCGTGCATTTTTTGTCCCCTGTTCTAGTCATTCACTCAAATTGGTAATAAATGATGCAGCTAAGGCTTCACAGTTGGCAGTTTCTTTCTTTTCATTAGTAACAAAAACTTACTACTTTTCTCAGCTTCTACTCATCTTTGGGCTATTCTGAGAAATCATATTTCTAGTCTAACGTTAAAACCTTTGTCCGAAACAAGATGGGAAAGTAGAATAGATGCAATCACTCCCCTCAGATACCCGATTGAAGAAATTTACAATGCACTTGTAGAAATCACTAAAAATGAAAACACAGATAAAATGGTTGCCCATGAGGCAAGCTGTTTGGCTAACCAAATCGGTGATTTCACTTTTCTTTGCTCTGTGGTAATATGGTATGATATTTTGCTTCACATCAGCGTAGTCAGAAAATCAATGCAGAATATTGATATGGGAGTGTCTCAAGCTGTCAGTTTGCTAGAAAACAAAGAAACCAATTTTAAGCCCCTTAGAAGTGATTTCAAATTCCAGGGCTATTTAACAGAGGCAAAAGAACTTGCTTCAAAGTTAGAAATGGAGACACCTAAAATAGGAGGCACAGAAAGAGGAAAGTGAAAAGACAATTTGGTTATGAAGCTGAAGATGAAAGTAGGGAACTTGATCCGGAGAAACGATATAAAGTTGACTAAGATTTCAAAATTGTAGACACAGCCGATACCGTAGTGCATTAAGTGATATATTTCACCAAATTAAGAGACATGGTGCAATTTTTGAGTTTTTGTAAGACATAAGCAAAATTAAAGACATGACTCCTAGTGATTTATAGGATAAATGTTTGAAACTATGTGATGCTTTAACTTTTGATGAGTCCAAATGAGTCCAAAGTTATATTGATTTAAAAGATAAACTCAAAGTTCTTTCAACAATTGAGAAGCCCTAAAGTTCACCTCTAGAGATTTTGAAAATGATTAGAGAGTATGATTTCGCACCCAATGTTAGTATCGCTTTGAGGGTTTTACTAACCCTGCCAGTTACAGTGGCCATTGGAGGGAGAAGCTTTTCAAAGCTCAAACTGATAAAAACCTATTTAAGATCTGCTATGTCCCAGGAACGTCTGAGTGGTCTAGGGACAATTTCAATTGAACGCAAAATAGCAAAGTCCCTGGATCTAGAAGAATTATTAAAGGTGTTTTCCCATGCCAAGGCAAGAAAATTGCTACTTCATTAAACAGGTATGCTGGATATTTATTATGTTTTACATGCTATACAAGCATTTTAGTCGAATCAGGTCAAAAATATCGACTTTTGGGTTTCGATTGAATAAGATTTTTTTAATGAACATTGTATTAATATTAGTAATAATTTGTACTTTTCTTTTATGGTAGGTGCTATACTTTTAATATGTATACGATTTATTTCTTAAATATGACAAATAAATGGTTTTTTGTCCTACCAAATGTTAAACATGTATGTTTTGTCCTACCAAATGTTTAAACTTGTTTGTTTGTATTGGAACTGAAGGAAGGGAAGAAGACACCGTCACTAACGGGGGGGGGGCAGTCGTCGATCTCGCCCAGGGCAGCAGCAAAATTTCTTAGTTTCTGTTTTACATCACACTCGTTCCGCAATTACTGTTTCATTCGTGGAATCAAACACGCAACGTTGTCACCTTATCATCCTCAACCGATTAACGCGGACAGAAACCTCAAAGCCGCACTTATTGCCTACCATTCCGACAGTCAAACTTTTTGGGACAAGTCACTATCTTGGCTACAGCTAGCCTTTAATTTTGCTACTCACGAGACATTGAAAACATATCCTTTTAAGATCTTGTTTAACTTCATGCCCAACACCCCGCTCAGCCTAAATTGGAATATCGATGATCTTCTTCCCAGGGACAACACCAATCCTCATAATATCTGGCGTAATGCAAAAACAATATTTTGCGAGCCCACCAAAAGTCTGAGCGCGTCTACAACAAGAACCGTAGACCGTATCAATTCAAGATTGGCGATCTAGTATGGTGTAAGATGCACAATCTGAGTTCTGCAATAGACAAAGGGGCCGCTAAGCAGATGCCCAGGTGGTCAGGGCCCTTTTGCATCATTGACTTTTTAACCCCAGTCACAGTTGCGCTATCCTTCCAGCATTCCTGAGACTTCGTAAAAAAGGCACATGTTGAACAACTGAAGCCTCACATAGAGTCAACAGAACCCATCAGTCATTTTTCAAAACTTTACCCTGTTTCAGCTAACTGTGCTAAATGCACTTACCCCACCTGAACCTCTGATACGTATTAAGTTGTGTTTTGTCTGTGCGCAAATTGCACATCATCACTTGTTTATTCAAGTGCACCTGGACTCGACGATTAAACCATGAGGTTGGCCATCTCAAAGGTTATTATATTTCCTTGACATGACATAAATTCCCGGTACCTGAATCTTTTCAAATAGATAGTGTCGTAAGTTATGACATGTCATGTATCTCGTCTATCTCGCAAGATCCGAAGACTGATCACCTTCCGATCCTAGAGACATGACAACAAATAAACCTGCTTTCGAGCATTTTAATTCTTCGTAAAGGACATAGCGAGTCCACTTATTTGTTTTGTATTGTGTAATTTGTTTATTAAAGTTTTACAATTTGGTGGAGGTATATTGACCAGTTGGTTAACTAGGATTAGTTTTTGTGTATTTCCTTTTGAGTATCTTTCGGTAGCTTGGTAACGAAATATGTGGCAGCCCCTCTGGGTGCCTTCGAACTCAACCCCAACTCTGTTTTTCGCGGGGGAAGAGCTGTAGCGTTTATTTATACCCGGTGCATATTTTATTTATAAATCACCTGATTCAAATGAAACCTCAATTTAAAACCGTAACATACACAAGTAGTCCTAGATATGTACATTGGAACACGCCCGAAGGCATTTGCAAGATACAAGGACAACAACTGATCGCCCAGCGAATGCACTTAATGCACCGCATGATTCATCTGATCTGGTCTGTTTTTTTTCTTATGTCTTGAAACACGAACTCCACACACATGATTTTTCCTCGGTGACCATTTAAAATGAAAATTAAAAAAAGGTGCATAATGTGAAATTTAAGAGTGTTTAAGGTTAAGAACAACCTGAATTTAAAAGTTCATGTTTTTCAAAATTTTCTAATGGCTTAAACTTCATAATGCCGTCAGGGCCCATCACAATTTCAGGAATCACCATTCTCTGCTCCAGGTAATCAAAAATTCATTTCATCTTGGTAAGATAAATTTTAATGAAAGAAATTTCTACTCTGAGTTTGCTATCATATATGCTTTGTATTTTGAATTATGCTGTAAGATTTTATTAAGTTTTCTTTTCATTAATTAAAGTCTGTTAAATAATTAGTTTGTTTCAATCTAAAATTTGTTGTAATTCAAATTTATAACAAAAATATTTGGCAATACAACTTAATCTAAATTCCTTTGTAACATAACTCTAAAAATTACTTGAAAAGTGCAAAGCCTAACATAAAAACTAAGTTTTCTGCCTTACTAACCTTTGTCTTTGTGAAGCAGTTATAAACTGGCCCTAGAAAGAACTCAGATAAATCATCTAGAACAACCATCTTTCAGTGAAATTTCAACTTGATCAAAAACTAACTGTACTGTGTGTGTGAAATGTAAAAAAATATATATAGTGTAAGGCAAATCAGACTCATTTAAAAAAAAATTAAATAGGATGGGACATGCTAGCAACTTTCGGATTCATGACCCCAAAGGGGTTAGTTTTCTAAATTTCTCATATTGACTTCAAAACTTTTTTTGCATAATTTTGTTAAATATATAAATTAGTTTTTTTTTTTTATGTTGGCCAACAAAATAACAAAAATACATACATATATATATATATATATATATATATATATATTTCATTTGTATGTCTTTGTATTTGCTGTATTAATTTATTTGTAATGTAATTTTGTTCAAATATCAAAATCATTTGTTAATTATTATCACTTAATAAAACAAAAAAAAAGTATATTTTTGTAATCTTAAATAAAAGGAGGGTCTACTAAATTTTCTTTTCTTTTTGGGGTGGGTTTCTTTTTCATTGTTGTTAAAAATTTATTTTTCTTTAAGGGTTTACAGTAAAACCCCGATTAATCAGAATAATGGTGGCGGGACCGTTCCGGATAACCCATTTTTGCCGGATAATCAAATGTTGGTATTTCAAGGTTAATTTCAGAAAAATACGCATACATCTTGTAGGTTTTCCCAACGTAAGTTTAATAAAAAAACAAATATTTACAAATGTACATTAAAAATGCTATTTCTTAAAGTAATCAACAATCTTTTTCCTCACTTTTTCTTAAATGCGGTTGCGGGCAGCCTTGTCTCGCCATCTTTTTATTAGTAGCAAATCAGCGGGTGTAGAATCATGTGACTGCTCAACGAATTGAAGTGCGATCTAAAAAAAAATACCCATACTGTACTGTACTGTACCTACATATTCTACATTTAAATTATGAATATTAAATAAAACAAACATTATTCAATACAATATGAAAGAATGACTCCTACCTCGAAAGCATTAAAAGCAGCGTCTGCTGCCACTCGGCTGACGTCACATGCAGTCATCGCATCTGTGTCGTCATCTCCATCAACGGATTCTGCTGTTCCTTGCACCATATCGACGATGTCTTGATGACGATGTCTTGACGATGTCATTTTCTTCCATGTTTTTGCATCCTGGCACTTTCGTCAGCATATCTGACAAATTTTCAAAATCTTCGTCCTCCCAACCATCAGTTGACGTTACGCCATCATACAGTTTGTTCCATGCTTTCTGCCAAGTGGTCGATTTTACTTTTTCCCAGGATTGAGCACTCCAATACACCACTTCTTTCATTGTCACAGATTTTAGAGCCTCGGACAAACTTTTTCGGCCACTGTCACTTTCCTGGAGAATGTGTCGCAACAGAAACCCTCTATAATGCCGCTTCAGTGTCTCAATCACTCCCTGGTCCATTGGTTGGATTAGACTAGTGACTTTGGTGGTAGGAATTGAATAATAATGTCACCGTTCTTCAGAAGGTCCGGATGTGTTGAAGCACTGTCAATCAACAAGATTGCTTTTAAAGGCAGACCCTTTTCCTTAAAAAATCGCTTGACTTTTGGCACAAACTGTTTGTGAAACCATTCTCCAAAAAGATCAGATGACATCCATGCATTTTTTAGGATCTGTAGTAAACTGGAAGTGCGTTGGGAGCAATATTTTTTAGTGCCCTAGGCTTGACTGACATTCCTATGCACATTAATGGAAGTCTGAGTGTACCTGATGCGTCTGCTACAGTTAAAAGTGTGATTCTTTCTTTTTGCATTTTATGACTAGAAGCCTCTTTTATGCATGCCAAAGACTTTTTAGGTAACATCTTAAAATTCAACCCAGTTTCATCAGCATTAAAAATTTGGTCCTTTGTGTGGCCTAGCCTTTGATCATGTCTTCAAATTCTGTTTTAAACACATCAACTGCATTTTCATCTGCTGACATTTTTTCGCCACACAAATTCAACTGATGGATCCCGTATCAGGTTTTAAATCTATCAAGCCATCCGTTGCTTGCAGTGAAATCTTTTCCATCGTCTCCAAGCATTTCACTTAAGAGTTTTGCCTTTTCTTGAAGAACAGGGCCAGTTATCGGGACTCCTTCCTCTCTTTGTTGAGTGAACCACAAAAACAATGATTCATGAACTTGTTCGAAATCGGAAGTTTTCATTGTTTTCCGATTAGGACCTGTTGTGGAGTATTTTAAAATCTGTTCCTTATTTTTAACCCAATCAACAATTGTTGATGTACCTACATTGAAGTCTGCTGCTACCTTCCTCAAAATATCTCCGTTTTCTATACGTCTGATGGTTTCCAACTTATCACAAATATTTACTATTACACGTTTTCTCTTCGTAGACATCACAAAAATCGTTCTCCAAATACACTATGTATACACTTTTAAATTCAGCAAATGTCACTACAAAACAACAACAGCAACTGCGTTGTCACCACGTGCAGGTGTGCAAGTTCACGGTACACTGGTTATTTAGTGTGATATGGGAATGCGGAAAATGTAGTATAGGTCAACCCCCCCACCCCCTCGCGGTGGATCAGGTATGTGGTAAAACAACCCCTTATTTCAGTGACCGCCGCGGGCGATCTCTCATGAGTCATACGCCGGGTTTTTCCTCTCTGCTAATGATTATTCGTTTATTTTAGGCCGTTCCGGTTAACCGGGGTTCTGGTTTAACAAGGTCCGGTTAAGCAGGGTTTTACTGTATTAATTCAAATTTCTTTAAGGGAGCATGAACTTTATATATATATATATATATATATATATATTAAAAAAAACTGGGCTGTGATAACCTCCATCAGAGGCATCACCGGCGTCGACCTAATGGTCTTTTGCCGCTATATATATATATATAATCTGATTCTTTTTCAACAATAAATTGACTTGTTATTTGTTAAACGGCTTTGTTATTTCTTGTAAATAGTGAACTCAGGTACCATCAGTTTACAAAAGAAGGTAAGCTCAAAAAACGTCCTAACTTAGAAGTTCCATTACTTGACATGACCATTCATTTTGAGCCCAGTACGTCTTTCCATTTCTGTTAAAATTTTCTTTTCCCGAATGGTACACAGTCTTCAATCTTCTTTAATTCTTTATTCATTAATTCTTCAAGAACACTTAAGAATTTCCCTCTTATAAACACTACTATGTCATCTGCATAACTTTGTGTGTAAAAACCTAATTTACTTAATTCAGTTATTATGGGGTCAACTACCATGTTCCACAGCATCGTTGAGATAATTCCTCCTTGTGGAGTACTGCTCACAGCTATCACATCTAATTTCTCACTGTACTGGGTTGCATGGATTATACTATTTCTTAACATTGATTCTAGGCAACTACTAATAGTGTTTTCTACCCCTCGATTTTTAACTGCTGCTGTGATTGATTGATAACCAGTATTATCTAAGGCCTCTTGTATATCGAGAAAACACACAACACAAACTCTTTGTTATGTATTGATTTCTCGATTCTACTCACCAGTTGATACCTGACTGGTATCCATGTTGGTTACAGTGAAGAGAATTTTAATAAATATTCCATTCTGTAACTGTGTTTATATTATTCTTTCCATTGTTTTAAGTACATAGGAGGATAAACATATTGGTCGAAATGCTTTGGAATTTGTGTAATTTTCCTTTCCTGGTTTCAGTATGAAAACTACTCTACTACACCTCCATGCTATTGGTATATAGCCATAAGCCAAGCTAACCCTGAAGGTTTCACAAAGTAGGAGGAGTGATTCCGGAGCCTTTTGGATTAGGGGAGGAAAGATTCCATCTTCTCCTGGCGATTTAAAGGGATCAAATTTATTTATAGCCTATTTAACCCTAGATACAGTACTAACTTCTCTGACAGTTTTCCAGTCAGAACAAGAGGCTATTATAGAGGTCGTCCTATTCTGATTATGGATTATCCCAGTTTCCATCAATACAATACTATCTGGAAAGTGTGTTTTGAGTAACACTTCTAGTATGTCTTTACCTGTATTGTTAGACCACCTCTAGGTTTTGAAAAACAGATCCAGTTGGATAAATCAGTTCCTTCGCACTGATAATTTTGTATATCCGAGTGACTGCTTTAGTACCAATCTCTTGACAAAAGTTTCTACAAGAAGATCTTTTATATCTTCTTAATAGTGTTATATTCAGTTAAGGATTTATGATAATTGTCTCACTGACCTATTTTCTTAGCTTTATTAAATAATCACCTTATAAATTTCTTTATCTTATCTATATCTCTATTCCACCATTTTGCTTCCCTCCTTGAGGATACAGACTGGATAGGACAGTTATTATTATATGAGTCAATAACAGCCTCTTGTATATTAGCCGGCATAGAATCAATATCATTTATATCTCTGACTCTCTTACTTAGGTAATCTAATCTATAGGTTATTCTTCATGATAAGAGTTCCAGTTAGTTCTTTTGGGATTTCTAAACTTTTGAATTTTATAATCAAAATTTAAGTTCCACATAATATGACAATGGTCAGATGCTGAAATCTCACCCATCTGAAATGTCAGTCAGTTACAAAAGAACTAATATACTCTGTGGAAATTGTAAAGTCAATAACTTCTTTCCTTACTTTGTTTCTAAAAGTAAGTTCATCACCAACATTAACTATCAGTAAACTTTTACTGATAAGAAATTCTAAGAGGGACTCACCTCTAATATTTGTATTACTTGAACCCCATGCTATGAGATGGGAGTTTAATCTCACAAGGAAATACTCCTTCTCTTTCTTACAGAATTTCATCACCTTCTCTAGTTCTTCAGAGGGTAGAGTTCAGTGGCGGCGATAGCGGGCCCGCGAGCCTTGACCGGGATTTTTCGGGAAATTTTACCGGGACTCGGACCCGCGACGGGCCCCCCTATCATAACAATATTTTTATGTGTATTGTCAAGAAATTATTAAAATAAGGTAAAATGTCTTCAGACAGGATTGTGCATCGTGCATCCAAAACGGAATAACCATTATTTTTTAGAGAGCAGTATTTATTATTTAATGTCATGATACGAAGTATGTGTATTGTTTACCATTGGCCGATAAGTAATGCAGCTATCGCTGCGTCGCGCATCACGGTGACTCACCGGCAACAGCCCCCGAAAAGATAAACATCCGGTCCGGAAGTGGAAGATTAAAAATAGCATCAGGTATCAGGTCAACTAATAAACTTTCATATTGGTAACTCGTTAGTTGTAGTCTAATTTCGGAACGGTACGGTCGATTTATTGCATGCGTAAATATTTTTTTAAAGATTATTGCTAGAGGGGGGCCCGATGAACAAAATTGCGGGGGGGACCGCGGGTTCTTATCGCCGCCACTGGTGGAGTTTTCTCTAGAGAAGGTAGATTGAGCTCATGATGATGTCTCTTATACCTTTTCTGGATCTGCAGGTGATCTTCACTGTGATGATATCTCTGGAACAGAAAGCAAGGAAAGGCAGACATCGCAGTTTATTCTTAAGTACAATACAGGTTCACAAGTTATTACATGAACCATTGTATATGACCTTACCTCTTGGATCTCCTAGCCCTCTTATCTTTCCTCCATTTAACCAGGGTTCATGAATAAGGGCTAGGTCTATGTCCTCAGTTAGAAATTGCTGACAGAAGACTCCAGAAGCAGCCTTACTGTGGTGGAGTTTGCACTGGATTATCCTCAGGGGTATTGTCCAATTGCTTTATCTGATGAGATTTCAGTTTTGGTATAACTCATAGGCCTTCCCTGCACCTTATCACATGACCCAAGCAACTGAAGTTGTTTCTGTTTCATTTTCAATAACAATGTCTGAGCATACTATGTTATTAATTTGTTTACTTTGTGAAGAATCCTTAAATGTTCCCATGAGTTTTGACATTTTAAATAGTGGGTATTTACTAAGAAGGGTCGCCTGGTCCTCCATAGGCTCTGTTTGATACACAATTACCCATGTACAATTCATCAATTGGTACAGATTAACCTTAGGATTTCCCTAAGGACACTTGCCACCTGGCATTAGGGAATGTTTATCAACCTTCTGGTCTAGATCCCCTGTATTAAGTTAAAGCATCAGCACATCTTCATGAGTAGATCAGATATTTATCAATGATTTAACAATTTCCAAAAAATAAATGGGAATTAAAGAGACAGAACTGAAAAAAATTTGTGACTTGCTTGGCAGTAAAGAAAAACTGTTATCTTTTTAGATACTTCAACATCGGTTACTTGAAAAAGAAAACTCCAAACACGCAGCAAAAGCTGCAAAATTCTTAGCTAAGATAAATTTTAACTTTGTTTTAGTTAATATCTAAAGAAAGGAAATCTATCTGATTTTTTATAAGGAAAAACTGTAACCTTGCCATACTGTTAGTTTAGCCGAGGCTCCCCAAACCAACAGGAAGTGGGGGATTCAGAAATAGGATTCAAAGATGTTTGGGAGAAAGTGTGGTGATAGCAAAAACAGTTGAGATTGAGATTCTTTTTGATTATTCTTTTCCTCAACATAGAATTAGAAAGTTACCAAAACACCTGGAGAACTATCTATATGATCTACCAAGTTAGGAACGTTGTGAATCCATAATGTTTCAGATTATAAACTAAGTATCTAAAAAGGTTTTACACTTGGTTAATCAAGTACTTGACAGATGATTCTCCAATAACTCAATGTTTTTAAAGGCAAGGAGATTTTAGATCCCAAAAGTAATAACTTTTCATGAGCAGAATCATTGAAACCTTTAAAAATTTATTACAAATGTGACATAAATTCTTTAGATTCAGAATTAAATGATTTTTAAAATCTTATTTCAAGGGATAAGAACTAAAATAAAACTAACCTAGAAAGTTTACTGGAGCTCCTTGAAATACTAGAAAACTTACTTCTTATTACGAGCTTCCAGAGGACTATCTGATGGCTCAATATCTCTTATAAACTTTCTCTGCCAACTTCCAATATCGCTTGTCTGTTAAAATATGTTCAAACTCTGAGTGAGTTGTAGTCATGTATGACTTCAGTTTCTCTCTTGCACAGTTCTTTGAATTCAAAGTGAAGGAGGAAGTGTTCAATGGTTTCCTCTTCTTTGTCAAAAGCCAAACAGTGAGAAGACTCTGTTAACTGAAAACTATTCAGGTAGGTCTGAGTGACAATATCACTAGTTCTTAAACGGGCGGCAAACGTAGTTGAACGTCCAACATCTTGGTACTGTGATCTTTCGGATCGCTCTTCCCAAAAGAAATCGTCCCGATGTACTGTCCCTCCACAATTCCACCTGGGTACTCACAAATTTCCTTTTAATTTCTCGCAGACACTCACTAAGAGATGTCTGTCTCTTGGGGGCATACTGAAGGTTTGTTGCATGATTGGCCAGGCGATCAGCTCTTTCATTGCCAGGAATACCACAATGATGGGATATCCATTGGAAGATGATATTTTTCAGATAGTCTTCCTAAAATGTTATGACGGTAGTGGTATTTTATTGGTTGCTGTTTTTGTATTATTTGAAGAGCTGATCTAGAGCCGGAAAAAATGCAGATATAATTCACAGGGATGGTTTGAATGTAAGGAAGCGCACCACTTATTGTGAGTAGTTCAGCATCGGTACTACAGACAGACCCTGATGGCAGTACAAATTCTGTTTCATCTGTCTGATCATAAAAGGCAGCTTCAGCATTCTCTTTATAACCCTCGACTGATTCATCTGTGGAAATCCAGTGAAATTCATTGTATCGTGTGCCAATATATTATAAGGTCATCTGCAGAAGGAACTCTGGAATTTCTATATCCTTTTTAACAATTCCTAGAATGGTTAGTTCAATATTAATACTGTTAATTAACTATGGAGGAGTGGAGTTCACTATTAGAAAAACTTCTGGTGCACTAAGTATAGATTCTTGCTCCATGTTTGATATGACACTATTGAAGAAGTTGCAAACCAAATTGATTTTTTCTAGACGATGGAGTAGATTGTTCTGTGGAAGAGTCTGGATTTTGAGATGTTTAGTTAAGAAAATCCTTCAGATATATAATTTTAATGGTTCATTTGCTAGTTCAATTTCCATCAACTGAACGCTGATTGTTCTAGGGCATCCCAAACAAATCCTCATAATCACTTCCAACTTCCTGAGATGACATGCAGTAGTAGACGCCCAAACCTCAGATCCATGGGTCATTTTTTATCTAATGAATGTCAGATAAAACTGTCTAAGAGTAACAGTATCTACACCCAAACTCTACTCATTACCACTTTCATAGCATTCATTCTTCCTATGCATTGGCTCTGTACGTAGGCAATATATAGACCCCACAGCAATTTAGAATCCAAAACAATATCAAGAATTTGAAATACCAATACCTAATTAGCATTTAATGGATTTTTCAAATTATTGCAAATAGGAATTCCAACATCAACTTTGTCCTGTGATAGGAGATTTCTTACCTAAGAAGAATATAAATGTATCTCAGAAATACAATGTGTGTTGACCGTATCAGCAACCTTTCTATAATAATTGCAATTGAAAGGCCTTAATCTTTAGTAGTGTTGTGGATGATTTTGCTGTTAATCATAACAGCAGTCTCAAGACTCAATTTGTTTTGAAGAGTGATATCTTTTATTAAAACACTATATAGGCCTATGCGATTATTAGTCACTATATTTTTTATAATATAGTAAATATTTATAATACAGGGTGTTTATAAAAGAACTCCTTGATTTAAAAAAATCATAATTAAAAAATGAAACCAGCAATAAACTTTCGGTTTTCGAACTTGAGTTCAGTATATTATCAAGATTATTTGGCTAATATTCGATCGCAGTTGGCACCCGTGCATGACCCTTGGAGCGAGCGTAGTGGGGGAAGAGCGCCGGCCAGTCACTATTCAACAGTCATGGCTACGCCACAGGAAAAAACTCAATGTGTGATTTGGTTTATTCAATCAAGTTCAGTGATCACAGTTCAGCGTAATTATAAACGTGAATATGGCGGTGTTGCACCTACTAACAAAACTATTCTCAATTGGTATAATCAGTTTCGGGAAACAGGTAGTGTCTTAAAAGGGAAGTCACCGGGTAGGCCTTCAGTCTCTGAACAGAATGTGGAAAAGAGTCGATTTCGCAGTCTTCATTTTGGACAGCATTGAAGAAAATGAGAACTTCCTGGAAAATGTCATGTTTTCTGATGAGGCGACATTTCACGTAAGTGGGTTTGTCAATCGACACAATTGTAGGATTTGGGGGTCAGAGCCACCGCATTAATTCATAGAACATCAGCAAGACTCGCCCAAAGTCAATGTTTGGTGTCAATTGATGCATGATCATAGCGTCGGACCTTTCATCTTCGCAGAGAAGACAATTATTGGGAATATTTATTGTGATATGTTAGAACTATACGTTTTCCCACAAATAGATGATATTGAACAAGAAAAGAGACCAATTTTCTTCCAGCAAGATGGCACACCACCTCACTACAGCCAACTGTGTCCGTGATGAGTTGAACTTGCGTTTTCCTAATAGGTGGATTGGTAGATGTGGGCCACTTGCATGGCCACCAAGGAGCCCAGATCTGACTCCACTAGATTTTTTCCTTTGGGGACATGTAAAAAACATTGTGTATTCCGAGAAGATCCGTGACATTGCTCATCTGAGGGAGAGGATTGTTGAAGCTGTAACATCCGTCACGCCTGATATGCTGCTGAATACCTGGAAAGAAACTGAATATCGTTTAGAAGTGGCCAGGGCAACAAATGGTGCTCATATAGAACTTTATTAGGTATGAAAAAAAAACTTGAGAACATTCTCTTTAATAATATATAGGTTTAATAACTATTAATTTAACTTTACTGTGTACTAATAAAACTTTAAATCAAGGAGTTCTTTTATAAACACCCTGTATAGTGTGGCTCAATCACAATTAACACTGGCCTACCTGTGACTCACCCTTATAAGTGAGATATTGGTGTCACCACTGCCTGTAGGTATTGTGAGGCGGGAGAGAAAACTCCTTGTTACCAGTAGACTACGAGGCCATAGCTATTAAAGAGCAAGAACTTTGGAAGATATCAACTAGAAGTGAAAGATTTACCATCTATGAATCCTCTCCAAATTATACAATTTATGGGAGTTTTAGGATTAGAAAGGATAGGCGTCTGAGAACCAAGAATCTCCAAAATAAAGAAAGAGGGGCATAATAGATCTCTTTAATGGTCATCAGTAAAACCTCTAAGACACAACTCCCTTGACAATTCCTAAGTCGGTACTAAAACCTAACAAAGCTTTTGACTCTACATCAGTCAAGATAAAGGTTATGTTTTTGTTTTCATTTAGACCCACAAAATGGTCTGATGAACATGTTATTTTACCTATACAGGCGGTTTTAACTTAATTTTTTCATAAACAATAAGAGTCTTGCAATCATTAACATTTAGGCCTAAAGCTGTCAGTTATCTAAATGGTAAATATTTCTTTGTGAATGTGTATCAATTTTTCGAAATCTTGAGCCAATCAAAAGATATAGAAATTTGAAGAAAATAAGGACCTAGTAAAATTCACATAGACACTTACTGACAGGTTGAACTACCCCCCCCCCCCACTGCAGAGGAAAGTTCCATACCAAGGGGAAGAGCCAAATCGAAGGTTACAACTGTATTAGTTCAGAATGGAAAATTTTAATTAATCAGAAAGTTAGCTATCACCAAACAAAAAGCAGATATGAAATGAAAAATGTCAAAGGGTTAATACAATAACTCTTCAAAGGAAAACTTGGCAATTTAGACCAAAATTAAGCGAATAAAAAGGAAAAAACCAAAGGGAAATTTCATACAGGGTAGCAGTGCCACACAATAATTTTAAGCTCTGAGAAGATATCTAGAGTTTGAAACAGTTCGTTTAACCACCATCACATATGAAGGTCTTCTCTAGTATAGGCCTACTATAAAATCCTGAGAGATTGTAGAAAATAACCCTGTTTTACAACACCACTGAGGAAGGTCTACTCCAAGAGATTTATTAGTCCAGTCAATGACCATTTTCCCAAGTAATTTGCCCAAGCAGCACCGATTTTCCTAAAAATTTGGATTTGAGTACTAGGCCTACTTACCCTCTACTTCAAAGTTGACCCTGTGCCGGGGGTTGTTTTTTCCCCGGGGGAGGAAAACCCTTCTCGGGGGTGAAAAATATTAAAAAAAGTCCGGGGATGGATAAATTAACTATTTTAAGCAACTTTTGTTCTATAAAGTTTTTTCTAAAAGTCAATTCTTTTCGAGTTATTCACAAGTGAAAGTATCGATTTTTCAACAAAAAACCACGTTTTCATACGGTTTTTCGTAAATAACTTAAAAAATATGCACTTTAAGAAAAAAATTATTAGAATCAAAAATGTAGCTTATAAAAAAACAAAAGGGGGAGAGGGGGAGAGAGGGAGAGTTAGAGAGAGAGAGAGAGCATTGAACCTCATACATCTGCTGACGAACAGTAAGTAATATCAATGACTACATAAATATTATAAGACACGACATAGGATAGGGAAATAGTCTACGCTTTACGGGTGCTGTTCGTCACAAGTTTGACACACAGCTATCAGAAAGCGCTAGCAGCAGGTGCTTGACTGTACGCATCCCACTTGGTTGAGACTGTACAACTGTTGACCTCTCTCTCACAAACCTTCTCACTTACTTCCGTCAGTATAGTCAGTGTTGTCAGTTCGTGCGCTGAGATAAGCGATTCTCGACCTTCCCTCGCATCTCTGGTCCCATATATGGCATCAGTGCGTTTTCTCTTACCCGCCTGAAACATTGTTTGACCGTAGAGCCACCTAGCGCCAGTCACATCAACTTCAGATTCTCTAGCAGAGCGACAGCTCCACACCCTAGCGGGTATTGGTCAACTCAAGAATAAGCGTAGAATATTTAACATGGCCATGTCGTGTCTTATAGTATTTATGTAGTCATTGGTAATATTCACGTTTTCCTGTGAGAGTTTGTACGTTATAAGAAGCCAAAGTGATTCACCAGTTCATTTCCATGGTTGGAAGAAAGACCACGTGTTGTGCTCCGTTTATTACCAAAAAAATTTTTTTTAACTTTACATTGTGTTTATTAATATTGTAAAAAATCACTCCGGCTAGTAGTATTGAGGCAAAATTACCAATAAAACGTTTTGACCATGCAGAAGTTTCCAAAGCTTCCGAATTGGTTGAAAAACACAAAATTAATAATAGAATTTACACTAAAAATGTCGGAAGTGGTTTGAAAACTATAAAAGTTAAAGATTGAACCAACGCTTATCGATAGGCTTAACATTTTATGGATGTACTTGAAGTAATGACTTCGTAGGATGGAACGGATTTATGTCCTTGATGACTGGTTCTCGAATCACCTCGCTGTATCAGCAATAACTTTTTTGCCATTCATCAATGGATCTCCCAGCGATTACAGTATACAGCCTTAAAGTACGTTTCTGCATTAGTATCGAAAGAAGGCATGAAAACATGCATAATTACATTTGACCAACCATTGTACATAAAGGCTCGCAATATTATTGCAGCAATGAATTTTTTATGGAGTTCAAATTGTCGTCTGTCTTGGATGTTTTCACCTACTGATGTCATTCATGGGTTTTATTGGCTACATCATGGCAGAAACCGCAATTAAGGAAATATTCAGTATAATATATGCAGCGGGATCAGTAGAAAAGATTTTAGACAGACACTCGTATGCCTGTGCAGTGAGAGCTCATTTCATTCTCCAGCAAACACTCTCGCTGTTGATAATTGAAGAATTTAAAAAAAAAAATGTCGAATTTCAAGAACTGTTGAAAAATGAAGAAGCTCTTACTCTTGATATGGATATTGACAGGATTCAAAGTAATGAACATTTTCAAAAAAAATTTGCAAGTGGTAGTTTTTATAAGGGTTGATTATCGTCATAGGGGGTGGTTTTAGGGGTTAAAAATTATCAATTCATAATAATTGAACCCTCACAATGTCAACTGATGTTACTTCTTCCGACTACAAGCCCGAAACTGAAAAAAAAAATTGCAAGGGGTAGTTATTATAAGGGTCGATTACCGTCACAGGGGGTGGTTTTTAAGGGTTGAAAATTGTCACTTTATAATAATTGAAACCTCACAATGTCAACTGATGTTACTTCTTTCGATTACAAGCCCGAACGTGCAATTATAATTTAATTATTTTCAAATAGGGTTAGTTTTAACCCCTAAAAAATAAAATCAACCCCCGGTACAGGGTCAACTTTGAAGTAGAGGGTAAGTAGAACTTAAATCCAAATTTTTAGGAAAATCGGTGTTGCTTAGACAAATTACCCAGTATTACCGTTTTTGTCTTCATTGACTAGACTATAAGTTATCTACAATTGGAAAGATTAACTTCAAGAACAGTTTCAGAAGTAATAAATAGTGAGAATTCACTATTCAGTATGGAGATTTAACATGAACATTTTAAAAAGAAATAATGAGGGAATAATAAAATAATTTTGGACAATTTTTGGTTATGAACTTATAAATTTCAATAATTGATAAAGAAATGAAAAAAAATATAAAGAATTGTTAAATGAAACTAATACCATTGATGCGATTAAAATAAAACTAATAAACACTGATTTGAAATTTAATTACTACAACTAAAAATAAAAAGTCAATTACAATAAATTAATTAAAATCTCTTCAGTCCAATGAGTCCAATTCAACTGTAATGTTACAAATTACCTTTATCACATATAGCGTAGGAATCTAGCCTAAGTACTAACTTAAAATTTATTACTCACCCAAAAATATGTAATATACCCGTATAATTAGTTAAGTTATAGGCCTAAAATATTTGAGCCTCATATAAAATGTCTTTATTAGACTATCTTTCAACACAATAATATCGTTTAGGAATATTTGAAAACTAGCCAAAACTAAGAATATTTGAGGTTATACAGAAAGTAAACATAAGTACGAGTTTTTAACCAATAAGATACTATGTATTAATGATAGGATAATATTTTAATCCTCAAAAAAAATATTGGTAAAATTAGCATAGATTTTAGAAAGAACATTACATTTTACTAGAATTAAATCTAAGAAATTGTAGGTTAGATTTGAAATATCGAGTTAGAGACTTCTGTTGTGATTAAACATATGACAATTTAAATATAGCCTCAAACCCATGAGCCAATGTATGATTGCATAAAATATTTAATAAGTTGAAATATAGAAGCAAATCTTTTTTAAATACACTTAGTAAATTCCAGAGTGAAATTTATAAACCATATATTATTTAAATAATACAATACATGTATAGAAAAGTGAACTGTGTTTAATCCTATCTCCACACCAGAAAACAGACGCCAACAAACTACCAATACCAGAAAAGCTAATTGATACATTGAGCGGACCATGTGACCACTGTGGAATTTTCCAACCAATAGGAAGAAAGACATGTTTACGCATTCCAAATTCAAACAAGAACAGACTGGGAAACTTAACCCCTTCATGCGATTCAGTGACACTAAGAACACAGAAGAGGTAACATATGTTAATACGTGCGCGTCCTTTTTTAAAAATCGGTATTTTAAAAATCCTATATCGAAAATTCGTCATCTTCAGATTGGTAATAGACATTTCATTATAAATTATTTGAACTCTATAATTTAATAGTTAAAGACAAAAAATATGTCATCTAATAGACAATTTTTAATGGAAT
Source organism: Aphrophora alni (assembly GCA_963513935.1). Taxonomy (NCBI): domain Eukaryota; kingdom Metazoa; phylum Arthropoda; class Insecta; order Hemiptera; family Aphrophoridae; genus Aphrophora; species Aphrophora alni. Next base: position 36,740,335 of record OY740771.1, on the reverse strand, counting down.
AGAAATAGAACTGAATTTCAATTTTGCTACAAACTTATTGGAACCTAGTTAACATATCTTGATTTTATTGAAATATTTCTTAAAGTAAATTCATAATTGCGAGAGTTCTCCTATCTGAGATTAAATACTTATTGACTTACAGAACTTTAAAATTTGAAGAGCTCATTGTGCTTACCCGAAAATTTTGTTAGCCAAGATAAATTAAATTTCAAAATAATTTAACATGAGCTTAGTCATAAAATAAACTAATAATTAATATTGTATTTAACACGTGAAAGTCTTTGTAACTTTATCAATTTAAATTTGAATGTTTTATTAAATATAATCTCTGTATACAGTAATTTGTTTCTTGATTATTATTTTTTTATTAGTATTATATACAAAAGTGTTTTATACATCCAACATAATTCAAATTAAAAATAATAAGGAAAGGACGATATCGAAGGAGCCACTTTAATACCAACATAATTCAACAACGTGGCAACCGATTTTAACCTCACCAGGGACTTCAGATTTCAACCGGCGTGGATCATCAGTTTGAAGACATCAGTCTGCTGTTCCTTACACTCTGTTCATCTCATCTTATCAGGAGCCGAAGCCAACTATAGATATGTCTCAAAAGGTACTACTATTACAATTATGAATGAATATTCATTTAAAATTCAAAAAATATATAAAATACTAAAATAAAATAAATTTGTTAGGGAATTAAAAGTAAATTTACATTTTAATGCTGCGTCCGAGTGTAAAGTTGAGTCCCGTATACGGACGTCACAATGCAAACACCTGTTAAACGGCGGTACATAATGTAAATTATAACAGTACAAATAACATCTGAGACTAATAAATAAGAAGAAATAAAAATTAGGGTAAAATAAAAAAGCCAAAGCCTCTATCGAATGAATTAGTAAATATACGCCCAGCTGATATTTGTAATCGCGATTAGAAACAAAATTTAACCATTTAAATAACAACTAATTAACTCATAAATTGAATTATTATAAACAATATGAATTTAAAAGTATATCAGTATAATCAAAAATTGCATAATATCCAGAAAAGGTATAAAATACCAGGACTATATACAACAGCGGAAGACGATCGGCACATCAACAAACGATGCAGAGAAGAGATCCCTCCGCAACGAAGCAAAAACCCGCTTAGATGTGAAAATTATTTATTAACATTGTAGCATTCGACATAGCAAGAAGCCAAAAACTCCACCTCCAAAGTTTTTTTATAATTAATAAGTGTTTTTTTAACTTTTTTATACAGTGAATAAAAGTAGTGCAAATACAGAAATTGGTATATTCTGTCTAATAACAGTTAAACGTTTTCTTTTTTTTATCAATTTAAAAGGAACCTTATTAAAGGCCTAGAACTATTAAGTAACCATTATAAGAACTTGAATATTTAAATTTTTTTTTTCAAAATTTAATAAACTTTCACTACAATTTATATATGCGTTTTTAAAAATAAAATAATACAATTATCCCAGCCGAGTGCCTATCCCGAGATTAATTGAACTAATTAAAATATATTTCTAAATATAAATTTACTATATAGCCTAGACTGAGCTAAGCCTAGAGGCATTTGAATTGAACATTTATTTCAATTGTAATTACTAAAGATCAAAGACTAATTAAAAATATTTCAAATATGTTTTTGTATTATAATAATTAATAAATAACTGTTTAAAGTGATATTGTTAACTAATCTCTAGTTTTTCATTTTTAATAATTTTAGACTTAGAATTTTTAAAAAAAATTATTCATAAGTAAAGATTTGTTATAAAATATTGATGGAGTTCCTAATGTTATAGTTTCTTAGCTCAGCTTTATACCGACAGAGACTGCTGTCGCCGTTCAATGTATTAATACAATTTGGCAAAACTGCTTTCAAGAAAGGTTCTTTTCATGACATCTTCTTAACTTTCTTAACCTTTTGTACTGATGAAGTGTAAAAATTTTAACCATTGCGAATTTTTTTTCCGCTTTGCGTTACGATTTTCATTTACAATTTTGTTGCTAAATTATGACTAGTGATTTCATGGAATAGTTATAAACATTTGCTTACTAATCACATTTTCAAAAAATAGAAGTTTCATTCTTTATAAAGAAACTAATGAATAATTAAGACTGCTATAAACTTTTAATATAAAATATAGTATACGTTTGGTTATGACATGGACTAACTACTATGAAATGTATTGTAACTGATAGTTTTATCAATTGTATCGTTTTGTAATATGTAATAACACATTCAGGAAAAAAAAAATTTCGTTTTCTTCTCTATTACGAAACAAAACATAAAACCGTCATGCTCTGTTTATTTACTTGTTTTATAACGTTTTTAGACTCCATACATAGTCAAACTAGTAATCAATGCAGATCTATTGCACAAACTTTCTCAGACTCTATTACATGGTCAACCTAATAATGCAAAAATATTGCACACACTTTCTCACAACCCTTAATAATATCTCTCACCTTTTAAAACAAAAAATATTGCACTTACTTTTTCAGATTCCCATAAATAGTCAAAAAATAATCAATGCAGAAATATTGCACAAACTTTCTCACATAACCATATGTATTAAAAGTAAAAATATACGAAAATTATTGCACTAACTTTCTCAGACTCCCGTGCATAGTCAAACTAATAATCTATGTAAAAATATTGCACTAACTTTCTCAGTCTCCAATACATAGTCAAACTGATAATCAATGCAAAAATATTGCACAATATTTCTCACATACCCTTACATATTAAAAGTAAAAATCTACGAAAAATATTGCACCAACTTTCTCAGATTTTCATACAGTCATAATTAATGCAGAAATATTGCACGAACTGCCTCACATAACCATACATATTACAACTAAATATCTACGAAAAATATTGCACTAACTTTCTCAGTCTCCAATACATAGTCAAACTGATAATCAATGCAAAAATATTGCACAATATTTCTCACATACCCTTACATATTAAAAGTAAAAATCTACGAAAAATATTGCACCAACTTTCTCAGATTTTCATACAGTCATAATTAATGCAGAAATATTGCACCAACTGCCTCACATAACCATACATATTACAACTAAATATCTACGAAAAATATTGCACTAACTTTCTCAGACTCCCGTGCATAGTCAAACTAATAATCTATGTAAAAATATTGCACTAACTTTCTCAGTCTCCAATACATAGTCAAACTGATAATCAATGCAAAAATATTGCACAATATTTCTCACATACCCTTACATATTAAAAGTAAAAATCTACGAAAAATATTGCACCAACTTTCTCAGATTTTCATACAGTCATAATTAATGCAGAAATATTGCACGAACTGCCTCACATAACCATACATATTACAACTAAATATCTACGAAAAATATTGCACTAACTTTCTCAGACTCCCATACATACTCAAACTATTAATTTTTTTATTTTGAAGCGAAAACGTCTATTAGCCTGCTTGGTACAGGAGTAAACCTATGATTCGCGTCAACAAAAATCATCACACACTATGAAAACCTCAAAAATATTATAAACTACAACTAATGCTGAAATCTGACTAGCTATATCATGCAATAGTTACAATAAAATTATAAGCGTGGTAGTGATAATAGTAATTTGATTTTTGTTCCTATTTTGTATGATAGGCTATATATTTTTCAAAAATGGTATTTTACAAGTTTTTCCTCTATTACAAAATTAAGCGGAAATATAATTTTGTTATAAAATAACTACGACTATATGCTTGGTAATGATTAATACAAACTTTGTTGTTTATACCATTTTTGTATGTTCACATATTTTCAAAAAAGGATTATTGTATAATTTTTTTCATTTAATTCGAATCTAAAGCTGAAAGTTGAAATTTGACTTTACGTCAATAGTTACAATCATAAGATAAGTAATGAAAAACAAGTTTGTTTTTTTATAGCTTTTTCGTGTTAATTTTTTAATTAAAAAAAATATATATATCGATTTTACAATTGGTACTCTCCATTCGAAAGTCAATCTAAAATTTGAACGGCTAAGTTAAGGAATAGTTAAAATCATATGTCCAGTAATTATTGACAATTTTGTCCTTCATACACTTTTTGGATGTTTTTTCCCCCCTAAATATAAATTTTACAAGTTTTCCCCTCTACTACAAATGTAAAGTTGCTAAATATATGTTTAAATTGGTAGTTTTATTACTGTGATTTTCCCAAAGTAGATAATGCTTCAATGGAACTGCGCCATATTTTCTCACAAGGCAGAAGAACAATGAAAATTTGATTGGGACAAAACTTAAAAAGATTCACAATATGAACTGTGTAGAAAGAATGTACAAACTTATTCACATTCCCATCCATCAAACCAAATACTGACCAAACAAATCTATTTGTTGCCAGAATAATCAGTTGGGTGGATTTACGAAAGGTTCAGCAGTTTGGATAAAATCGTGAATTAACTTACTGTACTATTGAGCATTAAATGTGTCGAAGTTTAGTAAAATAGTAGCACTACACAATGAATGTTTTGTAATGTAAAATATAATTTATTATGATATTATCATATAATTTACTCTAATGTATACTTTAGTCATAATTTTGATAAATTCCTACTAATCCAAACTGAACTTACTACTACTTAGTTGTTCAACTAAAGAGTCTATTATTATTTTATTTACAACACCATCACTTGACTGTGGTCATTGACAATAACTACAAAAATACCGCAAAGAGTACAAGCCAATTATTTTAGGGTTGGCACTGTTATATAGGCCTTGTTTTTGAACAGATTTGGTTAATTTTAAGTGATTGTTTTATATATGTATTAAAGTATACAAAAAATTATTCAAGTAAAAATATTGCATATAAACAAAAAAGCTACTGGTAAAATAAAATAAAATGTTCGGTTTATTTGATTATTTTATATACAATAACAGCTGTTATGTTAATTAGAAAAATAGCTGTAAGTTTGTTATTGTGCATTGATGAGTATATTGTTGAGATGCAATAATTAGTTGACTACTTTTTGTTGTTTTAACCATGGCTTTTTAATAGAGCATAACGTAACGTGTTGTTTATGAACAATCACATTTAATGATGATCTTAAAGCAAGTAGACAATTCCAAGCTAAGTACCGAGATATTGAACCACCATTACTCATGTCAATACCAAAGTGGGCAACATTACTACTATAAACTGGAAATACAGTCAACAATCTGACGTGGATATGGAAGAAAATATTTGTGTTGCCTTGTTAAAATATTCCACTAAATAAAGTTTGACTATAAAAGTGGCATTAAACATGGTGTGACCAAATTTACGGTTCATAGAATCATTGAAACAGATGAATTGTAATTTTACAAATCACACTGACCGTGATCTTCTTGATGACTTATGCAGAATAGTCTAGTATAAATAGATAATTGCCCCAAAACTGTTTTTTTTTAATAAGATATTTTGTTTTCATGAAATAATAGCCCCCCAAAAAACAGTTTTGGGGCTATTAGATTATTTTATTGTCTATTTATACTAGACTATTCTGAGCATTAAAACACATTCCGTTTACATATTAATGCACAAATAAATTAACTACTTTGAATTGTTCAAATAAACAGTATATAGTAAACATAACTATAAATTCGTTGATAGTAGATATCCTAGTCTAAGTTGGCAATGTGGTCACTACAATGCCGTTTTAATTCACTCAAGTGGTTAAATTTATTCAGGGGTTCTTATTGGTTCATTGTCCTTATCTAAGTTTGATATCGAGGAAAAATAACACATTTTAACACCTTTATCAAAACACTGGTTTCCGAGACCAGGAGGAAATTTCTTTTTTGTAGGCTTGCCAGCCTGCTTGATCTATTCTACCCCCTTTCACTAAAACCATGTTTTCATTTAGTTTGGGTGTAGTGTACCATTCAAGATTGTTCTGTATATTACCCAATAGGGAATGTGCAAAGATAAACCAAAAATCATTGATATTTTGTATGTCTCTTTAGTTTTACATTTTCCGTACAATTCTTACCAATGTATTCTCATTTATTTATTACTTAGTACTCAACTGTACATTAATGTATGTTTATAATTCTTACTTTCACCAAAAACACATATTTTTCTAATAATATATATATATATATATATATATATATATATATATATATATATTGTTTTCAAACCCAAAGGAATATTTGTATATGGTTTTGTCATGGGATTGTTGATCAAAAAGAAAATATTAACAAAGAAATTTACATGGGTCTCAAAGGTCCTTGTTTAAAGTGTTATAGGTAGTAGTTATGTTTTAATTCAGGTGTTAATCTTTTAGAAAAACATGTGAATATTGGACATTATTAGAAAAATATAATATTTTTTGTGTAAAAATATATAATAACAATAAAATATATATAATACAAATATAATACTAAATATCAAGTCATGTTGAAGCTTATAAAAGGAATTCAATAATTTATAAATTCATCATTTCATTATTCTTCAAGTGATTTAGACCTGCTAGATTACATTTTATTCAAAATAGGTACATTATAACCATAGTCAGTCTACAATGAAAAACACTTATGGATTAAAATAGACTACAAAACATGTATTAATATAAAATTCAGGCCAAATAAAATCAAAACATTTTCAACAAATTGTTAATACCTAATATGCACAAGGAAAACATTTTGAACATTTATTGTAAAACTCTGAGGTAGGAAACCTTAAATTTTTGATTTTCCTGTACATGGAAAATTATTTTTACACCTGATGTTTATTAATTTATGCCCTAGACTTTCAATTGATATGTTAGTTTGTTACAGAAATTCATTAAAACATATGTTATTAGATAATAAAAAATAAACTAAAGTAATATTTGATTCTAATAATTGTGTAATTAAGAAATATGTAGACTTACTTTTAGAACACTATGTACCAGATATATAATTTCCAATATATCTTGGCTTACTTTATATCACAATAACCAATAATAAATCATTATTAACTCATACCGTACCTCCAAAGTACGTTTACGTTTAACTCGGTTGTAATTAAAACTAAATTAAAAATTCTTTTAAATATCTTAAATTGACCTATTAGAATACATAAAAATAATAACAGTGTTACATTTAAAAAAGTTGAAGAAATATAATATATTGTTAATATTTGGAACACTGTATAACTAATAAAGATTTGTACCACCATGTAGGTTAAGAGCTTTAATGAGAGGTCAAACATCAAGTAATTCTTCAAATATGAAGCCCGTTCCACACTTTTCTAACACACCATGTATATATATATATTTAAAATTTTGTATTTATACACTATATAGAGAACACTTGTGATTTAGGTTAGAGATATTAAAAATAAGTTATATAAGAAGGGGAGGGAATCACTCAATCCATCACAAAAACAATTTTCAGTTTTGTAAGTCTAGAGAATAGTCTACTAAATTACAATCTAAGACCAAAATATAAATCAAAATGTAAGATAATTAGTCTATTATTCAAAGATCATTTAAATCCTGTTATTTGTTAATAACTACATTTAATTTTGATAAAATCTTTAAACTTTTATAATGTTCGATAATTTTAGGGTCTGTAGGAAGCGTGACCTATAAAAAAAAAATAAAAAATTTGAATTACAAATTAAATTGCAGTGTGAATTCATATATTATAGTTTTTGTATGACAAATACAAATTAATTTAACCACACAATGAGAAATATATAACGTAGCCTATAAGTTTTGAAATCAGCTTTTATGAGTTGTGAGACAATAATTCATTAGTCATTAAATTTCTATGATATATCTTTATTAGGGTCCATATGTAAAATCAAGGACCCTTATAAATTTCACACACTGGTCTGTCTGTATGTTGTAATCAGTCTATACAGACAAGACAATAAATCCTATATATTTCAAACTTTCCAGTCGTATTTTCTGTATTGTCCTAAATATAAGAACAAAATAGCGGTAAAAAAAAGAAAAAAAAAACCTTGGAGTAGTTAAGGGGTAAAAACTATTGAGTTGAAAAATGATATTTTTTGAAATATTATGTTGTGGGGTATCAAAAAAAAATAGACGTTATTTTGATTACGAATATGTATGTTTATTTTACATAAACATAAACAAGAAATTAACATGTTGGCTCTAGACCGCTTAAAGGACTTCGACTTTATAAAAATAACTGTCCCTATATAACTACAGACCCTATCAGGCACATGTTTGATTCCTTTTATTCTTTGTACCAGGTGTTAAAAAAGTACCGGGATTGCTAACGAATTTTTAAACGTTAAAAGGTAGAAAGATCAAATTTTAGAAATATTTTTGGAGTAAAAACACTATATTTTGTTGTTACAAGGTAAATTTAATTCCACCTTAAAATGGGGTTTTGACGGAAAATTTGTAATTTTAAAATGTGAAGCCCCATCGAGTAATACCTCAATTTAAAGGTCTTGTTTTAATAGAATATAATCACACAAACTAAAGGTTGCTATTTTACTCTAATAAAAAATGGCGGCCAATCAGATATTTAAAAAATCAAATTTATGTATGAAGAAAATCATAAGGAGACAAAATTGTAATAGCAACAACTTTGCTGTTATTTTATTAAAGTTTGACCAAGAAGTCAAAATTTATTTTTTCAGAGTTCAAATTTTAAAGTATAATACCAAATTAAAATATTTGACCAGTCACCATTTTGAATTGGAATAAAACAGCAATTTCTAGTAGGGCAGTTATTTCTATTAAATAAGATTTTTAAATTGATGTATTACTCAATGAAAATTTGAAATATTAGAAAACCTTGAGTTGCTCCCCCCCCCCCAAACAACCCCATTTTGGCGTGGATTTAAATTTACCTTATAACGAAAAAAAAAAAGAAGTTATTTTTACATCAAAAAATTTCTAAAAATTGTCCCAGGATTTTTTGACACCTGTTATATAAGTATTACTGCAAGTAATTTAAATCACACTACAAGTAAACAAACACTAGAATGAAACCAGAATGGTGGAAGCAGACCGCTGAGCCACTATGACTTTAGTATAACAGACTACTGTATTTGTTTTGTGAATAAGAAAAAGAAAAATTTAAAAAAGATTAATGAAAACTGAACTCGTCAAAACTTAAGTGTATTCCCTATTATTTCATGCAAAATAATTGGTAAAAATTAAATGTAAGGAACAAACATTAAATATCTAGGATGATGAGGTCTAAAATTTGATATCAGCAAAGACTACTTAAAAAAATTATAAGTTACAAGTTATTTTTGTGTAGCCTAAGTACAGTTTATTTGAAACTATATTGCCTTAGTTTTATTACCTTGTATAAGTTTAAGAAGCAATGAAATAATTGAATTGATATAATAACTTTATAATTACAGAAACTTTGATAATTGCTTTTTACAGAAACTTTATGAAGTTGTTGCAATGTTGCAATCTGATGTTTATTAGTATTTAACCTTTCACTTAAAATATCTATTTTAATATTAAAATGAGATGAAACAAAAAATGAATGAAATGACCTTATATTCAAAGAACAATTTTCTTATAAATCATCTTCTATACTTTAGTAAATTTATTAAATGACATACGTGAAGATTGTGTGAAAGTTCTTGATTTACTTCTTTGTTGGGAATTTGTAACTTTAGATAAGTTGTTAGCATTTTTTCTCCTATTACATTTATTATGGTAAAATATCCACAATTATACAAAAATTGTAAAAACAAATCTATATTTTCTTTACTAACTGTAGATGCATTTTTTTCAGACGGTAAAGGTGAGTTTGTTAAATTTTTTAAACAAAGAATCTGTTCTACTTTTGTTTTTCTAATTTGTTCAACTACAACTGGCTTACCATTTAAAACTTTTTCAATTATTGCTTGAATTTCTTTATTTAAAAATATATATTTAAAATTAATATTATCTGTTTCAGACCAGTAACTTTTCAAGGTATTTAAATTTAAATAATTTATAATTGATGAAACTCTACAAATGTAGTCATCTTTCCCTAAAACTTTATATCCGTACCAACTTTCAACTTCTTCAAGTGAATGTGACATGTTAAATTTCTTTAAAAGTTTCTCTACTTCCCTTTCTTTAAACCCATAAAAATCAACAAAATTATGATTATATAAGAATGGAAAGTGTTCAATATTACTACTTGATAGTACTTTTGCCAAATGTGTGCAAGCATTAATTAATGCCCGATCCACATGAGGGTTATTTTCCAATAAAAGAGATGTTAACTTTTTAATAAATTTAACAGTTTTTCCAACTTCCAAATCAGAATCAAATACTACATCAAAAATGAGAGAATCAAACTCATCTAATAACACAAATACTTTTATATTGAAATGTTTGTGCAAAACTCCAGATAAAAATGTTAAACCGTATTGAATTTCTGTTTTGGATAAGTTTTTATGCTTCTCAGCATCCCAATATTTAATAAATGATTTTTTATAAAATTTTCCAGGAGTATTTTCATTATCAGCCAACCATAATTCTGTACAATTCAGTAGATAACCATGATGTTGATATATGTCATGTAAAACCGTCCTTAACGATTCTAAAACTTCTTCAAAAGTGTGCCCCTTCACTATCTTAAAATCAATGTAAATAACTGGAAGCCTTCCACAATGTTTGTAAAAAAACTGTTTATCTTGATAAACATTTAAATTATGTTTTTTAAATAATTTAAAATTGGTTGTTAGCTCTGTTTGAGATTTTTCAACCAGGTGTCCAACACTATCTTCTTCTATGTTTATTATTGAATGACCATGTTTGTCCACCACAATTTCTAAAAAGGTTTTTAACATATCCATATTCGTAGACTTTCCAAATTTTTTTGGTGCAGTAATCAGTATAAAATTATGTTTGAAAACTTCCTTAATGAACAATGTTTTATCAACAAAAGCAGTAGTTTCCACAATTTTTGAAAAATCTGAGTGTCCTAAAAGAAATGCTAGCTCCGTATTATTTTCCTATAAGTATAAAAAAAAAACACCTGTTAGTTATACACTCAAATATATCCAGCCATAGTAGTAGGAAATGGAAAGACTTGGGGCAGGAGTCCAGGGTGAGCAAGGTTCTAGGAATGTGTCTGATGTAATGGACATGTCCTCCCTTCTACTTGGTTCCCTAACTTGACTTGACGGTACAACCCATTCAAAGAAAACTAGGTACACAAATTACTGCTTAGCTACATATAATTCCCAAAGATACAATTTTGTGACAGACTCCATCTCATTTATCTTATGATTTTGCCTACTTGCTCACAATATTTATTTATAAAAAGTTCTAAAAACCATCAAAATATAAAGTTGTGTAAAAAAGTAAGTTTATGTAATGGTAAACTGCAAAAAGATTTTACATAATAAAAGTAATGACAAAAATATTCAAAACGAGGAAAATTAATATTATTGAGTTAGGTTGTTGAATTTATTATTACAGTTTTTCTCTTTTTGTCGAAACCAATTAATTAACAATTCTACGTTACTTAGTGCACATACAAATTGACTGTGAATATTATGATGAAAACAAGAATTGACTGATATGTTCGACTTCAAATCCCCAAGTGGAGAGCATTCTAAGTCTTCCAAATCTATAACCTCTGTTTTAAATATTTTTAAAAAATTTACATATTTCTCTTCCTTTTATGCAGTTAGTTTTAAAACTTACACTGATAACTTTAAACTCTTCAATAAATGAATTATAACTTATTATTGTGATTATAATAATTAATAATAAGTATTAAGTAACACAATTAATTATTCTCGTACCCTATTGTTTAAATCGGGTTTGATACCTGGAGCTGGACAAACACTCTCATAATCCTGAGTTACCCTAATTGAATGTACTCTTGGGTTAGTAATATGATTGCTATGATGACGTATGTTGGGTTTGTGTAAGTACCATGATGGTGGTTGCTGGATGTACACTCTTTGGGTGATTACCATGATGGTTAGGTCGGATCCTATCTGACCAAGTTCGGTTGGATGAGTACCATGATGGCAGGTCCACCTTGGTTTTGGGTTGGGTAAGTATTTGGCAATCCTGAGATGGAATTGCTGGATGAACACTTTTTTGAGTTGGTTAAGTACTAAAATGGTTAGGAAAATGGGGTGGTGGGAGGGGCTTTTGGGGAAAGGTGGTGATGGGGGGTTTTGGAAAAGGGTGGTAGGAGGATTTTTCAGGGCAGGGGGAAGGGGGTGAAAATGGGGTGTAAATAGGGTCAACATTTTGAGGGAGGGGGTGGGCAGGTACATGGAACCTTGTTTCCCAGCTCCTGCCCCATTCTCTCCATTTCCTACTACTATCTATGTCCATTGCAAACAACAAACTTTCTGCTATCACAAAAATGAAATAATTGTATTTTAAAATATATGTGAAAAGTAATTTTAGAGAATATTTTAAAACTCCTATATTTTAATAAACAAAAATATCAAACTAGTAATGTTTCAATGAAATTGATTTTCTTCAATTTGCTAAAAATTGCTATCATTTGAAAAATGCCTTTTGAAGATAAAATGAAAACAAAAATATCGCATAAGAAATGCATGTGAAAATTGTTTTGTATACATATATGTATATAATTTTATAATATCATAAAATTTAAATAATTTTAACCAAAATGTATTTTTATCTTTCTATGATAGTGAATAATACACTCAAAAATGTTAAATGATACATACACATTTAGATTTTGAAGAGTCACCACTTTCAAACTTCTAAACATAATTCATTGGTTAATGAACTTAACAAAATATTTATCAGTTAGAATTTTTCACTAAGTTTGGAGAAAATCATAAAATATGTTTAGGATTTATACAAGATACAAGAATTCCTATACATACATATTTCTAGGTTTTCTTAGAAAGATGCCAACCTATTATTTTAAGAATTATTACTATTAAATTATAAATTATGGCTAACATTATTTACAGAAGTGGTAAAAAACAAGTGATTATATACATTTTGTACAATATTTGAAGAATTCTGAAATTTCCGTCTTTAAAGATATTGTTTAGAACAGAAATGTATTTTTCCTACAGTTACCTAACAATGTACATGTTCTCTCACTGATTTGAGAAAGCAAAGTGGCCAATTCGCTCATCAGTGAGACAATGTTAACATTGTCTCACTCTAATTACTTTGTCTCACTCCAGATTTGCAACGTGAAGGCACAAAATAGTGAGCGCGTAACATGCAGACAAGGTCGTATGCGTGCGAAATACGTTGGCAGCACTGGCTGTAAATCAGCTGGTCAGCTGTTGTACTGTTGTATTTGTCACAACACTTCCGGTCACGGCAGAAGCCACCATTTCATTGATTTGCCATTTGTAAACATTGAAGGTGGTTTTGCTGTCGCAAAATGGACGTTAATGACGATTTTAGTAATAATAGTTCACCAGAAGAATCTTGTACTCCAGAAGAATTAAAAAATGTGGCGAGGAATGTGTCTCTAAATCTTCTTCCAGAGAAATCAAAACATAAATATGAAAAAATTCACATTAAATGTCATATTAAAAGTTCACTTCTGTGTAAAAATATGTTACGTTTCTTTACCAATTTATTTGTTTTATGGTAACTGTAGGAAAAATATAATGTGCAACTCGAGTGCAAAGTGCAATCGCCTCACTCGAGAAACCATTCCTCACTCGCCTACGGCTCGTGAGTAAGGATTTCTCTCGAGTGAGGCAAATGCTCACTTTGCTCACTAGTTGCACAAATAACTATAAAGTTGTTCTTCATGCTTTTATCCTTGTTGTTTTAAAGCGAAAAACCTCACTGTTATCATCATTTTAAAAAAGAGTTTAAAATAGAAACCCTTGGCCCTCGAATACTCTAATAAGCATCTGAATCAGAAGAGAATAAGGTTGAGCAAGAGAAATCTGATAATAAAGATGAAAGAGAGGGTTCAAAACTAGATCCAAATACAATACCTCTTGATTGCCTGAACTCACTATAAGTGATAGTGAGTTCTTGAGGGTAACATTTCATTCTGTGGAGTTGAGTTTACAATAATGGGTAAAGACTGAAAGTTGAAATATTATTATACATAATAATAAAGACATTTTATTTATACTCTTTTTTAAAAGTATTCACTAATATTTCTGTTTATACTATTTATAAAAATATATATCTTATTCTAAAACATCTTATTGGCTTTAAATCATTGGTAAATGTCTACAATACTGAAGTTTCTATTAAATTTAAAGCCTTGCTTAATGAAAATAATGTTATGTAAACTGGCAATTTGTAGGCTAAAGCTTTTATTTCATATGTTGAAAAACATTGCTATCACCTGATTAATGAAGAATATATAGTAGACGAAAAAATATATGATTTTAGTTAATTAGTGTGTAAAAGGTTCAGGTTATCGTAAAAATTTGTCATTTTGTTTTTATCCAACAAAACTGGCAGTTATTTCTATAGTATACTGGGGGGGGGGGTATACACTCACTTGGATATACATGTTTTACTTAAATATTATATACTATATTTAAAAAAAATCTTATACTCTCTTTTTTTTTAAATATGATGACATGTCTGTATATTTGTATTAGTTTTAAAAATCATTATAGAGTGTTATCATAAAAGAATGGTGGGGTTTTGAACATGATTTAAATGAAAACAGAATTACTTACAGCTGATGTTGTTTATTAATCTAAATCGTTGTCTGAAACAGTTTTTTTTACATAACTAATAAATATGCGCCATTAGTCACTCGGCAAATGTCCAATCGATAATCAAGTTCTACCCAAATGTTAGTTAACATGTCTTTGTTAACGGTTGTCATTGTTTCATTAATCCTGTTCCATAAGTGATTTAGGTCACGCATTTTTTCTGGATAAACAATGTTTTGATGTACTCACACAAGAAGAAATCGCAAGGTGTCAGGTCTGGACTCCTTGGAGGCCAGCATATAGGTCCTTGCTGGCCTATCCATCGATGTCCAAACTTTTCATTTAAAGTGTCTGTAACAAATGCACTAAAGAGCGGCGGTTCGCCATCGTGTTGGAAATGAAGTTGTTGAATGTTTTCGAGTTCATCCAGCTGTGGTAAACAATAATTGATTAACATATCAATATACACATTTCCATTACTTGTCTTTTCAGTAAAGAAGAAAGGCCTATCAGACGATTTTTCATCACACCACACATTAACTTTAAGTAAGTCGTGTATTTTCTCAAAATTGTATGTGGGTTTTTAGATCCCAATATGCGTGAATTGTGTCTGTTAACAGACCTATCTATTGATATGGAATGTAGCTTCGTCTGAAAAAATCATATCATCTAAATATGATTGGTTTTCATCAATCTTGTTCAACATTTCAACAGAGAAATTAAAATGTTTTGCACCATCATCAGGTTTCAATTCCTGCAATAGCTGGATTTTATATGCGTGTAATTTCAGTCTTTTGTGTATTGTTGTTTTTGGAATATCAAACTCTAGGCTTCGTCGAGGTATTGACTTCTTAGGACTTCTGATTGCATATTGTCTAATAAGTTCAACTTTTTCGTCTGATACACTTGGCCTGCCTTATGATTTCTGCTTTTGAACTTATCCAGTTTCTTCGAATTGTTTGAACCAATGTCCTGTGTTATTTACATGTGGTGGATCATTTTTGTATTCACGTCGAAATGCATGTTGCACTGAAATTACAGACTTTAATTTAGCCAGCAACATAACACACTTTGCTTTTTCTTTATTAGAGAACACACTCCACACAAAAACAAACTTTTGGATTATAGGCCATCAGCGATACCAATACAACACTACAAAATTTCTCTACTGTCTTCCTATGAATTAATGAAACCCCGCCATTCTTTTATGATAACCCTGTATTTATATAAATTTGAACACTTGTTATTTTGTTAGTGTAGTAACTGAGCTCACAAGAATCAAGTATATCACCAATTAAGTGATTGCTTTATTTTTAAACCATGTGGAATTTCTGTCGTTTAACTTGATTTCTGCTATATTAAAATTTTCTCTAATATTTTAACAACTTAGTTTTTATATTGAGTTCTTGTATAGTCAAAATTTATCCTATAACATAAGACCTAGATATGTAGTTAGTTATTAATAACACATTTTCACTTTCATAACGTAAAATGCAACATGTGTTTACAACTTCTATACATACATAATATATTAAATAAACTAATTAATTTAAATAACTTCACTATTATACATAATTTAACTAATTAAAACATTAAAATACCGTACATAATTATCACATTAAACTTACAACAGTAATAAATGTAGGAGCGCACATAACCAAATAATAAAGTAATATTTGTTTATTCATTTTTATTGAATAATTATTACAAAATAATTTAAATAAAACAAATTCTGACTAACACATTACTTCTGATAACTGATTCATGAAATGATATTTTTGATAGCACTGATAAAGATATCTCTTTAGTTGATTAAAGAAAGTAACCACAGAATAAAATATTTATATAATTGATAGTAATGTTATATGCACCAAATTTATTATATATATTTAACAATGGAGTTCTAATTTGTTGATAATTTCAATTTTACCTGACATTCAGTAAAATTATTAATAAACTGTAATAATCTTAATCATTCTATGATCTGTATATAATTAATACAATGTAGAAAGTGGATTAAGTGTAAGAAATTTTCTTTTTATGTGATAAAAAACAACATTGTTCCCTCATGTATCATTGCTACAGTTTATCTAGAGGAGACTTCTCCAGCATCATTATGGAAAAAAAATGAGAGACACGACAAACTTTATTTACTTTTATACTTCATTGAACTTTCAATTTTTACTTTCTTACATATGCATAGTATAGAGCAAAATCAGTTAACATATATTAAAAAATTAAAATAACTTTTTTTACGGATTTTTCCATTTCGAGGTCCAAAAAAGTATTTTTTGAAATGATGTTTGTCTGGCATTTCAATTGTCATCTGTCATATGTGTAGTGATGTACACCCCAAATGGACCAATTTCATTCAAATTTGGTATATGGGTATATTTTTGCTATATCTAAAGCTTTAACTAATTTTTTATATATACCCCAAAATTTAGGGGTAGCTGCTATAAGGAAAAAATACAAAAAATACTATTTTTCAAAAATGATTTCGATAAAATTTTGTTCAATTGTAAAATTTAAGAATCCAAATAAAACATATTGGTCACCATCTCTCCAAACATGATTGTCTGTGAGTTACTGGTAAAAAATTTTTTAATATGGCCATGGGGTTGTTAAAAAATAAGTAATTTCTCGTAAGTAAATCAGCTCTACCAATTTCATTGAAATTTTAGTAATATGTGAACATTAATGACCAAACTTTTGTTCATAATCACAAGTAAAAAATTAATGGTTCAGAAATAATTGGCAAAACAAAAACTGAACCTTTACTGCCACAAATAAAAGCTTGATTTTAATCAAATACGATTTACATGTTTATAACAAAAGCGAAACAAGTTTATATATATATATATATATATATATATATATATATATATATACACACACACACACATTTTTTTCCAAAGATGACTTCCATGGTTCATTATCACTTTGTTAACAACTACCGAACTGACATTTTAGGTGACCATTAGTTTTATTCCTTTTGGGGATGAGTGAATGAGAAAGTTTGTGCAATGTTTTGAACCTTTCATTAGATTGCTGTAAAGTATATTAATTTTTATTGTTTAGGTTCTCAGTAGTTATTTCAAATAAAGAAATGATTACTTTAAAAGAGGAACAAACAGAATGTGTTATAATAAAAATGAAGATGTAAAAACTGTTTTCATACTCAAATTAAGCACATAAAAATTAAACTGTTAATTGATATAAATTTTTAGTTAATTAAATTTTATGTGATAACAAATCTCATATATCTATAGGGGATTTTAATTTGAACAAAGCAGACTAATCTGTGAAAGAGAGATAGAACATATTTCTTAAGACAGGCATATGAATATATATTCATGAGAACATTTCAAGGTTTAGAATGAAAATTCTTATTTTGTTCAACAGCTGACAACAGCCTTTGGTTGATCTAATGTCTTTTTTTGTATGTAAGAAGTTTTATTTCAATTTACAAATCAAACAAAAAATTACAGTGATGACCATGCATTGTGAGAAATGGAAACTTATGATTGGCAACGATAGCTAGAAATAAACGAAGAAATTAAACAAAATAATTTGAAGATAGATCAAAGTGTTGAAATATTTATAAAAAATCAAGTAGAGTTTGAGAGGTTAGATACTGTAATGGGTTATAGTCTGAAATAAGTAGGGGTATATCATATAACTGTTGCATGTCAGAAGGCTAGATTATTTGATCCAATGGAAGAGTCAACAGGTGACCAGCAGGGGGCAAATAATAAAATTTAGTTGATAAGAAGTGTCAAAGTAGGAGAAGGACGGTTAAGGTTAGGTTAAAAAACAACAAAACAGGTTAAAATGTTGTAAAAATTTTAAAGTAATTAATAAGGGTAGGTTACAATTATTGTCAACATATTGTAGAAATGAAGATAATAATGACCACTCATCACTTAATTGATTTTAAAGTAAATCATAATTTTTATTGTAAAAATGTTATTTGTTTAAAATTGTCATTGAAAGTATGTAGATGTTTGACAAATATAATGTTTAAATAAAGAAACTATAGATGTAATTCGGGATCCAGGGTCACGTGAAGTGTAGAGAGGTAAATCTTGGGCCAAAGTGTGACGTCACAGTCAAAACACCGAATTATATTCTAAAAGTAAAATTTATTGAACTAATATCAGATAAAGGAGATGAGAATTTGTCACATCACTTATAAGTAAAATAATAAAAAAAGGAAAATGGTTTCATTGAAACTAGGAATGTGAAATGGAGGTGAGAATTCCTTGAAGATAAAAAGCTTCACCCCTAGCTCCAAAAGAGAGACACCTAAACCTTCTTTTTTGGGGTGATTTATGTTTTTATGGAGTCACAAACCATTAAATAGCTGATTCATGCTGTTCTCCAGGGGAAACTTGGGCATTTGTATGAATCAGTGATATTTGTTTACTGGTGTCAAATAACCTTCAACTGTAGAAAAATTATAATAAATAAATAGGGAGTGAAAAACTTAAACTAAGTATTAATGTAGGTTATAAACTAGAATTAGTAAGGTTTTGATAGGTTTAGAAATACGTTAAAAAATTGTTAGCTATAAGGTTTGTGTTGTAAATAAAGTGTATAAAAAAACCTAGTAATTATGTTAAAAAATGTATGTAATGAGCTTTTAAATTTTTAAATGTGACAAAATGTTCAAAAAGCTATAAATATCAGTAAATGTAAGTCAATAAAGTTAAGTAAATTGAACTAAAATTAATTAAATATATGAATAAAAGTTTCTTCTCAAGAGAATGTAAAAACTATATATATTAACAACAAAAAGAATCATAAAGTTGTTTCCATTAAAAAGTTTTGTTTGTAAGTTATGATGCTTGGTCAAGAAATAGGGAACAAGTTGTAAGAATGTATTAATATAAGAAGGTTGTGATAAATATAATGTGATTAAAGATGATTTTCTGGTTAAGGAAAATAATAATGAGTTTTTGAGAAATATAATGTATTTAAAGATTATTGGGTTGAAAGAAGAGAAATAAAAAAGTTTTTTTCTGTTATACCAGGGACCTTTATAACATTTTAGAAGTAAAGTTAGAAAAAGCTTACTTCATTGGAAATTTAGAAAATAATAAGATAAAAGGTACCTATAATGCAACGCAGTTAAGAAAGTTTCATTCAAAGAAATTGTTAAATCCTGAATTGTTATTAAAGAAAATTGTTAATTAGTGTAAGAAATAAGTATACATTTGGTTGAAAAGAAAAAGATAAATCAGTTTGTTTGTTATCAAAAATTATGTCAGCAGGTTCTAAAATGATCAAATAATGGTAAAGAAAAATATTGGTTTAAATGAAATAAGTTTTGTGTTGTTTTATAAATAAAATGGAGTTTAATAAAGTTTACTCAACTATAGGCCTAATGATGAGAGAAGTATTTTAAGAGAACTTTTAAGAGATTAATAAGAATAATGTTATGGTGTAAAGTGAAGAAAGTAAAGGAATTTGTAATAACCAAGAAATAAGGATTCTAAAAGTACAATGATGAAATTTGAGTTAATGAAGACAAGTTAAGGAGAATAGTCAATGGACGTAATAATTTTTTTTGTCAATGGACGTAAGAAAGTTTTAACATAATAAATAAGTAAGTAGAAGTTGAAGTTGTTTGTGTTTTTTTAAGTAATAGTATAGAGAGGAATAGGTGATTTTTAAAGTGAAATTAATAAACTCTATTTTTGAAAATGATTAAATAATTATCAAGAAAGTAATCTTTGAAAATGATTAATAGAAGGATGAATAATATTTGACTTAACATAAAGTGATTAAAAAATGTATGTCGATATAGAAGAACTAATTTTGAAAATTGATATTGTGAGAAAGAAATCTTGAATTTAATAATCGTGAAACAATAAAATTGAGTAAATAAATAAACTGTGTTAAGGATCAGATGGGAGTAGTAATGAGTACAACATGTGTAATAAGTCTTTGATGATAAAAAACAAGATGAGATACTGTAGTTTAATGTTTTGAGTAAAGTTAGTTTGAAACCACAGATAGTTTTTCTCGAAAGGAGGTAGGTTTATTTTGCATTTGAAATAGTTATAATTGTAAAAATTTTGGTGAAGTTGGTGAAATAAATAAATTGCCCTAGCAGTAAATAGTAAAATTGAATAAAGTAAGTGGGAGAACAGATTTATTTTTATTTTATTTTTTTATATAAAAGAATTTTGAACATAAATTGAAGATTAATGGGAGAAAATAAATAAATAAACACATTGGAAGAAAAGTGGGGGTAATAGGAATAAATAAATAAGTTTAATAAAATAAAAGTGGGGTACCTGTAATAATTTACATAAAAGAATAATTTTATAATACAAAAATAAATATTGAATATATTTTGTTAAAAAATAAAATTGTACTTAAAAAATAGCATTTAAGAAGATGTAAAATGAATATTAATTTAGGTTGGTAAATATTAAAAATTGTTATATGTAATATAGTCTGACTGGCTGGAAAACCGAGGTGAGAGGAATGCATTTTTGATGGATGTTGTAGCTTCTTGGAGGTTGAACCGATCAGGCCGAGTGGGTACTATCCTTTTAGCTTAATTGTAAAATATTGCCTCGCTGCACATTAATATTTTGCGCAAATCGTGTAAAAACAATAAATGGAAATAATAAAAAAAACTATTATTTTAAATTTCATTTTGAGTTCCGATTTGAAATATAAATTCATTAAAATACAATACAGCCAAATAAAGTAATAGCCAAATATTTGTAAGCTGAGTATGAAATGAAAGAAAGAAGATGGGGGAATTTCTAGGAATTACCTCCCCGCACCTCTCATAAATTGCCTCGGTTTCTTTGGTGGTCGGAGAATAGTATAATTTGAAGGTAGTATTAGTATGTTATAAAATAAGTAGGCTACCGTACAGTTTAGATTCATAGGCAGAGACAAAAGAAAGACTTCACAGATAGGCTTCAGGTTGAGAGAAACATATTGAGTGAATTTGTTGACAAAAATGAGCTGGTGACTAAGTAGTGATAAGAAGGCAGGACTGCAGAGTGGCACAAAACTAATTGCCATGAGTCTAGGCGTACTATAAACAAACTCAAGTTTACAACACTGCATATCAACAAAGGCTATGTACAATTTCTAAGCAAGACTTATGCCACAATTGGGAATACTGATATGCTATGTTACTGGAAGATGGACCTTCATATTATGTACCGACCTTTACCTTAATATGTAAATAAAATAAAACATAATTAATTGTAAAAAATAATACTATTTGGTATTGATAACTACCTAGTTTTATATAAGATAATCTGAATTATTATAAGTAAAAGAAATAGTTTATGGACTTAGACCAAATACTGGGCTAGGAAACTTTCGACAGAAATATATATCTATGCTTATTTATTTTATGCTTTGATTTTTTTTTAATTGATAAGATAATTAGGTTAAGAAATTGGATGTTATGTTGGAATTTTAAAATAATTTCTGCATTTTGTACTTCAAGTTATTAATAATAAAGTCATATTAAGGATTGATTAGGCCTACATATTTAAGGATTTTGAAATAATTTAGATTACGGAAGAAATTTCTATAGTATGTGAATAAGTTAGATCTTTATTTATTTTATGAATAAATATAATCTGTGAATTAATACTTTTTCTTAATTACGTTCAATCTGATAGATTGATACCGGTTGGACAAAACAAATGACGCGATTTTTGATTTTTTAAGAAAGAAATTATAAAATTGGTTGATGTAACGTCACTACAATTTTTTTAATGTTTCACCGAGAGTGGAGGAAACAAAAGAATTTTCAGTCGCTAGTAACTGTTATAATTGTAAAGTTTTAAATATTGTAAGAGTCTCAATAAGTTTTAAAGGGTAAAATTATTCAAGAAAGGGTGTAACAAACACTCTTGCCCTGAAATTTGATGGTCTCTGAATAGAATTTAAAGAAAAAGTTTTTATTTTTAGAAATTGTTAGATAAAAAATAAATGAAATTAGGATTGTTAATCAAAATTGATGAAAGTTTTTTTCGATGCACTACATGGTTTCATGCTCAAATCATGTACATCTAGGGGGTTCTGTAAAGTTCACAATTTTGAGATCTTTATATCAAGATATATTTGATTGGGAGAAATGGAATAGTTGCAAGTAACGTGATTAATCAATAAATGTAACGAAATCGTAAAAGATTATATTGCATGGATTATTTGCATTCAAAGACAAAAAACTATAATTCAGAAGTTGAATGTAGACAGACAGACGATATTTCAGAGTTGTTAAACTTACAGGACTATGCATGTGTATGATTTAAACACAATTGGAAAACTTAAAAGAAATGTTAGTTTAAGATTTCATAATTGTAATAAAATTAAGTAACTTGGAATGTCTAATGAAATTAAGAAAACATTATATGTTGTAAAATAATTGGAAATAGTTTTGTCAGAAATCAAAGTGCGAGGTATTATCCAATAAGGAAACAGATAGAAGGAAAGTGTGTAGAGGGGAGATGCATGATTCTAGATATCAAAAATACGGACTACTACCAAATGGGTCTCTGAGAAGAGTAGTTCTGAATTAAGAACGCTCGAACTCCATCATAAGCTGATCGCTTGTTCTTCCAGAGCGACGATCAATGCCCATTGTGTAATTCAGTACTGAAAATAGTTTTTTAACATTTAACTTTAAAGTAGAATCAGTGAAAATTACGCCTTGGTATAAGCGTAAAATTGAGTTTTATAATTTTAACATGAACAATTACGTAAATTGAACTTTTAACTTTAACTGCCATGGAGGTCCAATCTGGCCGGCACAGTATGGTTTTTACATTATTATTATTTTTTTAAATTTCGCAGGATAGGTGGAAAATCTTCAAAAGACAAAGGGAGAAATCCACTCTTCCCAATAGTGTGTAATTCTTACTCACTAAAAACCATCTTCCTTCCTGTTAGTACCCCTATCGTGTGGGACAAGGAAACAGGAAAGGTTTTCTATGTACCAAGCTGAGAAGCTCTTTCCATGGGCGTATCGAGATTGTAAATATGGAAGAAAGCAGAACGTTATGTATCCGTGTGAAGAGCGAGGTAAAGACCTGGCTGGGACACAGAGTTCAGTCAGGTAAAACCTTGCGACAGATCAAGCAGGAGCCCAGGTTTGGTAGATGTTGCGTTAAAGGTGAAGGGTAGGAGTTACCTTACAAATACCTTGTTAGTGAATTTATTGGAGGAGCTATAAGCTACATCTTCTTCTGCTGTCTACTCGATACTGAAATATGGGTGCAAGATTTGACTGCATTCAACTGCGTCCTGGTGGCGACAGCTTGGTTCATGCCGCTGGGGTGCACCATTTGGTCTGAAACAGAGCTAGAAAGCAAAGAGGTGAAATTTAGGTATGTAGTAGGCTATGCACATGGCTTTATGGGCCCAAATGAGAGATCAAGGTTGGTCATGTGAATAAGGACAGCGGCTGTCTGTGGTTGTCAAATGTTGTGTCGTATATACCTAGTGAAAAGATTAGTGTTGATGTTGGGTGTGCGTGGGCCCCTTGTAGAGATTAGCTGATAATCTTTGAATGTGTTGTTCGATGAACGGCACATTTAAGTCTTTATGTAAGGTCTTAACTCTGGTGCACATTGGTGCTTTATTGATTAATCTCAAAACCTTGTTTTGGATATTTGTAGCCTGCGCATGTGGTGTCCCCAGTGATCTAGCGTTGAAACAATGAACTTTTTCATTAGTTCATACTGTTTTATAACAAGAGAATGTTGCTTGGTATTATTTTTAGACATATGTGTACCCATTTGGAACTATGGAATATGGGTAATATTTTCACTTGACTGTTGGACCTATCGGGCCTGCATTTTATTTTACGTTTATTCTTGTGCAGTAATATTCTATAGCTTTTTGAACAATATTTTTTTATAAGTTTTTTATTATTATTATGAAATTGCTTTTAGTTATAACTGAGAAACTATAAACATATATATATATACAAGTAATGGGAGTAAACATAATTGAGTAATGGGAACAGAAACAAGAAAAAATTAGAAACAGTTGTATAACACGTATTCATTATAAGTACTGTACCATTTTAATTCAAAATTTACTGTAGCCTTAAAAATTATTAAGAACAGTCTTATTTTTTTACAATACTACAGTCTTTTATAATTTACGTAAGAGTGTTTCTGAAGCAGTCCTTATACAAATATGTCTTGCTCGGATACGTTTCACAAAATGTAGTAACCTTTTTGAAGTTCTTAGCGTTTGCTCTTCCTTCATTTTTAACAACTATTTTATAACATATTTTACAACATTTCCTCACTCGTCTCTTGTTTTTTCCCAAACCAACAAACGTGTTTGAATCAGTTAAATAATGATTACCAGTTTTGTTGATGCTCTCCACAAGACCAAGCAGGGCATAAACAACTTTTTCCTTGAAGCTTGTAATAGAATATTTGTTGTTCTTTTTACTATCAGGACCAATATCACCATTGCAGTACCCACGAATAATTCTTTAGCTACCTTGTGATACCAGCGCAAAGATTCCTGATACCTTGGCATTTGATCAGACAAATCAAACCCAATTTTTGCATTGTTGTAGTCAACTACTAAAATAGGTTTCATAACAGCATCTCCTTTTCTTGAGGTTTTCCCTGTTTGAATAAATCCTGGAGGATGAGTTGTTGATACCATTCACACTTCTCATTTGTCCATCCATCGAGTAAAGTTCATGCCATTTGGGTAAACCAGGCAGTTCATTTCTCCCTTTTGTAAAGTGTTTACACTTTCTTCAGGTAGCATTTTTTATGTGGAAACCAAGCACAATTACTGTAACTGTACCGACCATATGAGTTGATCTGTATAGAAGTGCATTAGCCAAGTCAACAGAAGTGTAATAGTTGTCAAGATACACGACTCGTCCATAGTCTAAATAGCCCGTCATTAACTCCACTACAACAGAATTAGCCACAGATATTCCGTCATTAGATCCAGTTACACAATAACATTATATTACATATTATATTCTTTACCCATATGCACAATAACACCATAAGTGTATCCAACAGGGTCACAAATTAAAAAAGTTTTACTCCATTCTTTTGAGTTTTCTTAGGGATATACTGTTTATAGAAAAGTCTACAGCGAAAAGGCACCATAGATTCGTCAATAACAACATCTCGGACGGGTGATGTAAATGTCTTCTACATATTGTTCAAATGAGAATGAAGGTGAATAATTTTCCCAAGACGACCATCACATTCAAGTTTGTCATTGTCATTGAAATGCCACAGGCTCAAGAGCAATCAAACCAACTTCGAGCAATCATATTATGTGCAACACTATTTTTATATATTATTATGTTCGACCAATAATCAGATATTCGTGGTAAAGGATAGTGGAACCCATCTACAACAATAGTCCAATGAATTTCTTTATTTTAGCTACATATGTAGGTAACCATGACCACAGTCTACTGCTACGTTTTAGCTTACTCTTTGCAATTAAATTATTAGCATTTCTGCTTGTTTCAGTGACCATTAATTAAAGGATATTCTCATTAAAACATTTATCAAAATATTCTATAGGCAAAGCAGTTTTAGGAGGAATTAAGTATATTATGTAGAACCCCCCCTCCCAATAAAAGTAAATTGTCACTGTTTACCTTCATAATAACTCCATTTTTCATTATCTCTTTTTTTCATAGACGATTTCTCTGCTTTCGTTTTCAGTCTTTTGTATTTCTCATTCAAAAGTAAACTTTCACAATCATTATTGGAAATTTCAACTTGGGAAATATTTACACTGTCACTTATATTATTTACACTATTTATATTGTCAATTACACTATTTATACTGTCATTTACATTAATTACACCAGTATTTCCTCATCCTTATACAGAACATTATTCAAAACATCACAATCGTCTTCTTCGTCCTCACTTATAGACCGTGAATCGCCACTTGGCAGAAAGTTCAGTTCATTGTCTGTATCGGTGTCGTCTTCTGAAACCAATGAACCAGATTTCTCTTCTAGAATTGGATCTGCTTCACTAGACATCAGTATATCAATTACATGAAGTATTTGGTCCCACTCAAATTGTCACTCATGGTCAATATTGCACAATATGTATACTACAGTTAACAATCTTCACTAATGTTTTACGAGACTACGAGAACTAATGTTTCACTAAGTCAAAGACTGCGAGAACCGTGGGAAACAGTTCGCATGTTTTCACACAGTCGGAAGTGGATAAAGTCTTGCAAACTGTGCGCCATTGTGAATAAAAATAAAAATGTCCCTTGTTTAGTAAAGCTGACCGTGGACCAATCAGGTCGGCATTTCAATTTACGGCAAAAAAATCTATGATAAAAATACCTACCGACCCGATTGGTCTAAAATTCCTCCCCCCTTTTTAGCACATTTCTAACTGAAATACACTATAATACAAGGTGCGGCAAAAAACTGATCTATTTTCTGTGGCGCAGCGTTCAGCGACAGGACGTCTGAGGGTGGTGGGGGTAGGCTTGTTGGAAAGCCTACACGATGCCATTGTCAGTAGTCATGGAGCAGTGGTCGCCTGAGCAACGCGCATTTGTTATCGGGGCGTATTTTAAAAGTGGCGATTCAATCATTGCTACTCAGCGGCAGTTCCGCTCGGTCAGACGAATTTTGCGGTTCGATCTGAATTTTCATCCATACAAATTGGCTATTGTGAGGAATTGAAGCCATGCGAACCGCAAAATTCGTCTGACCGAGCGGTCAGACATGTTCAAAGCAGGAGCTTGTTTACGGGCGAGCCTACGAGGACTGTTTTCCACAGCAGCATGAACTCTATCGATGTTCTCTGGCATCCGAGTTGACCTTGGACGGCCTGTCGGCTTCTTTTTCAACGCAGAACCCGTTGTTCTAAAGTTACTAACCCGCCGCATAATTGTGCTACGCGACCGAACTTTTCCATGTCGACCTAATTGAAAGAACGCATGGAACTGCTGCTGAGTAGCAATGATTGAATCGCCACTTTAAAATACGCCTCGATAACAAACGCGCGTTGCTCAGGCGACCACTGCTCCATGACTACTGACAATGGCATCGTGTAGGCTTTCCAACAAGCCTACCCCCACCAACCTCAGACGTCCTGTCACTGAACGGTGTGCCGCAGAAAATAGATCGGTTTTTTTGCCGTACCTTGTATATTCAGTACAATATGAAAAAATAAAAACAACATAAATTCCATGGCAGTTCAATTTGGCAGTCTAGGGAAGTTGAATAAAATAGCTCTGGCAGTTGGAGTGTGAGCTGAGACTAATAGCTTTAATAATAAAATAAAGAATAATCATGGAAACAGTCATAATTACTGAAATATGAAAGCTATTGTTCCAAAGAGTTGAGTTTGGAATATTTAGTTGCTTTTTCTATTTCCATTTCGTTATTTCCAATATCTTCATCACCCATATTTTATTTATATGCTTCTTAATATCAGTTCTACTATAATCTTCATAATCGTCAGCGTATGTATCTAAACATAAATTTAGTTTCTTTTTTCACCTCTAGTAGCAATAAAATCTTAATGGCTTTTTCATTTTGATAATTAAAAACTCAGTGTTTCTGCACCAGCACTCATAATTAAGTTCCTCTTCTTCTTGTTTACCATCATCTGATTTACATTTTTAACTAGCTTTCCCCCTTTGTTTGTTTTTCTTCTTCAACTAGTTTTTTCATGGTTCAACATTAGGTTTGAACTGTTTTTGTAATAGTTCTTCTGTTTCCATAGTCCCTCAATTTAAAGAAGGGTGTTTTTAAAAATATTTTATGTTATGTGGATGGGGAAATTCTTCATTTTTTTAGAATGGGTGATAACCATCTACAAGTCTATATTATACTGTAAAAATGTATATTTTGACTGATACTTTAGAAAAAACATGAATGTTTGAAAAATAAACTTTGTTGGAGGAAACAGTAAATTTATTACTAAATTTGTTTTTCCTGTATTAGAAGGTTCACATATAACACATCTAATACTATTTAGGCAAAATCATACCAGGTTTTTTATGTTTAAAATTTTCATGTCCGATGAGATATAGCTGTCTAAATTAATATTTGACAACTTATACAGTTGTTTTATAACTTTTTAGATTTATCAAAACTTAACCACCATACTAACAATTATTTCCTTTTACTATCAAGTACATTTCACCAACATTTGTTTTGCTTAGGTCTTTTTGATAAAAACCATTTTTTCATGACTTATCCTGTAATATATTATACATCACTGGAATCACATATTGTATTTTCCACACTTTGTATACTGCATTAAAAAACCTATAGTGGGATGTTCTATTATACCTACTTATTCTAACCTTATCTCCTTCCTTAAATCGAAGACAGAGTTACATTCATTTTTCTATTTTCAATTATTATTTTCAATATAAAATTTTCAATATGTTGAAAAATTACTCTACTTACCTGCACCCTAGCATTGTTTATATGAACTAAAAGATTGTGAGTTATTTAAAAATAATTAATAAATCTGTAATATTCTTTACCGACTTTCCCTCAGTGAGACTGGACAAATTGTGCTCTATTTCTCCGGTATAATAGAACCCCTTTTGAACTAAATCCTCACTCCTTGGATAGGATTTAAACCAACTCGAAAACGCATGTTTTATTAATTTCTTTTAGCATGGATTCAGTATTAATAATGGGTGATTTACAAGCAGCGTACTGATCAAATTGATCAGGTATATTTTACTTTTTGACCATTCAGGATTTATAATAAATAATTTCATAATAATAATACAATCGTTTATGCAATAATATTACATCTCCAGATGTAACGTAAAAAAGATTAACTTCTTTCTTCAAATATTATATATTAAACTAATATCATACTTATTATTAACAGGAATTTGTGTAACAACATCCAGCTCATTAGATGAGAGAGCAACAGTAATAAGTCTATGTAGTGCTGTGAAAAGCAGCATGTTTATGGCTGACAGGATGGTTAGAACCAGAAGGCAGGTATTACTGTATCTGTGTAAGTTGGTTTTTTGAAGATTTTAAATTTATGAGAACTATCAGTGATACAATGTTAAGGTCACCAATTTCCATAGTGAACTGAATGTTGCTATTTACAGAATTTAAAGTTTTAAATAGAGAGTCTAACTGTACCACTAAACAAACACAACATAACAGTACCAATAAATTATATTCTTAAATAAAGGATTGTCTTTAGTAAATAAATTATTTTCGAAATCAGTTATGAACATTTCCGCTAGAAGAGGTGACAAAGGTCAATCCTTCTATTTGATAAAATTTATCATTAAATTTGAAATAATTTTGACTAATGAAATATCTTTAGCTATTTTAAATTCATTACTAAGTACCCCTTTTCTGGTAACAAGCGCTATGTCCTTACCTAAAAAATATTTTTTCATACATAACCGCATACCATTATTTTTAGTTTGCTTAGTAAAGTAATTTATTTTTCCTTAGAATTTAGTATAACAGAAATATTTTGTTAATCACATCCTAATTGCTTAACAATAAAATTACTATCGTAGTTTGAGCTTCCATGCAAAATAACGTTGAAAACAAACTGTGGAAGTAATAAACAAATACACAATATTTATGTATTTAAATAGTGAATAAACTCAGTCTAAGCTGAAATCAACTTTTTCAATACATTGGTCAAGGAAATTTTTTGTTTATGTCAATTGTTTAGGAACCATGATTATCTACCACCTACTTGCAATTTGGCACACTGTTCACAGATGTAGACCTGGTAACTGAGTTAAAAACATTAAGGTTGCAGTGGTTGAAGCAAGTGAAGTGCATGGAAGAAGGAAGGTTGACGGAGATACATTGTGAAACACAAAGCAGAAGTTTGGGAACACCATGGAAAAGATGCTTGGAGGACATGGAGTCTGACTTGAGAAGAATGCAAGTGGATGGAGAAACAAAGCGAGTGGTGGAGTCATCGGCTGTAGCACCAAGGGGTAAGAAAAGTCAAGTTATATCATTAATCTTCACATTTCATAAAAATAGAAAATGGTAGAGCTAGCTGATTTTGAAAAATTAAATGTTTTACAACCACACCACAGATGTTTTATTTTGCAAATAACTCACAAAATAAGATTTATGATAAAGAACTTTTATCAAAATCATTAATAAATTCTTAGATTTTTTAAAAATAACACAAGCAACTCATAGTTAAGTAGAGATTCATTAATAATTTAGGGATTTATTAATTATTTATAATTGTAGAATATTGTTATAAATCACTATACATAAAAAAACCCATCAGGGGCTCATTATAGGTCTGGCAATTCCGAAGGAGCCTAGCTGGATCTACACCTTTTTTCATGAAGTCTTGGGTTCAATCCCTCTCTTTCATCTTTGCTGTCAGGTCTCTCCTGACCAACTTTAGTTCTCTTCTGACCCCAAAAGTATTTGTCAATTGGATGGGCTAGGGGTCTTTATTTTGTTCTTTTCTTCCTTTTTTAAAATAAGGTGATGATAACTGAAAGGTTTTTTGCCTTCGAACAAGGAGTGATAAAATTACATATAAAAAATGGAGACCTTGACTTATAAAAAGCTATTACTTCTTTGAATAAGTAGGACACAAATTCTCACATGTTCTTTTGAACAAAACACAGTTACATACTTTTTTAAATATATATTTGAATTATGCCACAGGCTAAAACATTTTGTTATATAATATATGCGTTTTTGAAATAGGAATATGCATTTTCATATATAATTTAAAATTACAAGGGCATAAATAAACTACTATAGTTTTATATTTAATAACTTAAGAATGTTTTACTTACCTTGGATATAATAAATAATTAGCTTGAAGCGTGTTCCATTAGAGAAAGAATTTAGCACTTCTCAATTTGCATAAAAACCTTCAATTACCATACAAATATAATTACTTAGTAACCACCAATATCCATGTAGCTAGACTTTACTGTAATCACACGACATACATTTTCCTAAACTTAACACTCCCTTAAACAAAAAAAGGATGCAAGAATTTGGAAAAGAGAAGTGCTAGTAAATAATAAATAGTAATATAAGAACTATTTGTGCTTAACACTGGGCAGGGGGGGAGGGGTGGATTAGTATGATGCCCATAGTAAAGCTTCTTCTGGTCCCTTTCTACCAACTACTAATCTAGAAGAAATTTTAATCCATTTATTTAGTTTGCTATATTAAGTTTACAAAAGTGTTTGTTTTAGCAAGACTAAATATCATACCCTGTGTGATCATTTTATCATAAACATTATTGGTCTCTCATAAACTATTGATCTTATGGAAAACTTTAAATGTTTTCATATAAGTACATACTTTTTATATTATTTAAAAATCCGTTTTGTAATTTTTTTCCAATATAACAGCTAACTCCTTCTTTATGATATTTTCGGATTTTATTGTAAACATTTGTTTAGGAGTTGGAGGCGGTTGAATTTCCTAAAATTTGACGTTTCGTTCATATTTGGGAAATGACTATTCATACTTCTTATTGGCTCATCATGTTAAAAATTGAATTAAGCGTAGTTTAGAAAGTGTAAATACAATCAGAAATAAAATTAAAATAAACAATTTGTAAAACAGATAAAAACTGGTTCAAATCTACTGTAAATTATAAAGTACAAGTTAGGAATGAATGGAATAGGCACAGAAAATAAACAAGTCTGGCTCAAAATGACAGTTGCAGTTTCTCAATATAATTTTCCAGATAAATGTTCGTTATTTGGCCTCTGATTTGAGTTCAATGGACTATTTTTCTGAGGCTATTTGAAAACTTATTCTCCTGTAGGAATTTTTACTCCGCACACATAGTGTTGGGCTAATAATGCAATTTTTAATTATTTAATAATAATTGTTTCACATACATTTTTATATATTAAATAATTTCTATAAATAACAATCATACTCTTATCCTACCAGTCAGAAATAATCCTTGAAGTATAAGCCAATACACTAGTGATGTGTGCGTTCGAATTAAAATACTCAATGATTCCGAGTATCAAAATCCTCGGTTTCGTATTAAAATACTCGGACAAAATCCTCGTAACTAGGAACAAGGAGGAGGTAAAATGTGCGAGACTGCGAGTATCCTCGGACAACGATATTCGTTAGTGTTGTGTCAATTCCAAACAAAATACTCGGTGTTTCTACTTTGGTTACATTAGTTTCTAAGCTGATTTTTCACTACACATTAATTAAACATTACGATTTTGAGTTATAATGATTTAGATTCGGTAACAAGTTCAATTTAAAATAACAATAGTATTCATTTATTTCCACATTAACAAAAAGTAAATTAAATTATTATTTAATTGTTATTACTTATATTTAAATAAATATTTATAGGTTACCATCTTTATAAAAAATATAGTAAATTAACTTATTTTAAATAATAACTAAATTATTAATGTTGGTAATAATTGTACTTTCGTTTAATTACTGAATTTGTATCGAGGCAGGATAACATATAATTACGTATTACAAGTGTCAATCACATATTGTTTAAAAAAATAAATACTTGGTGGATCAGTCTAACAGATAGAAATATAACACACACACACACACATAATCATTCTGCGTAGATACTCGATGTCGAACTAATAATACGAGTATTGAAATCATTCGAAGCCGAGTATTGCGAGTATCTATATCACCCGAGTATCAACATCGCTACAATACACAGTCCCACCATAGTTCTTCAACAGGATCTTCAAGGAAGAGTTCTAGTAAAGCTTAGTGGTTTTTTGGACTGCTAAATAATATAGGAATTTAATACAGAAATATTTAACAATCATTTTATATACCATTTTAGACTCCTCCCATTTTTCATAATCATAGAAAATAGAGGTTTCATTTCCTTTTTTACCAGCTTAATTTGTTTTTATTCCCAATCTATATTATGGCAGGTACGATATAAGTGTCACAACTAGCTACAACACTTCCATGAAACTGTCAATACTCTAACATACTTGTTTCTTATGTAGATCCAGCTTTAGAAGATGCTGATGACATAATGCATCCTATATAATTGAGCAGCATTGGGGAGACAAAGATTATCATCATATGTGGTTGGTTACTGTTCAGCCTCTGAAGTTCTTTTTGCAGTTTCTTTCATAGATGGTTGCCACTCCAGAAAATGTTTCAACAGTCTGCTAAAATCAAATTCACAATGGTGAATCAGCCGTGTTAAAATGTTGAAGTTATTCATTCTGTGTGCTCTATCCTGGAGCGAGAGGTAAGCATTTGCACATCCATCACTTTACCTTCTTGTATATCAGTGATGGTTGGATTCTTTTAGTATATGAAATAGTGTTCTCCCAACTGTGTCATTGTTCCATTGTCAATCTATGCTATGCCCAATTTACCTCTTGGTTCATCATACCATGAGCCAAGTGTGTTTTGTGAACAGTTTGAGGTGAAACCCTTGAAGGGCTACTTTTATAGTTCTGAGACAGAGAACTATTAATTCTTATTATAACTAAAAACCCAACTACACTTCAAGTAAAATTTAACATATAATTAATTATATATATTTATTAGAAATAATAATGGATGGAGGACATGGAGTCTGATATAACCTACTGCTAAGACCAGACTAAAAAAGATCAACTGTTTATTTCATTTTGTTCTATGGCTCGGAATATCCATGTAGCTTTAAAACACTGTTTTATATCAATAAATTCAGTGGCATAAATAGCACCCCCGCAGTGTATGGGGGGGGGGGGCAGGGATAAGGGTGCCGACGGGTACATAAAAAATATATAAATGAATTCAAAAACTAAAATATATTAACACATTATCGTCAAAATAAATTTTACAATGAACAAAATTTCATTAAGATATCTTAATAAAACTGATCCATATATAATATAACCATGGATATTAAGTCTGAAACTGTAATCATTATGGTTGCACAATCCGTTTTACTAGTAGTTAACAATAATGTTGTCCCGCCTTATCAAGACTTATTTGAGCATTGAACATGAACGGGGTTGTGCTATCGACCTTAACATTTAGCCGATAAGTATTTTCACATGAAGAAAAGAAGAGGATTTAAATAATTGTAATTATAACAACTTAAAAGTTTTTTGTAAATAATAAACCTTAGTGTTTACAGTTGTAGTCTTTCTTTCCCTTAAATAGATGATAAATTAGTTTAAACTTAAAGCTTGCTTTTTTTTTAGTGTGATAATTCATAGCATATTTAATTAGAGTAAAAATAATGTCTAATTACTACCAAGTAGTAGTTACATATAAGACCGTGGGGAGGGGTTGAAGAGAGGTCATCTAGAGCCGACAAGTTGAGACTTCGTTTTTTGGGGGGAGGGGTATTCTTGTACCTGCGGAGGGGGGCAATTAATGTAGTTACGCCACTATTTAAATTCTTAAGTTCCCAAACTAACCAGGACCTCCGACCAGCTGCTTGTAAACAATAATTATAATTGGAAACAATTATAGCGTCTCTGAGCACAAAGAGATACAGCATGTTATATTTCTGATTGAACAAATTCTAAAACTGGCATTAGATACAATCACCTGATAGTCTGTCATTTCACTGTATAGAAAAATCACTGCAGCAACTGAATTACGTTGAATGTGTCATGTACGAGAAAACTAATTTAAATGTTACTCTTATGATATGATACTGAATAAAGATAATCTACAATTCAATAATCTAGAACTGACTAACGAATTAAAATTTAAAAAGTAAATGTTAGAATTTTACAGAATTTGGAGTAAGATTCAACTACAACCCTAACTGTGAAGTAGTCTGCATGGTTACCCTCTAGTGATTGCTGACAATATCTTGGTCAATAAATTTCTCTAGCAAACTATACTTCTTATCTTGTATTTTGACTACTTAATCTCTTGAATACTAGGACGTATGTTGTTCAAAAGATGTCCATTGACCACGACTACAACTTGGTTGTTATGTAACTATTATACACCTGTTTGGAAAGCCTCCAATATTTGTAATCATGTTTTCTGAAGTTAAAGGTCTAAAGAAAATGATATAATTAACATGTCCACTTAGGTTAGACATAAGTTTTTATAATCTGCCTCCTAAATAATAAAAAACAAAAAAATAAAGTGTCCACTCTCCCATATGTATTTTGTTAATTTTCTACTGCTATTGTGTTACATGTATGTTTTGCTGTTCCTTAATTTTTATACACATATTTTATTATTCCCTTTATATTTGTGAATGAAAAAAATCTAAACATTTGTTAACACATTGAAGCCTAAGCCCGAGTATAGGTCGGGCAGTCGCGCCAGCATATACATCGGGCCGTGCTATTTAATTCTATACGATCGCGATGTCGGCATATAATCGGGTTTCGGCAAATTTTCGTATAGCTAATTGGTTATTTATCTTTGTATGTCTTTGATTTTCGAATAGTCTGTGCTGTAGATTTGGACTAAATAAAAATATTACGAAGCTGTGCTTGCCGCCGAACCCCGAGTATACATCGGGCCACGCTAAATAATTCTATACGATCGTGATGTCGGCAAGGCGATGGAAATAATTCAATTAGTGACATTATTAGAGAAAATGTGAATGAACCGATTTTTGATTCTGATTCTGAGGGCGAAATCGATGAAAATAACGATCCAGACTTTTTAGTGACAACCTTAGGCCTATTAGTGCTGTGCAGCTATTTTTGTTTGTGTGTGTATTTTACCCTTTTTCAAGACTAAGGAGTGTTAACTGTAAGCAAAATATGTATTTACATGTATATATATTTAAAAAGGTAATTTATTTGGGTTTAAAATGATATATAATAGG
This sequence comes from Aphrophora alni, assembly GCA_963513935.1. Lineage (NCBI taxonomy): Eukaryota > Metazoa > Arthropoda > Insecta > Hemiptera > Aphrophoridae > Aphrophora > Aphrophora alni. The sequence goes on along the minus strand of OY740771.1, from coordinate 36,703,893 downwards.
TCATATATAATAAATATAACAAATACCAAATTTTTTTAAAAAACATGTCCAAAACCCCCAGGCACAATAGGAAAGCAGCGCGTTAGAGAGTTAGGCTTCAAAGTGTTAAAGGAAAGAGTCGGGAGAAGGAGCAATATTAACAGGGCACTAGGTGGTGAGAAGTTGAAGAGAGGACATAACTCCCACTATCTAAACCAGTAGTAATTTTATGATTTTACTTAAATTAAACTACATACAATGGTTTTATTCAGACGACTTATTATTAACCAACTATCCTCATGTATAGGTCAAATGAGTAAAAAAGTTTCATGAGAGTTATGGGGTTAAAAAATTATCTTCGCAGCAGAATTTCAAATAAACAACAATGGAATAGGTCATTTACTTATTAACAATATTTATTTATAGTTAAAATTCTTAATACCTATAAAAAACAGTTAAAATAAATACACAAAAAGTCATGAGTCTAAATTTTAACATCAATTTTACTTAATCAAATTAGGAATTTAAATGACACTAACACTAACACAAAAATATCACAATTACTGTACAATTTTTACAAAGACTACTACTTGAATAAAAATGCAATAACAATTTCTGAGTAAAAATATATTTTAAAAGAGAAAAACAAAAATACTAGTTTGGCACCAACATTTAATGGTACTTTTCTGTTATCTGCCCAGAAATACTTGTGCATGCCAAAATATTGTAATCATATTTAACTATCATCATAGTTTTAAATAATTTAATTTGTTTAATTTCTATTTAATGTTTTAATTTATTAGATTATGTTGGGTGGTTTATATTATTATAATTTAGTTTAACATTTGTGATTGTTTTTGTATAAACAATCACAATATATATATATATATATTTTAAATTTTTTAATTATTTTTTTGTTTTAAGAAAATGATAAATTCTTGTTATCTAAAGCTTATGAGTTTACTAAATTTAAAATAAACAGTGTATATAATCTACTTTTTTGGATTCAGTACTATGTATTATTACATCATACATAGATTTGATAAGAAACTATAACAAAAAGTCTGATAAACCTGGCAAGGATAGAAATAAAACGGATAAATTAAAAATATGTCTTTATAAAAAGAATAAAGGATGTATATGAGATGCGGCAATTAAATAACCAGACTGTTGCTACAAAACATTTTATTGATCATCAATTGCATTACAAAGTTTATCCACTTCAATGTACTCTCCACACCCATCTCTACAACGCTCCAAACGAATATTTCACTGTTTAAAGCAGTGCTGGTTTTACAGCTTTCACACTGTCAAATCAGGTCCCCTAAACCTCTGATTTGACCTCAGGAAATGAAATGTTACAACACAGTGCGGGGGGTGGTCCAACACAGTGATGCTGTATTTTGCAAAAAACACCTTCACAGACAAGGCGGATTGTCTTGGTGAAACATCTGAAACATCCAAGAATTAACTAACAATTGAATTACCTTATATGGTTTCCGCCAGGTGACTTCTTTTTATAAACACTAACGCGTTTTAGAGCATCTGCTCCATCTTCAGAGTTCTATTCACTCAGTTGAGATTGTTAACAACATTAAAACATAAAATATAAAAACACACGGACATATATATATAAATTTACACATCTCTTATCGTATCGCGAAACTTGCGATGCACGTCATATTGATGTCCTAGGACACTAACATCTCGTATTTACAGCATGGTTTATTTAAGATTACTATCTTGGATTTTAATTGCCGTATCGTATATTGTGTTGGAAGAGAAGTTTAGTTGGTCGTTCAGTAAGTTGTGTGAGTCATGCTTAAACGATTTATAGATCTCAAACTCTTCAATCGCGTCCATATATTTCCCCTTTCTGCATAATATATGTAGTGGTTCTAGGTTGGTTTCGAAATCTGTATAAGAGTGGTTTTCGTCAATGAGGTGTCTTACAAAATATGACTTATTGCTGTTGATATTCTTTTTTGGCAGATGTTCTTTAAAACTTTAGCGAAAAGCTCTTCCCGTTTGGCCTATATAGAATTTATTACATTGGTCACATTTCAGTTTATAAATTCCTGTTTTAAGTTGTAGATTTTTGTCATGTTTATTTTTTTCGCTCTGGAATGGGAAGTTTTGGCACCATTTTTGCGCAAACTTTCTGTATGTTCAATGATTCATGCAAAATCTGATGAACACTTTCTTTGTTAATTCCTGAGATTTCTTTAAGAGCTTGGAGACTCATGCAATGATTTTCACGGATAAATTTAGCAATTTTGTAGATGTTGTAGTCTGTTTTTTTGTTGAGGGTCATCTAGGGCGCGGATTGTTTTCGGTCATTTCACGTACCTCCTTAAACCTTTTAAACCACTCGAAAACTTGTGTGCTTGATAATCATTCATTTCAGTACACTTCCTTTAACTTGGCAAAAGCTTCTGTAGCAATTTTTCCCAGTTTCACAAGAAAACTGAGGTTAACTTGTTGCTCCATCTGAAGACTTTGTATTTTCCGACAAGACGCTAGTGCAAGGACCTGAACGGGCGATTGCTACTGTGAGACTAAGCGAGATTTAACTGTACTCTTGGAGCTCAGAGTGAGGGAAGCATCAACAGACACACACATGTTAAAACCTCCCGTGGCATACTTGCTGTTTATCGGTGGCAACAACAGTTCGGTTATTTAATTGCCACACCTCGTAGATCTAAAATTCATTTAGGAAGAGGCTATTTCATAGCAAACACACCATGAAAAACTAAAGGCTTAAAACCCTTTAACTGCCGACTATAAACTATTGCCATTTTCCTATAAGATATTATGAACTTATGGTATTTGGCAGAGTATTAACATTTGATAAAACACAAGTTCTTATTGGTCATATTTTGTCATGCAGTAACTTGCAGTTCTCTGACGGGAAATAGACCACCTTCGTTGAATTTTGGTAATTTCTAGTTTCACTTTTGGCACATTCTGTTGAATGAATATGGAAGCTTGAAAGATAACGATTTCAATAGTATAAGGTTTATTATCGATAGCATGTGTTTTACTAGGCTAAACGTTTAATTGAATAAAAAGTAATATTTTAGATGAATAAAGCGTACAAAATTATTGGTTTAGTTTTGATTTTATAGATTTAAAACTATAACAGTTAGAATAATTTGGAGAGCACAGTTAGAAAGAAGAAGAAAAATACTATAAAATAGATCTCTCTAAAGTTGTTAGACAGTTATACCGGCTTGTGAAAATTAGACAAATGGATGCCATAATTTGAAGTTCAGTTTGCCGCGCAACTTGATTACTCGTAATATACAAACTTTACCAATTTATTAAATATAATTGTTAAAATTTATGAACTTTTGGTTGTATGGTAATAATCTATGGAAAATTAGCTTTAAAATGGTATAAAAATTATTGCCGTAGGATGATTTGTACTAGGGTAAAAAAAAGTGATTTCTTGTCACATAATTGCAAAAGTTAAGCGTATTACCAGTTAAAGGGTTAATAACTATTATTTATAGTACATAAAATGAACAGTCATCTTAACTAAATTAGTAATGTGTACTGATAAAGCCATTGTGGCTCGCATTTACTAAAATCTCTAATTATATAACATATTTCTATACATTTTCCTCTTCACTCTATCACAACGACAACTAAGTAAATAAAATCAAGAGGAAAATATAAAAATACACAGGTAAATCAGAAGCAATTTACATATTTGAAGTCTTTTATATTAAAGTTTCTCTTTTAGTTGTGATCTGTGCATAATGATCACTTATATATTTTCTTGATTCTTCAGACCTAGTTTTTCTAAGTAAATGCTCTAAGAGTATTATTTTTAATGCTAATTACATATTTACACTGTACTGTAGCCATTAGCCAGACCATTGAAAGTGCTTACTGTTATTTTATCTACAATGTAAGTAATTTATTTGATTTACAAAATGTCCAGATTTATATTTTCGAACCTTGCTGGTGGGCAGTTAAACATAAAAGTACTCATTTAAACATTAATTTTATAGTGGAACTTATTTTATTCATTTTGTAAAAGGACACTGGTAATTTATATTATATTTATATACACTTTGTTAAAAAGTAAACAAAAAATATTTTTAAAAAAATATATACATTTTAATTTTAGATTTACAAAAATTGTGATTATACTTAATTCTGACATCTTAATGTTAAATGTACATATGAATACAATGTTTGTAATAATTAATATAGAAACCCATTTAAAATAGTTAAATTTTAGGGCAGAAAAATAATAATATATAAAATTAAATAAATAAATTTAAAATAATAAGAAAACAATAATCGCTACTGAAATGAATATTTTAACAAAGATGTCAAAGCACTTGACTTGACTCAGCATTATATGTTAAATACAGTTTTCGCTATCCAAAAGTAAAAGGAACTATCTTTAATGATCTATTTAAATTGTATGATTAACTTGGTCATCAAATTTATACAGTGGAAGCGTGATAACTTGAACCTGAAGGGAATTACTAACACTTCCGCTTATTAAAAATATGAGATATCGAGAACAAAAATCATTGAATTGAGTTATAGAGGGCACAAGTAGACTGACTTTATTCACTTCTGCATTTTTATTGCTGTAATACAGAATAAGTGGAAGAAAGTACCACAATACAAGTCTTTTGTTTTAATAAACAGGTTCTTAATTTTATTTTAATAAAAAATCGGCACATTTATATATAAGATAGTACAGTAATGTATATTAGTTAACATTATTTTATGTAAATACAGTAATGGCAATAAATGTCTAATGTACTCTAGCACAAATCACTTCACAATCGCTTTAATAAAAAGCAAAACTTTAATAAAATACACAACAGTAAGTACAGACGAGGTGAATAACAGAGCTGTACTGCGTCCAAATAAGGAAAAATCCATGGACGCGGGAGAGGGGGAAGTACGTCTTATTTAAATTTTGTCACCTTGCACAGTACGGCTACTCCAAACTTTGACTTACAAATGCAGTTATAGAAGTGATTTTATTAAAACTTCAACTTGTAGAGGTTCTCGAGCATCTACCTTTGAATTATAGAGGTTTATCAACATATTCAGGAAATCAACAAAATCGATGTTCTTTCTTTAAAATATTCGATTTATAAAGTGAAAATCAACATTGGGGATTATGGGAAGTTAAAGGGGAATAGCAAAAATTGAAGATATGAAGGAATTCGAGCTATTGAGGTTCAAGTTATTAAGGATCCACTGTATAATCATATATAGGCCCTATTTTAAAAACCATTTAATTTAAAAAACAAAAATTGTTGTACATTAAACTCTCTTCATGTTTCATTTTTTAATTATATTATAACAAATAATGATTTATTAATGCAGATGCAAGATGAGTATGGTAAAATTAGATCTACAGAGTTATTTATACTTCAACCCAAATATAGTCATTTTTAAATGTATAAAACAAACTAATCCAATAACAACAGATGGACTTACTTTAGTTATTTTAATTACTAATACAATATATAAACATTGTAGTGTGATGATTTCAAAATTAAAAGTACATAGTTTCTGTAATTAACTATTTGAATACAGAAATTTAAGTAGAAGTCAATGAACAGATTATATTATTCAAGCATGAATGAAAAATTTAAAAAATTTCAGTCCTTTAAAAATTGCTTGAACACTCATATACTGAATGTACTAATATATTTTAATTAAAATTGACAGATTAAATTAAAATCACAATGTCAATAAGTTGTAGACAACTTAAAATATTATTGGTTTCACTGTGGTACAAAGAATATAAAGCTCGTAAAACCTTCACTACTAAACATACTTATATTTCGGCCTTTTGATTTCATATTTCGAAATTATGATTTTTAACTTAATAAAAATATGATTCTAGTTCATTGTTTTACAAGTTTTAAAAAATGGTATGTAAATTTCCTCTCAAACTCATAGACAATACCAAAGTATATAAAAAACATTCAACTTTATCTCATTCAAAATTTCATTGTTATTGAAAGTTAGTGTTCAAAAAGTAAAAATAATCTCTAAATGTATCCTAGTAAAATAACAACGATTCTGATAGTGTTCTCTAATCTACTTGTAATCCATAACTTTCCTTAAGTCTCTTTAAATGGTTTTACAGTTTATAAACCAAAATTTAAAAAAAATCATTTCAGCATTTATTGACCACGTTTCTATTCTTTTAACATGGCATCATGGTTCATTTTTCCTTTTTTATTGAGAGCAAAATTTTTTGCAAGATGACTGACTTACCAATACATTTTGTTTGAATCCTTAGGAAAATACACAAAATTTGATCTAAAATATTTTTCTAAGTTGAAGAAATTATAAAATTTTCAAAACACTTTTTGTAATTTAGAGAGGACTTCAAAACGGATCTTTCTGTAACATGATTTTTTAAAATTATTAATTAAATAACTTTTTTATATTATATAAAGATGATAACCAAACTCTAAAAATGGCTGTTGGATGAAATAAATGCTTAATTCTAAGATTTTAGGTTTATTACAGTTAGTAGTTTTAAATAGTCTATCATAGGATTGATGAGCAATTATTTTTCCCAATGGCCGTTTTTGATGTTTGCAAATTCCTAATAACTATATGAGGAATTAAAAGTTGTTACTGTAGAGAATATATGTACTACTAAGTTCTCATTTGCACTATTTAGTGAAGTTCATACCAACAGTGGAAAAAATCTGACAAAATGTGTTCCCATATATAAAATCGGCTAAAAAAATAACTGTATTTTTAAACTGTTTAAACAATTTTGCTAATAAACTAACTAACCTTTGATAATGGAAAAACTACCCCGTATTCCAAATTTAATCAAAATATTACAAATTCTTTATGATGTATAATTTGTAATGTGTTACATTGGTTTCCGCTCGGGATTATTGAGTCAAATCTAAATGACAGAAATGTTCAAAAAAGGAGTTTATACTTTTAAAATTAAAATATGATTTATATTACATTTTTATGAATGAAAATTTGTCAAACAAAACATTTATTTTTACACATTCAATTATGATAATTAGTTAGTTTTATTAATCGTGGGAACTGTTTTGCAGTTGTAAGATAAATGTTGCACCCTTGTTTGAATAGATGTTTACCACAAATACACCAATTTTTATAATGCGGTTAGTATGTGTTATGAAGTCAGTCACCTCATAGGCTTGCTTTAATCTAATTTGAAGGTTAGATATTTACAACAATCTTAATATTGATATAAAAGTGTTTTCTAAAGAGTTATTAATTTGCTACACTGTCGTTATAAGTTGTTGTTTTTTTAAGTAACACTTTTTAAATAGATTATTCACAATTCAAAAATTAACAAACTAAAGTATATTTTATTATTTCAGTACGTAGAGTATCAGGTGAAAAACAAGTTGGGTAACATTGAGAAAATTATGTGAATTTCTTCTAAATATCAACTGTCATAAGAAAAATAATGTTGTTCAGATTTGGAGCTGGCTTTATTTATCTATACAACATTGATTGCAAAATTATCACTTTATTATATACATTTTTTTGTCATAAATTTTTCATAAATAAGAACCAAAGTTGATCAGAATTAAATTTCATATATAACCATGTATGAAAAATATTTTGTATTGTTTGCAATATATTGTAAAAACAACAAAATTTTAAATTTTTTGTTTTACTATTATAGTGTTGCCATTGCAATAATTTTCATGCAATCATAATAATAATGTAATAAATTTCATTGCAAATTAATTATTTGTTAAACTTGCAAGTCTAATTGCGAAAAGATGAATGCAGTCTACTGGAAATCATACGAGAGTATAAGTAAATATATAGGAACTTTTATTTGCAATGGAAAGGGGGAAAAAAAAAAAAAAAACTTAAATAAATACAACTATTACAATTCAAAGGACAAGTGTGCTTTAAAAATAGAAGGTAATTTTGCAATTTTAATCTTTCACTGTTACCAACAAGTTTACATTATTATGACCCCCCCCCCACTTACTGGACTATATATACATTTTGAGCTATTTGAAATGTTATATAGTGATAAGTAAAATAACAGTTTAATCCCAATACTTCAACAAGCTATTTAATAACTGATAGATATTCACTTGATCTTACTAATATCACCAGACAATAAAATCAATACAAAATCAAATATAGAAAATTACATTTAATAATTCTACAGACATTATTTGCACTCAAATGGTTAGTAGAATCGTTACACAAAAACGATAGACTATTTGGGTACTTACTACTTTCTTCCAACATTGATGATAATAAAACAAATAATTACCAATTATATTTTAAGTGTTATATACTTAATCCAAAAAGAAAAAAATAATAACAAAATTAAATATTATGTTGAAGTGTATAAAGCATATATAAGTATTTCTGTACATATTAAAATAGATCTTTATATAAATAATATAATTCATTCTTGTTGGGAAACAATATCATAGAGAATTAATTATTGAATTATTATAATTTTTAATAATTTCTTACGGTTATATTACATGCCCAACATTTTAAAAGAAGTAAATAAATAATTAAAACAGAAACTTTATAATACATTATCTTATATTTGTAAATGGATTCATTTATTTTACTGGAGATTAAATTATTATTATTATTATTTTTAACAAATGGCGTAATAACAATAACTATGAACAACCAACAAAATATAAAGTATAATTCTAAATTAACTATTACTGCACTACTTAACAAGTTAAAGGAATAAAACAAGAAGTTGTCAAAATCAAAGAAGATTAAACTAAAAAAAAAAAAAAAATAATATAAAACCAAAATATTGAATTTTCATATTACATATTTATAAAGACAAAAATATCAGTATTTACATATTTATTTGTACTTTAAAAAATTACCAGAATCATTTAACTGTAATGACAATTATAAAAAATGTACTACTATACTTGACACAATTATTTTACTGTGATAAACATACATCGATCGTCAATGATGAGTTATTTCATCATTCAGAGAGTATAACTGAAAATAATATTTACAAAGTTTTGTTATATATTAATAGTGTGATTTGGTTATTAAAAAGCACCTCGGATAATCTATATTATACTACATACCAATAGTACACTACCTACTAACTTATATTTCTTCCAACAATTAAGTTCAAGTAACATCAACACTGTACACAGCACAGAAAGAAAAGTAAAATGCATTTATATTTTTATAAAATATTAAAATGTAATTAACTGTCTTTAAACGAAGACTTTATAAACAAAAATAAAAAACAAATTAATACCTTTTCATTGAATGCTTAATCATCATCCGAGTTCCTGTGATAGACTAAACCAAACTTTGCCATATATTTTTTAATAAAGTCCCTGGCTTTATGTTTTACATTATCGTTACAATCCAACTCATCAACACTACGGCAGTGTTTCAGTTCTTTTAGCATTACAAAATGTGTCAACTGGAAAACAAAACAAAAAATTCACATGAAATAACAACACTCATGTTACATTTTTCAAACTAAATAGCTATCTAATGCGAATATACTTTTTATATTCAATTGTCTAAATGCAGATTTTTGCTAAGTAAAAAATCATAGGAATTAACTATGTTATTTTTAATAGTTTTAAGATAGACTAGTAAAATGATATCTTTAAAAAGTGCACTTCTGATTTTTAAGCTTCTAAGCATAGGACATTGAGTTTGGTGAGGAACAACTTACCAGCTAAGCAGTCAGACATTATTATATGTGAGAAAGAAAAAATACAATCAACATTATAATTCACAAAAATGAGTTAAATACTGCAGTTGCAACCTTCATATGCCATTTTTAAGAAACAAACAAAAGAGTTTGTAACAATAAAACCTCACAACTGGATTAATTTCCCTAGTACAGTGCAAGAAATTAATTATGTGATGTTGATGTGGCAGAAGCAATTTAATTTTACGAATTATTATGCACCCATATAGAAATTGTAAAGGTTATGCCAGTATTAATGTTTAGGCTTTGTTTAATGTTCCAATAAATAGGACTTTGAATTATTTACAGAAAGAAAAAGGAAGCCAATTTAATACACATGATGAATTTAACCAATTATAAATTCATGTTCTATATTATTATGTACAAAAACAAAAATTAAGGAAAGTTAATTTTATTGTTTGGCAATCATTGTGTTGCAGTTTAGGAAACAGCTATTATTCAAACATACATATTAACTCTAATTATGATATTTCTAGAAATTAATTTGCTTTTTGTCCTTTAAAATACCAAGACTGAATGTTTTCTTTCTCTTAGGAAAATTGAATATTGTCACATGCATGGCAACATTTATAGTCTAAAAAAATCTGATGCAGAAAATGACCAAAATTATATTTAAAATAAATTTTTTAAAACATTACCATTAATAAAATAGTACAACATGATGCAGTTCAAATTATTTTATTGATATTAGACATGGTAATGTTCAGATGGTTACAAATTAAACAATTTGTTACGTTTTCGAAAAATTTATACCAGATCTGTAAAATGTGTATTATGTATTATTGTATTGAAAATGAAAGTTAATAAAGAAGTAACCGGGAAATAAATATTAATTTTTTCCTACAAAATATTGCAAATCTTCTGGTTTAAAGCTATACTGTAAGTAAAGTGTCAAGTCCCTTTTGAAAATTTTGATTTACAAAATAATAAATTGTTCTCTTTAGCCTACACTAATAATTTGATGTTACTTACAGCACCAAAAGGCCAATCAATTCCTATATAAGAAACAAGATGTAAAAAACAGAAATAAGATTAAATTATGATGAAACTCAAAATTCAACATTGATTTTACACATTATAATATTAAAATGATTTAATCGTCTTAATAAAAAAATTCCTAATATAAGAAATAAAATCATGTTAATTAATTTATAAATTATTTGTCTTTCCAATAACTAGACTAGTCCAGAAATATAACACAATTTATACACACCTTACGTGCAAGATGTTTGAAATCTTCCGTATTTGTAATGCGACCCATCTTGCAGTCGGGTTTTCTATATGGATTAAGGTAATGTACAATAACTCCTGCCATGTTAAGTCTAAAATTATCTTTGATCCGTCGACCAGGATCACTAGATGTATCTGCTTCACATTTGCTAGCTCTACTTCTGTCTTTGATCATAATTCTTCTTACTTTCAATGCACGTAACTTTTCTTTTTGTTTAGCCTTCTCACGACGTAGTTGTTCTTTTATTTCCTTGTATCTTAGTTTTTCTGCTTTACTATCTATTGTTTCTTCTTCGGTGCGAGGCTAAAACAATCAAATACAAATAGCAAGATTTACTTATGAATAATATTTACGATGTTGCATATTATTTACATGTACTGTATTTATTATTATGCAAATATTGCTATTTTAATTTAGTAATAGATTCCTTACTTTCAAATAATTTGAAATTTTACACAACACATTTTTTCAATGATTTGTAAAGTCAAATCTACATGTCACATTTGAGCAAAATTGAGACTAAAATTGTAATCTCAGGAAAATTGTAAGATTGTTTTTGTTTACTGAAAAGCTTTTTGCTCATTTCATAAAATAATTTAGATAAAACTACTTAACAAATTAAAAAATATATTGAAAAATAAATATTAAAAGTTGATATATTTCAACAAACAAAAAAACATCTTCAGTCAAGGTACAAAAATAATAATGATAAAATATATTCATGTAAATTGTAAATTATAAAAATTGAGTTGATTACTTATTAACAATTTCTTTACAAATATTTTACATAGGAAGGATCGCAAATATTACAATAAACCTCACAAGTTATTCTTATTTTTTAATTACTTAAATAGAAAAATAAAAGTTAAGAAGTAATGTTGTAAAAATTCGAATCAAGTTTAATATACTTACACTTATAATTCTTTCTTGAACAAGACTAATATTTCGCTTGCGTTTTTCTTCCAAAACAGCATCTTCAACAAATGATAGAGTCTCTGGTTCTTCAGGCAATTCTGTGAAATCACTCTCAAAATCTTCAACTACATATTCCTCGTCTTCCTTTTCTTCTTCTATCTCGTCCTTAAAATGAAAAATAAATGATGAATAAATATTGGACAAACCTTCTCACTTACCCATCTACAAAAACAACCAAAAATACTAATCACTAAAAATGTCAGTTCAGTAGTAATAGGTAAAAAATAAAAATAAACCACATGGACGCCGTCTTTGCAAAAAAAGAAAGATTAATTAAAAAATAAAGTGCCTTAGCCGTCGATTATTCTAATGGCGTCAGGGTCTGAAAAAAACAAGAGTATGGTCAAGAGCGACCTGATTTCGACCTTTATAAAAACCATTTGGTGATTTTTTGCTTTGTTTTTACCGATAATTTAAAAACCAGTATTTTTGCTAGGATGGTGACAAATATATTTTGATAGGCTGAATTTGAGAAAAATCAAAAATTGTTAGTACATTTAATGAAAATTGTAATTTATGATTTCCCATATAACAGATTTATGTTTTCTCTAAATGTTAGGTTAGCGATAAATTTAAAAGTCACAGATTTGGCCAAATTATGCTTACATACCAAATTTGATATTTAATTTAAAATAATATAAAACTTTGAATGATTTTTATAACCAACGCTAACTTTGTCAATCTTAACTGCAATTTAAAAAATTTAAAATCAAAATTCGTCACAAATAAGTTTGTTTATGGCCAGCCGATTACCTACTCTAAGATATTAAACTAATTTATTATATAATTATAACAAATACAACCATTAAATTTGAGAACTTGTGCTGAAACAATATTCAATAGATTGAGCTATAACAAAAACCTATTTGAACTTTTAAATCAATATTAATAAAATAATGAACAATCAATTCAATACTAATCAAAAATAAATAAGTAAATATTTTGTTATAAATTAAATTACTATCTGTGTTAAATTAAATCAAGTATTCTTGTAATTGATTTAAATTTACGTTGAATTTGAAGCAAAGTATCCTTCAGATACAAATCACTTCATTTCTTTTCATTTGCAAGGCAAACAAATATTTAAATTAAAATTTCTAAAGGAGAATTTTACTTTAGACACTGCAAAGTTTCAGAGGAGAGATGAATTCATTTTGTAATAAAGATCATATTTCAAGATCTTACCATGGAAAAAAATTGTAACAATGATGGTAGAAGTATATAATGTTATAAAATCCTTAAAAAATTCAGAAACAATCAATTCTTTATTGTCATTAAGCCTATTTTACAGGGAATGGATATAGCCAATAAATATAATTAAGAAAATTTTGTTACAACACAATATTCTAAAACTATAAAAATTATGATAGGCCTACCACTGAAAAATTTCCCAGAAAGTAGAATAAATTCTTCAAACACTCCTATACAGAGCTCCAAATAAAATAAAAAAAACATGAATGCCTGTCACTGAAATACTAGTAGATGTTGAACATACATATAATTTGTATTGAATAGAAACAAAAAATGGTTTGTAATTAAATTTTAATTTTTTAAATAAGTTATATATACCTTTTCTTCTTGTTCTTCCTCATCTTCTGAAGATGATTCTTCTTCAGACTCTGAAGTATCTGAAGATGATTCAGATTCTTGGGAATTAGTAGTTGGTTGTTCCCAAGTCGGTGGCTCCCATTGTGATACTCTTGTTTTAACATGATAGTAGTAAGTACGTCCTTCACCGTCTTTAGCACTTTTCCATTTAGGAGGAAGTTTGACAGGTTGAGGTATATATACAGGTACTGTAGGAGCTGTCGTTGTCATTGTTGTTGTTGACTGAGAGTCAGGAAATGAAAGTGCAGTCTGTGGTGGAAATTGTGGTGCAGTCTGTGGTGGAAATTGTGGTGCAGTTTGTGGTGGAAATTGTGGTGCAGTTTGTGATATAGGACTTTGAAAGAGTGGAGGATTATTTGTAGTTTGAGTTTGAGAAGGTGGTAATGTGCCATGATTGGTAGAAGATGGAGTATGAGGAATAACAGCCTGAAACTGAACCGATGTGTTTGTAGGCGGAGGATGAGGAGAAAGGGTTGAAAACTGAGCAGACTGTAAATGAGGGTGGGTTGGTTGATACTGTCCAGGTTTACTTGGAGGTTGTGAATGAGGAAGTGGGGGTTGAAACTGTAGAGGATTAGGTAATGTCTGTACAGGGTTTGCCAACGGAGGTTGGAAATTCGTTGGAGTCGGTGGAAGAGATGATGTATAGACTTGCTGTTGAGGATTAGTTAGTGGGTTTGAAGGAAGTGGTGGATGAAAAGGAGGGGGCTGTGTAAACTGTGGGAGCGGAGGTTGAAATTGTGACTGTACAAGGTTAATATCCGTAGGATAACCACAAGGGGGTTGTGTAGGAAGCGGAGGGTGGTTTGGTAAAGCTAACAGTGGTTGTTTTGGCATAGGCGGTGGATGAGAAAACATTGAGCCAGGAGGTGGGAATGGTGGTGGATGATTAGGATCCATAAATGGTGGGTGATGATTTTGTTGATTATACATGAAAGGTGGAGGATTATTTGGATTAGGAGGAAATATTTGATTAACCATTTCTCGCTCAGGTCCGTGTGGAGGATGTACCATATTAGGATCTGAAACAATTACGTATTGTTATTGTAATGTTTATATATGTTACTGTGAATGTTCAAAAATCAGAAAATATTTTAGTTGAAACATCTTGGTAAACTTCAGAATTTACCAATGAGCGTTGATAAAAATATTCATATTGTTATTTTCTTTATGAAATATTATTTTGTTAACAAAATTATAGAAACTATTATATTATATAAACTATTACAGTTGTTTATTATAACCTTAAAGTTAAATGGGATCAGATGCATCACATACTTGTACTTATTAATAAATTTGACCTAAATCTTAGGGCGAATATTATCAGATGCAGAGTGTTGATATATATATATATATATATATATATATATATATATATTTAGGGGTCAGTGAAATTTAGAACTGTTGACTCGGATCGGATCTTGATGGGATTCAATCTCGGTTTCGATACAGTATGTCTGCTCTTTTATCAATTCTGTTCTAAAGATATCACTTTGATGGTAACCTGGAGTTCTGAGGTTGGGAAATGGAGCTTAACTTTAGGGTCAGTTTAACTGCCATATGACTCATTGAATCTACCCTCATCAAGAGACCTTGAGGGTCTGGTGAAACACTTTTCCATGGGTTATGTTGCCAATGCTCATTATAGCAATGGCTGGGGGAGCACAGACACTAATCTTAACCCTACAGCCGGTTGGTTAATTTTCTTGACAATTCTTCGTTTGTTTAAAAATTAATAAAATATATTATTTTTACACAAAACTTAACTTATAAGATATCATTTTTCTCAGAAAGATGCATAGAATTCATTTATGTAATAAAAAAAAAATTTTTTTTTGAAACGTTTTTGGAGTAAGTATGTTAGATGTCAAAAATGATATTAACTTTTTTTCAGAAAAACCTGTATCACCCAAAATCAATAGCTTACTACCTATTTCTAAGATATACACAATTTTTGTGTATTATTTGTGAATATATTTAGGAAAAAATATATATAAATTTGTTACATTTTAAAAATGTAAAAAAATATTTTACGTAAAAACTGAATTTTCTCTTTATATTTTCAAAAAAAACATTAAAAATAGTAAAATATATTTTTATACAGAACTTCTATATATCATTATGTCCAGAAAGGTGCATAGAATGTAGGTGTGTAGTGACAAACTGACATGTTGTATTTGTAAAGCTGTTTATGTTGGCCAAACAGGCCGTAGTTTTAAGTGTAGGTTAGGTGAGCATGAAAGGAGTTGGCGGTTAGGTTATAATGATTCTAGTTTTTCTAACCAAAAATCATGCATTGACAGATTTTTATTCTAATGTTAATTTTGAAATTTTACATGTTAACGTAAAAAGTTGAAAATTAAATGTTTTGGAAATTTTAGAAATTAAGAGACTTTTGTGTAATGATGATAATCTAGTTTTAAATGAACAAACGGAATTTTTGTCATTTTCTCCTTTACTTCAACCTCTATTCAAGGTTGGTTAATACCTGTGTGAATGACCTGTGGGGTTTTTCCCCTGGGTCTTTGTGCTTTGTTTGTTAACGGGAATTTCCTGCCTTTCTCAACCTTTTATAATAGTTATGTTGTGCTTTGTATTTAGTCTTGTAAGAGCCTCGTCAATGCCGTAACTGGCGAAACCATGGTCGGCTAGACCAAATAAAATGTAGAATTTTTACAAAAGAAAAATTGTGTTTTATTTGTTAAATATTGCTTGGTTTTACAAATTGGAATAAAAACATGTTTAACTCTCTAAGTAGCATATAGCTCGGATCGAGCTGATGAGTGACGTGTCTGGACACAGGTTAACGGCTTGCTGAGCAGTAGAAATCACTTTTTTACAATTCAACATTACCCTAGTAAAAATCATCGTACCACAATTATATTTGTACCTTTTTAAAGCTAATGTTCCATAAATGCATAATCATGCAATCAAAATACCGTTAACGTTATAAATAATATTGAATTAATTGGTAAAGTTTTTGTATTTCGCAGCATACAATAGCAGTAAATTATAGTTTTTATTCTATAAAAATTTAACAAAATCAAGAATTTTAACACATTTACAGCGTAAAAATAACTTCTTTTTTTTCAATTCAACTTTGAGCCTAGTAAATATTATTGTATCGAAATGTGTAATATTATCATTGTAAAAGTAATGTTTCAATCTTTCATAATCATGTAACCAAAAATCCTTATCACGAAAGATATTAATTTAAGAATTTGAGAAAGTTTAATGTTTTCCAGCTATGATGTAGCCAATGACGGAAGGTCGCAAAACAAGCAAATATTACCTTCTTATTCTTATAATTTTTGTGAATAATAATACTCGTTCAAATACCACAAGTTGAAAATATTTTATATTATATTTCTTTCTCTTTCGACTATGTATTCCAAATGATCCTAGCTGTCATAGTTTTTGAGATATATTATATTCTACGAAGTAGTAACCAAACCAAACCAGACTCATTTTCTTTTCGGTGGGGTGAAATATTCTTAGCGGAAATGTGAAATATCGATTACTTACATTTGTAACTGTTCTGCATACCATTAGGAAAATGAAATTTAGATCTTTTAGTTTATACAACCCATTATATCATAGGCCTAATTTTAGATAAGCATTCTGAACTTGAAATTCTGTTGCCTTTCCCATGTTTTGTGTTCAATATACATGCATAGTAAATAGTATTCTGTGCATGGTTCGATTTACTTCTGTTATTGTGAACATATTTTGATATGTAGAGCGATTTATTTATTATGATTTGTTTACACACGTTTACAATAAGTTATTGTTTCTAGAGTTTATTTTTTGGAGTGAATTTTAAGTTTTTCAGTGATTTTGTTTCAGGTTTACCTAGGTCTAGGTTATGTCAAATTAGGCCTAACTTTTTAGCAAATTTCCACTGTCTAATAAAAATTATATAAATTGTTTTTGTTGTTACCAATATTTATGCACAAATATAATACAAATTCTTCTCTATATTTATAAATAATAATTTGTTTTTAATATATAAATATAGACTTTCATTTGGCATTTTGGCTTCGGATTTTGTAAGAATTTTTTATTATGACATATTAACTCCAAATTTGTTACACCTAAAAATGTTTTCATTGCACAGATAAATTCTATGCATCTTTCTGAGAAAAATGATATTTTACAAGTTGGGTTTTACATAATATTACTGTTTGGTGATTAATTCAAATTGGGATAACTTTTTAGCAAATTTCGACTTTTTACATATAAAAATGTTTTTCATATGAAAATTTTATAAATTGATTTTTGTTTTTACCAAAATTTATTCACAACTATATCACAAAACTTTTTTTTATCTTGATAAAAACACGTTTTATGTTTATAAACACTTTTCTGTTTTCACTTTTTATTTTTGTGCACATTTTTTGATTCCTAACATACTTACTCCAAATACCTTCACATATAACATTTTTTCATTTCACAGATAAATTCTATGCACCTTTCTGAGAAAAATAAGTTGCTTTTGGATAATATTACTATTTGTTGTGAATTAAAAAAAAAAAGTATTGAAAAATGATCGATAATGGAATCAATTAACACTAGGGTTAACCGTGGAAGTAACCATCAACAATATATTGTCGAAACTTTGTGTGTCTATAGTGTGTAGACAAAGTAAAATCACGGTTTTTACAAATAAACATTTCACCCACTAAAAATCGTCCTATTGAAATAATCTAAGTACAAGATAATGAATGATCTGTACTTACAAATTCTTACAAACCAAATTCTTAAATTGCAATAAAAATAATTTAATAAATCGCTAAAGTTACTAAATTAAGTCGCTAGAAAATATGGCAAAGTTTGCCAGAGCAGAAGACAAAATTTACATCATATTTGTCTATTTGTCACAAATCCATTTCTCTGGAGTCTACGGGAACCCCCACTAGCAAACTTAAAAACAGTGTAAAACATCACTATTTCAGAAAACTAGTACAAATAAAGAATCAGGTTTGAGTCCTAGTAAATCATGATTTGTACGTTTTTTTAAAACTCAACTAATTTAATTTCAAAATCGTGTAAAAAATCAATATTCAGTAAAGTTGTATTTTTTTTAGCAATAAACCACAAAAATTTTTAAAAAAATCATGCATATAGTTTATGATTATGAGTGAAATTATAATCTCTCTAAATTTGGACCTGTTTTAAGGCTTTATAGGATTTATTCCGCTAACGAAAATAAAATCATATCGGGCAAATAATCTCCATTGATATTTAATAAAAAAAGGTACAATAAGAAATTCACATCAACTTCCTTTAGTAAACAACAAACACTCCTAACTTAATCTTTGTTAGTATATACATGCCGGGAGTGTTGTTTTTTAAAACCTTCCAAATTCACATTTAAAAAAATCTAAGATATAAAATCTTATATCTGAATAAGGTTTATACAAAGAAAATTATTTATATGTCGCTTAGAATATAAATATATTAAATACCTTTGGAGTTAGGTGTTTTCAATCAAAGCACATTCAACCCCCTCCCTCCTCTGTCATAAGCAACCAGAGCAGGAGACGCAGGAAAATTCTTGCTTATTCAAAAAATAACACTGGGTACACTTACACAAAGTTCATATCAGTAGTGTCACGCAAGTAGTATTTCCGTGTTTTTTTATTATTGTGAAACCACAATTTCTCTCAAATCTTAATTGATAATTTTTCACATTTGACAATTTTTTCATTAACACTTTGAAGCCTAACTCTCTAACGCGCTCCTTTCCTAATGTGCCTGGGAGTTTTGGACATGTTTTTAAAAAATTGTGGTATTTGTTATATTTATTATATACGACTTATTATACATAATTTTAAACCCAAAGAGATTACCTTTTTAATTATATATACATGTAAATACATATTTTACTTACAGTAAACACTCCTTAGTCTTGAAAAAGGGTAAAATACACACACAAACAAAAATAGCTACACAAGCCTACATCAGTTCACTAAACATAATTGGCCTTTGTTTAGTGATATATGATATAGTTTGAAACATTCAGGTACACAAAGGGGTACTGAACATTCTGGGCACCACCATAAAGTTTCCTTTCTTCCAGGCTGAGTGAGCAGCGTCGTAGCTTAGATCATCTTCAAAACCTTCATTTGGGTCATCCACATTGTCCTCTAAATCACTTAAGCCTAACGTTGTCACTAAAAAGTCTGGATCGTTATTGTCATCGATTTCGCCCTCAGAATCAGAACCAAAAATCGGTTCATTCACATTTTCTCTCAAAATGTCACTAATTGAATTATTTCCATCACTTTGGCCTATATCACTTTTCAATACATCTTCTGCCATATTTTGTAAACTATAACTAAAATACAGTAGGACCTCCATATAACGAAATTGAAGGTTCCAAAGAAAAAGTTCGTTACATAGAAATTTCGTTATAAAGAAATTGTATTTTTTAAATTGTATTTTTTTTATTACAGTTTAAAAAAACATAGAAATACTGCAGTATTTAACTTGTGTTATTTTTTGTATTATTTGTAAAAATAGTCGACTATATTAGAAGCAGCTGATTACTGTATTTCATTGTAAAGTTTGCCGACTAACGTACCGAAACGACTAATATTAGGGAGGGGATCGTGGGAACTAGTAAACAAATCCTATTCTCCGGAAATGTACTTTCTGCAATTCTCGGAACTAGCTTACTTTTTTGTTTTCTATTGTTTTCTAAGAGTGCGGACAGACACATTCACACTCGCGGCTCGTCCTACCTGCTGCTAATGGTTCTTCTATGAATCACCAACTAGCCCTTGTGCTACAAAATATTTTTTTTTTAGATTTTAACTTTACCTAATATTTACTCTAATTACTGAACTCTAAATATTATTTCTCGCAAAATGAGTCCAAACATGGTACAATTGTGACAACTCTAACCGGTCGTAGTGAGTTTAAAAACTAGAAAATAAATAAAACGGGTCCTTTATCACGTATTGTATTTTATATTGTAATAATCAGACGTCTTTAATATAATAATAATCAGATCAATAACAAGGAAACTGTTTAAAATTATTAAACTGTTTTTTTCCCTTTCTTCTCCTCCAGCTTTCTGACACTTCAAAATTGCATCCCTATTTTTTATTACAGTTGAGAGAGTGCTTGGAGGAATTTCATACTTACGTGCTATAAGTTTCTTCTGTATGCCGAGCTCGATATCCTTTAAAATGTTAATTTTATCTGCTACACTTAAAGCCTTCCGTTTAGACATCGCGAATGCTCTGTTCTCAATGATAACTCAGTCTATACTGAGAGATGATTAGATATACAGACAGTACCGCCAAGGTGGGGAGAGAGAGGGGGAGTCCGGAGCCGCAAGCTGTCTGTGACTCATACTAACTCGCTGACAGATGCGGGTTCTTGTATGGCACCTCTCCTTGTCACCATTACATAAATTTTAATAATAAAAATTACTTTTTGGATTTTTATTCGGACATTTTAATTCGTTATATGGAAGATTTCCTTCGTTATATGGAAACATTATTAAATGGAATTTCATTTTGCTTTTTAAAAAAATTCGTTACAGAGAAAATTCGTTATATAGAAGTTCGTTACGTAGAGGTTCTACTGTATTTATATATACAAACACTAAAATACTGGGCCTAACTACTAAAATAAACTAAAAAAATTACTTGTATAACTCATAAAAAATTTAGTATTCAAGAAAAACACCAACCAAACATAAACAATCTTGATTACTCAGTCAGTCACTTTGCAGTAAACAGACGTCTGGCGTGTTCCTCTTAGACGTGTTACATTGCCTAGCAATGAATTCGTAATTTTTTTTTTAGTCCAAATCAACAGCATAGATTATTCTCAAAGACATACAAAGATAAATAACCAATGAGCTATTCGAAAGTGCCAAAGCCCGAGTATATGCCGACATCTCAATTGTATAGTATTATATAGCGAGGACCGACGTATACTCGGGTTTCGGCGGCAAGCGCCGGCGCGTCTGCCCGACCTATACTCGGGCTTAGGCTTCAAAGTGATAATCCCAACTTTATGTAATTTACTGCAATTCTCAATAGATAATTTTTGACAATACTTTTTTTTTTAAATTTCGATACAGTATTATATATACAGTAGAGTCCCGCAAACTCAGCGTAATGTGGACCGGAAGTGTGCCGAGTTTGTGAAATGCCGGGTTATCGGGAATAAAGGCAAAAAATAAATTGTAATTGAAACACCAAAGCGGCGGCGATATCAAACGACTTTGTCAATAGCGGTATCCCATTGTCTGCAGTGTAAAAACACCGCGGCACCAAAGCGGTGGAGATATCAAACGACTTTGTCGATAGCGGTAGCCCATTGTCGGCAGTGTAAAAACACCGCGGCACCAAAGCGGCGGCGATAACAAACGACTTTGTCGATAGCGGTATCCCATTGTCGGCGGCATGATAACACCGCGGCATTGACACCCTTCGATATAGCAGACATACACATGCAAAAACGTTTGATGGGCCGCTTTTTTTCCACGAATCAATTTAGTATACATTATGGAAAATATAACATTTCTTTTCAGTTTTCTTTGACAGGTACGCACAGTATATACGGTAAATAAAAATGAGCTAGTTACGAAAACAGAAGCGTGTGTTGGTTTCGTTTGAGACGCGGTTAAATGTGTTAAAAAGACTTGACAGAGGGGTATCTGTAAAAAAGCTTTGTGACTAGTTTAACGTGGGAAAAGTACCATCAACGATTCGAGCGATCGAAGTTAATGCCCGCTTTGGGATCTGCCGAACTTTTTCGAACATCGCTGTTTTTAGAAATATATACTTTTTCCCGTCGGGGTCGCTGAGTAATCCGGACTGCCGGGTTATCGAGTGCCGAGTTTGCGAGACTCTACTGTATATATATATATATATATATTACTTTAGAGTACTAAAGATAGTTTCGAAGATGTAGGAACTCCAAAATACATTAACAATTATAAATAATAAGACAACGCTAAGATTGGCAGAAGATATTACTCAAACTAATTATGTAGATCCTAGCAGTTATTTATTTTTTATATAAGCTAATGGAGCTCAAACTACCTAAATTTGCCAATACAAAATAATGTAATACTTTTAATAAAAAACTAAATTGTATTCATAACCATCCCCCACGTAGCCTCCATTACACCCCCTCCCATTGGAACTGCTCTATAAACCTTTCCAAACTGATAGGAGATTTCACTATATTATGTGTTAATTGGATTGCATTCTGTAGTAATATCCCTAGAGTAATTCTCTATTGCAACCTGATTTCCCAAAAAGATTTTACAATAGTTATACTGAGAAAAATGTTTCGCGAGATCCAATTCAATCAGAGATTCAAAAAATTATTGAATTCGACTGTAAAATCTATCATATGCCTACCACTATATATTTTATTAGTATAATATAGTAAACACAAATAAGAAATAATAACTAAACTACTACTTTACCTGGATGGGGATATTGCATCCATGACTGTGATGCAGGATCAAAGTAACAAGGATATCCATTTTGATTAAAATTTGTAGTTTCCATACTAGGTGGCATACATTGCTCTTGTTGTTGTTGCCATATTTCTTCTTGTTGTCTCCGATGACGTACTTCCTCTTCTTCTTGTGCCACTTTCATTTCAAATAAGTGTCTTCGTTCATTCTTTGACATTTTTGGCAATGGAGGATCATTTCTGTAAAATGGACAGCCATATTATTATTGTTAGGCAAATTTAAGTTAACATATAATTGGAAAGAAAAACAGCTTAACATGAGTTTACATAACTTAACACCGTGGACATGAGTTTTATATGTGATATACATAACAAAAACCAGAAGGCATAATCAGGACTATAGACTATAAAGGGTGGTACATGTGTGATGCCACCACAGACAAAGTATCCCTCAACCATGACGTCAACACTGTATTGTTTGTAACCAGTAAGCAGGACTTAAATCATAATAAATATATCACTTGTAAGATAACCTAACTTCACAATATTCAATAAAAACACACTTGAATAAGGCAACTCACTTGAAACACTTGCAAACGTACTAGCAATAGCATATAAAATGAAGGAAATTTTTAGTTTTCACCCGTTTTTAGATTGTTCTACTGCCAATGTAATTTTGTGTCAAATAATTATACCAAATTATAGTTCAAACATTCCTCTTAACGGTAGTACAAAATAACTTAAAGATTATATAAAAATTAACCCTTTGCGGTCGGATAAGGTATTTATAGTTTTTCCTCTGTGATCGCATGGCCGGTCTGACGGGCCACAGCCATTTGCGCGACAAGTCGGAATTGATTCTACTAAAGTTTTCCTCAGCGCTCGGCTGGCCCGTGAGACTGCCCAAGATAGAATTCCTTCTACGCTCGGGTGGCCTGTGTCACTGGCCAGAAAAACGTTCTGTATTTAGAAATATTTACCATGTGCCAATATGTCTGTGAAGTGCTGAAACCTACTGAGTAACTATTTAACTACATGACCAATGTGTTTCATCACATTTTACCGCCATCTGCCTTGGAAAAAATACACACACACAGCTGTTTTGCCAGTTCCATTAGCGTTGTTTGTACCGAATGAGTTGTCCGTACATTGTATTGTCAGTGTTTATTTATCAATTTGTTTTAAGTCGTGATTTTAAATTTTAACATTGGTTTTATTTGTGATTTGTGTAAATTTATTTGTAAATATTTGTAAAGTTTTAAACAATCATAGTGGCGAATCAAAACATAGTGGTGTCTTGAAGCTAACAAGTAGAGTTTGTAACCAGGTAAAACTAGTTATGCCCACATGTTGTTTTGTTGTAAATATTGTAAATATAGACTAGTTTATTTATTATAGTGTAAGTTATCGAACAGTTTACAAAAACCTGTTAACATGGATAACCTTGTAAATACTGGCAATTATGAAGAGATACTCTTTGAAGCATCTAGTGATGTTGACTCGCATCATGACAGCGACATACTTTCTAATGTTTGTGATGACTTTGAAGATTTCGCTCTAGAACAATTAGAAGAGGAATATGATGAAATCCTTTCTAAAGAAGAGGGACAAAGTATTGAAGAGGATAATGTTGTTGACGAGACACAAAATAGAAATATAGAAGAGGTGGATGAAGAGTGGAAAGAATGGTCTGAGGGTGATGAAAATTTTAGCAAATTTGTATGGACACAAGATAGTGGTTACAAACTATTACAAAGTAATGAAAAACCATCAACCCCTTTACAGTTTTTCCAACTATTTTTCACTGACAGCCTATTAAATGAAATAGTTAAAGAAACAAACAGGTATGCTGCCGAAAAAATTCAGAGAAATATGCCTTTACAGAAAAAATCAGTATGGTGGTCATGGGTAGATGTTAAACTTTCAGAGTTAAAAGCTTTTTTTGGTGTGATAATAAACATGGGGATGAATGACAAGGCAGAGATGAGTGATTACTTTTCCACGGATTGGGTAGACTATCAACCCTTTTTTAAAGATGTGTTCAGTAAGGAACGATTCTTGCAAATCTTTTGGAATTTGCACATATGCCCACCTCCTTCTGGCCCTATCACTGGGACATTAACTCGTTCAGGTAAAGTAAGAAATGTTGCTTCCTATCTGGACAAAAAATTTCGAGAGCATTATGTCCCACAACAAAAAGTAAGCGTTGACGAGAGCACAATAGGTTTCAAAGGACGAATTGTGTTTAAAGTTTATAATAAGGATAAGCCTACTAAGTGGGGCATCAAAGTGTTTGTGCTATCTGAGTCTTCAACTGGGTACATCTGTGCTCTTGAACCATATTTTGGAAAAATAACGACAGACCGCATGGATAGGCCAGATTTAGGAGTAACAAGTAGAATTGTCTTACATCTGGTCGGTAAACTCAAACAATCATATGACAATATTGAAGGTCTCCACGTCTTCACTGATCGATGGTACACCAATATGGACTTGGCAAAAGAACTTCTAAATTTGAAGGTTCATTTGACAGGCACTATAATGTTAAATAGAAGTGGCCTGCCTAAAATTGTAAAACCACAAAGGAAGAATGCCAAAAAACAGACTCCTAAGCTTAAACTGAAAAAGGGGGAAATGAAAACCTTTCGAAAAGAAGAGAAATTTTCACTGTTACTGTGGAAGGACAAAAAAGATGTAGCAGTCTTAAGTACTTTGTTTGCCGATAACACCACCGAGACAATTCGGCGCTTACAGAAACAGAACGTCGTAGAAGAAGTGAAGAAACCTACCGTCGTTTGCGAATATAACCAAGCTATGGGTGGCGTTGACATTTCAGACCAATACATTTCGTCCTATGCATTCACAAAAAAGTCCATTAAGTGGTGGAGGAAGGTATTCTTTTGGCTAATGGAAACTGGCATAGTCAACTCGTTCCTTCTTTACAATATGAATCAAGACAAAAATAATAAAATTCGACAGCGGTGTTTCAGAAAAATGTTGATAAAAGAATTAGTCGGGGATGTGAGAAATCTAAGGAAAAGAGGGAGACCATCTAGTATTGGAGAAGAAGAAAGACTGAATTGCAAGTTACATTTGCCTTATCCTCTACCCACTGGCAAATCTAAAGACTGTTCTGTCTGTAGTGATAGAAGACCGGGAAAGCAAAGAAAAAGGACTAATTTCTTTTGCAAGACCTGCACCAACAATCCGGGACTCCATATTGGCGAGTGTTTTGAAAAATATCACACCAATAAAAAGTTTAAAGAAGATTAACATAAAAGAAAGTAATGTTGTTTACACAAGGCTCAGTATAATCTGTTATTTATTTTGTTATTCAATTAGTATATTATGTCATTTTAATAAAACAACCAAAAGTATATTGTAATCCATTTTATTATCTTTACGTTTATAACAATAAAACACATGTTTCAATGTAATTTGTTTACTATTATTTAAAATTTAAATGTCCAATGTAAACATTGAAGGTTGTTGCTAAAACAATTCCGAGTTGGTGGGAGATGGCCGCCATGATATATACCGAGCTGACGCATAGACTGACGTGGGCAGTGACACTGGCCAGGCGAGCGGCGAGGACAACTCATGTTGAAATTATTCCGTGCTATCTTTGACAACTGTGTGGCCGGTCTCACGGGCCATCCGACCGCAAAGGGTTAATATAAAAATCTTCAATATTGGCCCAAGCACTCATAATAGGTAATGGGAGAAGTAACTTTTGGAGTACTTCGTAAAATCGATATATTTACTCGTAAACTATATTACTAAAAATTTCGAATTTTTATGTAATAGAGGATTTTTTATATGAGGATAGAGGAAATCTGATTGACTAAAAGAAACTAGAATAAAAAAGGTAGAAATACCGAGGGAAGGACTTGAATTGGATGAAGTGTTCGGAAGCATATACAGCCCAAGAGCAAAGACTGGAGATTGGTGGGGGTGGAGGACGAGGTGTAAAAAAATTGTTGACAATGGAAGAGGTTGTATCAGATAAGACTGCATAGGCGGAAACTTCAAAAGATGATGATGAAATTTAACTAATTTATGTTTATGTTGTAAACAAAACACCGAAAACAAATTAAACAAATGTACTGTAAATATTTTAATTACTCTTCAGTAATCTTAAATCTTAAATCGAAATGCCTTATAATTTACAATTTTGGAAACCAATGTATCACAACGATAAATTACTTTTGAACGGGTTTCTAAACACTACAAAAATATCAATAAAATTTTCTATGCTGTATTACTGTATTCGTGCAATGATTTAACATAATCCAAACATGTCCTGCTCTAAAATTGTACAAACGAGTGGAGTTCTACAGTAGTTATCATGGAGATTAAAGAGACAACTTTTTACTTGTCATTGACATTGTTTAGTTAGAACAGGACATATAGAAACAGAGCAGTACATGCATATATTCAATCCGACAGATTCTCCTCTGTGCAAGAGATGTACACTGAAAGTGAGACCCTGGAGCATATATTGTTATGTACACTGCAACGGCAGGGAGAGTATTGGGATTGCATTTGGGGCACGATTTGGGTGGTCCGCGGATCTACTTTGGTAATGTATTACCGGGTCCCGATCGCGTGGTAAAATTAATTAAGTACACTGGGTGAATATCAACTTAGGCTAGCCATTTTTGACAAGTATTACTAGAAACTAATTTACTTAAAATAAGAGAATTACACTAATACTAATGTTAATATTAACTACACTGTATTGCAACAACATGTCGGTCTATAGTAGGGCCTAACGTAGCCGCGTATAGTTCGACTAATAATTATACGATATTCCAAAAGTCGCGATGCGCCCAGATATAAACCCAAGGGCCGAACGGCCCTATTCCTTTGGGTTTAGCAAGGCATAATAGAAATTGACCGCACTATAATATAATTAGGAGGATCGCTGAAGACGTCCTTAGTCACAGCTGTCTCGAGCACTACTCTGCTCTTATCAGCTGGCCGGGCGGATATGCAGATTCACGAAGGGGAGGGGGAGTGGTGGTAATCACCACAGTCACCCCCTCTAACCAAAAAAAAACCAAAAAAAAAAGAAATGCCGTGCGCGGGACGGGAGTGAAGGTATGGGGATGGGACAAGGTATAAAGTTAGTCAGTGTTAAGTGACTTTGTCATAGTGGTCAACTCGCTTAGAAAAAAATTAAACGCGAACACTTACACGCGAAGTGCTCGCCCTAACGACTGTAACTTAGAACAAACTGGAAGCCTAAAAACCACTGAATGAAAGGGCAGAGTTGACAGTGAATTTTATAATTGGGGTAAAAGGAAGAACCGATATGGGTAAAGGAGAAAAAAAAGGAAGGGGGAAATCCTCCCCCGGTGCCAGGAAAAAAAAAAAATTATTATTTTTTTTTAATTTTTTTTTTTTTATATATACTAACTGTCTGGTCTGAAGGTGTACAACTTTCGTACAATATAATATAATGTAAATATGACTATATTTAATTTTTAAAAAAATTTATTTATTTTTTGTACCGTTTTTTTTTTTTTTTTTTTTTTTTTTTTTTTTTTTTTTTAACTGGGGTTACTTAGAAGGTAAGGTAGAAATAAACAGAAAGATTATGCCGCGAAATGAGGCTGTGGAATTGAATGGGATTGCTATGGGATAGGATTAGCCGTACAATTGTTTATTAAAACTTAAACTAAAAGTGGTTTGTTAACAAAAAAATTTGAAAATGGCTGATGGAAAACTGAGTAAAATGCAGGGTGGAAGAGAGTTTAGAGAAGTATGGTGTGCAGATTGGAAGAATAAACAAATGGGAATGGGTGAAAGAACAGGCAAAAAAGGTATATTAGTGAGCCACGCCTTAGGTAGTATAGTAACCGAGTCCCGGAGTTGTCACATGAAGCTCTTATCCAAACATTGTACATATTGGCACAGGAACTAAGAAATAGGTCTCCCAATTAAGATGCAATTCCCAGTAAACAGGTAGGAGGCACTGATGACGTCATTTATGAATTGTTCACTGTAGCAGCCAAAAGAGCGTATAGGCAAAAATACCTTAATGTCATCCATTATAGCGAAGCATAACCCTGGAGATTCTCTGGTACCTTTCTATATATTTGGCTTTAGGCGAGATTTGGCTCTGATTTTCATCCTGTTGATTTGGTTTTAAAAATGAAGAAGGTGGGTGGTTTAAAGAATCGGAATAGGATATTGATAACGAAAAATGAGGTGATGTTCACAAGTGGGTTTTGTAAGGTGTAGATCTGTAGTTTGGTTAAATTTCAAGGTTACTTACAGTCTCATTTTACAGGTTAAACGGTTCCTTATAAACTAAAAAAAAGTTTGTAATTAAAATTTTGTGTAACGGTGTCATTTTACAAGTTAAAGGATTCCTTATCAACTAAAAAATTAAGTTTGTAATTGTTACATTAAGTATGGTTGTGGTGAAGATGAAGGGTGCTTAATTATCTACGAGCCACTTATCGTTAAATTTTCATGTTTTTTTTTTTTTTTTTTTTTTTTTTTTTTTTTTTTTTTTTTTTTTTTTTTTTTTTTTTTTTTTTTTACACTTTGTTTTATTTATTATTTATTTTTTTTATTGTTTATATATAATTTTTTTATTTATTTTTATTATTTTTTTTGTGGCATTTAAATTACTACAATAAATCGATGGGATAGGCAATCACAATACTGTTGCCCATGCCATGATTGTAAGACCCACGGACCAGATACTTAAAGAAAACAAATTCGTGATTTTCACTAATAATTAGTGGAAATACACTAGATATTAGGTGATAAATTGAACTTGGAATGATATCGCTTATTAGCGATAAAACCTATGAAATTTCAGCGGGTTGAGCAGAGGTTGTAGAAAAAAGGATTAAGAGTTGGTTAAGTGGGAAGTAATGGAATGAGCTACATGACCCTAACAATTAGGCTAATTTATAAATATAAATATATATCTGATACCAAATATATAACAACTTATGTTGAACTTGATCAAACACAAAAGGCAATTAAAATGCCAAAGAGAAAAGAAAACTTACAACTCGTCCTACACTAACCATAGACAAAAATTAATACCAAACAACTATAAGAAAAATACGAATGCTTGACCACTGACAAACTTTTTAAATTTCGCTCATAGAACCAAAAATTATTAGTAGGTCAACAAGAGGCTTAAGGAGTTGAAGGAAGGAAAGGGGGAGTTAGAGCTAGGTAAAGTCGCAGCAATAAGGTTCCTTGGCTTGGTCGGCATCGTGCTGAGGGGCGTTACAGCCGACCGAAAGCCAGAGGTCATACATATGCCGGTAGTTCTGGGATTGAAGTTACTTAACGAAAATTTAAAAAAAATTTGTGCACATACAGTAGGGGGGGGGGGACATTAGACAATTGAATTTAAAAAAAAAATGGTTAATGCCAACACCATTAATACAAATAACTCACACAAATAATTAAACAATTTAATTCCTTAAACTAAAAAGACCAAGATTGGTGATAGAAAAAAAGGAGGTAAGTGTAGTGTGTCAAGGGGTGGAATGTTTGAAAGGAAGTAAGGGTTTATAAGGATAATAATAAGGTGGGGGTAAATAAATGAGTGATGAATGAGGTTTGAGAGAGGAAGCTCGGACTAACTCCGGATTAGTCGTTATGCAGTGGTTAGCAGGTCGGTCGGGCGACCCAAGCGAGGGGAAGGCATCACAAAAAAAAATATATTGGGGATAGGAAAACAAAAAAAAGGCTTAAAAAAAACCAAATCCCCAAAAGTAAAAAAAAGTGTAATACCATTCCACCCACAAGGGAAGGCCGACAAACCCGAGGCTGCATTGAGCTTGCCCTCTCGGTGGTGTGTATAAAAAAAAGGGGGGACAATCCCTAAATGGTCCCATCCACCAAGGCGCCGTTTCGTAGAGGTGCGCCCTTAGCAAGGACGCACCTTAGCCATACTGGGCCCGCATGGTAGACGAAACCATAATAGGGGGGTGGGGTTATGGAGTGAATGGTAATAGATGATATAGGGAAAGTGTTTTGAGTGATGTGACAATTATAAGAGGAAGAAGAAGGAAGAATTGAAAAAGAACTAAACTAATATCACCTAAGCCGGTTGAGACTGGCCCAAGTGTAGAGAAAAAAGTGTAAGGCGGTATATAGGGTGTAACACTTCTATTTAATATTTGGGGTGGAAAAATCTCTTTAAGTGGGATATATGGGCTGTGCGAACCTGTCTACCAGAGGTGGGGTCGATTTAAATACCGGTGAGGCCGTCCAATGAAGTCCGGGAGGCGGATCGAGAGTCTCGGAATTATAAAATAGATTTTAAAATGTCAAATATAAGGGAATTACCTAAGGGTGAAAAATGGATGCCATCGTTCAAAAAAACACGAGTCTGGTAAATTCCGGTCGGCGGTCTCATCATGTATTGTCACATCACTGGCTGTTAAGGTTGCTAGGAAAATATTAAATGTCTGAATAATTGAAATTTGGTGAATTTGGGAACGAATTATAGGGAAAAACGGGAGTTTAAAAATGGAAATTGAACCGGCTGGGTTCACCCGACGAATAAGGCGCAGGAGTGACACAAAATTGGAATGTAAATGTTCATGCCTTCGTCTCAAAACGTCGTTCGTACCGATAATAAGCACGACATGTGCAACCGGAAACCAGGAGTGACGGTTATGTTTAATAAGGGCTTTGAGCCCTGGGACTGTGAGGCCGGAAAGCCCCCGGAAACGGATTGAGCTATTCTGGAATTTAGCTAATCTACGGACATGACTATCCCCCAGGACGGTAATTGAATGAGAGTCCCCGTCCGGGGTAGTATGAGAACGTACGATCATTAAAATATTGAATTTATTATTATCGTTGTAGAAAAATAATTTTTTGAATATATCGAAAAACTGAAGGGGCTTTCGGAAATCTGTATGTTGAAAAAATATGGCACATAAAGGGTTGGGTGGCCTGGGCAATAAAAAGGCGCATAGGTATATAAATATAGGGGTATAGGGGGGGGGTACCGTAAATCTCGTTAAGATCGGGAATAAAAGAGAGTAAAGACAATAGCGGGGGTGGAGTAGGCTTAAGTTCATTAATATGTTTTAAAAAAAAATTATAAAATTAAATAATTAATTTAGAAATTAAGGTTTAATAAATAAAGGAATGGAGTGAGTGTCTTCTGTGACCGTCAGTGCGGAAAAAATTTTTTTGGAAAAGTTTCATCAACATCCTATCCTCGATGTATGAGCCAGTACGTTTGGTTAAATTAGCGACCAGTGGGGATTGCTTCCTAATATTACCTAACCGATAGGCTAAAAGTTCGCTAAAAGAGCGATGTAAAATGTAGCGTCAATTAATCGGAAAAGTTATGCATAATACTCGTTTGTTTTAAATTAAATAAATCCTACATCTAACATTCGTAGTTTATAGTAGAAGATATTGAGAAATGATTTCTATCTACGATGCGCTATCAGCTGTATAAGATAAAAACCAAGGTCGATAACCACTGTAAACTGGTTTGACGGGTCTAAACTGTCGTTTAAAGACGGAAATAAATTACTAAAAACTACGTTATGTGAATTTACGCTGGAAAAAAATACAAGTCGTAACATAATTTATACATATTATATCTAAACATTCTAAACCTATATACTTTTATAATTAATTACCAAAATACACAATTATTAATAGATCGGTGAATAAAAGAATGAAAACAAATGATTTAAATGAATTTACGTTTAACGTATGCGAACAGCGAAAGAGAAAGAAAAAAATCTACAATTAATTATTTTAAACGATGCAATACGTTATTTCCTTCAATAAATAAATATATATTACTCTTTTTCACATTATTTTACAAACTAAAATATTTTAACAATAATTTAATAATGAAATTTATTAATTTTATGCGGAAATAATTTTAAACTAGTAACTTATAACATGAATTAAATTTGGAGAATAAACAATAATATTTCTAACTATAGATAAAAATTGTAATTAAATAGTTAACTCACCATTTCGCCAGACAGGATGTTAATAAAAATAGGCCGAATTTATATTGGTTACTTACCATTTTATATACGCGGGGATAAAAATAAAAAGGTTAATTAGGAGTTATAATTAATTAGAGAGACGGAATTTAGATTTCGCGAAAAAAATGTTGTGCAATACTAATGAAACGCTAAGGGTTAGTTTTATCTATAAAAAATAATAATTTAATTTACTGAAAATTTTATAAAAAGAAATTTAGCAAAAAGAAGACACGTGTGGCCAGCCATTCGAGACATGTCGCCCAGCGCACAAAAACCATATAAACTCGTAAAAATTAGGGTATTTTATGAATATTTTTTTAATTTTTCGTTTAGATACGACCAAAAGAACCCGGAACACAAGACAAAGCCCTTCTCTCTGCTACCATTCTGCAACGGCAGGGAGAGTATTGGGATTGCATTTGGGGCACGATTTGGGTGGTCCGCGGATCTACTTTGGTAATGTATTACCGGGTCCCGATCGCGTGGTAAAATTAATTAAGTACACTGGGTGAATCTCAACTTAGGCTAGCCATTTTTGACAAGTATTACTAGAAACTAATTTACTTAAAATAAGAGAATTACACTAATACTAATGTTAATATTAACTACACTGTATTGCAACAACATGTCGGTCTATAGTAGGGCCTAACGTAGCCGCGTATAGTTCGACTAATAATTATACGATATTCCAAAAGTCGCGATGCGCCCAGATATAAACCCAAGGGCCGAACGGCCCTATTCCTTTGGGTTTAGCAAGGCATAATAGAAATTGACCGCACTATAATATAATTAGGAGGATCGCTGAAGACGTCCTTAGTCACAGCTGTCTCGAGCACTACTCTGCTCTTATCAGCTGGCCGGGCGGATATATCCAGATTCGCGAAGGGGAGGGGGAGTGGTGGTAATCACCACAACACATTGCCATATTCGTAAGGTATCTTTACAAGTTAAACTAGAACACACCCACAAATCAGGGAAAATACCTACTTTAAAAAACTCAAAAAGAACTGATGTTGGTAGCTCATGATTGTGTCATTGATTATGGATTATTTGGGCGCATGTATCAGGAAGTGAGATTGCTTACAATTAATTACAATTCACCATAATATTTATTTTGATGTTGGTATAATATGCAGAATTAAAAGTATTTTAACAACTAAATTGTATTTTCAATTCTATTGTATACAAATTTTTACACAAAATTTGCAAAACCCACCCATTTTTGTGATTAAACTACAATATTTAAAAAGTTTCTGAATCTTTGCCATAGCATTTGACTATTATATTAAGAATAATATCTATTTTTAAATGTATCACATCTCTAGCAGATGGTACAATCTTAGACAGTTAGTTATAGAAATTAGTAAAAATAAAATAAAAGTTTTAATAAATATAATTTTTGCATTTTAATAATATATAATGTGTTTATCAATTAAGGACATATAAGGCTATCAGCTGTTAACAAAGGAATCAACTCAAATTATTAATTTAAAAATGTTGATACTGTTGTAAAATTTAACCTTGTTAAATTTGAATGACTTAATTTACTATAAGTTATAAAAATGTTACAATGAATGAACATGTGGATTTGGTTATTCTGAATAGACACGAAGGCTGGTCATGTCGGCAAGTGGGAGACCATTTTAATATGATTTATCCTGATAGAGATCCAGTGACGTTCAGTGCTGTCACAAAGATTATCAGAAAATTGAAGTTAACTGGCAGTGTGGCTGATAAAACATATTTTGACTGTCCTTCAGTATCTGATGAAATCAAGGAAACTATGCTTCCATAAACAATTGGAATCCCACATTTTTCAAAATCTTAAAGGAAGAAATATTCTAACTTCATAAATTGCTACTGCTACAATGGCTTAATGAAGATGAACCTGATCAGCGCACAGCAATGTCTGCATAGGTTTTCAAACAATTGGATACCAATTCTAAATTTACACAAAATTGTGTCTTATTTAGAGAAGAAACTCTGTTTTACAAAATGGGGAAATTAATACACAAAATGTGCTACACTGGTCCCCACTGCATTCTCCTACCAAAGATCGGGGGGGGGGGGACTAAATTGACATTATGGTGTGGAATATGGCATACAACTGTTTTTGGTCCATTTTTTTAAACCAGTAAGACTGGTGATTCATATTTGACTATTTTAGTTAATACTTGAAATTGATTAACTACAAGAAAGAAATCCCGAATGGTTTTAACAAGACAGTGCACCGCTTCATTATGTATTGTCATTGTCAGTGAGGGACAGGTTGGATTAAAATTTTCCAAATTGGATTGAACTTTGTGGCTGCATAAAATGGTCTACATGATGTCCTGACTTGATGCTCGATTTTTGCTTTTGGGGCATGTTAAAAGCAAAGGTGCATTGGGGTGAAAATAAGAAACATGGATCACGGAGGCCTGCACACAGATTAGACACGATGAAAAATTGTTTATTCACATTTACAATAACTTTGCTTTTCGCAGCAGCATTATCTGATTTCTGCATTGAGTAATGCAATATTGTACTTTGGACACATTTGTTAAAAAATTTACTACTTATTTTGTTTCTTTTATGTAATTTAATAATCAAATTGTTACATTTAATTAGGCATAAATAAAAGATTATAACATTGTTATAGTTTTTCTTATGAGTTCAGACTTCATAAACCCCCGGTATATAAGTCTATGCATATGTATTTGTTTATTTACAAATAAAATAAAAAAATAAAAACTATGTCAGTTGCACGTCAATCTGGACTTAATGCCACATAACTATGTTGGTGATGTCCATATAAACCATTCCATTTATATAAAAATACTATAACTTACATAAAATCATCTTGCTGTGTTCTATGTTACATTGACAAAAGTCCTACAAACTAAGATAAAAAATTTGTTTTCGCTAAAGAACTTAATTTTATATAAATATTTTAATACCTGTCATCTATTCTGGACTTTCTTGATCTATCTATGTCAGGTGACTCTCTCACTCTTTTCCTATCCCTATCTCTATCACGATCTCTATCCCTTTCTCTGTCTCGATCTCTATCTCGATCCTTATCCCTGTCTCGTTCACGATCACGATCTCGATCTCGATCACGGTCTCGATCACGGTCACGATCACGATCTCTATCACGTTTGTCATAATCACTTCTGTAACGATCGTGACTGTTCCAGTGCCTGGAAATTTAAAACAAAAATATGATATTATACAGCAATAAATACCATGTAAAGATTATGTTATTTTGTTATATAGCTACATTTTTTTGTTTAAATGAAGAACAATATTTACTATAATATAAGAAAAGTCTTAACTTAAATATATTTTTCATTACTGTTGAGACCGATGGTTCTTGGTGGAATTCCATGTTTAAAGATAATAAAACACAATTTTTTATTTTGTACTATCCACTTTTTATTGTGTTTTATTTGTAAAAAAATTGTGTTTTATTATCTTTAAATATATTTTACAATAAGTTCATAATTCTAGTAAAATTGGTTGTTAATGTTTATGTTAAGCAAATATAGATATTGTTTAACAAAAATTGGTAAATATATCAAAAATAAGAATAAAAAGTTTGATCAAATATATATATATATATATATATATATATATATATATATATATATATATATATATATATATATATCTTGTTATTATAATACACAATAGAGTTTACTATATAGTAAAGGATAATCTTCTCATAAGATTTAAAGGGTTAAATTTTTTATTATACAGCTTTTTTTTTCTTGTAATTTGATGATGATAATTCCTATGTTTATCATTTATTGTTGAGATTGAACATACACAATGTTATGGGGAAGAACAGCAGAATATTGCCTCTCATGAGAAGGATTTGCTTGTTTCAATCTTACAACAATGATGATTTACACTTATCTATGATAGGTCCTGGCTGTCCGTTTTAAATTAGTTAGAAGCTATTATTTACATTGATATAACCCGGTTTAAGAATTAGATTATACAAACAATGTCATTACATTAAACAATTTATAGCAGACATTTTTCTTGTCAAAGTAAAGATTAACTCCACTAGAAATCAACAACGACATTAAAAACTTGTAGGATTTTTCTAAATGGTTGTATATTTTTTAAAAGCACAAAAAAAGAAATTTAAAATCGTTTTTCTATATGTGAATATTGAAAGTCAGAAAACTATATTGTCTTAAAACAGCAACAATCTCTCTGATAGTGGACTCTTCTATCAAGCAGACAAACAAGATGCTAAGGTTTCAAACTTGCTTTTACAATATTGTCCGTCTTGACAGAAATTGTACCCAATCTGTTCAATGTAGAAACTTGATTATTTTTTTTTATCAGTAATGTTCATAATGCTGACAAAAATAGGAAATCATAATATAATGATAATCATGAAAGTGATACAGAATCAATCAAGATTTTTTTCTTGCTCAGAGGAGATGCATCGTGTCTTAGATTATTTGCCTTTGATAGCACCAATGCATGGTTTCTACCACAAGTGATGATCCCATCACATAATTCTCAAAGTTTGGAGTTTTTATTCCAATTATTAAAAATACAAAAATACAAGGAGAGGGAGAATTTTTTTGGATCACTTTGTATATCTGATAATATTAGAAACAATAGCATAAACAACCAACCTGTCATATGATTTATTTTCTCGTCTATCTTCCACTTCTGAACTTTCTTTGTAAATTTTATCTGGAACATAGCAAAAAACAAAATTTGACACAATAATATATAGAAAATAAACTTTCATATTTTAAATAGAAATATCGAGGTAGAAAATTATTAATTGAAAATCTTTCTTATGCAAATATATGTGGTATCAAATTACTAAAAATTAATTCTCAAACCCATTTATGAAATATATTAATTCCACCTTCCCCAGTTTCTGCCATTTATGGAGGGATTGGGGAAAAAATAAGATTAAGTAAAGTTGAATAATACATAGAGTCAATTGTACAGTTTGTTTTTGATAAATTCTGACAGTTGTTTCAAATTTGATGATCTTTCAAAAAATGTTGTTTTATAATTTTCTTTAACAATTACAGAAATCCATCAACCAATAGCAATACATTCTTTGGTTGTCCAAAAAGTATATAACATAGTAAAACTTGATTACAACAGCTAAAATATCTTGAATTTTTCAAATGGATGCGAACATACTATCAAGTTGTATGGGGGGGGGGGGAGACATTTGAGTAGCCTGCATCAGTTGGTTGAGGTCCACACATAATCTTACTGGGGTTCGGACAAATGAACTGCCAAATATTATCCAGGTTCAAGTCCGGCTGATAATGTTGCATTTTTTTTTTTTTTTTTGGTATATTACCCTACTTGCTCATCTTCGTTAGTCTAATGGGCATAAAAATTTAAGAAAAGGGGCAAAACTAGCTTTTTATTATAAATTTGTTGAACCTTTTTCTTATACAGCTGCATGATAAGTACATTAGTTTTATATTATTAAATTTTACAATTCAATATCAAAACAGTTAATTACTTATAGAACATATGTCTATTAAAAGAATATTTCCCAAAAGCAATATTATAAACACATTCATAATTTTTTTCTTTTACTTAAAATGTATCATGATAAAATCGAGTAAAACATTCTATTCAATAGAAATAATTCACTCAGCTTGTTAGTCATTGGCAAGAAATTCATATTGTGTAAGCTTTTTTTCTTTTATTCAGTTTCAGCTTAGAGATATTTCACTGGATTTGGCTTCTTCAATTCAAAGATTCACGATTTTAACCCAGTTGATGATATTAATCCCCCCCCATCCTCATAAGCGTAGCTGCCACACAATATTGTATGTAAGCAATAAGCAAAACAAATTATTTCTTAATCTTTTCTGAGTAAAATTAAAAGTAAAATTGGAAGTCAAGAATGTGGACTAAATGGTATCGAGATGTTCTAACTGTGTGTTTTATGGTTTATTAAATCATTTAAGAAGTAATGAAATTAAATTACAAATGAAGGCAAGAACTCCAAACACCCCTCCTGTGAATATGAGTCGAACTTGAGATAATGATGCTGATATTTCCATTACTATTTCTTTCAATAACAAAACAGTTATCCTTCATTTCATTAACTATTTGTTATTTTGATCAAATTTTTCTTTAATTTAATTTCTTGTGGTTCTGAAATTTGTATTGATTTTCATAATAAAAAGTTGTAAGTGAACTATGATTGTAATTTGAGAGCTACTTTTTTAAATTAATAATGATAACATATACCAATGTTAATAGTATAGTGATCCACTAGCATTAATTTATTTGTTACTGCAGTTTCAAATGTATTCTGGCATCCATTTTAAGGCGGCTAGATGGGATATCAAATATCCATTTTATTTTCTTAACGGCCTGTTGGAAAGTAAAAACTAAACCCCGTAATCTAAGAAAGAAACCCAGGTTGAAAGATGACC
The DNA here is from genome assembly GCA_963513935.1 of Aphrophora alni. Lineage (NCBI taxonomy): Eukaryota > Metazoa > Arthropoda > Insecta > Hemiptera > Aphrophoridae > Aphrophora > Aphrophora alni. The sequence continues at coordinate 36,664,449 of OY740771.1, read as the reverse complement.
TGAGTGGTCAAAATAACTACAACTACAGGACATGAGAAATATGAAAAGAGCCAACATAGACGAATGCTACATTGAAAATTAAAACTAGTAACCTAAGAATGGAACGCAGGGCTAAAGGTAGGCCTAGATACACACAAACATGATCAGGAAAACCACAAGTCACAGAATGACACACAAACAAAAGGAATCACTAACACTAAGTTTAACTGAGATACTCGAGTCAACTATTTAAACAGGAATTATATGTCAACAGCAAAGTTACTTAACAGTTTCAACGGGGTGAGGAAGTTTTTGTCTTTGTTCAAGAGTTTCTAGCATGACCTTGTGACCACTCCTTGTGTAAATTTAACAGAAAAAATTTGGACACTATAAAAAAGTGAATTATCTTCGGACACGCTGTATTCATGGCAAATTACACTAGCTTTAAATATAACAATGTACTTCAACTAATTTCTAAGTAATTGTAATGCAATTTTGGGTTAGAAATTGCTGCTATGTTCACATATTTTACTACAAAATATTAATTTCTAGAGCCCATAAGAGTTAACTACAATTTAACCAACATAATTTTATAGAAATGCAACTTTAAATAGCAATAGTAATGTATTTAAAATATAACTATAACTTAAAATCATAGAAGGCTTCTGATAAATATGATTTTAACATTACAAGTTAAAAAAATTAAGTATCTTTCTTAAAAGAACACATTTTATTAATTTTTGTAAAGTATCCATTAAACACATAAATTAAGTTGCTATTGTTGATTGCAAATGGGTTCCTTTGAGTATATTCAATACCATTTGGTAACAAGCTTCCTGTATATTTTATCCTTTTTTTCAGTTTAGCATCCTATATTTTAATAAATAAGCCTTGTTCAATTCTGATTACAGTTTACTGCATAATGTAATTATGTGTAAACATCTGTGTATTCATCTGACCGGGAAAAAGTTTTAGTTTATACAGATTGAAAATCATGTGTAGAATCTACAAGAATCATCTCTAAATGTAATAATAAATGCCTCCCTACGTGACTGTTGGCAGTTTTATTTTCCTCGTAATCAGTTTCCTCAAGGTCTCAAAGCTGTGGGTTTTGTTTCATGCTCACATACGATGGAATCTTTTTATTAAATTTTAAAACTCGTAAGGAGTTTAAAAATTCTGTATACTCTGGTTTGTAGGTATTTTGTTTGCTGCCAATGATTTGAATTACTGACTAAGTTCATGAAAAGGGTAGCAATAAAAAGGATTTTGGTTTCTAGAAAATCTATTGTAGTCCACTCTTACAATCTCTATACATGGTGAATTAGACAATCCGTGTGCACAATGTATCTTAATTTATTGTATTTATTTACTGAACCAAATGAGCTACAGCCTTCGTTTTGACTGAACCCCGCTTCCCCTAGAGAATTCAGTAAACATTTTTTTTCAAATCTCAAAAATGCCCCAAAAGTGTTTTGGGGGGGGGGGTGTTGTTTTTAGAAAATCTTCAAATGTAAAGGTAGGTCGAGTGATACCTCATTTTAAAGGTTCACACATCATTACAAAGCAGTTAGAGATAAAGCCAAACTTTAAATACGGAAATTGTTTGTTTTTGAAAGCCCTTTTCAATGATGTGCTTCACAACCAACATTAATATTTGGAGTTTTAATCTAATTTGTTCAAAATTGTATGTATTTTTTAAATTTGAACATTTTTGAGTAAGGGGAACTTAAGCACATTTTTGAAAGGGGATATCGTATCTTCTCATGGCTCTAGGATAAAACTTTGGTTTATATAAGCTATGTTATGGGGTAACAATAAAACTGTAAAACACTACTTTTTTGACGTCTTGGAACATTCTGTACATATACAGCAAGATAAGTTAAAACTTTTTTTTCCAAAATGATCAGTGAAAAGAGACATTTAAAATGAAGTATCATTCGACCTACCTTTACATTTGACAATTTTCCAAATACTACACCCCACAAAAAAGCACTTTCTAGGAATTATTGAGATTTGAAAACATTTTTACTGAATTTTCTAGAATCAAAATAGGGGGGTTTAAGTTAAAACTAAGACTGTAGCTCATTCATCCTATATAAGTGTTAAAGTTTGACTTGTTTTGTTCGACAATTTTAATACATTAGTATAATCCTTGAGCTACATATGACACCTGGGTAGTGCTAAATGTTAAAATATTTGTACCATAGCTAATTTAGTTTTTAAATCAATCTGAATGATACTAAACTATATTAATAACAACAAATTGTAAAATATACACCTATCAGTTACACTGGACTTTCAAGTGGTAAAAAAAACCTTAAACCAAAATTATTGTTGTGAAAGCCTTACTAGTTTTTAGCTGTGAAAAAATAAAAATTGTTTGTCTTTACAAGCTTAAATTTTGAATACATACCAAAAAATAGTTGCAGTTTTCCAGATTTTCATCTTTTTAATGTTATATCAAGTTATATTCATTATTTTAGAATTGATTAAAATTTTTGAGGATACTTTTCCTTATAATAAACCAAATTTTCAACCAGGTTGCTCAATTTCTCAAAAAGTTATTAGGTTTTGAAAAGCATACTGAAATTTTCAGCTTTTGTTTTAACGCAGAAGGCTCTTTGGAATTTAACAACCAGTTGACGAAGAAGATGCTTGGTAAGAAAACCTTGATCTCACAAAAGGTAAGGGATTTTGAATGACCAAGTCAAGTCAACAAATGGAGCACAATAAATCTCCGGTTGACATACAAGAGACCTCCACCAGAGGAGACTCATCCCAAATATAATCTAATCTAAGCAATATAATATGGGACATATAATGTATCTGAAGAAGGCCTATGTTCTGTCAAAACAAAATGAGTTTGTAATAAAAAAAATGTAAACAATGTATGTTAGAGCTTGTAAAACACGGAAAAGTAAAATCATTGACTTTGACTGGAAAGAATTGGGATTGGCTGTAGAAAATTCAGACCAATCATCATAAATGTATTATGGAAAATAGCTAGAGATATATAATGATATCCTACTTCTTTGTATATGAAGTATTTATAAGAACCCCCCCCCCCATTCGGTGTTTCAAAGAGGGCAAATTAGAAAGCTAGAACTATTTTACAATAGATGATCAATGAGCACTGTGGTGAATGTAAACAGTTTAAAACACTGAAACCCCTACCACAAGTTTGGTACCATAACACACACACACACACACACAAATAAAATATTTATTTGCACTACGTTATTATAGTTGCCTGATGTACATTTCGGTAACCAAGTTACCATCATCGGAGGGATCTGAAATAATACTCTTATGATAATAATTACCTCATAAGGTGGAACATAGGGTAAATAAATATTTTATTTTATTTGTATGTGTGTTATTGTACCAAACTCATGGTAGGGGTTTTCAGTGTTTTAAACTATTTTAAAATATGTTAAAACATATATTCATACCTATTTATATCTATAGTCAAGCTATACCTTATTTTAAGGACTTGTAAACAGAAACATTTTGGCAAAAAAAGTTTCATGTGTTTTTCCACCATGACTCAGCAAACCAAAACAAAACGTACTCATCACTATCTCTTTAAAAAATACTGGTTCGTAAGTTATGATAAAAAACCAAAAACCAGTCATGGAAGCGGTTATAAAAGAGAAATTTCTCAACATTAACTAAATAAACTTCGTTCTAATTTAAGTGAAAAGTGAAGATTTAATGACCCAATCCCATGTGTAAAATCACAACTAAATTAAAAAATTACTGTTCAGGAATGAGTGAAAAAAAAAAAAAATGAACCACTTTTTTCATTAAAAGCTTGATTTTAATCAAATATATGATTTACACAGTGGACAAATTTATGGCACTAATGAAATAAGCCTTTTTTAAATACATAAATATATTTCAGAAAGTATTCAAGGTTCATTTTCACTTTTGACCAACAACTACCGAAATGATATTTTGAGTGATGAATAATTTTGGTTGGTTTTTAAGATGAGAAGTGGGAAAGTTTTTGCAATGTTTTTTTTCTCAATTCTAATCACTTTAAAGTTTATCTAAAATAGTTGTTGAGGCGTCCTGGGTTTCAGGATATTAAAAAAACTAGTATAATGTCAAATTGTTTTACCTTCCAAAACAACATAATAAATCTACATGGTTTGTGAAACCCAAAAACTCCATCACGAAACTACGGTGAAGAAGTAATTTTGTTTTTGTATTGATGGAGATGGCCAATGAAAACCAAACAATTTGTTCATGAATGTAAGTATGTTTACATTATACCATACACCAAATAATTCAAATGATAGAAGAGACACACTCGAGAACTCAATATTCTTAAAGTAAAACATTAGGGTAGAGATATTGTGTTATTGAATACTGGAGCCATTATTTATTGATATAAATTTAAATATTCACATTTATTTAAGTATCCAAAAGGAAGAAATTGGGCCAATGTTAAATTGAAGAAAGAAGCTTTTGACACACAACTCAGACATCCACGATTATTTACACAATGTCTTCCCAATCATTCACTATAGGCCATTTCAAGTCCCATGGCACCTGAGTGCCACGCCAACAACTAGGCACACTCACTACCAGCCCAGCCCGCCAAACAACTAGGCGGTTCAGTTAAAAGTACAGTATACGTGTTTGTCATAATGGTTCCAAACATGTTTTGTGATAAAGATGAGTATTTTAAAGATTTCTAAAGCAAATGCATAACTGGAGTACAGTAGAACCACATTTATCCAGACACCTTTAGCACGAATATCCAGATTGTTTTTTAAAAATTTATTTGAAGTGATATACGTTTCAACTAAATATTTTTTATTAGTAAATAGTTTTACTTTTAACTGAATAGTGATTAGGAACAAGAATAGTAAGACTTATTTTAATCCATTTACAGTCAAAATACTGTACAGTACTGTATTAACGTTGGTGCAATTTTAGTTATGATAAGAATGTTTGAAGTTGAAATCGTGAATACACTCGACAACAGTGTGAAGAGGCATGACGATCTGGTGCCACTGCGTAATGTAGTGAATAGTCATAGTCCTGTTACATTGTTTTGTAATGAAATGGGACTGTTTGTATGAGCTATCTCCTCCCCCGACAAACCCCTCAACAATACTGTACTGTACTTGTCCTTAGTTTAGATCGGACTGTTGGACATCTGTCAAGTGTTAGTGTTATGCAGAGTTGTATTATCATGTGTTAGCTAAGAAATGGTGACTAAGCATAATGGGTTACCCTTACAATAGACAAACAAAACTTGAAGCTCTGAAAAGAATTGATAAAGGTGAATTCCTGACAAAAATTGCTGTAGAATTTGATGATGGGTTTTCTATAGTATCTGATTGGAAAAAAAATTGAAGAATTCTGTTTTAAAATGATACATAGAAGAACGATAAAAAAAAAAAAAAAAAAAAAAAAATCACAATGTTAGACAATGCAATTTGTAGTTTAATATGGAAAGAAAACGTGGCGTTCCAATTTCAGGGCCTATCATCCAAGAAAAGGCTCTCAGTTTAAATGTTAAAATTCCAAACAGTGATTAGAATTTTATTACTAGTTAGGATTGGTTAGGTAGGTGGATAAATTGCCATGGAATAAGTCAATTGGTAATTACTGAAGAAAGTTTTTCTGTTAAAAAACAGTTTAAACAATTAATGTTGAAAAAAAATTTCATGGCAGATCAAATTTATAATGCAAACGAAGTAATTGGATTATATTACCACATGCTGCAGAGTAAAATTCTCCATTTAAAATTAGATTGCTCCACCAAAGTTTATAAAAAAAGCAAGGACAGACTAACAATAATGGGTTGGAGTAATATATCCAGCAAAACTTTTCACTTATGTTAATAGGGAAAGCAAAAAATCCTTGAGAGCATAAAAACATCAATCATGATCGTTCCACTCAAATACATCAATCATGACTCATTGCCAGTTATTTATCAGTTTAAAAAAACACCCAGAAGATCAAGTCTGATTTTTTAAATTAATTTTTTGAGGTGTTCGTGTCATTATAGTAAAAGTATATTTCAAGGAGAAAATGTCCAATCAAAGAGGTGTTGTTGATAAATAACGCTCATGTAGACACATCCAGGAGTTGATGAACTGAGCTATAGAGATATAAAAGTAATGTTTTTTTTTTTTTTTAACATAATGTGGCTGCACTATTTTGTAGCCTATGGATCAAGGCATCCTAGAAAATATCAAATGACTTTATAGGTCTAAGCTATAGATGTCTAAGAAGATGAGGGCGAAAATGATGGTAATCCAGTAGTTTAAAACATTTAATGTGAAGAAGGTAATTTATAAGATCGCCTCTTCTTGGGAATGTGTGGTTAACTAACAGACTCACATAAAATTCTGACAAAAGCTATACCTTAATATTTGTGAAACGTTTAAAAACAACAGTGTATAAGTGGGCAAAAAAACGTTTATGATGAACTGCAGTCTCTCCACTTTTTGGAAATGTTTATAGAAATTGAAAGCTCTTCTTTTGTCGATGTCAATGACATTAACAACTGGTTTGATACAGTTAACAACTGAGGGAAAAATCACTGTATCTTGATCCTCTAACAATGTGACTGATAACTATACTGATTAGAGTAGGCAAAAATCTCGGTAGAGTGGAAAAATATTTGGATAAATTTTTTTTTACAATATAACTTTTGTTGGGGCTCCCTTTACACGAAACAACATGTTGCCAGGTGGAAACCTGGTTACAATTTGTTTAAACTTTTTTTTTTTTTATAGATTTTTTGGACCATTCTGAACAAAAAAGGTTCTTTTGTACTTTTTAGCTAAAGTTGATAGTTTACAAGTTTAAAATTATTTAAGGTCCGAAAAAACGTAAAAACGGCCATCTTCAACACTCAAAAACCATATAAAAAACTATCAATATGGAGGTTGCCAAAGCTCTTAGGTAATCTTTGAACATCCCTTAATAATATCCTGAAGAGTTATTTGGCCATTTTTTAAATTTTGCCTTTGTTTTTCAATTTTTTAATACTGCTATAATGCGGTCGCACAAGCTCTTTCTCCTCTCGAGTCCAAGCGACACACTGTATACGGCTTTGCCGTATATGCTATGTATTTGGTAATTCTCTAAGAAAGCTTTGATCTTTGATATTATTTTTAATAAACGTGTTTGTTGTAACTTTTGTTGGTTAATATTATAATAATGAATAATACATACTGCTTATTAGTTTTAATAGAGCGAACTGTAACATGCAATGAAACTAATCATAACATGTTCATGGTTGCGCAGAGTATGACAGGGTTATTTATTTAGTTTTGTTGTGTTCTTTGTTGCTAATGCATCTCTTTTTCAATAGTACCTAGTGAAAGTAAACGTAAGAAAAAAATGTCAATTAATTCTTCACGATATTATTAAGGGATGTTGAATGTTCGAAAATTACTATAAGAACTTTGGCAACCTCTAAACTGATGGTTTTTGAGTGTTGAAGATAGCAGTTTTCATGTTTTTTCAGACCTTAAATAATTTTTACCACAAAAACTATCAATTTTAGCAAAAAATTCCAAGATACCTTTTATGTTCAGAATGGTAAAAAAATAATAATTCCACCTGGCAACCTGTTGTTTCGTGTAAAGAGAGCTCCAAGAAAAATTCCATCAAAATATTTTTTCCACTCAAATGGGCTATCCGCTTCTTCTAGATTTAAAGATGGTCAACTGGAAGTAGTGAAGACTCACACAAAAGCAAGACCAGTGTCGATACATTTCTCTCTAATCTAGAATGTCAATCGGATACCACACCTGCAAAACTCTAGATGATGAAAGGAATACGCGACCGATCTATTCGCAAACTACGTATGAGACTAGCACGGAAGAAAGTGACAATATTTTATAACCAATAGTTTTTGTAGCATGTGTAAATTATGCTTTCAGTGGTGTTTGTGAGGGTTTTTATGTGTTAAGTTAAGTTTTATGTGTTTTTAAATGTTAAGTTTACGTTATATTTTGATTTATTCAATTTTTGGAACTATAACTGGATAATCCAGATTTTTGCCAATCTGGGTTGCTTCTGGTCCAAATTAGTCTGTTTAAACGAGGTTATATTGTACTTAATACAAAAATTATTATAAAGTAATAAGTATTTTATTATATCTTGATGGTTATAAGTAAAAATTAATTAACAATTTACATTTATGCTAAAAAATTAATTAGTATGCAATATATATATTTTATTGTGACTTATAAAAATATTACATAGTATAATAATTATAGTCTAGATTTATAGACAGCTGTGATGTGGACAAGGCAACATCACATTGTCAAGAAATGTTTGTTTTAATAATCCAAATAAAACCAGTAACAAGGAATAGAACATATTTCCCATAACTACAAATCCTGTTCAGTGTGTAGTATTTATAGGAAAAGAAAATTATTTGAAAATCTATCCAAATAAAAAATAGTTTGATATAATGCCTATACAATTACCTATTACGATACTATATTTACAATCTAAATATCACATTAAAATTTAAGCACAGTACTTGATTGAAAGTGAATTATAAGCCACTGAATATCATAAATTTACAAACAAAAGTTATTAAAAGGTAAGGATGTAATTTTTTTTTTTTAATATTTTTTTTAGCATAAAATTTTATATCTTAAAAAATACTGTCAACAAATATATGTACAATAAAATATTGAGAATAAATTTTATTATAAAATAATATGGAAAAAAGATTTTCGTATTTTAAGGTATAATATCTATAGGAAGGTTAGAGTTAATAGGGCACATAGCCTATTAGTTTAGATTTTCTATGGATAGGAGACACAGGCTTACCTTGGAAAGTGATCCTTGGTATTAAATAGTAGTACACAAATAGAAAACCACAAAAAGCACTAAAATTCTGAAATATTTCGTAAACACTGTTCACTTTCTCAATCAGTAGAGAGTATAAAAAGAAGTCTAAATACCTATAATAATGAATTCATTTTCAGTATCCAGGTCACTATTATTTTAAAATAAGCTTCTTACCTTTGTTTCCGTCAAGTGACCTCTTTTTTGTAATCGTGACGCGTTTCAGGACTTTTATCTCATCTTCAGACACAGGTATATTAATTTAAATTATTCGACCAAGGTCGTCAAACACTAAAATTATTCATAAAACACACATATCACATTAAAATCCTATTTGGTGTACACCTTGTGGCTACCGGACGTCAACTGACCCATCTGTTGTACGACACGGCGATAAGAATTCAAGAAGCCCGCGGTAAGAACAGGTTCGGAGTGCGCGAGATAACAGATGGTCAATTGATGTCCGGTAGCCAGAAGGTGTACACCAAATAGGACTTTTAATGTGATATGTGTGTTTTATGAATAATATTAGTATTTGACGACCTCGGTTGAGTAATTTAAATTAATATACCTGTGTCTGAAGATGGGATAAAAGTCCCGAAATGCGTCACGATTACAAAAAAGAGGTCACTTGCCGGAAACAAAGGTAAGAAACTTTATTTTAACCTATAATAAATAATTTCTTTTAAGAAGACAATACATTTATTTATAACTTATTACAATGGTTTTACTTTATAAAACTTTTTCTTTCAAATAATTTGCAGTAATTTTTTATCTGTGGTAAAATATTTTAATAAATAATAACATTGCTTAAAAAATGACTGCATAGCAAAATTACCTCCAAAATTAGTCCACAGTTCATCCTTATTCCAACAGGAAGTATCCGATTTCTTCATCTGAGTACCTCTCAAACTGTTGCTTTCAGAGTCACAAATTTATTATAAACTCTTGGACACTCATAACTGAATCCTTTACTAGCCCAGTCTTCATCTTATGGCATTTTTGGCATGCGTCACATATTTAGACCATAGCTTTGGTGTGATCATAAAGATTGTTTGGGGAAAAGTTCTTTCACATCTTTAAGCTCGAAGGTCTTGTTTCATTTTTTCACAAACGACTTCAGACATGACCAAACTATTTCGATAAGGTTTATAATTGACAGTGGTGAAGTACAAGTTGAATCACTGTAAACCCCAATTGGAATTGGAGGTTTGTGCAACTTATAAGTTAATACAGTTCTGGCTTCCGTAAGACTGAAAGAAAGCAGGATATTCTTCTTCTGCAGCCACTTCATAATTTTAGCTTTTTTCAAACTCAATTTTGGAGCTTTTACATCTTTCTGGAGTGGTACAGAGCGTTGTCCATTACGATTGTACTGCTAGGAAGAATCGCTGAAATTAAAGTATTAAAAAACCAGTTTTCATACCTTTAATCCATTTCCTCATGGTTCTCACCATTATTCTTTGATTCAAAAACAAAAGGAGGCATTTTCCAAGCTTCATGCATTAGAAATTGTGAGGGGGGGGACTATCAATGTCCCCTTTCTTTGTACATATTTTCATATAGTGATGTCTCGTCTAAGAACACAACATTTTCAAAATTTCGAATATGGAGTTTTCTTAGAAATGGGCACTTTAATAAAGCGACTGAAGGCTTCTCAATCAAAACCCCCTGCTGCTGGACTTCTTGCATAGAAATCCCATATCTTTAATAACTAGATATAAGGAAGTTTTCCGAATCATTGGTACCTCTTGTCATTCATAATACCTAAAGTATGTGACATTGAAGATATTCAAGCTCATTATTTTTCTGATTCGTGTTGGCCCATCTGGGGTCTTTCTTGGCTTCGATATTTATTACTATATGGGCTGCTCTTTTTGTAAGTTCAAAACTCAAAACATCTTTTTGTGAATATTTTTAGGTTCGGTCTACTGCCATGATAAATAAAAATAATACAATTGTGGCTTTCATTTTCCCTACTGTAATCTTTCAAGGTCAGCCATTCATCCATCTAAACCATACCACTACGAGGGTAGTGCTTCTGCAACACTTTTACGAGAATCATTGTTTCTATTTCATAGCGGTTTCTGTTGTTATATTGCTGATTTATTAACTTATGTTGGTTTTAAACTGAATAATTTTATAAGCCAATTTGAATATACAACATAACCTGGCTTATATATTAATTTATAAAACATTAAAAGTGCAAAGATGTTCAATGAGCACTGTGGTGAATGTAAACAATTTAAAACACTGAAACCCCTACCACAAGTTTGGTACAATAACACACACACAAATAAAATAAAATATTTATTTGCCCTATGTTATTATAGTTTCCTGATGTACATTTCGGTAACCAAGTTACCATCATCGGAGGGATCTGAAATAATACTCCTGAAATACTAATAACATAAGGGAAATAAATATTTTATTTGTGTGTGTGTGTTATTGTACCAAACTTGTGGTAGGGGTTTCAATGTTTTAAATTGATTAAAAGTGCAGTATTATTTTAATTAGTTCCTGTTCAATGTATAAAAAAGGGGGTCCGTATAATACAAAAGTACCTTACACTTTAATTTTCTTAGAGGTAGATGCTTCATGTATATCTTCATTATTTTCTTCTCTGTTAATTAACGGTGAAACATTAATCTTCTTTAACAGAATCGGTTCTTCCACATTTTTCAGTATGTGTTGATTTTAATTGTTGTGTTTATAGGTATAAATAACAGTTCGTTTTAGAACAATGTAGACTGCTGAAACTCTTTATTTATTTTTTTCCATTTAACAAAGGCCCCATTATTGTTGTTTTCCAATAAAAATATTGGATAACGGAAGCAATGATAGTTTTAGCTTGTGAATGTAAAATTTCACATTGTTTTTTAGACGATATCATTGTTACACTGTTAAACTTACGAAAATAACTCTAACCACGTTACCACAAAACATCACAGACACTACTGTCAACACTGATAGCCTAACATGTTTTTATAGCTGGTGACTGGGAAAAACCCAGAAGGTATTTTCGGGAACAATACAATCTGTTTAAATCAATATTAATTTATTTATGGTAACTCCTCAGCTATTATATTCTACTTTAAACCTGTTGGTAGGACTACAATTTCTTTATGAAATAATAAGACAAAATAAATCCTTTTTATTTTCTAATATGATATTATTTGACCATAATAAGGAACAAAAGAAATTTGTTTGTTATAACAATTAAGCTAATGCAAATTAACAAAAGATAATTAATGATAAAGGCTAAGAATAAACATGTCCAAAAGAAAAGTCTAATGTGACACTTCAAGGACCTTGCCTTTTTTATCCCTCCTGTGACAAACGAATGTTAACATGTACATCTTCTAAAATATATTACAACCACGTTGGTTTCATTTTCCTAACAACTTTACAGAGATTACAAATATGCTAAGTTCATTTGTAAAAAAACACATATTACAAAGTGGAGGTTCTAGTTAGTAGATGAATTATACCCCAGGTGTGCAGGATAACAGCAATTGTATGTCTGTGTTATAAGAGTCTCCTAATAACTTAGGTCTCATGAGACTTGGAAGAGTTTATTATTAGTGGAAGTACACAAAGTCGAGTACTGTGGCCTCCAAGTTCATCTGACTTGACACCATCTAATTTTTTTTTATCAAAGACCAAATAAAATTGACAATATTTTACATTATTGTTTAAACACATTACAATGACAATGAGAAATTGTTCTATTTATTATTTTTAGAAGTTGTACATTTTCACAAGTCCAGCTTACACACTAGAGGCAGAATAGTCAAGTAAATTTAAGAAACAACATTGTTGTCTGTTGTCATTTAATTAATCAAAGGATTGTTGTACAATGTACGAAGAGAATTATGACCATCTTATTTAATTCTTTTGGTTAATAAATTTTTTTCTTATCAAATGAAAAATAAATAAAAATAAAGTTAACTTTATGTCATTTGATATTATTTTAGGATTGTTAATTTTAATATTATTGTCAATTTAAAAAATAAAATTATTAGTTCATACAGGCATTTAACAAGAAATAACTATATATATTTTTGTTAAAGTTTATTCAGACATCATTCCAATTATTTCAATGATGGATATAGTTTACCATCACTCTCGAAACTAATATATGATATTTAAACTCTTGTTATCAAGTGAAAAAACCTAGAACATGATAACACACAAAAAGGATCAACATAGCCTAGTATACTAGGATTATGCTGGAAATTAAACTAGTAACTCATGAAAGGAACATAGAGTAAAAACTAGGTCTAAGCAGTCATTTCTTAGGTTCCTAGAATACTAGGGAATGTTTGCCCTTTTATGTTTGTCATGTTATAGGTTTTTCACTTATGAGAATTGATCCTTATTCTCGAAAATTTGTGTATATACACAAATGATGTTAAAAGTCAGCTTAAACTATATAAATAATATGAGCAATTCATATTTATCCAAGAATTTCAAAACTTCAAGTTTAAATTTAATTTCTATAATTAATATGATAAATATTTAAAGATATATATTTTGTAATAATTTCATTTAACTTTTTAATAAATACATATTGTTTTGTGTGTTTTAGATCCCACAAGATACAGTTTATATTATGTTTACTATAAAAATATTTTCACAATTTCTGTTGTTGTGTTATCTAGATATTTTTATCACAATTTCTAAGAATGCAAAAACCCCAAACTCAAGGTATCAGTAAATGAAGACATTAATATAAAAAAAATATTTATTTTTAACCTGATTCTTGTACTGATAAGAGTCAAGAAAATATATATGTAACCTGACCTTGTTACATAGATGACATTTAATTTAACATGACTCTGTTAATGTCCAAGACTTGTTTCACAGCATTATTCCTCGTCAGCAAGGGGCACTGAAGACAGTAGAATGAGACGAATTGCAGCTGATCACAGAGGAACTTCGGTGAGAATCAGTTCAGAACTTCAAGGAACACGGACCAATTTTCAATCTGAAGAAACCCGAAAGTAAAAGACTAATATCCTTGCGTTATAATTTTCCCTCAATTCCAAATATTGAATAAAAATAGTTGAAGTGGTACTACAAGCAAGTATAATATTTTAACATTCAATTATGTTTTTTCCTTTGTGTATGTGAAATTTGATGAACTATTTTATTTCTAAATAAACAGTTTAAGTTTTTTTTTCCTTCTGTAATTTAACATTTGCAATAGCTGTGATGTGTTAATTAGTTCAAAAAAATATATAAATTGTAAATATGTATTTGAATGATCCAGAGGATAATTTGTCCACTAAACTTTCTCATCAATAACTTAGTATAAATATTTAAAACATATTGTTGAACAGTGCCATTTTATAGAAAAAAATATTTTCTTTTAAGAAATCAAGCTAAGAACATTTAAGATTAATTTTCAAATAATTGTAAATGATTACTTAAGTGAAATTTTCTGTTCTAGGGATAAGGTAGATCTTTACATTAGACCAAAACCACTGAACATGATTATGAGAAACACAATTTTAAATGACAATGTTAATCAGTATAAAATTCAAACCTGCTACACAGTAATACCTGGGAGTTTCGCGATAAGTATATAAATCATGTAAGTTGAACTCGCTTAAGTCGGGTTCAAGGTTTACATATAAACACTGTATAAATATAGTTAATCGGTATCAAGGGCTAACAAAAACACTGGTTTAAAAGAAAATTATTTAATGAAAATTGTAATTTTTAACACATTAGCTGCCATATCGGTCCGATCGGACCGAAACTAAGGTGAATGTACATGCAGCGTTTCGGCACGATCGGACAGATAAAGTCACTGACATAATGTTTTGTTTTGTGGCTCACAGTTCGATAGTGCAGCAACCTATCGGCCAATTTTGGTATTCTCTGGATTGGGTATAGACGTGTGTTAGACGTAGTATATTGTATGCTTTAATAACCGTTACCATGGTTACTCAATATAATAATAAAATCGGTGGATATTTTCACTTTTTTGTCGGCACGATCGGACCGATTAAAAATTTTACAAAAACATTTTGGTTTAGTAATGAATAATTCACAAAGAATACAGTTGTAAAATGAATATATGTATTTATAAAATAAATATTAGACAAATAAAATAGTGAGCGTTGCCAACATAAAGAAATGAAATAGCCCGTTTGGATTTTTTTTTTTACACGAAAATTACCTCGGTCCGATCGGACCTATACGTTATACTACGATTAAAATTAAAGCCGAAAAATTGTATTTCGGTCCGATCGGTCTCGAAACTATATATTATGCATAAATGTAAATAAAATTAGTAAATACTATTGCCTTATATTATTTAACATAGGTAGATGCAAAAATAATAATGGGAAAATAATTTGGTAATCGTGGCACTCCAGGCAAGAGTATCGTATTAGGCCTCGGCAGCTAACGTGTTAATGCATTTTAATATAAAATAGAATGAAGTTATTTAGATGCCACTGGCTTCATAAAAACTTGAATGTCTTCTTTTTTTTCACACAAAATTTCTTCCGTAGCAAGCCAAATTTTTTTAAATCCTTGACTAGTACCTGGAATACGTTCTTTAATTAGAGTTTATATCCTTTAAAATTTGTAATCCTTTCTGAATTGAGTTAAGAACTTCTGTCAAACTTGCAATTGCCATCTGCTTTTCTGGTAGAACTACGTCTGAGGCGTTGGCTTCTTCAGCACTGTTTTGCTCACGAATTTTTATGAACTTGTCAATTGTCATCTCCTTGCTATATGAATCCAACAGATCGTTGACATCATCACTATCAACTTCCAAGTCTAATTGCCTGACAAGATTAACAACTTCTACAGTACAAGCAACTTCAGTTAAAAATCCATTTTTCTGTAAAAAAATAAACGGTTAAAAAATTGTGAATTCCTGGCCGCGTGAAGTTAAGGGAACTGTCTACATTAAAACGTATGACAATGTTACTCAACCTATTGAATCTAGAGATGTGCTAAGAAGGATAGAACTGCTATTTAAGAACAGTTCTTTGACCGGATCTGTTCTTTAAAAGAACAGCTCCGCAAAAACTATTGTTCTGCAAAGGCAAGCCATGTTCATTGCTGAACCCACTACTCACTGCCTATGCCCCATGTTTTGACTCACAAGTAATAACTAACAATAAAAGCTATGCTGGCTAGGTATTGAATGATATATTTTATTGCACATTGTATATTTTTTGTTCACTAGATTCATGTTTCATCGTCTTTAGACTTGTCTTCATTTGGACGACCTAGTTCGCATCATTATGAACTCATACAGCATAGTGATATTCACCAGTCCAACGACACGCTATTATCAGTAACCTCATACAGGGAGGAATTTGCACTTTTTAACAGCTTATTTTGGACAGAAATAATGGATTTTGGTAATTCAAACAGATTTACTAATTGTAAGGCTGATCTAATGGTCACAATAGGAGGTATGTACAACACGATTTGCTAAATTTTCAATACTAAATCGCAACAACATGTGTAGTGCATATTTACATACAGTACTGTTTTGTCTCATAATTTCATTTACATATGGAAACGAACATCTATGCAGTAAGCTTTGAATGTTTTGATAACACCTTGGTCCATCCGCTAAAGCAAGCTTTTTTTTTACCATGTATGGAGATAAAAAACAATTTTCACACATGGGTCGAAATCAATTAGGGTAGCAAGAGAGTGACTGGGTCCATTGTCAATAAGAAACATAACTTTAAATGGAATTTGTTTTCATTGGCAATAACGTTCAACTTCGGGTGTGAAGTGGTGACCAAACCAGTCCTCAAAAACGGAAGCTGTCACACAAGCTTTAAGATTTGACTTCCCCCAACCACTGGCAAGCCAGCTATAAATTAATTTTTTTAATCTCTTGGATTTTCGGAGTGTTAAAATAAGAGGGGTTTTAACTTACAGGCACCAGCTGCATTCCCCTTTCAATCGGTCTTTTAAAGGCATGGAAAGGTTTTTTCTTCACGTGCAATAAAATTTCGTTTAGGTATCTTCTTCCAGAATAGGCTGGTCTCGTCCACGTTAAATATGGTTTGATTGATATAGCCACCTTTATCATAGCCTTGAGTGTGTCAAGAAAGGAAAATGCAGACTATTTATCGGCACTTCCTGCCTCCCCACGATGTTGTGGCAATTGCAGCTAGTTTTAAATTGGCTGAACCAACCATTACTGGCTACAAAGTTTTCATCTTTGGCTGCCTCCCCAGCTTCTTTTTTCAACTTCTCAAAAATTAGTTTAGCTTGATAACATACAGTGTTCTTACCGACTGGACAATTCTTCACAATTACTTGATTATCACCCCATAATTTCAGCATTGTTTCCATCTCACCAATAATACTGTGACGTTAATGAATTATGCTTAAGTTCAAGGATAGAGCATTTTTCACAGCTAGTAGAATTATTCTTGTTTATCTTTTATGACTGTTCTTACTGTGGATTCTGATAGTTCAAATTTCTTTGCTAATTCACAAATTTTCGTTTGATCAACAAAATCCTTAATAATGTACTAATGTTAAGTTTACACTCCAGAGTTAACGTTTTTTTTCTTTTCTCACTAGGTGCAGTTTTACTTCATTTAGATAACGTAATAAATTTTAAATGTTACACACATATACACATAAATATAACAAAAAAAATAAACACAACACATAACTATAATAAACGTAATCAATTATAGAAGCACACCTGTCCGAATTCAAGACCTGTACTGTAAGACAAGGCACAAACTATTGTGGATTGATCCAAGGGTAGATGGGGGACAAACTGGGAGGGGCGATCTGTAACTCCATATTCGTGGAAGTCAGGAGGTAGTGAAGTCGGAATATTATTGTACTGTACTTCCAAATTTGAAGTTAGAGGAGGACTATATCATAAGTTCATACTTACAAGTTCAGAAAAAAAATCTTAAATTCAAAATTTGGGACCATTAATTGGCTTTTATAAAATGCGCCCAATTTATCAATTGGAATTTTATAAAATCTATTTATGAAGGATGTCCAGAAAGTAAGTTCCATTTCTAAATTTTTACGATTTTGCTTATATGTGCTGAGTTAACTGATTAATTAGCAAGGTACTGACATTATTTTCAGACATTCAAACAGAAGAAACACATCATTGTGCCGAAATTCCTACTCAAATTTGTGACATTTTAGATGGGTGCAATGTTTTAAACAATGTGAAAATATGCAAAGATGATTGGAGCAGGCAATAACTGTTTTTAATGAATGAAGATTTGGGGTGTAAAGTTGAAGAGAAATATGATTCACTTTTCCAGCATTTTTCACAAATTTCAGCTGTGGTTGCATCTCGGAAGAAATCTTCTGCAATGAAGGAACAGTAAATCTGGTGCTCTACTATCACAAATACTTCTCTTGTTTGATAGAAACTATGTTGAAAAGTAGTCTAAGATATGTACTTCAAATACCAATATACATGAGTATAATTCTTATTTTATTTAATAAGATAGATGTGGTTTCAGCATTTTAAAAATGGAGAAATGTCAACTGAAGACCTGCCTCGTTCTGGACGCCCTTCAACATCAAGAACTGACGACAACGTTGAGTAAATCAGCACTCTGGTTCGTGAAGACTGTCATCGAACCATTGATCAATTAGTTGCGTTGTCTGGGTTGACTTGTTGTTCAATTCAGAGGATTTTATTGGAGGATTTATGCATGAGAAGAGTTGCAGCCAAACTTGTTCTACACCTTCTCACAGACGAGCAAAGGGAGCGCCGACTTCATGCCTGTTTCGAAGTCTCTCTGTGAAGCAGTTTTTGACAAAAAAATGGTATGACACCGATTGCTCAACCCCTGCCTATTCACCGGATCTCGCTCCCCCCGACTCAAAAGGGGTATGAAAGGTAAACATTTTGAGACTGTGGAAGAGGTAAAACAAAAATTGCTGAATGGACTAAAGAACATTCCATTAAGTGAATATCAACAATATTTTGAACAATGGAAGAAACGATTAGAGAAGTACTTTGCAGTCAATGGTAATTACTTTGATGGTGACCAAAATTTGGTGTAAAAATATAAAAGGGAGTTATGACCAAATTCCGGTTTTTTTGGTTCCCCCCCCCTGTATGTATATGTGTGAGAATAAAATGTTAAAAAATACTAGTGATTACTTTAAAAATTAGCAAATGAACAAGTATGAATAAAAAGGCAAATTATGGACTTTCAACAGACATAAACTGATAGTGCTAAAGAATTTCTGGTTATTTAAAATAGCAATAATGAATAACCTAACCTCAATTTGATTTGATGTTTTAACTCTTATACACTATAGCTGTTTGTATTAATTTTATCTCTGTTAGTGTGAGTGTATTTCCAGCATGAAAAGAATTTAATTTATTGAAAACAAACAAACTGTTACTTGCAAAAGAATCCTTCATACGAAAAACAACAGTTGTGGGTGACTTAACTTCGATTTTATTTTATGTGTTTGCTATTATAAACTATATTTTAAATTACAATATTTAGTCAATTAAAGAGATTAGAAAAACATATCAAATTATATAGGTTCATTAATTGAATTATGTAGATGTACAGTTTTAAAATGATGCACTAAAATCAAGTTTAAATCAACTTCAAAAATCTTACACTATGGACTCGGCTAGGCCTAACTTACATTTGTGTCAAATTATAACAACCGTTTGTGTGTGTGTGTATTAGTGGTAAGCGTTAACGCTAACAATGGTCAACGTCAACAACAGTTAACGTTGAGCACGTTGAAAAAAACTGCTAACGTTAACCTGCCAGACAGAACAGAAGACCAAGCATCTTTGTTTGTTCAGTGTGCAGGTGTTCAGGTGAGAAGTGAGAAGGCTCTAGTCATCAATCGACTGTCCCCTGTTTCTTAGATAAATAAAAACTAATTATTTACAGAGGAATAAGTTTTGGAGTTATTTGTATTACTATTTACTTGTTAATTAATAGTTAAATAATCAGTTATTATAATTAATTATTACAACAATTCCAATGCGTGATAAAATAAAATCACATTGGTTATTTACACCACACTATTTTCATATTATCCAGTCGTCGTTTTATACAGTTTTATATTTAGTAAAAAACAAACAGTAAAATAGTAGGCTACAGCAGAAACATACGTTGATTTAGTTGATGAATAAACGTTCACGTTAATTGATTCGCTTTAGTTGCTCAACTAAACTAACAGACGACTGAGAGGCGTACATGTAGCTGGGTGCGCACACATCGAGTGGGCCGCTGTCGCTAACAAACAACCACTGATGCGTCACCTGCAAGGACTAAGCAAATGATCAACGTTAGCAGTTAATGCACTTCTTTGTCAACTACGTTGATTGTTGACGGTTAGCTGTTAACCGTTAACGGGCACAGCCCTAGTGTATAAGTGTATATTGACTGCTATGAAACTAAATCTGTATATAACTCCTATAAGATCTGTTAAAAAATATAAAGGACTAACATGAAATTTGTTTGGGGGGGGAAACACAGACATACCTGTAGACATCAAAATTTAAAAATCATAATACGTCTAGTGAATTAGAGAGAATTCCCTAAATACTTACGAATTAAAGGGGAAAGCAGTTTGTTGTTTTAAATATATAGATTTTCTTAGTTCATGAGAAAGTTTAAAATTTAAAATGTAATGTTACAGTCATTACAAATTATTAAATTGTAGAGAGAAATATATATCTATGTCTAATATACAAAATTATGTACACAATTTACTCGATTGAAAATAATAGTTCAGCAAGTATGAAAATACAACAGAATCCCTTTAAAGTAAGATAATATATTATGAAAATGAAGTTAATTATTTGAAACTATTCGAATGTTTGTATATTTAATGAATTTGTTTAAAACATCGTAATGTACAATAAAGTATTGTAACTAATAATTAATCAACTAGATTCTAAAATAAAAAAACATTGCACCAACTTTCTCGTTGTAAGCATGGGACATCTCCAACCAATGAATGTGTAATAATAACCCCATAAATAATTTGTAATAATAATAATAAGTAATTGTAAATAACATGTTAAAATAAAGAAATCATAAGTGAAAACTTTCAAACTGAACTTCTAAGAGAAATACAGCAATTGTATAAAAATAAAATGATACACAAAAGAAATTGGTAAAATATCAATTTTTTATTATTTATACTTAATATTTTCTTAATCATTAGGCTTGTAGCTGCTCAAATATTATTAATTACTGTCTATTTCAGTTTACATAAAATATATAGTCTTATATCGGGATAGGGGATGGTGCCGGCTTTTTCACAGGGTGGATAAAGAAAAGAAACACATATATTAATTCAGATTTTAGCAAATCAACTAGGGCCTAAGTTCCAAACAATTCAAAATAAATATAGTTTGATAAAGAATTCAATTAACGTGTATGAAATGGTAATGTGATTTTGAAATGGATAAGTCGAATTGGTAGTATTCAAATTGTTCACATAAGTTCAATTGCCTATAACCCATGAAAAAAAAAAATCACCGTTATATTGTTCTAACCTTAGGCTCAATAGTTTTACTGGTTTTCTAATATTTAGAATAAAAATGTGTGGAAATGAATATCATAAAATAGAATGATCTCACCATATACCAAGTTCAGCTTTCTATAAATTCTTCCTGTTGTATCTCAACTTATCGTAGAAAACACTGTTACTATAAAACACACTATTTAAAATCTCTTCTGACAAACTAATCTGGATGAAATTGAGGGATGATGCTGCCAAATCTGGATTTTTGATTCCTGACTTTTCAATACGTCTGATCTTCTTCAGGCCTTCTTCAACAAAACTTTTTTCTCTTCATTTTTCATATCAAGTTATCCAGTGCTTGAAACTTGAGCCCTCTGAATTAAATGTGATTGATTTGTGATTTTGGCTTGTATGACGATTATTCTTCTGTGGGTATGAATAGATGCAATAAATTTTGATATAATAATTTAGAATAGGAAATTCAAATTTTGTTTTGTTTTTACTAATTATAATGACAATTATATAACTTCTGTTAATAATACTATAATTAATTATCTAATTTGCATATTTCTTTGAGCATGTTAATTAGGCAGAAGAAGCAATTGAAACGTACCAAATTGCAAGGACCAATCGGAAAGCGTGTTGATAGATAGGTGGCATTACGTCATGAATTAAATGTAATGTCTGGTATTTTACTTATAAAACACAACAAACGCCGACTTTATATTGTATAATTAATTATGTGTGTATATATATGTGTGAGTTTAAAATTTTGTGTGAAATAATTTGGATATAGAAATATATGGTTTGTTTAAGAATATTATCCCTTTTCCCCGTTGATCTGTAAATATTTCATAATCTTCTAAAATGTGGTGTAGGCTAAAGTTATTTTTACAATGAGTAATTTTTATGCCGATTTTCAAATTGGTATTCCCTTGTTATAAAATGGTTTTGTAAATTTTGATTACCTCTTCTAGATGTATGGATTTGCTAGAAAAAATTTTGTGGTAGAAAACATAGTGCTATATATGGGGAAATGTGTTGATTATGAGTTTAACTAAGAGAAAATTGTAAGTATAATGTAATGATTAATATAATCAAACTTTATTTAAAGTACTGTACTATGAACAATTAAAAGATTTTTAAAACTGGGACAAATATTAGAATTAAGATTTTGTATTTAGTATAGTATTATAACATTTGTTAATCACCATTCCGAATGCTGATATATTAAATAGATATAAACTTGTATAAACAGCCGAAACGGCTGTTGTTTAACGACAAGAATAATACAGAATATTAAAGACGGTAAGTCTTATATTTATTTGTATTTAGATTTAAGTTCAAACAATAATAATAATAACGACAATGTTTCCCATATTTATTAAATATTTGTACTTTAAAAATTAACATATCTAACAAAGATTTATTGGGAACACCTATATAACCAACATCGTTTGAACTAGCAGAGTGTAAAAATACAGAGATGAAAGGTAAGAACTCACCATAATAAAAAATATACTACAGTAATTGTAACTTAAAATTTGAATAAAAAGGCTTTTTATTTGTAAGGAGTCACGTTACGTCATACATCCATATAATACAAACTAAAAATAATATTCATTGTAATCTCCCCAAAACTGTTTACTTATATGTGAGGGGGGGATGTTTATTCAAAATCGGTTCACTGGATGGATGATAAACAGACATTAAATATATATATATATCCCTTTGGGTTAAAGGGATCTCAACAAACCAATGAAAAGTTCAACACCATTATATAACTTTCTCTATACTATATATATATATTATATATAATATTATACATATATGTATACAGAAGTCGAATTAAAGATAAATGAAAATGTTAAATACGAACTAAAAATCATAGAATAAAGTATATTTCAAATCATTTTATAACTTAGCTAAGTATTTGGGTGATAAAAACTTCTAGCCTATAGTTGTATTCTATGTTCTAACCAACATCCTTACTCAATGTTTATTTGAATAAGACCATGGTATAAATATACTCTATATGATAAGATTTCTGTCACAAACTATATTAGTAACTTTAAAATTAGAAAATATTCAATGTATAGATATATAGTTTTAATACTTCTAATAATAAAACCCTGACAGCAGTTAATATCAAGTTATTTCCAAAAATTATAGTTTACAACAATAATCAAAGGTACAAAATTCTTTTTTTAAGTTTTAATAAACAAAGATATTGGTTGTGGCTTTTAAATTTCCTAAGTAAAGAAAGAAGTTTATTATTAAGGACACGGTTGGGATCCCACTTCATGTCTGGTTTAACAAAGCTGTCATTCCGATTAAACTAGTCATAACAAAGAAATACTTTGAATGCTAGGACGTCAGTTTTCTCTTTAAAAAACTGTCAGTTTTTTAACAAATTTAAAAATGGGTCATGTTATTTTGTTAATTAACAAACTCATCCATTGATGAAATGGTAAGGAGCAAACTAAACATATACAAGATGTTTCACGAAGAAACAGAAAGAATATTAGGACACGTTCTACTAGTGAAAATAAGGAAAAATAGTTCATACGAACTTAGGTCCAGAAACGCTTCGTTTTCAGTCTGTGGACCATTTTGTATTTAAAAAAATAATTAATTACAGTATAACTTTTGAAAATAGTAAGGTTATAAGTTTAAATTTGGTATGAGCATTGTTTATACTACTTTTTATCAGTATGCCAAGATCCAAAACTTTACTATGTAAAATTCAAAATGGCGACTGTTGAAATTTCTTAAAGTTAAATATCTTTGAAACTATAAATTTTATAAAAAATTTTAAAAGAGACAAAATATTTATATTTCTTAATGACAAACAAAATGGGTTTTAAAAATTTTACTATACCTTGAAAAATAAATAAGTTATCGTCAAAAAACCTAAAATGAATATCAAAAAGTAGACTTTAACTGGTTAAAAACTAACTTTAAATTTTACTTTACTATAAACTTTTAATTACAAAAGTTGAAAATTGGGTACACATAAAAGAAATAAAAATATTATTGGACAAATAAATGGGTTGTCTTAAATTTTCGTAGCCACCCATTATTCACCTACAAAAAGAAGACAAACCTTCGATTTTCTCGGCAAAATTGTTCGCCTTTTTACAAATGATCAGCCCTAAGAAAGGGTTTTCCCAGTGCTTGCTGCTGAAAAAACTACTCGAATACATCTTGTTTTAGTTCTTTGTTTTCTGCATTTTCATACCTTTTCTCGACGAACTACCATCTTCACTCTAGAGGACAGATGCAAAGTACAAAATGGAAGACCTGTTTTTTTTAATGTCCAAAATTATTGATATTCCCATGCTATACATCTCAGCTAGCTAGCTGCTTACTAATCACGGCTTGGTCTAATTGTTCAATTAAAGGAATAAATATTGACTAAATACATTATTGTTGTTGAATATGTTATTTATTTTCAATTGGTGTATCATTAGTAGTAGTTGTTATCTTTCTTTTCCCTTACAGCACTCGATATAGCACTCGATATCCAGTCAAATAGTTATTTATATACACTATTTACAATCTTCCAACACGTAGTTGTAGAAATATTCTATTCGTTTAGGACATCCAGTCATAAGTCTTCCTCACCTTGGCTCTCTTCGCCATACTCTTTAGTTTGTAATGGGTTTTTGCATGTATCACCACATTTGCAATAGGAACAACAAGAAGAGTTATTTGTTAAACAGCTGCATGTTTTTTTAACAGTTGTTGCACTTGCAGCGCTGAACTAATGAAGCTAGAGTAGCAGGCAGTGTCATCAACAACAGCCTAAATTTGTTATTTTCATCTTTGTAGTATCCGTAGTTTGTTAAATCTAAAGGTTCAATAAATACTTGCAATGAGTTTTCCCAGAAGTGTAATTATGCAGCTTGCATGATAATTTGTTGAGATATTTTACAGGAGATTGAGTTGTTGAAAAGTCTATAAAACAGCTTTCATCATATGTTGTACTTTTTTTTGTTCGTGAGTTGAAAATAGAGCAACTGTAGTTGGTCGAACATATCCGAAGTGATTGGCCACACAGTTAACGACAGTAGGACTTGAAACAATTACTGTTTTTTTTTATGTACTTAAAGGTATTCACATCCGGTGAATGCATGTGATGCAGGTAACACTTTGGATAAGTCTTTCCTTAAGTTTGATGCGGCTACATGACACCAAGCCTCTTTGTTTGTCTTCAGTACCAACTCTAATCCATAACCCTTGACAGCCAAGTTTTTCAAATTTTACCCAGAATCTAATTCCAAGGAGAAATACATCTGTATCTGGGCTGTGTATGATCACATGATCAACATTTAGGTCTGAAACAAGGTAATCTTGAATGTGTAGAAACATTCTAGTAACTGCCTCGACATGATTACTGGTGAGGTTTGGCATTTTAGAGATCATTTGTGTATCTTTTTTTGGTAAAAACATAAATTTCCTTCTGAAAAACAGCAAGATAAAAACAAGATTTTACACCCTGGAATATGGATCTTATTCATAATGAATGTTGAAATGTATTAAATTAATTTTGTTTTGTTTTGTTTTCGTAAACAAATAAGGGGACCATTGAGTAGGTATTTTTGTCATCATTGTGAATTTTAACAACTAGGGGAAGTTTGGCACCAATTCTTAGCTCATGCTCAACACATTTCATTGAAGAATTATCATACCAGTCGTAAACAACATTGACTTTGCTTGTATATCTTTGGTTGAGACCCTTTTCTATTTGAGACATTAGATGCTTTGCAAATTCTTCAAAACATGCCATCTTTGAAATGACTGCATTTGGGATGCTGTGTCAAAAATGTGTACTTGGTTTTGAAGTTGTTCTAGGGTTTGCAAATATCCATTGCAATGTGATTCACTTTCTATTTCTATCACATTAATTAATTCCGACTTAATACTTTTTCTTAAATGGATGATATGGCATTATCTCATGTCTCATTAGTTCATCTAAGCTAAACTTTCTCTGAGAGGCTAACAAAATAGTTTGAGTTACACTCTCTCCATCTGAAGCTGATTTCTTACTCTTGATATTTCTTCTTTAGTAGTGAATTAAATGAGAAAACTCTATTACATTATATTGGGGCAAACAGACCTTTATTCATTTTAACCATTCTGTCAGTTTGGAATCTACCATATAGTTCATGCCCTAGTTTCTCAACATTGAGGAGGAAAGAGGCTGCAGTGTTGAAACATTTGTCTGACATATTATACCTAATGCGCTCAACTAACTCATTGGTCTTAAAACATGTTTTAAAGAGGACAGATGACTTTGAATGATCTGAGGAATTTAAAAAGAAATTCTCCATAATGTGTAACCAACAAGGTTTTTGTAACTCTTTACTTATTAATAATCAACAAGTCCCAATTACTTAGTTGGCATAACTGCTCAGTTAGAAACTAACTTCAAAAGACTTCTCATTAAAATCTTCATTAATTTCTAGGATTAGTTTAGTGAAACCATCGTCCAATATTATGTTTGGCTTTTGGTCAGATACACTCTTTTTTTTCTCATAACCATACTCTAGAAAACATTTTCTGTGGTATAACACGTCTGCCGCAAAAATATCATTTTCATCCGTGCACATGCTTAATCTAACAAAAACATTGTCCAGTCTCTTTAACAGGTGCTAATAATCTTTTGGCCGCTTCTACATTTCTTTTAGCTGCTTCTAAGTGTAAACGTTTGCCTATCACCCTTCTTTTTTGTTTGTTTACAAAAAATACACTTCTTAACCCTTTCACCGCTGACATCCTTTTAAAAAGACGTTTCGTAATATGGCTATATTTTTGTTATTTAAGCAGATAGAGAGGCATAATCTGGTGATTTGTTATAGTAAAAGAAAAAACTAAAAGATTATTTAAGTTTTTTAATAATTTTAAATTTATTTTCAAAAATTTAAAATTTCAATTATTGAAGCGATCACTGAGGAATGCCTCGGCGATCCCCACCCGGCACAACATACAGGTTTTGGTGATGAGCCTCTTTACCTTTTAGCAGAAAATAAACAGCGTAATTGTTCAGTATGTAGTGCTCAAAGTACTAGTTCTGGAGGCAAAAGGAAGAAAAAATGGTCGCAAAAAATTTTATGGTCGCAAAAATTGTAACAAAGGAGTTCATCCCATGTGCTTGACTTTGCACAGGTGCTAAAAGAAAGTGTTTGAACACAAATAATGTTGTACATAATAGTTTAAATATTTTTAGTTTCCATTTTTTTTTATGTTTCTAAGTTACTTATTTACATTTTAAATGTGTTAGAAAGTGTACAAACCCATACCACTAACTGTCCAAACATCTACAGAGTCTACACCATTGACTCTGTATTACATAAGGTAAAAATAAGTTGAAAATCAATTTTTCCATGTTTTAGAAAATAGTTTATTGCTTTGTTGTTTATCATTATATTTTCTTAAAATTGTTTACAGGTCTCCATTAGTACATTTACTTTAATAAAAATTTAAAAAAATTATGTATAAAATATTTTTTGTTTATATTGATTTTTGAGTTCAAAATAAAAATTTCATTGTAAAAAAAAAAAAAAAAAAATTGTTTTAGGTTTTAGTACTTTTTGAATAAAAAAAAATTGAATGAAACTTTGTTTTGATATGTTTATCCTATACTATAGCTAAAAACAAAAATAACAATAAAAAAATATTGTTCTAACTTCAATAGCATGTTTTTTAGAACGATTTATATAGAGTACTAAAAAATCAGTGATTTCGGCCGCGGTGGTCTAGGCTAGTCAGGCGCGCTGGACGTGCGGCGGCCAAAGAGTTAGTCACACGCTTTGAGTAACTAACATATTAGAAGTATATGGAAGGTCTTTGTCTGTACTATCAAGGTTCAGTCTTTCCTAGTTTTGCTTAGCCAACAATAGTTTGTCGCATCTTTCCACATTTTGCTTGCTTACATATATAGAGTAACAATGTCTATGCCATTTACACAAATCTTTACTTTCGTCATCTATTAAGCTGTTTATGCTGTCTTGCTTACCAATACTAGCTTGCTTAACATTTTATCTAAAGACGATTCCTTAAAATTCTTAACAAATGAACCATAATTTTTTCTGGCAAAAGAGGAATAAATCATAATCGAACTCCTTTTTAAATCAAATGCCATTTATGAAATTGTCATAATAACAATTTATTTTCGTAAATGAATTAACTAAAGTAAAAACAAATACGCATCATCAATTTTACTAATTAGCAAGTTCAAATGTATGCAGCCAATATTTATAATAATTTTATGAAAGGTTTAGTAATAATCATAAGTCTACTTGCTTGGTTTCTGAGCAAGCTCTGCCATTCATCTGTACACGTCCATATTCACCAGTCCAGTTAATGACACAAAATATAAACACTCTACAAATCAGAAATAGTATCCACTTTCTAAATGATACACTTCAATAGAAAACACATTCGAACGCAACCGAACACTGTTTAAGAGTGACCACAGACAAAACTGTAAACATGGGTTCATGTTAGTACTTGAACGCCTAGTTCCTGCTACTACAGGATATGACGCATCTCTATTGCCATGACAGGTCGGTACGCGACATGGTTCAACGTTATGATAATACATTGTGTCATTTTAAATAATAGTACAGTACTTTTAATTAGTCTAAGATAACAGAAATTCTTAAAATTGCTTTACAGATTATAACAAATATGTTCTAATTATTAATTTCAGTTCAATTTAGTTATATTCAAAATATATTTGTTGTAATTTCATATTTGTAACAAAACAGTTAGAGATACGACTTTTATCCTTAGGACCTTTATTGTAGGAAATATGTTTCAACCATTGCTTTATCTATTACCCTCTTTGAGTTAAAAGCGACAACATGAACCGCCCCATGCGCACGATTTCCCCCCAAATGTTATGCTTATGCTGGAAATGTGACATCGATTTCGTTCATCTGCTATATGTCCCCCAAGAATAATCATGTCAAACTGTGTTTAGAGCCTGGACTATTATCCTAATACTAAAAATGGGGAGAAACTAGCTTGAACATGTTGTTGCATTCCTTCATATTAATCATCTTCTTATTGGCACAAAATTTTTTTCTCACATCAGTAATATAGAGATAGTAAAATCATGCAATTATACTTTTAATGTTCGAATATCAGAAAATAGATTATTTTTATTACGACTTAAAATGTAGAGAGAATAAGTTGAACGGTTTAAAGATTTGAATTAAACAATCAATGTTATAAATTGGCTTATTCATGGGAACAGTTGACATAATAATGGTGCACTACATTTTTAGTTAATCTAGAGACACAGCTAAATTTGTTAAAAAAAGAAAAAAATTCATGTTTTTACATAAACAGCATTTAACATAAAACAACTAAATTATTGTTAGGCCTGTTTTGAACATCTCCAATGACAACATTTATTACATTGAGTTTCGTTTATTAATTTTTATCGTAAATATCTGACTAAATACAGAGAATATCTATCATGTTGAATATTAGAGAGGCAATGTTGATGTTAAATTTAATCAATATATTTTTTCTTTATACAATTTTATAAACGAAAGTCATTACAAATGGCAAGTTTTATCTGAATCCCTCCACCCCCCCCTCCTACTTTTCCCTACGTTATTCGTTACATCAGTTTGGATAAACAAATTTACCTCATGCAGTATCTAATAAACATGTAAGGTGTTATATTTTAAATAGCATCTTAAAACTGGATTAAAAATTGTAAGGGGATTTGGGTCACCTTATGGATATCACAAAAACTTTATCAGTTCTGTATATCAGCTCAGCTCTAGCTGTCAACTTACAAAGTATGTTGTTAAGGAAACAAAAGTTTGTTTCTGTCTTAGCTGCTTAGCACAACGTAAGTTATTTGTTTTTAGGTTAACCAGCATTTTATAATATGGTCGTTATAAATTATGAAACTATATTTTTCCTTCATTTAACCCATTACGGGCGGAATAAAACTGTGCCGCGCGGCACTCAGCAGCCGGAGTTATTTTGCCAGCACTACGCGCATCTTTGCGGGCGAAAGACATTGCGTTCACGTCCTTTTCACATATTGGTATTCTAACAAAGCTATATCTTTTTTTATAAATTTTTTATAAACAACTATAATGAGTAAAACTAAACTTTAAAACATCAACTAGCTCATCGAAAGCTTCGCACAACACTGGATTACGCACAAGCAGACTGGGACAAACACAAACTAATAATAACTCATTCCCATCCAAAAACGAAGGATCAGTATCACTATCACTGTCACTACCACTTTCTAATAATAACCCATCAAGTTCCGAACGTAAGTTGTCACCCATCTCGCTAAAAAAACATAACAGACCGGCACACTCATTCACAAAACGGCGGCAAACTGACCGCATAAAAAAAAAGTAGGCATTCGCAAACAATGTTTGATTTTTCTTGAAACACATTGTTAGATAATTTCCGCGCACAATCTATTGGAGATAATTAAAAACACAAAACGCACAATCTAGCAGAGTTATCATGAATCACAACTGTTAGTTGACTGTCAACTGTTAGTTGATAACGCAGAATAATTGAACGTGACATAGACATCTTTCGGAGTTAGGTCCACCTAACGCGAGGACATGAACGTCACGTCTTTTGCCCGCAATGGGTTAACAAATTTGAAACAACTATTCAAAATTGTATTAAAATTGGGCAATAATTTATAAGGAGATAAATTACAAAACTGGTTCGAGTCTCACATAGAAAGATTGCTCCCAATTAAATAATCTATATTAATGCAATTTATAGAAGAAAAAGATTTTATTTGAAAGCAATTCGGCACAGTTAAGAACCAGATTAAAAAATATATAGTGCTCTCCTCCCTACCAAGTGGCCATGGATTGAAACAAGATTCATAGCTTAATAATATAAAATACTATTATCAAGAAATCAATCTATTCTTGACTACTGATGATGGTCAATAATTATTGTGATATTAACTAACAATATTCAATATGTGCAGTCTGCATACATACCCAGAGTGAATTGTATAATATAGCTCACCAAGTTGTATGGTAATGTTCGCACCCATTAAAATAGTCCTAGTGTACATTTAAGGTGTTATGTTATTGTTATGTTATACTTAATCTGAGGCATTAAACCTTCCGTCATTATGACGAATCTTTTGTGAATATGATATGAATATTACACCCAGCCCAGACCTAAGCTCCTTACAAAGGTTATGATTGTTCCAGAGAACCTTAACCTCTGTGGCTGTGGGAAATGGGTTACCAAGCGGTGAAGTTATGTCTTTCTAATTCATTCAGATATAAGTAATATGTTATTACAGTACTAATTCATTGTGCAATCAAAAGAATTGCATAAGCTATGGATTTGAAAAAGGAAAAAAAATTGTTATACACAAGTATGTAATGTGTTATACAAAATAATTAATGGAAGTTCAGACATATAATTTTCTTAAATTCTGAAGAGAGATTGTAATTCCATCTTAGCTGATATAGTCATATAATAAGAATCCGAAATTTAAGCTGTGATTATCATCCAAGCACAAATGTTCTCAGTGATAAACATCATCTGTGTAATAATATATGTGACAAGGTCAAAGGTAAAGGCGGTTGGATAAATAATGTAGTTGGGTGTGGCAGATTAAAAGCTCCTTCTTGCACTAGCAAAAATTGGTGTTTGTCTTGAGTAATTTCCACCTCGTTATAATATTAAATATGTGTGTGTTAACAAGGTCACGTATACACAACATTTTGGCGACAAAAATAAATTAATGTACACAGAATGTAATACTTATCCCACAAATATAAATCTACCAAATATCAAGTTTATTTTGTATAATAGCCATGCCATTGATTCACCTCTTCCAAACTGAGAAATCAGAAATGTCTCAAGGAACTCCCAAACAATGTTCACATAATGTACAGGAGCAAAACATCTAGCTGAAATATCACTTACCAAAACCAATTTTGGAAGTTGTAAATAATTTTAAATTGCTGAGGTAATTATAACAACACAGTACTTTCTACAATTAAGAACAGGTCAATTATGGGACCTCTGGCAACAGTACACCAAACATTAAATTTTAGAATACCATATCCATGATCAATGAACTCACGAGAGTTTTCCTTATTCAGTATTGTTATTGTTTATTTATTAAATGCCCTTAAAGATGTAAAGTGCCTTAAAGGATCACTGAACATTAAAATTTAAACCTTTTTGCCCCTGTAACTCTCAATAAGATTATACATAACAAAATTGGATTTTTTATGATTCACCTAGGCGGTCTGCATGTAACAATTAAAGTTTATAAGTTGAATATAAATTTTTCAATATATTATGAAGTGAAATTTTGAAATAACCTTTATCTCAAGCAAATTTACACACATATTTGTTTGGAGTAGAAATGAAACAGTTTAGAATATCTTCAACCAATTTATTACTAACTTAATCTCTAACCTAAACACGGTTTTTCTATTATACTTAATTTTTGCTTATTTATCCCTATGACAAATGTTATTACTGTGCAAGGTTCTTCTACAGACTACATTTTTCTTTATAACTCCACCATCTTGTGCTAATAGCCACTCAGTGAGTGTGAATTGCCTTGGATAAGTTGGTGTGCATGCAAGTACCTGCCACTCCTCTGCCTCTAATGCCACTCCAACCAAATAAACTCTACTAGAGGAAACTAAATGAATTAACCTTCCAACTGCCCTACTATAAATATTGCCATTTTTCACCTTTTTTAATCGTTTTGTAAAAAAAAAAAAATCATAAAAAATAGTAATTTTATTAAAAACCCAACTTATAAGACATCATTTTTTTTCAGGAAAGTGCATAGAATTCTGTGTAAAGAAAAAATGTTACATGATATGGTTTTTGGAGTAAGTATGTCAGAAATCAAAAATATGAAAAAAATGAAGTAAAAATCCTACAGAAAAGCTTATATGTATCATACTAAACATTTTTTTAAATTTTTCAAGATAAACAAAAGTTTTTTAATGTAGTTGTGCATAGAAGTTGGTAAAAAAAAAAATCAATTCCTAAAATTTGTATTAACACGTTCGCTCCCAAGTGGCACATATATGTGCCGGGCGGAGTATTTCCACAAACCACACTACATCTATAATAACTAATTAGTGTACCAGCCATCCTGAGTATGACTCAAACCACAGACCAAAGTTAAAAACTTCTAAAATTATGTTTTTTTTGCTCAAAAACTGAGTTATTATATATAAATTCATATATCGGTAATTTATTTTAATTTTAGAGCTTTATGTTTGGTGGCACATATATGTGCCACTCGGTCTATAACATTTAAAAATTTGTTATTTTTATTAATATAGACCAGCTGGCACATATATGTGCCTCATATAAATCTTATATTTTCTTGAAAATTAGGATGTATATGAATCAAACAAACATTATACAATCGGGTTATGTTTTATTTACAGAAAAACATTTTGTCAAAGTGTTAACAAAAACTACTAATCAAAATGACTAACTTACATTGCTTTACCAATACTTATTACATTGAAAGCTTTTCATTTGTTCATTTTTAATGCCACGCTTTGAAACAGACAGGCATACAAAGTCCAAAGTTCTTGTTGTCCTCATCTTTACAATCACTGCACACGTAAAAAGTAGTTTTCCGCTTCTTTTATGTTAAACGACAGTTGTGGCACCTAACCCTCTTCTCTAGCTTCGTAGGAAGGTGCTGCTGAACCGGGATGCATCTTGGGGTGCGAGGAGTAGGAAAAACCTGGATGAAACTTTCTATTATGTCTCTGTACTGTAAGTAGGTAAGGTAATCTTCGAAGCTGGGCACAACTTCGAATGGATGTATTTCCCATTCCAAAGGCAGACATCCAATAAGTGGAAAAAAACTTTGACATAGAGATTTACGGGGGGTTGAATAATAGCTGATCATTTGATCACTTCGATCAATACCACTCATTGACTTATTATAGGCTACTACAATGCTTGGTTTGTTTACAGGATTTCCCCTCCTATTTGTCACAACTTCAAATGCTGGTCCATTAGTTGTAGAGATAGTCAAAACATTTCTCTTGTCTCTCCACTTCATTGCGGTTATATCTCCCTTTAGTCTACTAACACTTTCACCTTTCTTTAACTTTTTTTGTACAACTACAGTACAACTACAAAACAACAGTCCGACTGAGTCAGCGGTAATAAAAACAAAAACAACAGGGGTACCAACTTTGAATATTGTATTTACCAATATTACATCAACGTAGCCAGAAACCAAGTGGCACACAGGTGTGCCACACATCTCTATAGACCGGATACGAAATTTCAGAACTTTATCATACACCGTACTGAAATAAATTAACGAAAAGTTTGGTGAAGTCAACGGCACACATTTGTGGCGCGGGTCTATTTTAATGACACAGCCGGCACATATATGTGCCGCTGGTCTATGGTGAAATACCGTATGGCACAAATATGTGCCGGCTGGACTATATTTCAGGAATTTTTTTTGCATTGCGGGAGCGAACGTTAAGAAAAAAAATTTTACACTAAAAGTCTAAAATACCTGAAAAGTTAAGCGTATTTTGAAAAAAACATCTAAAAATAGTAACATTATCCAAATCACAACTACTTACTATCATTTTTCTCAGAAATGTATGTAGATTTTATGTGTGTAATTCCAAAAGTTTTAGATATAAATATTTTTGAGTTATTATGTCAGGAATAAAAACCGTGTAATAACTTAGGCAAAAATTCCACATAAAAGCATATATTTACAGTAGGACAATTAAAAAAAAAAATTGTTTCAAGACAAAAGTTTTGTAATATAGATGTGGATAATATTTGGTAAAAATAAAATCAATTTATACAATTTTTATTAGACAGAGTGGAAATTTCCGAAGAAAGTAAGGCCCAATTTGACATAACCTAGAATTTTGTACTAAGTAAACCTGAAACAAAATCACTGAAAAACT
This sequence comes from Aphrophora alni, assembly GCA_963513935.1. Classification (NCBI taxonomy): domain Eukaryota; kingdom Metazoa; phylum Arthropoda; class Insecta; order Hemiptera; family Aphrophoridae; genus Aphrophora; species Aphrophora alni. Next base: position 36,629,158 of record OY740771.1, on the reverse strand, counting down.
TAAAATTAACTCAAATAAATAAACTCTAGAAACAAACACACACATATTATAACTTCTATCATCAAATTATAATAAACAAATCACTCATACATAACAAATAAATCATATAAACAGAAATAAATCGAGCCACACGTGAAACATGCCTAGTACCCACTGAATGCATTCAATTTGACACTTGAGACAAGATGTAAAACTTGTCAATGCAACCAGATTTCCAGTTATATAAGCTAGCATAAAAATAGGCCTACAACATAATTGCTTTGTATTATTCATGTAGAAATAAATTTGATCTTTTCAATGGAATAAAACAGCTGATCAAATGAAAGTATGTCTTCGTTTTTCACAATTCGCTAAAGATGGACATAACAAACTGCTCTGGTTAATTTTGGTCACACTGTAGAATGTATATATCTCAAAAACTATCACAGATATAAGAATTTCGATTACGTAGTTCAAAAGAGGATGAAAAAATCTATGAAATGTTGTCAACTTGTAGTATTTGGCTGAGTATTAACATTCAGAAAAAATATATAATGATATTTCCTCATATAATCAGTTACCAGCGTGGCTCTTTCTAACGGGAAAATAGAGCAACTATATATTTTTATATAATAGAGAATTTTTAATTTCTAGTTTTTCTTTTGGCACAATCTTTTGAATGAGTATGAAAGCTTCAAAGATAACAATTTCAACAGTATATTGTTTATTATGATAGCATGTGTTTTACTAGGCTAAACATTAAATTGAAAAAAGTGATATTACAGATGAATAAAGCGTACAAAATTCTTGGTTTGGTTTAAATTTTATAGATCCAAAACTATAACAGTTAGAATAATTTGGAAGACACAGTTAGAAAGAAGAAAAATACTATGAAATAATATTACTGTACTCTAAAGTTGTTAGTTAGGGTATATCGGCTTGTGAAAATTAGACGAATGGATGCCATAATTTGAATTTCAGATTGCCGCAAAACTTGATCGTGAGTAATGGAATAATTTTACCAATTTATTAAATATAATTGTTAGTTTTTATGAACTTTTTGTGTATGTATATGAGTCTATGGAATATTAGCTTTAAAACGGTATAAAAATTATTGTGATATGATAATTTTTAATAGGGTAAATGTTGAATTGAAAAAAAGTGATTTTCACTCGCTTTTATTCGACATATGTTTACAAATTTATCATGTTACATTTAAACAACAGAACCATTTGAAATAGCATAATTACTTTACAAAGCTAATGTATGATTATAAAACAAAAGTTATTGAAGTATCATTGAGCTTTACAATGAAATATCCTGACATATAGGAGGATTGTACACCTCTTACATGGCCAGATCAGAAACTTCTGATCATCCTTCATATGCTATAGAAAAGTAAGGATAAATAAAGAGTTTTGTGTAAAGCTTATTTAAAATAGCATAGTGTTTCTAACTTTTACTGGTACTAAGTTTTCAATGAGAATGACCAACAGTAATTAGTTTAATCAAAGTTACAATTACAGTGAAACTTCCCTTAACGGACACTTCTAATAAACGGACATTTTTGTACTCCCTGACCGGGATTATGATTTTCTGGCCTTTGTAGTATTTCTAAATAATAGACTTTCCCAAAAACAGACACGGACATGAAATTAATGATCAGTTGAAAATTCCAAATAAGGGACAGCAGAGCATAAAATATCACTCTTTCTAGAAAATAGATGTCTAAACACACATTGCAATATCTGTTCCATAATTATCTGGAAGTTCACTTCCTGGAAACTTAGGTGTGCTTTCTTTGTGTCTTTTATACATCAGCCAATGGTATCCTTTAAGAATTCAGTTTCAATAAAGTTCCTGTGAGAACAGTGTGTAGTATAGTTGTGTATTGTGATGTCTCTCAAACAAAAACATTTAACTTTAAACCTTTAATCGTTTGATTTTCTCCCTTTTTTAAATTTACATTTTCCTAATTGTACATTCAGTACTGTAGTACGAAATGATTAATAAATAAAGAATATTATTTAATTTACTAATTTATTTTATTGTGCATTTTTGCGAGATTAAAACCATTATGCCTATTGTACTATAAAAATTTTGATAACTCAGTAGACAGTCATGAAAAAATACCAATGTTTAATATATTTCACTTTTATTGACTGTCTATGAATTAATGTGCTTTATTATACAGTAGATTAATGAACATATAATTTAGGTTCAATTTTCTGAAAGTGTTCAATATCGTTACAAAATGGTACTCTGGTGGTTTATCATGCGCTATCAGCTAGCCTATATAACTACATCTCTCTCGATAGCGGACACTTCTCAATAACGGACATTTGTTCAAGCAGTGTCCGTTATTTGGAAGTTTCACTGTATTTCAAAACGAACACAAGTATTGAAAAATTGAATTAATATTGGACAGTATATACCACATAGAAAACCATGCATACATTAATATAATAAAATGAGTCAACTTACCAGCTTCACGTTCATGTTCTTTCATTTGTTCAATTCGTTCTTTTTTTGGAATGCGAAAAACTTCCTTCAGAGCTGACCATTCTGTAAGTAAATTATTTGCAAACTCTAAACATTTTGGTAGAACACTATCTAGTTTAACTTGTTCTTTTTTAATGTCAATGGATTGCAATTCTTCTGATTTATCAGTAGTTGTCGCTAACTCCTGAGATGGTTTAATAGAGTCTGTGTCGTCTATTTCTATATCTTTCACTTCATCGTCTTTACTTTTATCAGATTCTTCATCCGTTGAACTCCTATGAAGACAATATTAAAATGAGATTGCTATTACTGTTATCTATAGCTATATAATATACAATATATTTCTATCTTTAAATTCAGTATTTACAATAATTTAAAAAAAATAACATGTTTAAATAATTAGTGTATAGTTTTAAGATTTTTAATAAAATAAGAAAATATTTTGTTGGAATTTAAATTATTTGAATTTGGATAATCTAAGAAATATTTAATAGGAATAATATACCTTTAAATCTAAAGAATTAAATTATCTAGAAAATTTAAAAAAATAATAGAATAGTTAATAGTAAAAATGTTTTAGTTTTAAATGAACAATTATAATTAAATAATTCCTCATTCCTTAACACGTTAGCTGCCGAGGCCTAATACGATACTCTTGCCTGGAGTGCCACGATTACCAAATTATTTTTCCATTATTATTTTTGCATCTACCTATGTTAAATAATATAAGGCAATAGTATTTACTAATTTTATTTACATTTATGCATATATAGTTTCGAGACCGATCGGACCGAAATGCAATTTTACGGCTTTAATTTTAATCGTAGTATAACGTTTCGGTCCGATCGGACCGAGGCTATTTTCGTGTAAAAAAAAAAAAAAAAAACTAAACGGGCTATTTCATTTCTTTATGTTGGCAACGCTCACTATTTTATTTGTCAAATCCTTATCTTACGTTCCCACGCTATCAGTGATCTGTTTCCTGCCTAAACCATACGTGATCTATTACTTTAGTAATTCATTTGTGTGAACTAGTTGTTTGGAATTTGTATGATTTTGACAAAGTGTAAGCGTCCTACATATTTGTGAAAAGGATCTGTGATTTGGTTACGTGTAAATCGTGAGATTTAATTTAGTTTTTTTAGATTATATATAGATTTATCGAAAGTGAGTATGTCCGATCCCTTTAGAACTCTGAAATTGACAGACGGTTAGAAGAAGAATTAAGTGACGATAAACGCTTCATACTTTACTCCCCCCAGAGACGACTCTGGTCCAAGTACTGACGACGATGATGATTTTATGATGAACTTTGACGATACATATCTTGTTGACAATAACCCCAACAAAAGCTACGAGACTAACGACTCATATAGTTTTATGGATCTTGATTTGGAAAGTCCATAAATTCCCTATAAATGTTGATGCCGATGGGGACAATGCTTCTGCACAAGGCTCCAATTTATGCGGCCCCTCTAGACGACACTGTTGCCCTTGATGACGCTGTAGCCAAGGATGAAACCTTAGTCTGTTTCAGCCACCGAGGTCTACGTATCTTTCCTGGACGACACTGTAGCCACGGACAATACCGCTGTTTCACAACGTGATCCTGATGCACAACTAGGTCGCGGAGCACATCGTGGTCGCGGTACGCAACGCGTTCGCGGAGTTCAGCGGGTGCGAAGAAATATGGGGTCGTGGGACTCAACACTGTCGTGTTCCGGGAGTAGAACATCGTGGACGCCCTCAGCCTGACATTGACCAGACCTGATCACTATCAAGGCTTGCAGCAAACTTTTCATTTTACAAGGAATCCAAAATTTCAGACAAATGTTCCCTCTAATAGCTTACCTATAGAGTACTACAGAATTATTGTCAATGATGAGGTTATTGATTTGATAGTCATAGAAACTAATAGAAATGCAGAGCAGACACTCACAAACAGGCGTCTAAGTCGATGAAGCAGACTTTGTACATGGATCAATACAGATAGAGATGAGATGAAAAAATTCCTTGGTCTTCTTATCTGGATGGGGCTTGCCTCTTTTCCGAGGATATCTGATTACTGGTCAACATCTGTGCTTTACAAAAATATTGTAGCAGGGTCAGTTATGAGCTGCAATAGGTTTCAATTATTATTACGATTTTGGCAATTCAATGACAATAACAATCCAGGGAACGATGGTCGCCTGTCAAAAATTGCTCTGTTGCTAACTATGTTGAATGGAATATTTAGACAAATAAAAGAAGCTGAACAAGACTTGGCGGTAGACGAATCAATGATTCCATTTAGAGGCCGGTTGGTTTTTAGACAATACCTTCCAAAGAAAGCACACAAATATGGAGTAAAGCTATTCAAACTATGTGACAGCACTGCATACACATATAACAAAAGTGTATAGTGGTAAGGGTTCCAACATTACCCCTCACTTATTGATGGGCACATCAGTTGTCCTCGAACTATTGGAACCGTACTTGAACTCAGGAACAACTATTTATGTTGATAATTATTACAATTCCATTGAATTGGCAAAAGTTTTGCTTGCAAAAAAACACATTTAGTAGGCTTCATTCGTAGCGATAGAGTAGGACTTCCTCGGGATTTGCTTTTCCAATCACAGTTAGAACGTGGTGAAATGGTTGCAGCTGAAAACAATGACGGTATTGTTGTGACAAATTGGCTTGACAAGCGAACTGTACTTATATTATCTACAAACATCCCATGACTATGACAATCTATGACATGACTATCCCATACGTCTCCATAGACAAACACGATAGATATGGGAATGAAATCATGAAACCTCTAGTGGTAACGAGTTATAATAAATTGAAAATGGGTATTGATGTTGCCGACCAAATGGCTTCATACAATACTGCCGTCAGGAAGTCGCTACGATGGTACCATAAGGTAGCCGAGCATCTACTATTTGGAACTTGTATTGTGAACGCATGGCTCATGTACAAGAACAGTGTCTCGCAACCAAAGCCTATGTCCATCACTGCATTCAAAGAGAGTATTTGTATGGAGCTGATGGGACTGACTGACATACCCACTGTGCGTGAAATAGGCCACCACCATCTACAAGAATCAGATGTATTTATCGGTTTGGGAAAAAACAAAAGGCGCTAAAAAAAAATATGTACTGTGTGCTTCAAGAACGCTACACCTGAAATGAAGAAAAAGGCAAACAACATGACAAAAGTAACAACATTTTGCTCAAAGTGTCCTGGACAACCTTATATGTGTAAAACTTGTTTTGTTAAAATTCACAAATGAACACAACAAAAATAATTTATATAATTTCTAAATTTAGTGTTATATTTTGTAAAATAAATACATATTTTCATTTTACAACTGTATTCTGTATGAATTATTCATTACTAAACCAAAATGTTTTTGTAAAATTTTTAATCCGTCCGATCGTGCCGACAAAAAAGTGAAAATATCCACCAAATTTATTATTATATTGAGTAACCATGGTAATGAATATTAAAGCATACAATATACTACGTCTAACATACCTCTTTTCCCAATCCAGAGAATACCAGAATAGGCCGATAGGTTGCTGCACTATCCTACTGTGAGCCATAAAACAAAACATTACGTCAGTGACTTTATCGGTCCGATCGTGCCGAGACGCTGCTTGTACATTCACCTTAGTTTCGGTCTGATCGGACCGATATGGCAGCTAACGTGTTAAGCCTTTAGCAAGGTCATAATCCTTTCCACCCCCTCTCTAGATTCTGTTTTTAGGTTAACAAAGCAGAATACCCAGCTATTGTATGTTGAAATGTACTTTTTCTTTATTCTTGTAACATACCTTGACATTGTAACTAGCGAAACCGTGGTCGGCAAGTTTCAATAAATTTGTAGTTTATACTAAAAAGTTGTTGTTTTAATTATTAAGAAATAATTATTCATACAATTATTTTAATCAGATCTTAAGCAATTTTTAGTTAATTTCTTAGTAAAAAGTATAGGTGATTTTACCATTTTTATAATTTTTAATATAATTTGATTTTAATGATGCAAGTGTTAATATCAAATTTAGATCTAAGTTACTAAAAGAACAAGCATAACAAATTGCATAACACACTCATAAATAATCATATGAACAAACACATATATATTTGAAAATTAACAAGCTCTCAAATAGTGTTTTGAGGTTCTGGATTTTCTATACAAGGCATGTTCTTTAAGTAAGATCCGGTTTGTATTTGCCACCTATATACTCTACTCAAACAGATGCTATCATGCTTATGTGAATCAATAATCAGCTGTTAAGAACAATAGTTGTCAATTTGAGGTTAGTTGTTCATATTCATTAAATTATAATGAGTGATAAAATTAAAGATCCCGCCAAACATAAAGTACGAGCAGTAATCCAATTTTTGATGGCAAAAAACACTTCAGCAGTCGAAATTCACCACCAAATTTGTAGTGTTTACAGGTTTTTTATGAGCGACTTGAAAATAAGACAGTGGGGCCGTTTATTTCAAGAAGGGCAAATGAATGTTCACAATGAAGAACGTAGCAGTAGGCCATCATTATTCATGGAAAAAAACTCGTGAAAACCATCACTTTACCATGTCACAATTGTCTTTGATGTTATCTCATCTTTCACAATCACGTATGAAGTTTTGACTGGAAAATTGGCCTACAGAAAATTGTGTGTAAGATGGGTGTCGAAGATGATAGCCAATACACACAGACATACACCTTTTGCTGTCGCTCATGAATTTTTGCAGTGTTACCAAAATAAAGGTGATGAATTCTTTGATTATATTATTACCCCGTAATTGTTTGAGATGAAACCCGTATTCATATTCAGACGTCGAGATGAAGTAGCAGTGAATGTAATGACAGCATGGGGATCAACCACATGAACGAAAAAGTTTAAAGAACAATGTTCGGTAAAATTCCGAAACTACTGTTACAGCCAATTCGTATTACGAAAAGTTAAAAAATGTTAGAAAAGCTATACAAAACAAACTAGGTAGGATGGTATCCCAGGGAATTTTATTTTTGCAAGACTAAACCTCAGCCACACACAACATTTCTCAACAGTGAGTCAATTGAAATGATTATGTTATGAAATCTTTGATCATCCACTCTATAGCCCTGATCTAGCTCCTAATGATTATTTTCTCTTTCTTCACTTTAAACTCCTGCTTGCATCACAGAGATTTAACAATGATGACGAATTGTAAAATAGTTGAGTGTGACAGGTAAATCGCAGGCGGCACAATTTTTCAAAGAGGGAATAAAAAAGCTAATACAATGCTATGACAGATGTGTTGAAATCTAGTTAACTTTGTAGAAAATAGGTAAATAAATATAGTTTATATTCAGTGATAATGGTTTTAAAAAATATTTTCCAGTTCTGCTATTATTTCAAATTATACCTTACTTAGCAACATGCCTTGTACATTTTATGAACCCAGTTCTGAGTTTCATGCATCAAATCTCAAAATGGTTATTTATTAAAAAAGGAAAAGAGCTACAAGCTAATTTTAAATAATTTAATAAGTTATAATAATTTCAGTATCTTAAAAAAATTATTTACCGATTCTTGGTAATTGATGTTCAAAAAACTATTTAAAAAAAATAATAATAAACAAAAATAAGTAATTGATCAAGTTGTGTAAATTAAAACTATAAATCACTAAATGAAACATTTTAACTTACCGACACATGTGTTAGTAAGAAAATGAACATTTAGCCAGTTATCATTTTTTTGTGATCTACACATAGTTTGTTGATTTAAATTCATTTTTAAAAATTTACCTACATATCTTCTCTAAGATTAATAAAATACAAAATATGTTAGAGATAAAAAACATAACACAACGATTGTTAATGAATATTAAACATATTGATCTTAATATCAAACTATGCATTGTATAAGCACATATTTTTATATATACATCTTGGTGTACCGAGTTAACATTAAAGAGCAATGTTATTTTGATGATAATTTAATTTAAATCTATTTTATGTGGAAATTATTTAGTAGATTAAACTGGTAATATCTAAACACTGAAGATGTTCTATTGTTACATAAATCAGTGGAAAGTAATCAAATAGTAAATGGGAAAATGTATAATTATAATTACCTTTCTTTATCAGAAGCAGATAAAGACAAAGCTGAGGTTGACCATTTCTCAACAATACTTAAAACTTTGCTATCCTGAAGCATAGTCTTATTAGGTATTGGCAGTTTTGATAAAGTTTGCATTATCTACAAATAAAAACAAAGGTAATCAATATATTTATTTATGTTTAAATAAATATTTTAATCATTAATTTTAAATAGTGGAAATATATTTATATTTCTTATTTTACATATTAATAATCATAACACAGTCGAGCCGCTTCAGCTGTGGTGGTGAAGCAAACTTATTTTACCTTCTTTTTTTTATGGGGAGGGGAAGGGTGGTAATTTAACTATTCAAAATCGTACTCTTTCTAAAAACATTATACTCCCTACATTTACATCATTTCAAGCATTAGGCAGAGATTTACACCATGTGAAATAATTGATACTTAGAGATCATTAATTTTTTAAATTTGTAATATTCTGTTTATGTTATATTATTTTGAACTAAAGTAAAAAAGGAAAAGGATCGTGATAATGGTTTTTCTGGGTAAAACAGGTGTTTTTGACTCCTCTATAAACTCCAAGCCTGGGGTAAAGATCAAAGCTACCTTCCTCTTCCACTATTAAAGCCACAAATATATATATCTTGCCCAATTCTGATCCAAACATTCTTTTTCACACTGAATAGAACTTAAGGCAGGTTATCGCATAGTTGGCAGACGATTATTTTGAAGTCTTAGTTGTGTTATTATTCTAAGAGAATATCCAAGTTTAGTATTCAAATTAAAATTACCTTATACTCAGTATGTGTTTGGTATAATTTAAGTACATTCTTCGAAATTAATTCGTGCTCTGTTATTTTTTAAAAGAGTACAAGTGCTTAATCACATGTTGGCACCTTATATTTTGAATTTAAATAGTTTGAGTATGGATGTACAAAAGTAAAGTAAAGTAAAAATTCTAAAATCAGTAAACTCGTGACCGGATAACGAAGGAAGATTACAGCAACAAAAGTGATTTTTTATGAATTTGTAAAATATATATATATATATATATATGTAGTCACTCTGGATATATCTGATGTAAAAAAAACGAGAACAAAATAATGGAGTAGGCCTAATAGTAATACTTTAATACTTCTAGTAGTTAAAAATTAATAATTTGTATCTTGAAAATCTTATTATTGTATTTTTTTTAACCCTTTGAGTGCCACAAGAAAATTTTCATAACTGGAAAATTCGGTAACACATCTAAAATGCACAGACTCACCCAAAAATGCCACAGGTATAAATGGTCTTTTGGAGAACTTTGTTATAAACGACACAGATTAAATTGTATACAAGATACCTTAACAAATTTAGTGTCAAAATGTTCAGTGTTACCTAGGCTACAATTATATTTGTAAATAAGTTGGATTCTATATATATATATATATATATATATATATATATATATATATAATTATTTATTAAAAACCAAACTTTAGAAAATAAAAATTTTTACATTTTTTTTTTTTTACCTCACAAACCAAAAATATTTGATCCGTGGGAAGTGTGCTATTTTCTATCTATATATGGTTTTCTATAAGTGACCAAATTTTTAAATTATTTGGTTGAAAACCCAACTCAAACAAAAAACTTTTCTCAGAACTTTTAGCTCGAAAAAATGAAATAATTAGTGTATTTACACCTAAAACTATGTATAAATAATATAGCATCAATTTGCTTACCACAATGAATTTGAGAAGTCTGTGAAGTAGAAATAACTATTTACAGTTTGTAATAAAATAACCTACACAACTTATTATACACTGAAAACTTAAAAGAACTTTATTTACACTTGTGTTTTTGGGAAACAAGGGCCATGGCAACCTTCTTTACAAACAACACACACAGTTCTTGATCTCTTTCTATTTATTTTAAATGTAGGCCCTCTCTTGGTACAAACAAAACATGATTTTTCCTGTTTTCCGGGTAGTTTTTCTATACCATTTCTTCGATTGCCATCACCTCCTCCCAGTTCCATCTTCTGTCGATAATTATTCCACTCTGTAGTGATAGATGTTATGATATTAACAACAAAATGATATCTAGATAGGGGCTTTTTGTTACGGTTAGTACAATTTTCTTTATACATTATATATGAATTTATTACCATTCTTGAAAAGAGATTAAATACCACCTTCTTCCAGTATTTCACAGTTCGTCGCTCGTCAAGATACGAGTACAACATCATGTCAAATGTGTGTCTACGCCCCCAATGTGTTTGTTGTAGTCAACAATCATGGATGGCTTTTTTCACTTGTAATTGGACTATGTCTTCTTTTAACATCTACACCATTTTTAATTTCTACTTTAGACGACAATAATATTACATTTTTCTTTTGTGACTGATTTTGTCTATAGCCAAGTGCTACTATGTTGCCCTGTTTGTAATACTTTTTTGTCCCACTTGTAATTTTTGCTTAACTCCATCAGGTAAACCTTTTTGTTTTTCCTAACGGTTCCAGTGAAAAAGGTTTTCATTTCATAAAGTTTATTTCCAAGTGGAAGACTGGTAAAAAAATTGTCGGTAAACACGTGAAAGCCCTTGTTCAAATAATTATGGCACATAAAAGAGCTGTAACAACTCCATAGCCTAAACCATATTTTTTATTAATTTCATCAGAATTGTATTATTATTTCCCTTTGTAACATATCATTGACAGACAATAATTAGATATAGAGTCGCATAGAACCCATAGTTTAATCCCCCAGCGATGATGGTGTTTGTTAGGTAAGTATTGTGTTAAAGCGGTTTGACTTTTTGTTCCAATTAAGGATTCATCAACTGACAAATGTTGGTGTGCTGTATAACAAAATTTAAATAGCCTATTGCGATGTTCAATCAAGGGTTTGAATTTTTGAGAAGGATCATATTCTGGTTGGTTAACTGTTGGAAGTTTGCTATTGTCAACTATATGGAAAAAACTAAGTAAGAGTTGAATTTGGTTCTAGTAAACATTTTCACGAACCAAAATGTTGCTTGACAATCTGTAGTAGACCAATAAGAAGAAATCGTTGGTTTTCTAATAAGACCCATATTGAGAATCACTGCGATAAACGCCCTCATCTCAATTAATCCTACTGGGATCCAGTTTTTCTTACGACTAGAAGGTGACATTTTGTCTGATAATACTGTAATAGTCTGGTTAGCATATCGATTTGTTTCTATTACAAAAATGTTCAAAAGTGCCTCTGTAAAAAACCAATTGAAATATTCTATAGGCTTAGATTCAATAGGTGGACAATGTTTTGGTCCGGGGGTTGCATGGTAAGAAAAATCAGGTTCAAAATTATTGGATCTTTCTTCATTTATGCTTAGCCAAATTTCATTGTCAGTAGGCCTATCAGTGACATCTTCAGACTCAGAAGAACTACTACTAAACACATTTCGATTTATATGTCTACCTAAGGTAGGCCTGGCAGTTTGATTTGTTGTAGACCTAGGCCTATTTTGTTTACCTGATTGATATACTAGGTTGATCTAAGTTTAAATCAATATCACTATCACTAAACTGATTGTCACTATCACTTTCTGGTTGATATAACGGGTCTAGATCACTGTCATCCCCAAATAAATGTTCCAAATCATCTTCAGAGGCTAAAGAGTCATCGTCTGAATAACCTAAAAGTAATATGCCTACTTCGCTACTTCTTAGGTTTTCTTCCGCCATTTCAAAGCAATATATTATTCCAAAATACTACTTTAAACTTGTAATAACTAAAATAATAACCTTCAACAAACAAAATAATAAAATAAAACGAACAACAAACTGCAAAAAAACTGATGACTGTAGCGAGATAATAATATTAACACACGAGGACAATAGCAGTACACTTCTAACCTGCAAGTGAAAATGACAACAGCTGATTTTGTGCATCTGTGATTGTTGTCATCTGTTTAGTTAGCCAAAACAAATTTTTTTCCACCACTGAATATCATTGGATATACCACAAAGTATTTTAAAATACTGAAATACTATATAGCAGATTACAAATAAATAAATTAAACTACGAAATACGCAGTGGCGATGGATCGTCGCCGTGGCACTTCTAGCGAGACGTGGCACGAAACAATGGTGACGATAGATCGTCATCGTGGCACTTCTCGCACGAAAAAATGGTGACAAGAGATCGTCACCGTGGCACTCAAAGGGTTAATGTTAAGTTTTTAAGTGAACTCTTAAGTTCGCAGGAAATAAAATCTGTTGACTATTGTGCAGACCTAACCTTGTTAATGGGTCTTTTTTCCAGAAAATAAATAACACAACAGTTTCATATTTGGACTTGGACTTTGGTGTAGAGTCTTTGTTAATGCTTAGCCTATGTTTTTTACTTCCATTCCAAACTGCTTTCAAGTTGTCCATAAATATTATAATTTATAAATAAAAAATAAATCCTTGATCCGAAATAATTTTTCAAACCGAACCGTAATCAAATATCTTTTGAGATCTATCTGAAAATTTTGAAGCTTTGTCAACTCCTAACAATATTATAATTATTGTCTCTTCATTAATTGGTTTGAAAACAGAAAAATTAAATTTGTTATCATAAGGTGAGAATTGAGGCAACTAAATATTACATAAAATACAAATATCTTAATTGTTAACTTGACAGAATCTTACCTCAATTTTTAAATCAGTACGAGTTGAAGGATCCATCATCCAACTCCATATTAAACGAAGTCCGTGGTAGTCTAGGAAAAGCCGCAGACATGCAGTATCACCTCTTTGAATCAATTTTAGAAGTTGTGATCGAGAAGAATAGTCTTCTGCTCGAACCATCAGTCTACAGAGCGTCAATGTATGTGCACGATTTTTCAAACCAGACCCGACTAACTTTTCAATTTCTTCTTCCAACTGCAATATTTTCCAAAAAATTCATGACGTAAGCCACAATAAAAGAACATAATTGAGTTAATTTAACAAGTACAAATTATTACTTCACACTATATATTTATATTAACACCATCACTGTTCTGACTATGGATACGAATAGTTTATAGCTATGTAAGTATGGTTAGCTGGCTACATGGCTGGCAGAAGAGTCACCTCACTAACACACATGCAGCTTTCATTCACACAAGCACAGGGATTTGGGGAGCTGGTGTGATTAATCTTACTAGAAATAATTTTGTTTTTTACAATTACAGTAGAACCTCTGTTAACCGGTCTCGGAATAACCAGTCCTTGGATTAACCGGCCTATGTCGTAGTGTACTGGTTGGATGAGAGTTTCCGAAAATAAATTGTAATTGAAACACCAAAAGTGGCGGCAAGTCAAACGACTTTGTCGATAGCGGTATCCCATTGTTGGCGGCATGAAAACACCACGGCATGGGCACCCGTCGGTATAGCAGACATACAGCGACAAAAACGTTTGATGATCCGCTTTTTTACCACGAATCAATTTAGTATACATTATGGAAAATATAACATTTCTTTTCAGTTTTCTTCTTGTCTTTGACTGGTTATGATCTATGTACAGTATATACAGTAAATAAAAATGAGCAAGTTACGAAAACGGAAGCGTGTGTTGGTTTCGTTTGAGACGCGGTTAAATGTGTCAAAAGACTTGACAGAGGGGAATCTGTAAAAAGCTTTGTAGTGTTTAATTTTTTCATGTTTGATGTATAATATACATAATATAATATATACAATACATTTATGTACAATAAAATGAGTTGCAATAACATCTTAATTGCTTAATTCTTAGTGCTACCTGATTAAATAAGCTTTCTTTGAACGAAAACCGAATTTTCACGGGAACCTTGGATTAACCGGCCAAACAGCTAACCGGCCCGGGTGTCAGTCCCGACTAGACCGGTTAAGAGGGGGTTCTACTGTACATACAAAAGGTAATTGACCAGGATTGGAGCAGCGAAGGCCTTGATCAAAGTAGTGTCAAAAGTTCATCATAACTTAACACCAGGTGATTTATTACAGAGTGAGTGGGAAAGTGATAGGAAGAAGATGACCTTTGCATCGCTCTAGTAAACTGTAGTATATGAAAACTCACAAATATAGTGTAAAATACTGCATAAGCACTTTTACTTATTCAAAAATATTTAATATTCTAACAAAATTAAAATTATATGTATATTTTCTCATAGCAATACTTTCTCAAACATATTCTATCATCCTGTAAAATTTACACACCACATATTTAATATTTTCCTTTAAAATGTTTCATTTAATATTGCCAAGTAAAATTTTCAAGAATAACTTTACTTATAATTTTCTAATAAAAGGTGCAATTTTTTTTTCAATCTGGCACCTAAAAAAACCAATAAGGGTTAATAAGTCCTTTTAAATTTATAAGTGCATTCCTAATTTAAAATTGCATAACGAAATGAAATTTATTAAATTCCTGGTATCATTTAGTTTTTAACCGTTTAGGTCTATTTATTTAAAGTTTAAAGGATGTTGCCATTTATAACTTGATTTTTATGCAGCTTACATTTATTTGTAATCAACTGATATATGTGTGTTGTTTTTCTAAATCATACCAATTTTTTTAATGTTTTATGTTCTTTTAATTTTATGTCCATATTACTAATACATTATAATGTTGTTTTTTTTTCTGATACTGTATCGATTGAATTGCTATTTCGAAAAATGTTTTAATTCAAATAAAATGAAGCAGGGTGTAATATTTAGTGCTTTCTTTTTTGTATAATATTGTTTTTTTATGTATATATTTTAAGTTAGGATATGTTAGATAGATGACATTTTCATCGGTTATGTAATTATTCAATATGGTTTTATCAATCATATGACAAATAGATTTCAACATTCCTTCTCAACTATTCTACTCTTCTTTTATTCACATTATTTCTCCCTTATGTTTTAACAATAGCTTGTTTGGAGTTGTTTTCCATCAAATTTTATGAAAATTTATTTTCAGTAGGTATTTCTTAACAATTAAGAAGTCTTAAGAAAGTTATGTTTGCAGCTTGGTGAGTCACTAATTAGACAGCTTGTCTGGGGCAGGATGTCTGCGAGTGTATGTTCATGAGTGAGGATTTTGCGAGGTAGCTAGTCATCTACGTTTGTTTTACAAACTATAATTAACTAAGGTAAGGTTATTTAAGAAATTATTTCAATAAGCCTAAAAGAGTTCTATTCTATTATCATCAAAAGAGTAAATATAACCTAAACATTTAAAAACATTATATAAAACACTTACATACTGTCTCGATTCATACTTGGATTTACTTTTATTAAGAAAGCCTACTATGTATAATTAAATCGTTTTAATATGTGGACATGTAAAAAGTTAATGTTAAGTGTTTATGTAATGTAATGTTTTTATATGTTTGTTTATGACTATTTATGCTTCATTATGATAGAGGAACAGACTTTGCTAAACACTTCATTTGTAGACTATGAAGAAGGCAACTTTTGATTAATAAATATTATATTTTGATTATATATATATTCATATTACAATTATTATTTTCAAAACATTAAGGAGACTTTTAAACCTCATTTGACATGTTTATTTTTTAAACATATAATAATGTTGATGGTTTATAAGCTGAATACACTTAACAGATATAGTGAAAAAAAGCTTAACAACTATGTAAAATATTATTTTTAACATTTCATTATAACATATTCAAATATGTAAAACAAAACCAAAAATAAATAGTGGAAATTGAACAAGTTGATCTTTTAGACACTGTATTTAGTTAAGATTTGAAAATTAAAGATGAAACATAATAATAAAACAATATACTTTACAATATTATCATAACACTCACAAATACTTATACAATAAAATAACACATATTGTATTGTAATTCAACGGCTACAGTTTATAAAATAAGACAGCTTTAGAAGAGTCTGTATTTAGACAGATGTCATATAACAAACAGTTGTGCTTGTTCTTTAGATAAATATATATCATATACGAGTTTGTTTAAAAAGTAATGAAACTGACTTTTGATCTCGTGAAGTGGCAGGTGTACAAAGGATATTTATAAATTCCTGTAAATTTTTTACTTTTTAAACGTCATCCTTTTACCTTAAATTCTTTTTTTTTAATTTCAAATATCCTGAAACACCTCCTCTCCTTTCTGTGTGTAGAAATGTGTAAGTTAATAAGTTTAGTATTAATATAAGTTGATAACAACCTTGGATTATAACTTATACACAGACATTACAGAAGTTGGTCTTCAATGTTCCCACACTTCCATCCTTCCACAGGCACTCAAAAATTTGGTTTTTTTACGGTCCAACACAAGGAAATTAAGAAATAATTTTGAAAATTCATGAAATTTCCAGATTAAAAAAAAGAAAATGGGTACCTAAATATTACCCTTAATGTGGTACAACTGTTCGAAATAGTATAAAATAATAGTACCAAAATTTATTAAAGTTTCGGCTTCAAGACATCATCAGGTAATTTTTTAAATTCAACTTGTGCCTAAACTGCATCCTGGCAACTTTTTCTGAGACATTTAAATTGATTAATATGGTGTGTAAATTGTGTTATAAACATGAAAAATTGTATATTTTGAAAAAAAAATATAAATACAACATTTATATTGCAGTACAGTGAAATGAGTCAATTGTAATTATTAACAGTTTGATTATACATACTTTATTAACCTGAGGAATTCATTAGTCTTATTTTCTTATTTTACACAGTTGGATTAAACTCAGAGATCAGTGTAGTATTGAAAAAAAGAAACATAAGTTGTTGTTGAAAAAAAAGTATTTTTTAGTTGTTGAAAAATAATCTGTACAAAGGAGTTTACACAATCTAATACGTATAAGTCTGTTTAGAAATTTGCATAACTAAAAGAGTGTTTGTAAATCACTAAAAAATTTGATGACACTAAAATTTTATCAATGCCTTTCGGTACATAGGCCAAATAATGGAACTGTTAATACCGTATATTTTTAAAATAGGTCTCTAATAATATACAATCTGTAAAATTGTCGGTTTTTTAATTCAATTTTACCATATCTAGGCCTAAATAGTCCATACAATGGAAGTGTTTATACCTTATATTAGAAAAATCATAGATGAATATAATTTTTTTTAAATTGTAAGTTTTTTAAAAAATGTTTATTTCTTTTAAACTTGAGAATGTTTTGAAAGTTTGAACTCAATGTATCAAGATATTTTCAAAATCAGTATTTCATTTAAAATTTGAGAATGGTTAAAGGATTGCACTCAAAATGGCAAGATATTTTCAAAATCTGTATTTCTTTTAAAACTTGTGACTGTTTGGATTCATAGTGAAAGTTTGTTCTACAAACACTCCAAATTACTAAAAATTCTATAATGAGGCATATAACTCAATGACTTAGAGACATTAGACAACTAAAATTAATTTAATTTTGAGTCCAACATATAACTACTTTAGTACAAACTATGGTAAATAGGTTATTTTAGTTAATAATAGATGAAATTAGAAAGTTTAGACTAACCAGACATCATCAGATAGTTTTTATAATGCAGTTTGTACATGGGAAAAAGTACAAAACGTTTCGGCTACAAGACATAATCATATACTTTGACATAATACAAGACATAATCAAAATACCAAATTTGTGCGTAAACTAACCATTTCCATGAAAAACTTACATTTTTTATAATGTAATCTGGTATATAAGTTGCTTAAAAAAAGATTACATGTAAAACAAAAATAGAAAAGTTGAAACTGTGTTAAATGACCTAAAATGGCTTACCAAGTTGATAAAATATGTTGGGTAAACCAGAAAACTGTTTATAAACTGGTATAAAGCTAAATACATATGTAACACTGTGAGAAACTAAGACAGTCTATAAATTGATAAAATATTTTGTGGAAATCATACAGTTATAAAGCTAAATGGATATGTACCCACTTGGACATCATCAGTTTCTAAATCCAACTACTTTTTTCCATAATTGTGTAATAAGGTGTAGAGATTATGATGGTAACATGAAAATCTGTATATTATGAAAAAATAATCAAAATTGAAAATCTTATTAAAATTTCAACTATACGTATAATCAATATAAACACATGAATTTTGGAGAGTTTGGGGCCCCATAGAAGGATGGAAGTGTGGGAACGTTGAAGATCAACTTCTGTATTGTCTGTGTGTAAGAGTGTGTAAGTTATATTCCAAGATTGTTATAAACTTATATTAATACTAAACTTATTAACTTACACACAGAAACGACAGAAAAACACAGTTATAATATACAAAATTAAATCAGAGATAACAATTTTTGGATTTTTATCATTAAACACCTAACTTAGACCTCTATAAAAACATTATTTCTCTGCAATTTAGAACATACTACAGTTGACCCCCTAAAGTTGTTTGAGAGTCTGTTATTTTTCCCAAATATGCACATACTGATATAGACCATGGAAAAATGCTTATGTTTGCAGTCATTGCTGAGGAAATATTTGTTTATGACTTACAATACAAAATAATATGAACATTATTAAAAGTAAAGCAATATTTCTCTACTGTAATTAGCAAGTTTGAAGTAGTTATGTATTGAAAATTTAATTTTTAAATGGATGTGTAAAATTATAATTTTCAGTGGACATAAGTTGAATAGCAAATATTGAATAAACATTATACAAGCTCTTTAATCTGGCACAACTCTGGCCAGCTCAGTAAATATCGCATCGGGTTTGTGTTAGCCTAGTCACTAGTGGACTTGGATACCAGAGGAAAATTAATCTTAAATTAGAAACCAGTCAGGTATCCATGGAATATAAATATCAAAACATTAAGATTAAATTAATGAAAACGAACTTACATATTAAATTCAATAAAACATGTATCAAAAACAATACGATACCTAATTATGCCATCATAAAAATTAACAACAATTCTAAGTCCGATTTGAAAACCAAAGAACATGTGGAAACAATGTGGGTTAAAGAGGAAATCAAATTTCTATGTTAAAAAACTGTACTGAATACATGTCTCATTTAACATTATTGAACAGATTTCATCTGGCGATTATAGACTCGATAATACACTGTGTCAATTAATTACATTAGGATCATCTTGAGATGTACCTTAAACAAACAAACAATAAAACTACAATCTCTCAAACATAAATATTATACACAGAAGTAAATTGAATGTAAACACAAGTTCTATGAATGAGTTTCCAACCATACTTCAATAGTTTTTTTCCAATGAAGAACAGGGGATTCTCAATAAAGACCTCAAATACAATTTAAAACAATATAATAAAAATCATATAGTCCAGGAAATTATCAATACTGAAGCAGCAATTAAAACAGTACCGAATTACAAATTACAAAACAAAATTAGAACATTAATTAATGATGATCTCAGGACACACAAACTATTTCACCTTCCGACAACAAATATTATATCCAAAAAGAAAGTTTAGCCATGAGTTCCCTACTCTCGGGTATAATGGCAGACATCTATCTGAACCACTTTCAGAACATGTACTTCTTATCAGATTTAAATAAAATGCACAACCAAATGATATATTATACAAGATATGTGGACGACACATTCATAATTTTTAATGGCACTTTCAGACAGATAAAAAAATCTAAAAAACTATATGAACGGCATTAATAGTTATATGAAATTTACATATAAAACAGAAACGGTTGCAAAACTTAATTTTCTAGACCTAACAGTAGTAAAACAAAAAAACAAATTCCAATTTAAATTTTACAGGAAACCCACAACTACAGACATTAAAATACATTTCAAATCCAACCATTCCACATCTCAAAAAATAGCAGCTTATAACAGTATGTAACATAGACTTTTACAATATCACTCGAACAGGAAGATTACTTAGAAGAACTGAATATAATTAAATATATTGGTACAGCATTGGGTTATAAGTATTCTATGATAAACGCCTTATTAAAAAATAATAATAATAAAAGCATTATATCTTTAAAATCCCAGGGAAAAAACTATATGCTTGTGAATACGGAAACATACTACAGAGTATAATTTCAAAAAAATAATAATAATAATCATTACAGCATTTTGAACCAATTCAAAGATTTCTTAGTCAAAAACCAGACAAAGAGTCGAAATATAAAACTGGAATTTATAAATAAATTTGTGATGAATGTGATTCATTCTACATAGGCCAAACAGGGAGAGCGCTCCATCAAAGATTAAAAGAATACTTGCCGAAAAAGAACATAGATGGCAATAAATCTAATTATGCACCCTACTTGATACACAAGGACCATAGCTATACGGATTTCGAAACCAATTTGATACCATTACATATGTGTAAAAAAAACATTATGGATGCTATCAAGGAGTACAAAATATACAAGGCTTTCAAATAAAAACGAAAACCAAGTTATGAACGACCATCTTCATTTCTCATCGAACACGCTCTAAGACACAACTATCAGTATACAAGATAACGGGTTGTCTAGTAAACATCACTGTGTGATTATATAACCTTGAGATGCCAGTTGTCTTTGGACCACCATACGGGAGGCATACCACACTATAAAATTAATGTTTTCCGTGTTTGTGTGTATATTAAATGTTTGACGAGCATGTAAGAGTGATAACGATTCTGATGGAATAAATCTCCAAAACGTGTCATAGTAGAAAAAGGAAGTCACGTGATGGACACATACGAAAGTAAGTAAAGTTTTATTGTATTACGTTGACTTAGATACCAAAAGAAAATGAATCTTAAAAAGGTAACTAATGTTGGTGCAAAATTTGACCTAATGCTCAATCAAGAGGAAAAGAAAAATCAAGCATCATGAGTGAAAGCCATAATTTGATGTTAAACATAGTACAAAATGCACCAAATAACCCTTTAAGAGAATTGCCTCAAGAGGAAGTTGTTGGAGTGCTAGAGGAACAAGTAATGAAAAAATGAGGAGTGTATTTTCAAATTGGGTCTTGTCCACTCAACGATGGTGAGATATCGACCAAAAACTGTTTTGGCACAAAAATGTTATATGTTAGTATATATTATATGTTAAGTATTTAGTTACGAGTGATTGGAACTATTTCCAGAATGAGAAATCATTTAATAATTAAGTGTTGTGAATCCGCAAGAAATGTTAAGTTCTGAAAGTTGAATTGATGAAGAAGGGGACGATGAGACTCAGTTTATCTCATGGAATGAAGCTGCAGATATAATAAACAAATTCATAAACTTTCACAAGTCAAACTAAAGCTACAATTCTGTAGAACTAATAAATTTATGTATAAAACCCAATGAGTTTTAGGAGAAAAGAGCTGAATCAAGGAAATAACATGGACTTCAGACTTTTTAAGTGGTACCTTACCTATGTCAAAGTGTCTACGAATAACAATTTTTGAAATAATTCAATTTTACTCATAATTCTTAATCCCTTGTTTTGTCAAATCTTTGAATTTTAATTAATTTCAAATTTTGAATTTTAACCCTATTGTAATGCAGTAGTGTTTTAAAACCAATAAATAACCATTCAATGTACATACTGTATTCAATACTTATTTAGTGTTTTTCATTATTGTTCATGAACGCTAAAAACATAGGGAGTTTGCCCACATATTTACAATCTCCAAGCTAAGAATATGTGGGAATCGTAAATATACAGTTGGACCATCTGCATTATTAATTTGCATGATTTATTCTGTTTATTCCTGGTAAATTTACCAATGTTCTGTAATCGCCAAAATCGGAAATTAAATATCACCCAAGTACAACCGTGCCGGATTAAAATATTGTCATGTTGATTATAGAAAATTATTGTAAACTCCAAATTTTTACCTTCTTTGTTTTTTATTATAATTTGTGTTTTGTAATGTCGATTTATATTCAAACTTAATTTTTCCTTCTCTTGTTGTTTAAAGGTGAAAAACTTTTCGGTTATCACCACCTTATAAAAAAAAAAACATTAAAAAAAATAAAGACCTCTTAGCCCACGAATACTCTAATAGCGCCAGAGTTCAAAAAGAAAAAGATTTTTTAATTATTTGATTTTTCCGCTTATACGTTTTTACTAGCAAATATTGAATTTACAATAATATTTCAAGTGAAAAATATACGACCTAGACTGGGAATCGAACCCAGGACCTTTGGCTTTACGCGCCAATGCTCTACCAACAGAGCTATCCTAGTCGTTTCCCAGTACAGGGCGTAGACTTCTCACTTGACTTTAGTTGCTGCAATTTTGAGTTTCCAATTAATTACCTCGCATATGCGACATTGAAATTAATTTTTACTAATTTATTTTTAAAAAAACTGAAATATTAAAGAAAAAGAGTTGCAAAGGTGAAAGAGAAGAATCTAACTCAAGACTAAAAGAAATAAGGAGTAGATCCATCTAGGTGAGTCAGGATTGCCAAACCTGTACTTTACTAAGTGAACCCTTTAGGGTTGTCAAACTTCATGTTCATATCGTAATATACATTAACAATACAAAGCACCTCGAATGCTACAGCATTGATTAATTATCAAGCCATCTATAACTATAGAACATTGTAACTATAGAACAAATTTATTTTCTAAATACATCAAAATTTGTAATTCTTTTAAATAACAGAAAAAAATGCGTTTGATAGATACAGAGATGTACTTCAATTACAAACTTACATCCATATCATTCAACCGTTCCTTTATATCACGCCTTTTCTCTTCTTTCTTCTTGCGATACTCCCGTTCCTTACGTTCTTTCCTACTTGAATCAGCCCATTTCCCTTCTTTCTCAGGATCCTCCCCAATCCACCCTCTGCATAATGATGTGCCGCAATAACAACGTTGGGCTTCTTTCCTGTATATTAAATAAAAATATCTAAATCTGTGGTAAATTAAAAAATATATATATAACTGATAAATAGCAGTAAGCAGAATTATATATAGGTATTTACATTTTTAAACAACCACCAAGTACATATGCATCAACCAAATTGTAAGATTTTTTCATACATATTGGAAACATATCCAAAAGTGTACCAACAAATTTTTACGCTGATATCTGCAATAGAAATAATAAAAATGGCGGCTGTTGATAGTGATTTTTGGTTTAAACAATAGCAAACTATTTATTCTTTTATAGACTAAATTTTTAAAAAATTTTAATTACTACAATATAACAAATAAAATTTCTTTTTATGATGAAACATGTTTCGTAACAAAAAAAATCATTCAAATTGAAACCCGTCTATTGCTATGAATCAATGTGGGTTTACTAGGAGACTTTAGAATAGTAACACACACATCTTCGGCCACTTCTAAGTCAGGTGGCTGTCGGTGATACTTTTTCTGTACACTACCAGTTTCAAGTAAGAGCTTCCTTCACTTTGTGATGAACATGACTGAGGGACATTCAAATATAGGATATGTAGCTTGAAATATTCGTGTGGTTCTTTGTCATTATTCAAAGCAATAGACCAAGCACAGCAAAAAAACCTTCTGCTCTATCGTAAACAACATGGCAAAAAGCTAGAACAACCTAGGTAATGTTTGTTGTCTAAGAGAACACAATAAAAGTTGTCAACAATGCAATGATCTTAAAATAAAAGAAATAGCTGTTTGTTTTAAAATAACCAGCTGTTTAAAAATTTGGAGCTTTTATGTTGTCTTGTTCTCCGGTGGCAGTTTAAACTGCATTTCTATCAACAGCCGCCATTTTATTACTATTCCAGATATTAGCGTAAAAATTTGTTGGTACACTTTTGGATATGTTTCCAATAAGTATGAAAGAAATATTACAATTTGGTAGATGGGGATATGTACTTGGTGGTTATTTAAAAATGTAAATTCCTTTGAGGGACACACTGTATCAATATAAAAAATGATTAATAAAATGATGTTGATATACTTATAAAATTTAAATGACTTTTCTTGTTTTTATCTATACTCTAAAAGTAAGGGCCACCACTTTCCTTCAAATACTTGCCTCCACATACTACAATGAAGTACCAGTAGGAAAGGCTGGTTACACATTGGCCCAGCCTTGTCTAATGTTCCAAATTATAAGCAAATATTTGCTTCAAACATTCTCCAGAACATTTCCTCTCAAATATTTCTCAGTAGAGCTCCAGGTTTGATCAGTTCATATTAAATCAGAATTGTAGATGATGGAAAATTTAGATTAAAAGAGATTTGGATTGAAATTTGGAAAGTTGTAGGGAGTAAATTGGATTTAATTAATTGAATTTATATAAATTGATGATTGAATTAAATAATAGACTACCTGAATTGTTGAAAACAGTTTTAGACGTAAATTATGAACGAGACAATATAAATGTTTGGCGATGTTAGGTGGGTTGTAGCCAGAGATATTGGAAAATGGGGAAGGGAGTCAGCACCTTTGACTTGTCATTCTCTTCGACCAGCCTACCAATAGCTTCCAGCCTCGACCATAAATGTTTTCGTTTTAGTTGTCAAAAAAAATCAAAAACTTGATTCTAAAAAAAAAACCAAATCTATTTTTTCTAACTACAGTAGAACCCTTCTTAACCGGTCTAGTCGGGACTGACACCCGGGCTGGTTGCCCGTTTGGCCGGTTAGTCCGAGGTTCTCGTAAAAAATCGGTTTTCGTTCAAAGAAAGCTTATTTAATCAGGTAGTACTAAGAATTATACAATTAAGATGTTATTGCAACTCATTTTATTGTACATAAATGTATCATATATATTATGTTATGTATATTATACAACAAACATGAAAAAATTAAACGCTACAAAGCTTTTTTACAGATTCCCCTCTGTCAAGTCTTTTGACACATTTAACCGCGTCTCAAACGAAACCAACACACGCTTCCGAAAACTGAAAAGAAATGTTATATTTTCCATAATGTATACCAGGGGTCTCCAAACTACGGCCCGAGGGCCACATCCGGCCCGCGGACAGATTTTGTCCGGCCCGCAGAGAGCTAGCATACTTGAAAACTCCTTTTAGAGAACATATTTTTTTATAGCAAATTAAATTTAGTTTACTGAAGTATTCTAATTGTATGTTGAATAATTATTAATATGACATCTACATTGATATGGTCATGGGCTAACTACTCATAACATTGTTGTAGGCTTATTGTTATTGTTTTTGTGATAAGTTGGATAAAGAAACACAGAATTGTAATGAGTAAAGACATGTATAATATGCAGAAAATTTAACTTCAGTATATAATAACTAACAAATTATTGAAATGAATCCAATTAACATTTTATACATTTTAAATAAAAACATAACTTATAACAAGCATAATGACATATGAAATACTAATGAGATTTATGTAATTGAGATTTTCCACTGACAATAGTTTGTAGTTGTGGACTAATTTTACTTGTACCAATTATAAAAAGAGATTTAAGATGCTCATCAGTTAATTTAGATCTGTAAACATTTTTTGTGTACTTCATTTTGGAGAAGGTCTTCTCACACAAATAAGTAGTACCAAAAACAGAAAACAGCCCATGAGCAAATTTATGCAAATTATCAAATTGTGTCAGTGGAAGACTCTTATAAAATTCCAAAAAAGATGAGTTTTGATATTTGTTCTTAATTATATCACTGCACTGTAGATCAATCATTTCCATTTGAAGTTCCGGGGCTAGGGTTTCAATGTCAGTATCAAAAGGATTCTGAAAAATCTTAATTTGATTCGCAATGGCATCAAAGTCCGAGAAACGAGTATCAAAATTTATTTTCAAAGCACTCAATGTCGGTGATTCAGCCCAAAAGATCTGATAAAATTAACAGTTGATATGACTGGTTTCAGAACTTCAGACATATCCAAACATTTTCCGCACAAAGACTGTTGATGAATGATACAATGTAAGACTAATGGTTTTGAACCACCGTCATTTTCTACAGCCTTTGACACAAGAGCGACCACTCCTTTATCTTTCCCACTCATGTTTTTGCCTCCATCAGTTGTAAACATTTCAAGTTTTTCCATCGAAGGTTCTTTGATTAATGGCCATTTCAACTCCTTTAAAAATATCTGTACCAGTAGTTGTGCCATGAATACTATACATATCAAGAAGTTCTTCATGCACTTCATAGCTTTTATCTACTCCTCGAATATAAATCAACACCTGAGCAGTATCTGACACATCCGTTGACTCATCCAAGGCCAAAGAAAACCACTCAACATGTCCATTTTTGTCGAACAGTTGAGAGGATATATTTTCAGCGATGTTTTCTACCCTTCGAGCCACAGTGTTTGCTGACATACTGACAGTTTTTAATAAATTTACCTTTTCAGGGCACATTTCTTCGGCTACTGCAATTATGCATTCTTTGATCATTTCTCCATCGGTGAATGGTTTTCCACGTTTTGCAATTTCAAGAGCCACACGAAAGCTGGCACGAGTTGCAGCCTCTTGTTCAGTTTTGAGTTTTGAAAAAAAAATGAAGATTGCTGCGATTTCAATCCGCGCTTCATAGCTTAGAATTTTTCTGTCCGCAAACTTCCTGTATATTTTGAGTAATTTTGAAAATATTTTGTTTCATAATGACGTTTAATGTTATATTCCTTGAGAACGGCTATGCTTTCATTGCAAATCAAGCATAGCGCCTTGTTACTGGACTCAATTACGAAATACTGAATGTTCCACTGATCTTTGAATTTTCTGCATTCACTATCAATTTTTCGCTTCTTTTCCATACTACTAAATCACACACAAAAGCAACAATTCAAATCAAAATACTGTTACAGATGTCTTAAACTTAAACACGCACAAACACGTTTTAAGGAGGTACGCACTATTTTATTTCACAACAGTGTCATAGGAACTGACTTGTGGTTGCGCCACTAGCCTTCTTATATATTCCAATTACTGCCACCTAGAAGTGAGTGGAAGACACCAGAACTTTCTCGAACCAACGAGATGATTCTGTACGTGCTATTAGCGCCATCTGTTAGCGATAGAAGGTACTACCTATTTCCGCTTGTGTCCACCAGATGTCGTGTCGCGTTACTCCTCATGGCTCGTACTCTACGACTAATCTAGAAATTACAGATAATGACAGGAAAATTAATATTATGCAGTGTTGCCGTTTTGCGGACTTTAGTCCGATTTGCAGCCTTTTTTAAACGTTGCGTACTTTTTCGGACTTTTTTTTTTCATCAGTGGACTATTTCACTTTTTACCACCGGCAACAATGATAATATGGTTTTGGCCCTCGGAACTTACTGGAGTAATCAGTATGGCCCTAAGGCTGGAAAGTTTGGAGACCCCTGATGTATACTAAAATGATTCGTGGAAAAAAAGCGGCCCATCAAACGTTTTTGTGGGTGTATGTCTGCTATACCGACGAGTGCCAATGCCGGGATGTTTTTATGCCGCTGACAATAGGATACCGCTATCAACAAAATCTTTTGACTCGCCGCTGCTTTGGTGCCGCGGTGTTTTTATGCAGCCGACAATGGGATACCGCTATCGACAAAGTCGTTTGATATCGCCGCCGCTTTGGTGCCGCAGTGTTTTTACGCCGCTGACAATGGGATACCGCTATCGACAAAGTCGTTTGATATTGCCGCCGCTTTGGTGTTTCAATTACAATTTATTTTCGGAAACTCTCATCCAACCAGTACACTACGATATAGACCGGTTAATCCGAGGACCGGTTAATCCGAGGCCGGTTAACAGAGGTTCTACTGTATTCTAAAATGAATTGTTATTTTAGTTTCAATGTCCACAGACACATTTAGACAAAAAATAAAAAGACTAAATATTTTACTATTAATTTATTTCATATTAAAAACAAATTAATTAACTCTTACCCATAACGTTGAAGTTGATAATCAAAAGTAATTTCCTCTCCAGCTCTAATGTTCCTTTTACTAAAGAAGCCTATTCGGAGTTCACCATTAACAGTCCACTAAAACAGAAATTATTTTTATAAATAAAAAGAAAATAACTATTTCACAATGAACACATATCTACTGAACCTATATATGGAATAAACAAAAACATTAGAATTATCGTTGAACTATATAATTTGGAATAATAAAAAATTAAAAAATTATTGTAATATTTCTATAGAGGTTGAAATAAACAAACAAAGCATATAAAATTTTAACAAATAAGTACACAACAAAATAAATTTACATATACAAAGGAACGTGGTTATTACGGCCTCAGCTGTATCGTCAACTTGGATGTCACGTCATTTGTTAACAAGTCATTAATTAAGTCCCGGCCAACTATATTAATTAATATTATAAAATACCCGGTTGTATCGTCAATAAATATGGACTCCTCGGTTTAACGGGATTTTAAAACCTACGTTGATTTACTCTTGATTCAATCTTGTTGTAAAATGTATTTAACTTGTCTTATGCACTGTGGGCCATATAAAAGCTGTAGGAATGTAGAAAGTGATCGACAGAACTACACCGCATTGTTTCATGAATCATAAAACAAATATAAAGTATTTTAGAAATAGATGTGTCACCTCGCCCCATCCCTTCTACCTCTGCTACAAGCAGGTCAGGTGTCAGCTGCAAATCTAGGTCAGTGACATTTACAACACCACAGTACAATCACATCTTAGTATGAGTACGCTTGGCTACTGTTCCTGTAGTGAATTTAACTGTTGGTTCAATTTAAAAAAAAAAAAAACAAGGACAAAAAGCTTTTAACCCTCGAACTGTCAATGTTAATTTTCTTCGTTTGTTTAAAAATTAATAAAATATATTATTTGTATACAAAACCTAACTTATAGGATATCATTTTTTCTCAGAAAGATGCATAGAATTTATCTATGTAAAAAAAAAAAAATTTTTTTTTTAAATTATATGAAACGGTTTTGGAGAAAGTATGTTAGGTGTCAAAAAAGAAGTTATGTTAGGTGTCAAAAAAGAAGTTAACATTTTCAGAAAAACCTGTATCATCAAAAATCAATAGCTTACTACCTTTTTTCAAGATATACAAAGTTTTGTGTAATATTTGTGAATATATTTAGAAAAAATAAATAAATAAATTTGTTACATTTTCAAAAAATTTACGAAAAAAGGGATTTTTTTTTAGGCTTATTTTAAAAAATTCACCAAAAATAGTAATATTTATGGAAAACACAACTTCTATATATCATTATATTCAGAAAGGTGCATAGAATTTAGCTGTGTAATGAAAAAAAAAGTTAGATGTAAAAAATTTGGAGTTATTATGTCAAATAGCAAAAAATCGGAAAGTAACGGAGGTAAAATTCCACAGAAATAGGTATATAAACCAATTAAAAAATTTTATAAATAGGCCTATATAAATTTATAAACATTTTGCATACATTTTGGTAAAAACAATCAATTTATAAAATTTTCTTTAGACAAAATTATTTTTATTTGTAAATAAATGGAAACTTGCCTAAAAATGTCAGACCTATCTCTTTATAGACTAGATATATTTATATATTTTATAGCCTATATAAATTTATAAACATTTTGGTAAAAACAATCAATTTATAAAATTTTCATTAGACAAAATTATTTTTATTAGTAAACACAATGTATTTTGCTACAAAGGAAGACCAAAATATAACATAGCCTCTATCCTCTAGACAACCTCAATATTTGATGCCTGACAATAACATTCACTCAATACAATAAATTCTACAAACAATAATACAGATATTGTAATTTGTATACACAATTTATAATAAATAAATAAAACAAACCTTCAGAATAACAGAAATATAATCCCAAGTAACATACGCACTACGCCTTTCAGATGTAATTTTATTATACAAACATCGCTAACTTCTGAGTAAGAAACAAAAACATAAAATTAACTCTAAGACATTGCAAGTAATACTAACAGATAGAATGAAATCTTCTCTACAACATAATGTAAAGATAGGTTACAAAATATTGATTGAATAATCGATTATCTTATTTAGTAAACTGCACCGAATGCCAAGTGAAATTTGTTCCGTTTGGTTACTACTTTGGTAAAATAGATATATCTCGCGATATGTGACAGATAGAAAAATTTGTAAACCACAGATCGAAAGAGAAAGAAAAATACTATATAATATCGTCAACTTGTGGCATTTGGACAAATATTACCATTTCGTAAAATCATATGAACACAGAGAACAGAATTTTCTACATAAACCTGATCAAGGCAAGTGCCGCGATCTAGCGAAAAAGTCAGCAACTTTATCGAGTTCTAGAAAATAGAGTTTTCGTGTGATGGATTTTGCTAAACTTGATTATGAAAGATTGA
The DNA here is from genome assembly GCA_963513935.1 of Aphrophora alni. Classification (NCBI taxonomy): domain Eukaryota; kingdom Metazoa; phylum Arthropoda; class Insecta; order Hemiptera; family Aphrophoridae; genus Aphrophora; species Aphrophora alni. The sequence goes on along the minus strand of OY740771.1, from coordinate 36,598,362 downwards.
AACATTATCTTTACAGTGATATATAATTCATTTCGATAAAATAATATTTACTAGGATAAAAGTTGAATTGAAAAAAATGTAATTTTTAGCGTGTGGATGCAGCATTGCTGAAATAGTTCACACAATGTCGCAGTTCCGATATTACTGTGAGTGGACTGCTTCCAAAAGAGAAAGCAACAGAGTTTGGAAAATTGTTTGGCATTGACTTTACGTGCTCCAATAGCTAACTACATAGATTTAAAGCTCGACACTCAATTTCCTTTGCAAAAATATGCAGTGAGGCGAAGACCTTGGATGAGAATGTTACTCGTGATTAGGTATATAACACATGGCCAATTCTTAGACAGTCATGTAAAGATGAAGACATTTTTAACAGGGATGAAACTGGATTTTTTATAATCTACCACCAGATAAGATTCTCAAATTTAAAATAAAAAATGTGTTGGCGGGAAGCTTTCGAAACAAAGACTTACTGCTTATGCTTGTGCAAATATGACTGGAACCGAAAAAAAAAAGCTCCTGGTTATAGGGAAAAGCTTACGACTGAGATGTATTAAAAACATTAAAAAACTTCCAGTAAATTATACTGCCAACAGAAAAACGTGTATGTCTGAAATTTTTGAAAATGAACTGAGAAAGTGGGAAAAGAACCTGTCATCAAAAAACAGAAACAATTTTCTCTTAGTTGGCAACTGTGCAGCCCACCCAAAATTGAATTTGACAAAAATCAGTTTGGTGTTCTTACCAGCAAACTGCACAAGTGTACTACAGCCAATGGACCCAGGCGTCATCAGAAGTGAATTTTTAAAATGTCACTACCGGAAACTGTTTTTGAAATAAATGATTTTTATATGGAAAATAATGAACCAGTGGACATAACTGTTTTGGATGCAATTGTATTCTTAGATAATGCCTGGAGAAATGTAACTCCAATGACAATCTCAAAATGTTTTCATAAAGCAAAACTTTCGACCAAAAATTCATCAGATGATGATGAACTGCCACTGTCCAAATGGATTAAAAACCTTAATGTAGGAAGAGATGATTTTGATAACCTTGATGCCCATACATCAGTGGACAACCACTTAGAGACATTTCAAATGTTAAGTGATGTCGAAATTATGGAAGAAGTACAAAACATGGAAGCAGAGGAGTGTTGAGGAAGATGGCGAGGAAGAAGAAGATATTATCTGTCTGACAATGCAAGAAGCTCTGGCAGCTGCTGAAACACTCTGTCGAAAATAAATTTGTTTAATAAAAAATAAATAATAGGAATATTATTTTAAAAGAACGATTGATTACCACGACGCCTAGCGGCAAATCTGTGAAACCATTTTATAAATTTAAATTGCCTAAATTACAAAATTCCCAACCGAATATTATGAATAACCAAACATTTCGAAATTTAATATTAGTCAAACCTATATTTAATTGAAGCTTAAATTTCCCAGCTATCTATTAAAATAACAATACTACAGTAGAATGGTAGGAATAAAAGAGATTGACACGGACAAAAATGAACTGACTGTGTTTGAACAACCATGTCAGAAATTTTATAATTATAAGAAAACTATAATAAATACGACTAAATAAACATGGCCTATAGAAGAAACAGATAGTTTTTAATATAAAAGTTCACCTGAGAATATTTATAAATCCAAAAATGATTTACAATATATATAAAATCAACTAGTCATAGTCAGGATGGCGGATGAAAGAAATCAAGTGACAGATATTTTAAAAGACACGCCCACCGACAACTGTGATTTAAACAGATTCCATAGACATTGAGATGTGGGAATTTTCGATTAATTTTAAATAAAAATCAAAATTTAAATTAGTTATTTAAATTTAATTTTATATTAGTTATAAGACAACATATTATTTTAAAAGAAGTTATTTGGATCCTTAATATATTTTAACAAAAATTTAATTTACAAAATTAGAATGAATAAATAAATATAAATGAAGTTATTAACAACTTCTTACTTAATAAAGTAGGATCATATATTCATATCATTAGTGTACCAAATACATTATTAATTCAAAGAAATATAAATATAAATTCGAATCTCTATGTACATTGTCTAACAATGGAATTTGGTAAAAAGTGAGTATAGTTGAAAATTTGAAGCAAATAAGACGTATTCCAAGTTTATGCTACTAATTAAAGAAATTTACATAATTTTAAAATATATTTCATACGTCATAAAAATAATGAGAAGAAAAACAGAAGAAATAATATTGAGTGATAATTTCAAATGTTAAATCTACTAAAGTCGATCTGATATCAAGATGATGACAAGACGGATTCTATGAACTGGTGAGATCTTTCCATTTGTATTCTATTTTGTTATTTGTTTAAATCATAAAACCTATGTGGCCTGTTTTGCTTTTCGTAAATATTAGTGTTCACAAGTTGAAAGTAGAATGAATAAAAGTATATAAACTGAATATGAAAAAATATAACATAAACTTGAACAGCTTATTCAGTTTTGAACAGTTAAAAATTGACAACTTCACTCATCTCATTTTATTTCATTTTATTTTCTACATATACTAAAACTAAAATTAATTTTTTCATTTTTTGTCTTTTATGTCCTTTTATATTAAATGGTATTATATCTAGTATTTCCTTGGTAAAAGCTGCACTAACCTAATACCCCGAGAGATATAAACTATTATATGTATAAAATAATTCCAAAGATATAGACTATAATTAATTGTGTTTTTCATTGATATTTGTGTTACAATAATACCCTGAGATATATATATATAAACTATTGTGTTGACTGGTTGACTGAATAATTCCCAGAGATATGGACTCCAATTGTTTTGTGTTTTCCTCTTATATGTGTGTTGCAATAATTATTCGAGATATATATATCTATATATAAACTCTTACACCATCAAACTGATTTCATAATACAGTAGAACCTCTGTTAACCGGCCTATTTCGTAGTCTACTGGTTCGATGAGAGTTTCCGAAAATAAATTGTAATTGAAACACCAACGTTTGTTGATAGCGGTATCCCTTTGTCAGCGGTGTAAAAATACCGCGGCACCAAAGCGGCGGCGAGTCAAACGACTTTATCGATAGCGGTATCCCATTTTCGGCGGCATAAAAACACCGCAGCATTGGCACCCGTCGGTATAGCAGACATACAAAGGCAAAAACGTTTGATGAGCCGCTTTTTTTACTAGAATCAATTTAGTAACATTATGGAAAATATAACATTTCTTTTCAGTTTTCTTCTTGTCTTTGACTGGTTATGATCTACGTACAGTATATACAGTAAATAAAAATGAGCAAGTTACGAAACCTTAAGTGTGTGTTGGTTTCGTTTGAGACACGGTTAAATGTGTTTTAAAAGACTTGACAGAGGGGAATCTGTAAACAAAGATTTGTGACGAGTTTAACGGGAACCTCGGATTGCCCGCCAAACGGGCAACCGGCCCGGGTGTCAGTCCCGACTAGACCGGTTAAGAGAGGTTCTACTGTATAAAATTTATAATTTCAATTGAGGTTATTTAAGACAAAGTTTTTTTATGATAACTAATTAAAAGATTGTATTCAACTTTAATGATAATAAAATAATTTATATCGATATAGAATCTATATTAATATTTATCATATAGAGAAAATTTGTAAAAATAAACATTTCATTTTTACATACTTTATAACACCTGCTTCATGAGGAATCAAAAATATTAGTATTTACCTGTTTCATGAGGAATCAAAAATATAAGTAAAAAGCCGCCGTTTTATCAGGCCTAACTGTTAATGCTTCAGGAGAATATAATAGAACCCTTAAAAAGTCTTTGGAGTTCTCCCATTGTATTAGTTAAAAAGCTATCAAGAAAATATAGATTCTGCAATGACTTAAGAAAAGTCAACGAATCTACTTGTTAAGGATGAATATCCATTACTACAGGTAAATGCTATACTTGTTAAGATAACAGATGCCAACTATATTTTTACATTAGATCTATATTTTGTAGAAGATGGATATTTGCAGGTTCCACTTCAAAAAAATAGTATACACTTAATAGCCTTCACCGCTCCAAGAAGACGTCTTTTCCAATTTCGGATAATGCCGTTTGGAGTGCACTCTGCAGCCACAACATTTTGCAACAATGTGGGTAGGACAGATAATCCAACAAACTCACCTTGGAAACTATACGAATCAGCATCCATTTTAATAGGCCTTTTTCCCCATTCATACAAGGGTAACTGAAACTTATTAATCTTCCAATACAAGCTACCGCAGCAATGATAACCCAAGCTTTCAAGAATAAAATTCTGTTACGACACTGAGTCCCAAAAATCTTTATTTCAGACAACATACCACAATACTCCTCCAATCAAATCTTCATTCAGGTAGCATCCGATTATGATATTAAACTCAGGTTTACACCACCTTACACTCTGTAGAGAAATCCCGTGGAATGAACCAACAAAGTGATAGAAACCACGATCGCCCAATATTTAGGGGATAATCAAAGAAATGGGCATACTACTCCCAGAATTGACATTTGATATTAACATTTAATTAGAATAATTTTCTAATTAAAATACGGTTTAAAAATACATGTTGATATTGTCTCAAATTTTTGGTTTGTGAAAAGTCTACAACAATCTCTACAACAATTATGATTAGATAAATATACAACTTAAATAAATAATAAAATCTATATAACTTACTTTTTGCGTTTCTGCATTAGGATCACAACTATGGTTAATGAATCGAGATAAATTTCCTTTTAAAGTAGCATCAATAATTGAGTCTGATTTTAAAGCCATAAAGTAATAATGCAAATTTTTATCTTTGGAATAATCTTTTGCTCTTCGGCGAAATTCTTTTGGATCTAACACTTCTCCAACATATTCCAAAAGAAAAGTATCTCTGAAATAAAACAAAGTAATTAAATAGTCAATTGTTATTTTAATTTATGTAAGTGGCTACTTATAAAGGAGTTTCCAAGGAACAATGGTCCAACTTTTGTATAGTTGTAGATCAATTTAAATTTTCGCTACTAGCAATTATAATTTTTGAACTAAAAGAAAGTGACTGTCAGATAAAATGTATTAAACTGATATTATTCAAATATACTAATAAATTTGACAGTTAATAAATTAATTGTAAAATTGAGATAGTTTTTCTCACTCCTATAATTTTATTATTTATTATAACTATTTTTTATTATGATAGAATGAGTTTGAATGGTGAATACACACCAAAAATAACCAGAAGATGATTAGAAGAATGTTTCATTCTCTGCACCTTTTCTTGAAACATGATCTGCTTCTTCAATGCTCAAGTTCATGAGTACTTCATGACCCAGTACCCATAATAACTTTGCTATTTTTTGCCAACTGGTTAAGGGTTTACAGACACTTCCAGACCAGCCTTGATTCAAAAGTGTATGAGTTCAGAGCCTTGAGAGCTGACCAACTGACATAATATAAATCTTTTTCATCCTTGAGGGTTTGTTACGGTTCTCCTTGATGCATAGTTTTATTGCATGTATCTCAGTTTGGAAAATGTATGGAATTTAACCTGACGATTTACTAAAAATAAATTAGGTCTTTTGACTCCCGCTCTCGTCTTTTCTTTCATTCTAGATCCATCGGTATACTACCCTAAGTAAACCTTCTTCTAGTTTTGGTCCACCTTCTTTCTAATCTTGTTGATCTGGAAGGCTACTTAAAAGTTCACCATCCTATACATGCAGTCTGACACTAAAGTAGTCACCTGTGTTTGTTGCTGTTCTTACATGATTCTCATTTGCCCACCAATATATTCTTTTCTGCCCACCATTTTTGTGTGTTTTTTTGTTCTTTGCCGAATAATCAAAACCGCGAATACCAAGGGATTACTGTATTTCCAATCCTTACATTGTTTTCATATCATTTCATAAGAAATCAATAAAAGAAAGAAAAGATGTTATTTCTCATAATGAAATTGCATAGGCATAGAACTTTTAACCCTCCACACGTCAACTGACCCGATACGACCCATCCGTCGTTGCATTTCAACATTTCGCCCATTTAGAATCGTCCTATCATAATAAATAAAATACCGTTGGAAAGTTAATGTTCCGTAGATGCATAATCATGCAAAAAAAAAAATAATAAATACTACAAAACGTTATAAATAAATTCCAAAAATTGGTGAAGTTCGCATATTTTTTATATGTAACGTCAAACATTTCAACTGTGCCGTTGTAAGTAAAAAGATGCCATTTTTTCTCTAATTTTCCCAAATCTATATTTCTGTCAAACACATCTACCATAACACTGTTCTATAGATCATATCTTCCTCTTTCTATCCGTGGTTTACAAATTGTTCTGTGTGTCATAGATCGCGAGATATTTGTGTCTAACCAAAGAAGTACCAAACGGAAGGAATTTCACTTGGCATTCGGTGAATTTTACTACATAAGATAATCGATTATTCAATCGATATTTTGTAACCGATCTTCATAGAATCTTGTAGAGGAGATTTCATTCTACAAGTTGGTATTACTTGATATATTGTAGAGTTACTTTGAGGTCTTTGTTTTGAACTCGGCATGTAGCTAAAGTTTTAAAGTTTGTGACATAAATTGACACGGAAAGGCGTGGCGCTTTTGTTTTGGGATTATATATTTCTGTTTGTGAATACAAATTGTCTATAAATTGTGTATACAAGTTACAATATATGTGTTTTTATATCTAAAGTTTATTTTTTTGAGTGAAGTTCTAGTTTTTGAATGGTTTATATTTGGGAAAACCTAGAGGTAAGTTGTAACCTAGGCCTAAAAGCAAATTTTCTTATATGGAATGTTTTATTTGATTATACAAGTGTATATGTGTATTATTCTTTATAAAGTTTATTGTTTTAGTGAAATCTAGTGATTTTGTCTTAGGCCTAGATTTAGATTGTTACTAGTTAGACTTATATTGTGGAGGTTACAAACCTAACCTCACTTTGTCGATTACCACTTTTTAGATGAAAAAATTATTTCTATTTTGAAAATTTTAGAATTTGATTTTTTTCTTTACCAATTTTATTGTTATTCACATTTATACTAGAAAACGTATGTAATACTTTAAAAAAATGTAAAACAAAATTTTCTACGCTCAATTGGACTTTAAAGTGAAATTTAGCCTTTGATTTGTGTGCGTTTTTTTTTTTTTTTTTTTTTTTTTTTTTTTTTTGTTCTTTGTCATACAGACTCCAAAATTATTTTTCAAACTTTTTTTCATTACACTACTAAATTCTATGAACCTTTCTGAATATAATGATATATAGAAGTTGGTTTTCCATAAATATTACAATTTTTTGTGAATTTTTGAAAATAAATTCAACAAATTCACTTTTTTCGTAAAGCAATTTCTGTATTTTTGAAAATGTAACAATCCCCCCCCCCTTAAATATATTCACAAATATTTTACAAATCTCTATACTTGAAAAAATTCAAAACAAAATTTTTGTATGGTGTACATTACCATTTCTGTGAAATTCTTCCCTCTGTTACTCTGTTACTTTCCGATTTTGGCTATTTGATTAATAACTCCAAATTTTTTACATCTAACATATTTTTTCAATATACAGCTATAATGATATATTATAGAAATTGTGTTTTCCATAAATGTAACTATTTTTGGTGAGTATTTGAAAATAAGGGTAACAAATTCCCTTTTTTCGTTAAATAATTTTTTTATTTTGAAAATGTAACAAAAATTTTTTTCCCCTTAAATATATTCACAAATATTAGACAAAACTTTTGTATATCTTGGAAAAAGGTGGTAAGCTATTGAATTTGGGTGATACAGGTTTTTCTGAAAAATGTTAACTTCATTTTTTGACATCTAACATACTTACTCCAAAACCGTTTAAAAAAATATATATATTACATAGATGAATTCTATGCATCTTTCTGAGAAAAAATGATGTCTTATAAGTTAGGTTTTGTATAAAAATAATATTTTTTATTAATTTTTAAACAGACGAAGAAAATTAACATTGACAGTTGGAGGGTTAATCTACAAATAAAAATGTTGACTCACCATAGGATCTGTGTTTCATAAGTTTCAAGACAGTTGTTAGTTTATATAAACACACATTTTGTTTTGTTTTTATAGAACATAAAATTGTTAAACTTTTTTACACTTGTGTTTAGGAAAACACAACCATGCCATCTTTCCTTGCACTGCAAACATACTGTTCTTGATGTTTTTCTTCCCTGTTTGTATTTGGAGTACTTTAGAGAACATATCCAGCATATTTTTTATTGTCTCCCAGGTAATTTTTCAATACTGGTAGGTCTACCAATATTACCTTATTCTGCTCAGCAATCCATTCTTCTGTTATTTGATCAATTATACGGAACAACAATATATGGATACCAGGACATGTGTTTTTGTTGATGTTCTAACGACAGTAAGTCGTTCATATAGGTAGCTGTATAACATCATGTCAAAAAAATCAATACCACACATGTGTTTGTTGTAGTCTAAAACTATAGTAGGTTTTTTTTCAGTTGTGGTTTTGCACACTCCACATCTTTCACTTCAGGCTTCGACAACAGAAGAAAAAACTATTTCTTTTGTGATTTCTTTTGGCTATATCCTAAAGCTACACATTGTCTTTCTTTCAGTATACTTATTGTCCCACCTCTAATTTGCCCTTTATTTCATTGGGAAGGCCTTTTCTTGTTCTTTCTTACTGTACCACTAAAGAAAGTTTCTGTTTTGTATTTCAACTAGAGGCAAACTTGTAAAAAAAAAAAAAAAAAAAAATATCAATAAAAACATGATAGCCTTTTTAAAATGATTGCACATGGAAAGAAGTTTATTTACCACAGTGTATCCAAGACCATATTTCTTATTTCGTCTCCGTTTTTTGGGGAAGATTTACCTTTGTAATACATTAGGCTCAGACAGTAATTTGAAATTGAGTCACAAAGCACCCATAGTTTTATTCCCTATCGGTGGTGGTGTTTGTTTGGTAAATATTGGGTTAATGCTATATTACTCTTGGTTACAATAAGTGATTCATGAACTGAGAGTTGCTGGTGTGGTGTGTAGAAATATTGAAATAATCTATTGCAATGGTCTATCAGCAGCTGAAATTTTTGCATCATATCCAGGTTCTTTTACAGTTGCGAGTTTTGAATTATCAATAATATGGGGGAAAAAAACTAGTTAAGACTCATATTCAAAACAACAATAATAAAATCTTTCATCTCACCTAAAGTGACTGGGAGCTATTTATGCATCCTGGAATGAGAAGAAATTTCTGGTTTTGCTGAAATTACATGACTTGCATATCTGTTAGTTTCAGTTACAAAAATGTTTAGCAGAGCTTCAGTAAAAAATAATTTGAAATAATCAATTGGAGGACAGTGTTTAAGGCGGGGTGTTTCTAAAAGAGTAAAATCTTGAATACAATTTGCAGATTCTAATTCGTTTATACTTTGCCATATTTCATTGTCAATTTCTTCATCACATTCACCATCTGAATCTGAAAAGCTGTCACTCAGAACAATTCTATTTAAAGGTGTAGGATTAGGCCAAGTTGAAGTAGATGGAAGGTTAGAAGAGGTTATGAAGGCAGGGTCTAGGTCTCGGCATGTAAAAAAAGGCCTACTGTAATTGATGGAATCATTTTTCAGGATAATAAGAAGGATCATTATCACTATGTTCACTAAATAAATCTGACAATTCCGAAGCAAGGGAAACATTATCATCAGATGGCTCAACATCAAGCTGTATGTCAATTTCACTTGAACCAACGTCTTCCCAATCCATTATTCACAAAGTTTTTATATTGTTGTATAAAACTAAAACACTCTACAAACTTCAATAAAAAACACTAAATGTAAATATTTATCACTTTAATTAACTAATAATGCACAATAACTTAACATACAGCAGCATCGAAACAACTATAACTCGAAGATAGGAAAGTCGAAGTTTAAATAAAATCATCTCAATAATTGGAAGTTTTGGCTAGCGAACCATTGTAAGCCGAAGCTTATAACAGCCGTATTGTGTGAGATAACAAAATTTTCATGTAACAACATGAACTTCCACATCCTTGCAATTTGCCGCATTTGGGCTCAGTACAGCTCTACATACTGTTCATCCTAGGTGTACGAATGTGCCTACCGTTCTGTATTTTATTTAAGTTTTGTTTTTATTAAAAAGTTCTCTACATGTTAAATAACATCATATTAAATTATTTACATTTTATTTCTGGGTTTTCTCCTTCAATAGAATAAGAAGCTTTAAATCTTTGTTTAATTTCACTGTTACTTTCAATGACTCAGAAAAAAAAAAGTATATACAGCAGGTCTTGTTAATCTGAATATTTGTTTGCTCAAGCTGTTAGGATTATTAACCTTAAACCTGGTAACTGTCCACGTACGTGGACGATGAACGACGGATAGTTCAATTAAACCACGTATTTTGCAATTCAACATTTCGCCCACTTAGAATCGTACTATCGCAATAAAATAAATACTGTTGGAAAGCTAATGTTCCGTAGATGCATAATCATGCAAAAAAAATACCACAAAATGTTATAATTAATATTCCAAAAATTGCTGAATTTCACGTATTTTTTATACATAACATCAATGATTTGAGCAGATAACTTGTTTACAAAACTAACGTCATTTTTTTTTGTAATATTCCCGATTCGAAATTTCTGTCAAACAGATTAAACATAACACTGCTCCATAGATCGCATCTTTCTGTTTCTATCGATCGTTTCCAAATGCGTCTAAGTTTTATAGTTTTTATTATATAAAAATTAAACAAAATCAAGAATTTTAGTCATTTTTATAAGCTAAAAATTACATTTTTTCCAATTCAACTTTTATCCTAGTAGATATTATATTATCAAAATGTATTATATATCATTGTAAAGGTAATGTTTCATTCTATCATAACCAAGTTTAGAAAATTTTTTGACACCAACAGTTGAAAAACACTACTTGACTCAAGTAACCGTTCATAGCGCTAGTTTGTGTCACTTTGCCGCGGCGAGGTTTATTTAGAAAAACTCACCTATAAATTCATATAATTTAACGAAACGGTAATATTTGTCCAAATGTTACAAGTTGACGATATTATATAATATTTTTCTTTCTCTTTCGAACTATGAAGTCGAAATTATCCTAAGTTATGAGTTATAACCATTCTAGGAAATGATCCTCTGAACTTTCAGACCGGTTTGCGATATTCAGTTTCTAGACAGTCTTGAAGAATCCGATCTTTATTTTTATACAAACTTGTCGTTTTTGATATAACTGTTAAGAGGAGGTTTCAATGTTTAACCTTGTATTTGAAACAAATCTGTAGAAGGAAAAATACAAAGGCTGTGGTACTTTATAAAACCTAGAATAACCTCAATTTGTTACTTCGATCGCAAGGTTTTTGCCGATGTGGAAATTTCAAAGTGTAATAGCTTTGTGTTTTTATAGTGAATATAAGATTCATGAAGTGATTTTTTTTATTATAATTTGTTTATACAACTTAAAATAAATGTGTCAATGTTTGTAGAGTGTAGTTATTTGAGTATAATTCATATTTTCGACATATTTTGCAGGCCTAGTCTAGCCTACATGATGTGCTTTTGGAACTTTTAGTTTCAAGAAACCATTTATTTATTATAATATGTATATACGTAATATATAAATGTATATACAACTTATAATAAAAGTGTCAATGATTGTAGAGTGTATTTATTAGAGTGATATTTCATATTTTTGGTTTTTTTCCACAGCCCTAGCCAAACCTAACCTCAACGTCTAGGCTATTATGAAGGTAGATTTTTATCATAAATGACCCATGTCTAATGAAAATTTTATAAATTGATTTTTCTTTTTAGCAACTTTTATCCACAAATATATTACATTCTTTAGTAATTGTTGAAAATATTTTTTAAAAAATTTTGTAGGATTTACATTACCATTACTCATTCTACTACTTTCTACAAAATAAATACATTATTCAAGCATATCCGGTTACTCTAGAATATCATATAATACACTTATTATTAAATACTCTACACTTACACAGGAATATCTTCAACCGATCTTAGGCCAAATCCTTTCTTCTCAGTTTTGAAAATTTCACACTTGGCATATTCTAAGTTTTGAAATCGTTTATTTCCACATTTATCTCCAAGCATACATCTAGTACCACTGGAAAAAATAATTAGGTATTCCTATTTAATATCATGAATATAATTTATCACTGTCAGTTTTACATATAACTACGATATTAAAACTACTATAGAATAATTTAAAAAGATTCTCCCGATTTCACATAAAATTATTTTTGTAACTATCAATCATGTATCAGTTTAAGAGAATGACGACCAGACAACAAATGGTGTTCTGTATGCTGCTGATTTTCTACATGTCAATCGATAGTGACAGTGACTCATATTCATAGATGGTACTGGCAGTACTAATAGACAAGAGTTTTTTTTTTAAAGTTGACTATGCATGTCTAATGATAATATGTAACAAATTGAAGAAAGTTTAAAACTTAGTTCAAGTATAACAACCAATATTAAAAGTTGAGGACTGACAATTCTTTATGCTCTTTTGGTGTTTTAAGATGATGTTCGAGTATAAAGATAAGATCACTCAAGTTATAAGACCATGAGAGAACTTGAGCAACTACTTTTTCCTTCTCATGTAGAATTAATTTTCATTCCAATCATAATAGATCTTCTTGTGGTGATGATTCATATTTACACACTCTAAAAATACCTACAAACAGTGTAAAATTCATAGGGTTAGGTGTTGATAATACTCTCTCATGGCAATATCATATTTTGGAATTAACTACTAAGATAAATAAAGTGTATTTTGTAATACTGATCATTAAGAGGGTCACTCATATAGTTACGAGCAAGATGGTTTAGTATGCCTTTGTTCATTCCCTGCTTTCTTAGGTGACTATATTCTGAGGAGATTCTAAAAATAGTAAAAAGATATTTAAAATAGAGAATAAATTGTTAGGTTTATTTTCAATTTAAAATGTTGATACGTGTAAACCACATGTTAAAGACATGGCATACTGTCTCTTACCCAGTATTTAGATATTAAATACATTAGGTTTTGTTATAACAAATTATGCTAGGTTTCTCAAATGTCAAAACGAACACGTATACTTGACAAGAGGAAAAATATATTCATTACCTTATTCATAAGACAGCGGTTTCAAAATGCTCTTGAAAACCCAAATAAATTAAAGAAAAAATTGATTGTATACTTTTGCATAACTATTTTTATTTTAGTTGATGAATTTATGCTGTTGATGTAGTCAAATTACCTGTGACAGATTGTAATTATAATTTTCTGTTATAAAATTTCAATATGTAGTTTTCAATACTAATATAAAGAGATATGATGTAATTTTGTATTTTAGTGTTTTATTGTGTTCTGGGTTAGTATCATTTTTGTTTTACTTAGGCTTATAAACTTAACAAAATATAAACAGTTGATAACAACAGGAAGATAAAGTTTAAATTATCTAAGATTAATGAATTTTTTCAGGTTATAACATGGATAGCTAACTAAAAATGACCATTTTAAATTTTCCAACAGCTTAAATTTCCTCAAAATATGACTGTTTGCAAACTAAATACATCTAGGCTATTTATGGGTTAAAGAAGTATCCAACATAATGTATTGCAAATTAAACTAATTGATGAAAAAAAGTTATTCAATGATAATAAAATCATTCTTCTTACATGTTTTTTTTCTCTATTGTATCAAAAGTTATTAAATTTGTTTAAATTATTGTTGGTTTTATTTACATATCATGAAGTATTATGTTTGTACCTATACACAAATAACGATAACAGACTAAATATATTTATTTTAGAGTTTAATAGGGCACTTAGCCTATTAGATTAGATTTTGTATGGACAGGGGACAGGCCTACCTTGGAAAGTATTGGTCCTTGGTATTATTACCTTGGTGTTTTCTTACTTGTATGCTATTAGGTAATACCAAGGACCAATACTTTCCAAGGTAAGCCTGTCTCCTGTCCATACAAAATCTAATCTAAAAATATTTATTATTATATGTGAACTATTTATTGATTCCACAATCTAGTGTATGCCATATTTTAAATCTGATAGGAAAATTATCAATGAATTGCAAGATCAAATACTTATTTTGGAATTTTAAATAGTTTTATTGAGAATTGTTGAAAATTAAGCACGAACTTTATATTGTTATATAATTAATATTGTTGTATTACCTGTTTATATGAATAGTTTGTCAAATTCATTTAGTACGAACCTTATTTTGAAAATGTACAAATCTATTACTTTAAAAAGAATTTACTTTTTCATTGACAAAATTGACATAACATAAAACAGCATTCACATAAAATAGGTTATGTTGGGTTAGGTTAAGTAGTCTACTAAATTGTTGTCACTGAAGAAATTACAGATGATGAGCTACTAGATCATAGATTACATGTACTATAATTACACAATAAAGTGAGTATTGATTAGGTATCTATCAGACTAATTGTGCTTACGTAAGTAATAATACAACGTTGGCAATAAGCAATCATTTTACTTTCCTGTGAAATGGGAATATTATGATAGTAGAAGATGTTGCATATAAAATATGCACAAATCTTGTTTAAAAAGGAAACAGTATTTTTTAGAGCAGCAATTAATTTTTCCACCATAAAAATTGAAAATGAAAAGCACCAAATGTTGTCACTGAAGTTGCTACTAGATATTGCATGATAAATTCAATATCAATTAGACTATTTTGGATTAGATATAATACAACTGTTTGCAACAATCTTACTTTACCCTGAAATATAAATAGTACGATGGCTGTAATTAGTAAAACATATTCATTTCTTTAATGAAAAATAGACTTATATGCAAAATAACCTGACTTGTTAGTACCAAATAAATTGTTAAATAGTATTAAAATCAAATCATGAGATTTTTGTTGTCTTAAGAACATTAATGTAAGAAAATATAAAAACAAGTATGGAGTTTGAAGTTTTCTGCAAAAGTATGTTGAAAAACTCAAAATTTCAGTATTAGATTTTTTTGTTTTTCTATAAGTTAGAGGTTGAAGAATATTTAGTGGTAAGTGAAAGTGAACTTTAGCATACCCGAGTAATAAATCAAGTCAATAACCGGTGAGTGAGTCATGCCTAGGACAGGCTTATCATAAAGGACTTTAGCCACAAATAGGACTATACTGAATGCCTTGTTGGTTCTCTAACTGGATGTTACGGGAATAGAAGTTCTCTATAAAAAACCGGCCATCGAGGGAGAAAAAAGTCAGTCCGAGAGAAAAGTCAGTCCAAGAGAAGAAGGCATTTTGAAAGGTCAAATCAAAGCAAGTTTTCGAAGTGGAGCTCACAAGATTTACTACAATACCGAGCAGAACCTTCTAAAATATTCAGTTGTGAGTACCAACTGTTATTGAAGTTTTTGTCATAAATAATTAAATATATACGTTAGCAGTGTCATATAGTGCCTATCAGAAAAAAACTATTAGATCTAAGCGAGTTGTTGGAGTTAAGCTTACTTGCATGTTATTTGACCAATTTTTGTTACAAGTAAAAGTTGTATGCCGCGGTTGGGTTTGCATGAAGCTTGTTGTTTATGAAAGAGAAATAAGTAAGTCAAAAGTCAGGCGTTGTAAAGGCAATCTCTACGAGTAATCTGTTCATCCATGGGATTAAGAAAAATTGAGGCGGCTAGCGTTGTAGAGCTAATTTCTATGAACTGTCCACCTGTCTGCGACATTCAAGGAAATCAAAGGGGGAAAATGTTGTAGAGTTATTTCTACGTTCTGTCAGTCCGTTCACGGAGTTAAGGGGAATTGTAGCAATAAGCATTGTATAATGTTATAACAGTTCTTATTTCCTGCAACACGATACACTGCTATAGCAGAGAATACACTGCCTCTTACCTATATTTCCTGCAGCATAATACACTGCCATAGCAGAGGGTACACTGCCTCCTACATATCAAGTACAGCGGTAGTTATAATGTCTTAGCTGAAATGCCTTGTTAAAGCAGGGTATTCACTGCCGAAACAGCAGATACTCCGTCCCCTGCCGATCTCTACAAGTTGTCCATCTGTCCATGGCATTAAGAGAATTAGAGCCGGCGAGCGTTGTCAAACAAATTTCTATGAACTGTCCATCTGTCCGGGACATTCAGGGAAATCGAAGAGGTAAAACGTTGTAGAGCTATTTCTACAAACTGTCCTTTCGTCTATGGCATTACGAGATATTCAGGGAGTTTTTGAGTTAAGACTTGATCTTTATGGAAACAGTAGTGTAGGAAGGTGGTCCTGCCAGTCCGTAGCCATTTTTCTAACGGAGTCACCTTTGGTAATCTTCCTATTAGAGAGTTGCACCATTGCTGTAAGTTTGGCTATTAACCTCTTCCCCAATATGTACTTTTACTGACACATTTCCCTAAGAACTTGTTTGAAATTAATTCTGCAAATCTATTTGTGACTATATGTTTCCCCCTTTATATTTAAATGGTCAATGTTTGTAAAATGATTAGTTGAGTGTCTTTCATTCCAAAAGTTTATAGAAATTTGGGTGACATTTTTATTTTGCTCATCATTAATTTTAGAATATATACAGTTATTACCAGAGTTCACTACATATTATTTTCTAATAAAGTATATTTTTGGAATATCATCGGAACTACCAAATATTATGAAGTGGCCACGCTGCATTAAGACTTTTAGCAACCTGTTTAGCCGATTCAGCTATCTTTTTGATGGAAGCGCCAGGTTGTAAAGTTCCCGTAACCTCATACTCAATCTTTATACGTTCTGATAACATTTTTGAAATGTTTCTACCATGACTATCACACAGAATAATAATTTTCTTTTTAAATTTTCCCACGATGGTACTCACATTGACTCTTTTCTCACCTAAAATTAGAACATTTTTTAATGTTTCTCGAAAGTAATTCCATTTTTTCCAGCTCTTCAGGAACTTCAAGCTTTAGGTACATATTTTGTTACGTAATTGAATCTAGCTCAGTACTCATTTTTTTCTTTCATTAGACCATTTACTTTATCAAGTTCTGAATATAACCTAGCAACTTGTTCCAATAGGTCATCATTTACCTCTGTAAAAATCATCCCCTGCGGGGGCAGTAGGCCTAAATGACACAACAACATTCTATCAAAAAAAGCATTTTAATACAAACTATGACTTATAAAACGTTCAATGTGCATGTGTTAATACGATACATGAATATTGATATTAGATGTGAATTGTTTATGTCACTGGTTAACATTTAGTCAAAGTCTCGTAGATTAACAACAGAGCCTTGTAACTTTTAAAAAACATATTTATTTACTTGTAACATAAAACATATTCATTTTCATTTTTATGTTGAAATTTCATGATTAAAAATTAGTTTCTTTTAAAGTTACCATTTTAGAAGTGAATTTGGAACTTACACATTCTCATTGCTATATGTAGAACTTATGCATATGTGAATTTGGTACTTTCCATTTTCCAGTGAAAAAGTGAAATCCGTGTTAAATACTATAGTAGGACATCAAAAAAAAGAGGTAGTAAAAAAAAAGTTTGGAAGTCCGGTTTGCGGTAGATGGATTAAAGTAACAGTGCAAAGTGAAATCCACATATAGCGGCAAATTGATCATAATACTGTACTGCATAGTACAATACTGTACTGTACAGTACTTATACATACGGGTTCACTTACGGTTTCATCAAAAAGGGTTCCGTAACACAGTTTTTAATCATTATTAAATACTTGTACAATACAGTAATTTCAATGCTTTGCTAATTATCATATCAATGCTTTGCAATTTTATTAATGCTTTTATACGACATTTAGAATAAGAAATACAGTATGTCACTCAAGGTCACGTTGTTCAATAAAACTCAAACTCGCTATGTTATGGCAATGTGCAGTGTAACCAGTTAAAACGAGTAGTGTAAAAATAGAAACAGCATACAAAGGAATGTAGTAGAAGTTGAAAGGCATCTTCAACAGTCCTTCTACTGCTACGGCGATTACATGAAACAACGGCAAAGAAGCGAGTTAGTTCCGTTAAACAGAAAACACTTATGGATTTCTTCAAGAAATTTTTTTTTAATTGGAACTGTACTGTAGCTTAATTGTCTTTTTATCATTTTGTATTTGTATTTTATTTTTTATATACATTAGTTTTACATTTGATAATACAGTGCTTTTTTTTCACATCTTTGAACACATTTTCATAAATTTCACCAGTTTACCATACGTTTCCCTCTCGATTTTTCACAGAGACCATGTTATCCGAGTTTTCGCTTATCCAAGGTACCCTCGGTCCACATTACTTTGGATAATCCAGGCTCTACTGTATTTTACATTTATAAAGTAAGGTTTATATTAAACGAATTTGACAAAATTTTGTATCTAATCTTTAGATTGACTTATTTACATTTTAGTCTTTAACGAATAGTTAAGTAAAGGTTTAGTTTTTAGATAAATAAAGAATGTAGTATTATAAAATGTTGTAGTATTGATATTATGTCATTGAATTTAATACATAATAATAAACTATCATAATATTTTACTTATATATTTCGTAAATTTAACAATAGGTCATGCTTACCACTCTATCATAAGGAGCCTGTTCAGACAATCCTCTCCACAACCAATTTCACCACGGCTTATTTCTTCTTTGGTTAGAATACAATCACAAACCATGCGCTTAGCATCTTTACTTTTTGACCTATAAACAAATTAACTCCAAATAACATAAAGTAATTACTAGATAGATTTGGTCATGATGAATCGTGTTGTACTCGTACAGGTTATGAATAATTTAATAAAATTTAAGAACAGGATACAGATATTAAATAAGGAGACTTATTGTAAGAATATAAGTTAAAATAAGCTGCACACTAGGTTTTTGACCATCTAGCATCAAAGTTATGTGTCCCTTCTTCTTTGCGGAGAAAACAATTACAGAAAACATTTTCATTACAGAAAATAAACTAGATCTTTGTTTTCCTCCAGACTGAAGACATTGAAAGAAAAAGTAGAATGTAAGTTATTTTTATAAAGGATAGTGAGCTGGCATATTAACATGATACACTGATTGCTTGGTTCTCAAATGATTAGCTTGGAAGAGGTGGGCCTATACTTCGAACTCCTAAAAGTACAGATTTTACTCCATACATGTTTAGATACCGGTACATCAAAATATTGTGTAAAGTGAAAAGATTCATACTTCGGTGTATCTCAAAGAAACAATCGGTCCTGCTATGAAAATGGCAATGCCAAAAATGACTAAGTATACGGTACTAAGTGTACATGGTACATGTACAGATTGACTACAGTTTTGATATATCTGGATATCCACAAATGGCTCATACATAGAAATTGCCTAAGGTGTGTTGACAAATCTTTCTCAACATTATAATGTTAATATCATTCCAATATATTAAACTATTATGGAATGATTTTTTTAATACCAGAATTCTTTATCAATGAACCCAGTATATGTTTTTTTTTACGAAAATAAATGTTTCCACCTAATAGTATAAGTTTATGCAAAAAATAAGTACAGTATGACCAATCATTACAAAACTGGTAAGATATATGTTTGGCCTAGATATATTAATCGTATTAATTAGAAAAAAATTCAAAAAACAAATAATTATTTGTTATAATTATAATAATTTTTGTCATATAATATACAAAAGTATACTACAGTGGAACTTGGTTATTACGGCCTCGGCTGTATCGTCAACACGGATATAACGTCATTTGTTAACAAGTCATTAAGTCCCGGCCAACTATATAAATTAATATAATAAAACACCCGGTTGTATCACTAATAAATATGGACTCCTCGGTTTAAAAACTTTCATTGATTTACTCTTGATCTAGTTATAAAATGTATTTAACTTGTGTTACACACTGTGGGCCACATAAAAGCTGTAGGAATGTAGAAAGTGATCGACAGAACTACGCAGCATTGTTTCGTGAATCATAAAACAAATGTAAAGTATTCATGTACTTTTACTTTACTTTTCTAATAAAATTTAGTCATTAAAAGTTGTGTCCAGTTTAGTTGAAAAACAATAATTGTAATTATATTATCTAATAATTTAAACAAAATCATGAGAATTTTAGGAACTTGTAAAGAAGTGTTAAAGTTGTTATTTAGAATTAATACCATAGTCAAGGCTTTTGATAAAATATTCAAAAACATTAGACCCATATTATAATAAATAAATGACAAAAATATAGAACAGTTATAATACCTTTCAGTAAGATACATATTATTGGTGATCTGTTGAAAGTTCCGAAGCCTTTCTTCCACTTCTTTATCCTCAGAATATCCTTTATCACTAGGTGCAGGACTGGGAGGTGTGGTTGGTTGAAAGGGGCGTGGTGGAGTTACAGTGTTGTCTGAATCTGTGAATCTACTGTGTGAAGAATTGTTAATATCAATATCATAAGAACGTTTCGTCACACCACCCATTTCCAACTCACTTGAACGTCTCCAACGAGATTTTACCTTTACCGGTTTATCAAGTTCATACCCAGGTACCGGTGGTGTTGCAGATATTGGTTGAGGTCCAGATTGAGAGTTCCATTTCCCTCCTCCATCACAGTCTGCCGTTGGTTTTGTCATTCCAATTGATTTTAATCTACTGCTTCTTCGTCTTCCAGAACCAGAGTTTGAACCACTATCAGAACCTGTTGTATCTGTACTTCCACTCCTGCTGCGAAATACACGTTGTTTGTCTTCGTCATTGTCTTTAATATTTGATGATTCTTGTAAAATGTCTTCAGTCTTAGATATATCACTTCCTTCATTTTTCAGAGTTTTAGTTTCTTTACTTTTATAACAATCTTTATTTTGGCTAGTTTGGATTTCTTCATTAGTTGAATATTTACCTACACAACTACCTTCCTTATATAAATCTTTATACAAATGACTACCTTCACTTCTAAAATCCTTATCTAATTCGCTTCTTTTGGTCCTTGAATCTGCATCTGTATGGCTTTTTTCATTACTTAAGTCTTTAATTACTTGATTTTTATCATTAGTTGTATCTTCATCATTATCCATTTTGTTTCCTTCGTCACTACTTTCAAGGCTGATATACATATCCTGTTGACTTCCATCCATACTCATTTCTCCAGTTATGGTTTCTTTCTGGTTTTGGTTGCTTTCGCTATTTACATCCAGTTGGAGATTCTTTTCTAAATTTGTGACAACTTTATCTTTGGATTCAACGTTGTTTAAAACAGTCTCATCTGGGACTAGCTTACATTCATCACTTATTTTATATTTAGCATCTTTCACTAATTCTCTTTCTTTTAAACTTTCATTAATATCTTTGTTTTTCTCCATATGATCTACATTAGGATTCAAACTTATTTCATCTCCTAAACAAATGTTTCTTATTTCAGTTTCACAATTTAAACTAGAATTATTAAACTTTGAAAGAGTACAATCTTGTAAACGTTCTACTTTTACTTCACAATTGAGGTGCTCTTTTAATATTTGTTTATTTTCATCATTATCCTCTACATTTTGATCACCAAGTTCAGTTACTTTGCACAATGAATTAAAATGTTCACTAGCATTCGTTATCACACTACAAGAAATAACATTTGTTGAACTTAGAGAATTATTAAAACTATTCTTCTCTTCTATTAAATCTTCAATTTTAATTTCTGCTGATTCAATTCCTTTAACATTAATTGCACTTGACCCTTTAACAAATTTAGAGCTATTATAATCATTCTCATTCTGAAATACCTGTACTGAAATTTTTTCTTGTGCGACATCAAAATTTTCTTGAAAATTGTCTGTTATCTTTCTAACATTTATAAATTGAATACCTGCATCTCCAATATTGTCACTTGTTTTCTCAGATTCATGTGTTACATTATCATTATTTTCTAGTTTCAACTCTTTGATTGTACTGTTCAGTTCTTCAGCTTCATTCTCTACTCTAACAATTTTAACATTTATTTCTGAACTATTACATATTTTATCCAACTCTGAATCACCAGTTGCATTGTGTATTCTATCACTAGTAACCTCTAAATTAGATTCTTTAGTTATCTGAGAAAAATAATGCACCATTACTGGTTTTTCATCATTTTTTTCTTCATTAACCTTTCCTTCAAAATCTCCATTATCCATATTTTCATCATCTGAATGATATTGACTTATACTGATATTATGAATCACACCATCACTAGTACCAATAACATCATTTATATTATCACATTGTATTTCTGTAGATTCTTGACTATTTTCATTATCACTTTCTCTAACAACTGTAATTATTTCACAAGACCCTTCTGGAAGCTCAGAGAGATCTATACCCTGAATATCATTACTACACTCGTAATCATCACTTACAACAATTACATATCTATTGTCTTTATCACCATATACTTCACCATCTTCATTCATTATAATTAATTGGTCACCGTCACCATCATTATCTTCAATAACATGATCGGAATCATCTTCCACTTCAGAATTAGGAGAATCCTGCTCATCTATATCCATTGATTCATACACAACTTCCTCTACATCTCCATCCCACATGACTTCTTCTCCATGACTCACTATAATTTCATCCCCTTTACCAACTCTCACTTCTCCAGTACAATCACCCAGTACAATTTGTTGAACATCCAAAGTAATTAAACTACTATTACTCGGCTTTTCTTCGTTATGTGTTGTCTTGGTAGAACCAGAAATATTGTAGTGTTCAGATAAGCAGTCATCGTTTTTAGTATCACTATTTGTTTCATTGTATGGAAGTTTATCACTCGAACTATCATCTAATTTTTCTTCTATTTCAGTTTCCTTAGGACTTGTCTCAGATTCAGGAAGAGGCTCAGATTCATTGTCGTCCTGCAGGGAAGAACTTCTGGAACTTCGTGTGGAGCGCCTAGCAGGAGCAACACTACCTCTTCGCTTTCTTGCCATTTCCTCCTTCTTTTTCTAACAACAATGTTCAGTTTTAACAAAGCACGCAAGCTACATCCTGAAAAAAATATAACCATTAACATACTAAGAAGGAAAAAAGTCACAAAACTGATTGTTGTTCAAATGAAACATTTAGAAGTCACCATATACATATTACACATATTTTTTATCTAAGTAAATGTATTATTAAATTATGATTAGTAATAAGTTAAGGAGAGATGGTGCAAATAAAGATAATGAGTTATTAATTAAAGGATAAAACTTTAAAATACTGATAAAATACAGCATAAAAGTATAGAGTAAAAGTAAAGTTGTTTTTGTTTCTTTAAAAACCAATGTAGAATGTTGAACCAATGTTGAAATTTTCACACAACATTTTTGGTAACTTTATTAAAAAGTAGCCTATGAAAAATTTCAAAAGAATCGGTTGAGGAATAAGCATTGAATAGAAAATAAATCAAAACCGTGTACATCTTCGTAGGACAAACTGTATATAAATAGGGACAAACATACACATATATACAAATATAAATATATTTAAAAATATTATATATCTGATCACAGTCTATTACAAGTAATCCTGAACAACAAAAGACTATTTTTTTGAGACGCAGTCGATATTATTTCTACTACACTAAAAGACAACTAGTCATTTTTATGTGTTTTTTCATGCAAAATTTTTTTATTAACTAGTTTTGGCATTTAAAACAATTTTTTTATGTTAGGCTTTATAATCCATAACTAGACCACTAAAGGAAGAGATTACTAAAAACAATAAGAAAAGAAAATTATATATAACATCCCAACATATTAAAGATCTAGTGTTGTATAAGTTTGCAATTTCATTGTTGTCAACAAACTTTTAAAGGCAGCTAAATAAGAGCTACAGTTCTACTATACATATACCACATCTAAAAATTAATATCATATATTCTGAACAATATTAATATATTTTGTAAATGTTATAGATCCTAGCTACCACGACTTTTAAATAATTTTGTTTTTCAAATAATAAAACAACGTAACTAATTAATAAAAAAGAGCTTCAAAACCATTTTTCATAATATTTCACAACTTAACCATCTAACGGTAAGGTACGGGTCGGATCCGACCCAAGCAATGTTAATTGTCATATATTCCTACCCCCACTATTTTTCTTAAGTTGAAATGCTAAGGAAACCTATTAGTCAGTCTTTGAGAAAGCGTGGAAGAAAAAACATGTTTCTGTGAAGTGTTGTTCTCCCTCTACTTTGAAGTTTATCCTCACATGTCAGTCGCCGGGTCAGATACGACCCGACCTTACCTTTTATGTTACTGTTTTGTCAAGCTTTTGTTTTATAAGTTTTATTGAATTATTAAATTTAAACTTGTTTTTTAAATTGCATACACTTCTTCCTAAATAGTGATAAATAATAGTGAATATTAGAATCGGATTTTTATTTTTTACCTACTTTTTTCTGAGAATGTCATTCAACAATAAATTATTTTTAACTCCCGAAGAGGCTTTAGCTGAACTTAGGAGGTTAGAGGAAGAAGATGAACAAGATGATATGTTATTAGAAAACGAATCAGAGTGTGAAGATGGCATTTTAGCCAATGATGATGATGTGGCAGACATGTTTGATTGTGGATTGATGATCATCTTGTACATGACCAGTGTGAAGACAATGAAGATGATAGAAGCTTTGAATTAGGAAAAGATATGGAAGGTATATGAACTAACAAACCACTTCATTCCATATTTTCAAGAACTACAGCATCCAATGTCGTTACTCATTTGCCTGGTCCAAAAAGAAATGCTCGTGGCCTAACAAATGAATTGCAATTATTTTCTTTATTCATAACTGATACTATGATAGCAAAAGTAGTTTTGTATACTAACTATGAAATTGAAATAAAAAAACAGAACTACAAATCAGTTCAGTGGTTTATACACCCCACAGATTTGATAGAGGTGAAGGCATTATTGGGGATATTATTCACGAGTGGCGTATTGAAAGGTTCTGGACTGAAAACTGAAGATATGTTTTCACCAATATTCGGACCACCTGTTATTCGTTGTGCTATGGCACAGAAAAGATTTTGTTTTCTTTTGGAAAACATGAGGTTTGAAGATAAAACGACACGGGAAGCAAGACGATCTTGTGACAAATTCGCTGCATTTCGCGACATGTGGGATAGTTTTAGAAGAAAATTGTGAGATGAATTACAGTCCCTCAGAATTATGAGTGGTATTCCGTATGTTTGGTAAAAAGATACAAAAGAAAAAAGGAGATTTGCCGATTCCAACTCAATATATCTTGAAACTGACTTCTTCAATTGCAGGGACTAAACGGAATGTAATTACAGACAACTGGTTCTCATCATTTGAATTGGCTGAAGCTCTCCGTGAACGTGAACTTACATTGGTAGGTACACTTCGGAAAAATAAAAGACAGATACCACCTTCGATTCTTGCAAATGCTCCACCGGGTTCTTCCCAATTTATGTATCAAGATGACAAAATGATAGTTTCGTATGCACCAAAGCCTAAAAAAAGGTGGTACTTATTTCATCTATGCTACGTATTGGAGAAATAAATGCTGAAAGTAAAAAAACAGATATAATCGAGTTTTATAATGTTACAAAAGGTGGCGTTGATGTCTTAGACAAACTTTGCCATGATAAAACCATAAAGAGGAAGAGTAGAAGGTGGTCTATCCGATATTTCCATGGAATCCTTGACATAGCAGCTGTAAACACATTTGTGATTTACAAATAGAACTCTAACTGCGACCACTTCTCCAATCATGCTCGCTCTGACTTCATAAAAAATCTCGCATTTGGTCTGACAAAACCACTGATGACTGCAAGATTCGAAAATCAACGCATTTTAAGAGAGCTTCGATTCGCTATTGGTGTCATTTTGGGTAAGGAAGTGCCAGAAAAGACTGGATCAACATCTACAGTGGACAAACCAAGAGCTTGAAAAAGAAAAGATGCATATTTTGTGATCCTTCAAAAGACAGGAAAGGAAATCTATTTTGTGCAACGTGTTACAGTTGTTAATGTGGAGTACACAAAGTAATATTTTGTCCGAAATGTGCTTCTACCCAAAACCCCCTGATTATTCAGATTAGGATTCTACTATAATTATTATTTAGTTAATTTCTATATATTATATTATCTACTCCAACAATAGTTATCAATTTACTGTAATTAATTAATTTGTTATTTACGTTTTACTATGAATTTGATACTTTATTAAGATTCTATAACAAAGGATTTTGTCCAAATTTAATTCAAAATAATATTATTTTTAATATAACAAAAAAAAATTTAATTCTATGTATTGTTCTATATAATAAATATGTATTAGAATGCAGAATTTCATTTTATTTTCATTATTTTAAAGAAAAACAATGGTGGGGTCAGATCCGACCCAACCTTACCATTTGTGCGATGAAAATCCACCTTACCGACAGAGGGTTAACATCACATAACTTAATATAACTTGTTGATCTAAAATAAATGTTCACAGCAATTTCAAGATATAACTAGACTATCATAAAAAAGCCATATCATTCTAAGTGCACAATATATTCATCCACCATATCACAAACACCAAAAAACACTACAGTAGATTTACTAAGGTTTAACAGCAATCTGACTGTAAAATCATCAATAGTATTGAACGCATACATTCTGGTAAAGCCATAAAAAACATGATTTTTTTTTATCAATATTGCCTATTTGTAAATCTTAAATAATCACCTTAATCTTAACTAACTTGTCCTAAACAACAAATAAGTGGAAATGTTATACGGACATTGTATGGTTATAACAATATCATTCAACCAATTTCACTTTCTCAAAATCATTTACCTACTGTAGAAATCTATCACCTTTTTACTAGACTGTTAAATAGTTTATCTTTCATTTACCTCTTCATCAAAACCTTGTACTCCGCCGACAAAACGTTCCTAACAAATCTTGTTTTTCGAGTAATTTAATAACACAGCCACAAAATTTGTTTATATACAATATATTGAACTTGAAAAACTACAATAATATATATATAACTACAAATTTAAAAGTTAAGGTCAATAAAACCTTCCCTTAATAGGCTACATTATTATCTTTATTACATTACATTTACAGAAAAAATTTACTGATTTTTTCTTCCCCCCCCCCTTTTTTTAATGAATACAACAATTCTAAGGAAATAGTCATTACCAATTTATAAATACAGAAAATAATAATATAAAATCACCAAAGCTACTCAAAATCAGCAAATTAAAAAAAAAAAAAAACTTTGGAAAAATAATTATATAATCAAACGAAACAACTAAAAGCTATATTATAATAATTAGGATATATGAAAGAATTTGATTTCTAGCCTAAACTTAACTTTGGGAAGTTACATTTTTTAATAACCTTGAGCACAATGAGGGCAATTCTTACCAGGTAGAAAAATAAGCTAACTTATATAAGAAAAAATATAAAAAATTTCTGCATAAGTTAGTTTAAATCCAAATGTTTAAGATTTTGAATCAGAAATCATTTTTAGTCTAAATAATTTGTTTTTGTGTATAAGGCTATTAGTTGGAGCAACAACAATGTTGTGTTGGTATTCTCACTGTCACTCCCACCAAACAAATTATAGGCTATATATTGTAGCTTTGCCAAGAGATGTAGAAGACAAGAATGTTATTGTTATAAATTTTCAAAAGTTCACGTCACTATGTGCAAAACATTCAACATTAAACATATACCCTTTACTGTACTCCAATATTTTATAATCAACTTGGTACCTTATAAATGTTGCTTAACATTAAAAGTTGCATAATTAATAGAAAGATGCTGTAGGCCTATCAAAGACATCAAAATACTGACAAGATATTTTCAAAAGTTTGAGTAGTATGAAATAATACAATCATGGTATTTCTTGGTATTTTAAACATCAGCCAATGGGATAATTATTTACAAAGAAAGATACTACTTTTTTTAAACATGTTCTACATAGGTATCTTATTTCTTAATAATAAAATAAGTTTTCGGTAATTATATAGCAGAGTAACCTCACTTCAAAATCAATTTTTATGTGTTTTATTCGTCAAATAAATGTTGGAAAAATATTTTATTATCGAAAAAAAAGTGTCGGAAAGATGATTACATAATATAATTACACAAGTTGTTTTTTCGTGAAAAAATTAACTCTGTGTTATCTTTCATACTCATGACATTCACTTCAATAAACGTACGGAAGGTTTGGCCAGGTGGTTTTATATATATATAGCAACCTGGCCAAACCTTTCGTGACATATAATAATACAGCCCTACATATTTACAGCAAAGAAAACACTGAATATCCTGACACTGAAGCACATACGCAGACAATTGAACACCAATGGAGGGAAGTGCGAGGAAATGTGCCGTGATATGGAAATTCAAAACAACATTTCCATATAGCCGAATTTATGTTTAAAAGAAAGTACAATGAGTATAATACTCGTTTTCATCATTTATGGCGAATTACGAGTGAAATACATTTATTTTAAATTCAATAAATTCCTCTTCTACTGAATTTGCAGCAGAATTTGACTCTGATTAAGATTTTCTTGTGTAATCTTGTGTAATTATATTATGTAATCATCTTTCCGACACTTTTTTTTGATAATAAAATATTTTCCAACATTTATTTGACGAATAAAACCTATAAAAATTGATTTTGAAGTGAGGCTACTCTGCTATATAATTACCGGGTTTTCAAAGCTGAGCTTAATTTTTTCACCGAAAAATCGCCCTTCAAAACTACAGAACTCAATGAATTTATACGTCACCAAAGTCACGAAACATCGAGCGTGGTTAGTACTTGGATGGGTGACTGCGCGAGAAATAACACACAATTTCTTTTTTTTTTACAAATTTACACATAGATAAGGTGGCTATATATATTACAACCCTTATATACATAACCTTGTAAGGTAAAAATTTTTGTACATACCTAATTTAATATGTAATTCGCTTAATGAATCTTAACCTATAAAAGTTGAAATTGTGTTGTTTTTTCCATGAAAAAGTTAACTCCGTGTTGAAAACTTATTTTATTATTAAGAAATAGGCCTAAGATATGTAGAACATGCTAAAAAAAATCGCAAAAAGAAGTAGTAACTCTCTTTGTAAACAATTCCGGGCAATTCTAATATAGTCTCCATTATCATTAATAACATCATATTTAATTTAATCCTTGACTGCTAAAATATTTCTATGTGCAACTTGTGAAACAAAAAAAAATATGTGATTCAGATGATACAACTAATGGGCCTTAACAATATTATTCTATATTAAAAATACACTCCCTATATGACCTAACCTTCGGCAAAGTTACAGCAATCAAAAATATAGCCTAATTTTCATATTCCTTGAATTAGGAATACGTAATATTATAAAAAGCAAGTTATACATATTTCAAGCATTTAATTTCAAAAAATAACAGCTCTGTCCTATGAAATAAAATGATAAGATTTTTAATCAGTTACATTTCTATTATAACATGGTACAAAGAAATATAAACTATCTAATGATATAAAAAATTTAAGAATGTAGCGGTAACATGTAATTGGTAATTATTTAGCTGAAGAGCAGTAATAAGTAGCCTAAACTTTAGATATAAGTGAAACTATAAATACATGGGTTAAATTTTAGTCTCAATTATGCTATGTATGATCTAGGAAATAGACAATTACTATATTCATCATTTGGATAATACAAAACACATTATAAGCTCAGTGGATTATTATTTTTCATCGCAAGGAACATTTGACATCTATGCAAGTTGAGTTATCTTGTTTATAAATCCTATTTATAACTATACTTATTTATGCTGAAAGTTCATTATTATTAGTCACATATTGCACGTATAATTATTTATCATACATAACAAGGACTCATTAATCTCCTTCTCAAGGGTAGGAAAATTATACACATAAGATGAAACATGGCGAATAAGATAGGCCTACATCTAAAATATATGGTAAATAGGTCACATGTTTATGGTAAATATATTATAACATGTTTATTGTGCAACATATTAAATTAATATTTAATTCAAACTTAAAAAGTTCCCCAAAACACCTACCAATGTGAATGATCATAGTTAATAAAAACTGCCAACTTATGAATATTACAAATGAACAATGTAGTATTTAACTGTGGTGTACAATATAATAATTTCAATATGTGATTTTTTTATCATTTTCAACATTCATGGTTAAATGCTGTTTTGTTTTTAAAATAGCTGTATAACTATAATAATTTATTGTAGAAGAAAAAAGGAACATACTAAATCACCTTATTGTAAAAGTTATAAGGTAGGCCTAGGCTATGTAAGTAAACAAAAATAATTCAAACCTAACCTTTTCAACAAATACTGTTCAAAATGGCATAACCATAACAATATATTAAGTTTTATAAATCACTATTTTGGATAGGCACAGCAAATAAAGGTATGTTACTTAATAGAGGATAAATCTACCATTAAATTATCCAAATATTAACTTCCCACTTTCGATAGAGATGTTGTTAAACTATTACAATTTGTTGATTGTTACAAGTTTCTGTTCCATGTATCTTTACAGAATAATTTTATCAAAGAATCAGACAGAATCATGTGATGAATGCAGGATTTCCTCAGATAGTTTTTTCTTCCATCTTCTCCTGCATAGTAAGAATGTGTTTCTATCTCTACTCCAAAAGTTATTACTTTACTCCATTACTACTTTAATTCAGTAAAGGAAACCAACAGCATTTTTCCATTTTAAAGTTATCAACTTAGTCTCAGGCTTTCGAGTCACTATTTTTAAAGATTAAGTGAACTATTGTCCAAATTGCTTATGAAATTGAAACTATTCTCATGGGGCTAGTATAAATTTGCTACGTTAGAATATTCCTATCAGGGATGGGTCATTTACTTGAGATATGGTGAATACCTATGTTGGTGAGCCTTGGTATGAAAACTTAACCTATGCCTCTAGACATGAAACATTTTTTCAGCACACTTTTTATCCTACTTCTAAACAGATCGGACAATTTTTACTGTTCATTTTATCTTCAAACTATATCTTTTCTAGGTGCTGAGGTATAAAAAAAACATCTAAAGCTGAACTTAAATAACGTAACCAATCCACTATTTCTTTACTCAAGTTAGAAGACTGTATAAAGGTAGACCAACTATCCTTTAAATAAGCAAACAATTACAATAGAGAATTTATTTATTAATATAACTGAATGATAAGCACTCCTAAGCTATATTGGGTAACATAATAATAATAATTCACACTGAAGGCAAATGGTGCTCTAGACATTGAAAACTAGACCTAAACCAGTAGTACAAACAATAATTTACAAAAGCTACTAAGGTTTTAATTTTAAATCCTACAACCTAAAGTAAAATATGTTTATTTGGAAGAGAAAGAAACAATAAGGTTAAAACTATATTTACTCTAAAATTGGGCACTTACTGTGAGTTAATTAAATATATGTAAGTATTATATTTTTAGCATTAGTAAACTAGCCTTTCTCAATTGTAGAAATAAAACACCTTATTAGAATAAAGACAGATATTAAACAAGGCTGATTTAAATGTATTCCAATTACCATATAATTATTACACAATAATTTCTACCTACCCTAAAAAAATATATACCCAACCGCGTTGCTAAGTTAAAAATCGGCATTGAGAATTCACTAACAAATGGATAATAATCAATAATATGCCTACTAATGTATAGCCTTACGCATCGAAAAGGCTAATGAATAGCAGATGAACACATTGTGTATATGGTATAAACAATTCTAGCAAAATTTGTTCACAAAATATTCTTACAATTTTTTTAATTATGTTGTAATAAAACATAAATATTATACATTTAACTTTCCTCTGGCACCCATTTGCAAAATGCAAAGTCGAGATCTAAACCAGAAACCAAAGAGTATTAACCTATCGTCTACCTCCACTCTCAAGAGCCATTACAATATTATCACGGCATTGATATAAATTATTAAGATAAATGTCTGTATCTCACTATATAGAGAGGAAACTTGTTTTAGCCGTTGCCATCCAATTAGGCTATAAATTATTTGTAAATTTTTTCTTTGGTCAAATTTTACACTATAAAAAATATCACAATTTTATTGTGAAATATGTTTAAGTAAAGTAATACTTAAAACTTTGAAAGACCTTAATGACCAAGCACTAAAATTTCTTAAAATTGTATCTAAGGCAGCAACCATCTTAAACCCAGCTGTCAGAAATACATAAAAAATGTTATCCTGTGAAAATCAGAGAAATGATTAAAGGAAGAAGGAGGGCACGGCATATCTGGCACTAGTCAAAGCTTCCTGAAGACAAGAACAATTTAATCATATCAGCAAACAATTGAATCGACTAATAAAGGACATTAAGAGAAAGAGTTTTGAAGCGTATCTTGAGAATTTGGCGGTGGGTGCAGTTTCGAACTACTCCTTTAAGAAAGCAACTGACAAACGTAAAAGGCCAGTAAAGAGAATTCCTCCAATCAAAGAGAAGTCGGGAAACTGGTTGTATCGTGATGAAAAAGCTGAGCTGTTTGCGCGGCACTTATATAATGCGTTTTATGTGAATCCCTTTTAACACCACATTGACAAAGACGTTCAAAGTTTAGTTTTAGGCCTGAGGGCCTGTGACTCCCTTAGAAGTTGCTTAAGAAATTGATAAAAACATAAATTCAAAGAGAGAGGCAAGAGTGGGCAAAATTTTCGTGTAGGAGGGTTATACTACTCGCATACATATTTAATGCTTGTTTCCTACTTGAACATTAATCCCAGTGATTCAATATTAAAATATTCTACATTATATTTACCAGTTATTAGAATGTCGTTCAAAAATACAATTACTCCCGGTAAACCTTGTAACAATTTTTCAATTATTCTTTAAAATAACACCAGTGCTGAAGCAATTCCTAAATAAATACAATTATAGTAGAATTAAAAGTATAACAAACCTGGTGCATGGGTCAGGAGGAAGGGGAACGCGCTCAGCAACATCACAGTGTTGCCACTCCGTGCAGTCTCTCTCAGTCTCTTACAAGCGCTCCCCCTGCACAAATCGCGCCTGCTCTCTCCCGGCCCCTTTCTTGCGTTGGGAGTTCAGTCTCATAAGAGCCAAATTTTAAAAATTAAACCCCTCGTGATTTCTACACCCGTTAAGAAAAAATGATAAGTCTTGCAGCCATATTAAACAGTTTTTTGGAATTTAAATTTTGTGCTGAAAAAATAGTATTACACTTCTATCAAAAAAAGTTTTAAACCATCGGAAAATTACCTATACTGTATACAATGTATACTGTTTACTTTGCCACACACATGTACAGACCTTTCACAACATGCTTGGATGCAGTTACTAAATGCCAAGAAACTCATTTTGCGAAAATTTATAATAATATGTAATCAATTTCCAAATTAAATTATGTATAAACGAATTTCATTCTTAATTCGACATCATTGTAACTAATACAAAAAATTGTTATAACAATGTAACAGGCCTAATAGTTTCATGTTAAATAATCATTAAATAATTTTTTTTCCATTTAGTTCTAAACATTTTTAGGCCTATATCACTTGCCTGAAAAGGCCAAAAATAAAACATGGGCTAAATATGTTTTCAAGTGAAGTTATAATTTAAATTTTTTAGATTAGCTGATAATGATTTTCATTCCTTTAATTACTATTCCTTTTGCTGATGCTTAAAAATTGTCATTTTTTTTCTACTCTTACAAATATAAGTATTTTTTGCATAAGCCTAAAATAGGCCTTTATTTTTTACCAAGATGTTATTAATGCTGTATAAATAAGCCCATTGATAGTAAAACTGAATGTAATTTTTTAAAGTAAGATAAAACTTTGAAACAGGTAAAAAAAATAATTTAAATGAGGTAAAATATTACATATTATTATAAAGTTACAATTCATTACAGTTTATACAGTGAGTTTAGGCCTAATATTTACAGAAAATTCGTCAGTAATCCTTAAAGTCCAGAACTCTTTCATTGAATGGAGTTAACGGACACACACCACTTAGGTCACTGTCACCATCTTCCTCTTCTGTGTCTAAACCCCAGCCAAACTCTTCTATTTCTTCTGCTCTGTTGTCTTCCTCTTCATTGTACTCATCCTCACTGGAACTGTCTAGTCTTCATTACTTTTTTATTTGGCGTTTTTAATTTCGTCCCACTTTCCAGGCATTTCTTTTTCTCCTTACTGATGTTTACAACTGTGTTTTTTTCAACTTTTAATGCAGCGCAGGTAATTTTTACAACCTGGTCGACCGGAGTAACGGGCCCTTGTTAGTTTTTTCTCTTTCAAAGTAATCTCTTACATTACTCACCATTTCCCTTGCTTGGCTGCGTAAAGGTACTCCACTACCCATCTTGTTGTAATAGGTTTTTCTCTCGTGAATTCGAGGTCGACCACGTTCTCTTGAAGTAGAAACAACGTTTTCCCCAACCATCACAAAAATGTAAAAAGTTCACTTTACAGCACAAAACAAAACTTTTGATGAAGTAGTTTGTCTAAAGACAGTTTTATTGGACGTACCCTACTACAGTAACACAACGATCTTCGCAAAACAAAAGTTTCAACCACGGTAACTAGAACAATCCTAATATCTAATAGGACACATGGTAAATAATCTAATCCTAATAGGATGCGATTTTAATCAAGCTTATGGTTTACAATTTGTGTCACAGTACTTAGAATATTATTATTCTCAACAACACTGACTTACATGTCAAGCAATTTGTTTTGAATTTATTTATTTTACTAAGTTTTGTAGGCTAAGTTAGTTGACTACTGAAGAAGTACTTATAATAATAAACTTTAATATCTTTAAACGGTTTTTCAAGTACAATCAAACTCAAATTGTCTTCATAGTGAAACTTACTAACAAAACTGTATTTTATTAATGAAAAGAATCATGTACATATATTATAAAAAATAAAATAAAATAAAAATGTCAAAACAGTTGTATAAACCAATTTAAATACATATGGAAACGATTTTTTAAAAGGAATCCCTACAAGTCAACATAATACATATTTAAGTTAATCATTTAGAAATGTTACCATACTAAAAATTATTAAACAGTAGTACGTGATGTTTATCCTAAATCATTACAATAATTTTTTATTTTGTTCATCTTCTTTGATTTTTTTCGTGCAGTTTCATCTTTTAAGTTCTTTCTTCTTGTCTAGTTCTTTCATTTTTATAAAGGATCGAGTTCTAACATATGTTGTAATAGCAAAATCGTCCACTTCACTGAACTTTCCTTTGATTATATCAATCAGCTTCTTCATCACTTGAGGACTGTTATTCAAGCCATTACCGTGAAATTGTTGAAAGTCTTTTTCAAATTCTAAAACAATGCTTAACCATTTTGATGACGGATTTATTAGGGCACCCCATTACAAAACCGAAACCCAGTCAGAACTGTTTGAGTTTCCAGTTTTTCCTCCATATTGAAAATGAGTCTTAAGGCCTTTTTTGTTTACACGGTATGCTACGTAACCAGCTAACATTTTAAGTAAATATGTATTCTCTTCAGGGTAAACTAGTATGTTATTTGTGATTTCAGTCAACTGATTAATCAGTGATTCTGCAATGGAAATAAATTCTTCATTATAGACATCGTTCACTTCCAACTTGTCTTCTTTCCGGTCTGAAGTTTCATAATCTTGTACTGGTTCTGCCAAGTCTATTTTTTTAAGGACGTCAACAATTAACGTTTCACACTGCTCAGCAATACAATTGCCTGTTTGAATAACAGGTATTTTATTCGGTGTGTCACCGCTGTGGGGAGGAGGTGGTCTTAAAATTTTCCAAATCCTCTAATTAGAGAAAAATACGACTCCAAAACATCTTGATTACACTTCGCTGCTAATAAATATTTATAACCCTCGGCTTCTAACTCCTTGAATAAACCTTGTAAACTTCGAATTGAAATCATAAAGCCTAATTGAAAAGGCAATAGTCTTTTTTACCTATTATTCTGGCAGAATAACAAAGATCATACAATTTATTTAAAATAACATCCTGGTCCTGTAAACTAGTACCCCGTACACACTTTTTAATTTATTAGTAGGATGATAAAGAAGTCTCGAGTTTAGTACATCAAAACCGTCGTTAATAAAATCAACTACATGGTCATTACCTGGGAAATTATATGATACTGCTTTAGCCACAGTTCTGGACAATAGTTCAGCTGCTTTTCTTACATTTTGCCTTTCGCTTCCCGATACTAATAAATGATGTTCGGTTATTTTATATTCATATTTTAAATCTCCTTCTTTCTGTTTGTTTACTAAATCAAACAAAATACCCTTAGATACTTGCTTAATTGCTCCTCAAATGTAATACTAAATCCTTCGTCTAAAAGATGGTTTTTTGCTAGTTTTAGCAGATGAGGAACGTCATAGAATGCCCAAATCTTACGACTTTCTGTGCTTGGGTTAGCTATGTAAGACGACTGAGGACTTAAATTTAAGCCTGCTCCTAGTTTTCTATTAGGTCCTCCCATGTCACTTACAAAAGCACACATGCGACACCCTGACTCTTCAATTAACTTGACACATTCAAAAAATAATTCAACCATTACACTTTGGTCGAATTGATAATAAACAGGCTGTTTCCAATTACCAGTTAGGCTTCTAATGATAATTACTTGAACACTTACATGTGGTCCTCTAAACATATCTTGAGCGGCGTCATAGCAAATATCGGATTTCACATTCGTCTCGTCAAAGCACATAACAATGTCTTTATGAAAATCATCGCTTAAAACTGTCGATTGTCCTTTAAGTAAATTAAAACTTATATCTAAAAATCCAGGAGGAGTAGAGAACTGTGACAACCGTCTTCCTATTGTAGCCTTGCTTGGTAAGGGGTATTTTAATGTATCTCTAACATACAAAAGCTTTTTTTAAAAATATACCTAATTGTGACAGCTTGTGCTACATCGTCACTACACCAATTTGTACATTTTGCTTTTAAAAGTTGTTGTTGTTGACTTTAGAAAATATCTGTTCATATTTCATCAAATCATGTTTTAATTTAGTTAAAACACATTTTAGTTCATCTGTTAGTAAAATGATTTTTTCTTTCAGTTCTTTATTTTCGTTTATTAATTGGATGTTCGCACGTCATTATTAGATAAATTTTGATCTTCATAAGAATTGAGTTGGTCTGAGGTTCCTATAATTTCGCTGCTTCTTTCTTCTGCCAAATTTTGTATTAACGAAATTACAGTTTTCTTACAATTACATTTATCTGCACGAATTTTTCTTTCAATAGACCCCAAAGTGTCGGTTGAAGTTGAAAATTTGGTATTTTTTGTGTTGGTACAGAGAATTCTTTAATTTACGTCTGGGTAGTAGGTCTAATAATTCCAATTTCAAATCTCTCTCATAACTACTTTCCAAGAAATGTTCCGAACAAATTCGGGCTGTTTTAGTGTTGAACTCATCTTTTCTTTTGCAAAAATATTGCCATTGTTCTAGCTTTACCGTCTTGTTCTAGTTACCGTGGTTTCAACGACACTGCCGCAGAATACGGGCGCTGTGTTCTTTACTGGCCATGTGTAGTGTGCAGCGCCATGCAAATCTGGCAACGGTGTCAACCCCGGTTGCCTAGGAAACAGCCTCGGGCTGATTGGTTAGCGACGAGCCGAGCCCTTGACCGACCCCCTACCCCTTTCTCAGGCCAGGTTTGCTCTATGTTTAATTCAACTTTCTATCTAAAGTTTATTCTTTATGAGTACAGTACTATAAATAGCAACTAATTTTTGTGACTCTTCGTCTAACACTACTTGTTGATAAGCCTGACTAAGATCAATTTTGCTAAATTTATTACCTTGATATAAAACAGTGAACAAATTTTCAATTTTTGGAATTGGGTACCTGTTACCTATCAATTTTTAATACTTGATTTAGCGTTACCTTGAAATCCCCACATAACCTAATTTCCCCATTCCTTTTTAAAATGGGCGTACCCCTATCTGCACTGCCTATTGCTGTTAAAATATTATCATTCACTAATTTAGTCAATTCTTTTTCTACTTTGTCTTTAAGAGCAAAAGGTAAAAGGTCTAAGCTTAAAGAATTTAAGCCTTACCTCTTCTTTAATACTGTATTCAATTTTACTTTTCCCTTACAATACATACCTAAGGTTCCCTATCGGAACTATAGGCTCTTGGTGTAATATCTTAGTTTCAGATTCGTCTTCAATAATAGTAGTTGTCGGAATTTTATATTATACATACATATTTTCCTCTATAACTGACACTCCAGACCCCATATCTAACTCCATAAGCAATTCTTGCATTTTAAACTTTTACTTTAACTTTAAATGGAGTGCAAAAACTTTGAGTTTCCTTTAACTGTACTGCATAAAACTAATTATCTTCCCCATTCACTTAAATCATTACCCATCTTATCATTAAAATTAAGTACATGTTTAGTATAATTCTTATACTTATTACTAGCAGGTTTACTTACAAATTCTGAAGTCTTAGTTCTATACATTTGCTTTAAATAACCTTGCTTACCGGACTGGTAATACTTATATTGCTTATATCTGCAATCTTTATACACATGTCCATTTTTACCGCAACATGAACATTTCCCTGTAACACTGTACATACTATTTCCTCTCCTCTTCCCCTTATCCTGTGGAAAAGGATGTTTATTGTAGGTTGACTTCTGCTGACCTGAAGAGCCCTGTTGAAT
The DNA here is from genome assembly GCA_963513935.1 of Aphrophora alni. NCBI lineage: Eukaryota > Metazoa > Arthropoda > Insecta > Hemiptera > Aphrophoridae > Aphrophora > Aphrophora alni. The sequence continues at coordinate 36,559,540 of OY740771.1, read as the reverse complement.
CTTGTTAACCTTGCCATAGGATTTTGAAGTTAACGATGCAGTGTTGACTTCTGCTGCTTCCGCTGATGTTGCCATTCAGACTGCTGTGTCAAATGTTAGGGTTGACAATCCCAGGAGACGTTGTTTAATTTTACCACATTGTAATCCGCTCACCATTCTATCTCGCAAATATTCGGTTAATTTATCACCAAATTCAGAATAAATAGACATTTTCTTTAACTGAGCTATATATTCATTTTCATGTTGAACACGTAAACTGACTTATACCTTTCAGCTTACACTGATGCCTTTGGATATAAATGTTCTTGCACTATTGACACTAACTCAGCATCTCCTCAGACATGAAAACACAGAAACGGGAGCAGTGCTTCAAGCGACCGACAATGTGCATCGCCTTAAAAGAACTAAACCATATGATGTGTTTTAGTACTGTTAAGTCGATCTGCAGATTGGTCTTGATAAATAATATATATATTTTTAATATTAACATGATATAAACGCAATAGAAAAATATCATAAGTTATCATTACACATAGATATACTATAAGTAAGCAACCAGTACATTATAAAGAGATATAAATTCATAAAACTCCTCCTCAAGACACCAGCAGTTATTCTTTTTAGTTCCGAATATTCTCTGCCAGGCCTTAAACGAAATTATCTCTCAGCAATATATGACTCTAAGATCTCAAAATACTGTCTTGGCAAGTCTTTATACAGCTTATATTCTAGACCCTCATGCAACACTTTATCAAATGCTTGAGATACGTCTAGGATCTGCTGAACACACCTTTCTTTCTTCAAAAGCAGTTTCAAATATAGTAGTAATCCGATGAATCTGATCAATTATTGAATGTTTACGTCGGAAACCAAATTGGTGCGAAGCGATCAGCTTTCTTCTTGAATGACAGGTTCTAGCCTTTTTAGAAGTAAAGCTCTTAAAATTGTTTGATATAACCGGTAGCAATGATATCAGTCCCTAAGATGTAACTTCAGTTGGTGTCTTTCCAGGTTTTAATAAGAGTATTTATTACCTCTGCAATCTTCCAATGATGAGGTATATATTGTAGTTTGAAACAGGCATTTATCAAGTGTTGTAGCTTAATAAGAGCAATGTCAGAGAGTTCTTTCATAATCTTCCCAGATATTAAAGCGTATCATTCATACTTACTATATCCAAGATTTTGTTATACCCTAAATATAGTCGTAACAAATTTATAAAGAAAACTGTGCACTGTGTGTTTTTACTGTTTCCTTTAGACAATCTTACAAAATGTAGACATTCCCTTAACTTCTATTAGGTACAATACAAAGTAAATGTTTAAGTTTTTATTTTCAAATAATGTAATATGTAAGTATTTTACACCTCTTCCTTATTCTGACACTACACATAAACATACATACATACATACACTTAGATTTTTTATCATCCCATTGATTCATTTAATGTTTAATTTTGTTTGACGATATAATTCACTGACAATATCTCACCTTTTACATTAATGCTGGGAAATCCCTTCTCTGGTACTTAATTGAATTAAAATTTAATTTCAAACATACCAAGAGCTGATTTGGTATGACCTTTCACTTTGTGATTGTATCTCCCACGTCTTTCGTATAGGTAATGGAAAATGTTTGTGTTGATCATTTTCTATCTTGAGATGAAATGGGGGGAGGGGGTGGAGTCCGAAATGTTACATCTGATTATCCCCCCTTCTCCTTTATTCTTTTCATTTGAGTTCCTGGCTTTAATCTCAATGGTTTTCTTTAAGCATTACCCTACTTCTCATTAATATCACTGTGCGCTACTGATTTTTCGAATAGTCTTTGCAATTTTGAAATATGTTGTATTTTTTCCTCTCATTCCGAAATGATTGCTAATTGGGAGCTGTCTATTTGGCCATTCAATACGATATTTACTTTCCTGTCTTGTCATCTATTGGCTGTAACTAAGCAAGATTTCTTCTTAATATTAATGTATGTATCCATATATGAATGTTGGAGATGATTGTGTGCCGAAATGTCTAGAATTTTTGTACAGGAAATAGCCTAATAATGATATCTTGCTAAGGTAGTTTAGAAGTTACAGCTTATAACAGATATGTTGTCTATATAACTGTTTAATTTTCTGAAACCATGGAGTGAATTGGTGATTTTTAAGCTACATTTTCTTGCTCATGGAATTTATATATTACAGCTTATCTCAGATGGGCTATCTATAAAACAGTATTCTTTCTTGAAACTTTGATGTGAATGGGGGATTTTGAAGTTCGATTATAGATAATAATTGCACAACAGAGTAATTATTTGGTCTAGTAACTTCCATAAAGATGAAGTTTATGGCAATGTTTCTATGTAGGAGTATTATGACAAAATATTAAACTTGGAAAGAGTAAAAATTATGAAGCAATCTGAGAGGATTGAAACAGATTAGAGATTCCAACAAAACTTGCAGTGTATTTTTAAACTATTAAAGCCAGTATTTAGTGTAAATAAGGGAAATTGAGATAAAAGGATGATGTAAGGAACATTTTTGATGAATTTGAATGAAGTCAATAATAGAAACACAACTGATGGCAAAGTTTGTTGGGAGAAGGATGGTGAGGAAGTGGCAAGAGAAATGTAGTACTTAAATCTTCTTAAAATACACCACAGAGTTTGTTAGCTGGGTTAAAGATATGTTCTAAATTAATGTTAATCTAATTTGGGTGTAGCAGGGGGTTATAGTCAGAAACTGATTACAATGAAATTTTAATTTAGAAATGGTTTTTCTCTTGTTTAAAAGCAAAACAAGTATCCGCAGGATCAGTTTTAAATGAATCATAAAATTGAAAATGGTATTGAGAGTGAGATTTAAAATGTAATTTTAGAATACGTATTGAATTCTTATAAGATATAAATAAAGGATATATATATATAATGATACATTGTGAACAAATTATATTTTAATAAAATGATGTATTATGTTTAATAATACAAGAACAAAATGTTCATGATGAGAACCATTCCGGACAACACTTTATTATATCTCAAGAACTAAAAACAAAATTTAGAAAGTTCATGATTGCACTTTCACTTTGGTAGACACACTGCATATCTGTTTTCCTCAAATTACTAAGTCTGTCCTTTTTGAAATTATTACAGAACACCATGGATAGAAAATAAAAGAGTGCCTTATGGGTTATGATTATATGAGAACCTGTAATCAAAATAATAATTAAACAAATTTAAAAAATATACTGAAGAAGTGAACTAAGAGAGGATAAAGAGCTAAAATCTTACAATATGATTAAACAATATAATATAAAAGAGGTTTTAAAGTATGTTGATAGTGCTTCATTTAGAAAAAAAGGCAGTTACTATGAAACCTAATTTGAAAATCATTTTTCTGGAAAGATGATGTTTATCAAGCATTCTATATTAAATTTAATGATTGAGGAGTTTAATAAGATATTGTTTCAAATATACAAATTCTCATTATGTATTTAGAAAAAAAAAAACATGTATGGCTACAATGTATGTGTTTTAAAGTCTAAAAAAAAAAATTACATTTTAATGAAATAAAAACAATATCATTTTGTGTAATTAATACATTATTTCAAAATTACCAAAAATATATACATACATTGAAAGTTATTTACAATATAAAATGTACTGTTAAAAATATTTAGTTGTCTCTATGGTATCGACTATTGTGGGTAGATAAACTCCATTTTGTTTTGAAGAAACGAGAACATTTAGCACAGTAGAATGTTCCTTTTTGCGTAAGATGTTTTGCAGACACGTGTCTCTCTAGAATTGGTAGTGTGTTGAATGTGTTATTACAAATGCTACATAGATATCTTCCATTGTTTATTGTATATTGAAGATCAGGATTTGTAATATTTTGCCCTGTAACTAAAGATGTCATTGTAAGTAAAACATTATATGAAATCAAAATAATATGACATGGGTTAAATACATGAAAGAAAATTAGGATAAGATGTAAAAGCCCATGTTATTTTTCAAGAATAATATTTAAAATTTATCACTAATAACTTTTATACCCATTTGTACAACATCTCACCAAACAAAAATAGAAGAACACTAATTATTAACTGTTATAGACCAAAGGTATTTAAGAAAATAAATGTATTCAAATTGTTAAGAGGAGATTATTTTGTATATTTCTATTAAACTACAAAAGTAGCAAATTTGTTAAAAAGTAAAGTCTATTCCTATCCCGTAAGCTTTCATCAAGGTAATTTTCCAGGTCAATTGAATCTCGAAACTATGCATATGTTTGTCCTAAATCTCTATTCTTGAGACAGGTAGTTTATATTACGTTCTGACCTAATTTAATGTCTTTATGTCAAAAATAACAAAACATGATTTAAAATTCTTGTTATTTTTATTGATTTTTTTAGTATTTCAAAAAGTTTCTATATAATAATAAAAGTGTCAAAATTTAGATTCCATGTTAATTTTTGTGGCTTATTGTGCTCTTGTACAAATAATTACAATGGAAGGGACCCAAAAATAAATTTACGGATTTCTTAGATGATGAAATTCAAGAATATGTATTTCTTTTTTAGGGTAATTGTATTTACAAATCTATTTGAACCCAAGGTTTGAGTCCAATTAAATTATTTTATATCGATAAGTATGGTATAATAAAATATCATTTATTTTCCCAACAACTTTATTTTAAAATGACCAAACGTCAAATTCTTAATTGGAAAAATAGGTTCTAAATTTTGTTACTTTGCTTGTTATTTGTACTGTTCACATGTTTGGTGATCATGTTAGCCAACTTTATTTGATTGTTACATATTTCTGAGGATAGATAATTTTACTTTACACATAGTTATATATTATTCTCCAATTAATCTAACTGAAGTTGTATGTCTAAATTAATTAATTTAATTTTTAAAAACTGTTCATCTAAAATACTTCTAAATATATTTATTTCACTATATGTATAAAAATAATACACTTCAATAAACAAAACAAAATTACAATTCTTGTTTCAAAAAATCAACACAAGAACGGTTTTGTAAAAAAAGAAAAAGAAATAAAGTTTATTTACAATATTTACACACTGTTAAATATTAAATTACTTGTTTGTTACAAGAATTACTACAACTTTATTTTACACATGAATCATGCGATATGCGTATATGTTCACGCAAACTGTATTTGTTCTTGAAGTGTTTGGTACAAAAATGACAAACCACAGGTGGAAAATCAGTATGTTGAGTCCTAATATGCCGTCTTAAATTTCCACTAGAAATTCTTGTGCTACAATGAGGACAAGTTTCAAAGAAACGTAGATCATTCATAGCAGTTGAAACCATTATGCCTAGAGAATGTAAAAAAATATATTAGTACAGATTTTCAGAAAATAAATATAAATAATAAGTACCTATAAAAAATATAAAACCATAACAAGTATAATAAAAAAACTAAATTGTATTACATTTATAATAACCACTAGGCCTATTTACAAATGCCTTTAAATAACAAATATAGGTCAATTACAAAATTATATTTTTTATTTCTATTTAGACATCAACTTTTTTAAATGCAACTCAAAGCATTAATGTGGAGAGTAATTTTTTTTTAAAGTTTAGTTTATGTAGACATGTATTGGAGTAAATCAATGGTTTTGGATAATTTTATAGAATATTTAAAATGAAGACTCAGCAAAATGCTGATGTAATGAGACTGAATTTTCATCAGCCTAAACATTTACTACCACTTATTTGTTAAATGAATTTTAAATTTCAGGTGATTAATCTGAGAGAGCAAACATCAAATTAAAAATTACAACTAAAGGCAAGGTCCATAATTAATTACTATTTAAGTGATAATTTTGTTATTTATTTTGTAGTGTATTGGTTTAGATACATAAAAATAAAATCTACAAATTTTGATAAAATATTTTGCATACCGGTAGTGATGAAAATTATTTCAAAAATATAGGTAAAACTTTAAAATGTCATCCATTTTAAAACTTTTCTTTCAGAAATCTTGATTCTTAAGAAATGTAAACAAAATGGATAAAAAATTGTTTCATGTAGCTGGTTAACACAGTTAATTATAAATAAAATATTGAAAACATATATTAAAATATTTCAAATTAAAGGACAGATGTTTTTCATAGTTCCAATTCTGCATATACAGTAAACAAGTGCTGTACTAATGCAGTAAATATAACGTCATTAAGTTATGTACAACCATTAAATTTTTTTTACTGTTTAATATATTTCCATATGAAATAAGCTGTTGGATTTGTAAAAAATGTAAGGCCTAGAGTCTGATATCTGCACCAATCTTAATTCTTGAAACTCTTTAGCGTAGGTTTAACAAAGCTGTTTTGTAGGTATATAATAATATAATGTATCAAATCCAAAAACAGTGAGAGATAAAGAAAAGATATTACATAAAAAATGAATATCAAAGGAAGAAGTTCAGCAGGAGCACACATCACTCTTTTCATGTTGTACCTCTTTAAAAAAGTAGGGCGCTAAAAAGTGGTTCTACCACATACTCTTTTATAAACTTTTAAACCCTGTTATTTTCTATAGGATGAACCTTTTGAGATCCAGTTTGTGGCACCGTGCTCTATCGACAAAGACCTTTAGTTTGATGTACATATCGACCTATGCTCTCATTTAAGATTTTCTTCTGACTTCTTGTGGGTCGTTTGTCATTGGAGTTAGACAGTCAGTGAGCACATCAAAACCAAGGCATTTTGATCCAATATGGATATGCGGAGTTTCAATTTTTAACTTAAACCATATAAGAAAAAAAATTGAAGGGATTTAAAACCCACCCTGTATATGCCAAAAAACTAACTAGTAAATTGACCAGACAAACCTTGGGTAGTTCATGCATCAATAAAACAAAAATTGAAACTTATAATTTTAAATTATATTTTGATCATTTTTGTAAAAAACAACATAAATTATGGCAAAAATATGAAAATTTAAATTATGTACATAAAGGGTGTCTACCTCTAATAAAGAAGTTGTCACTAAAATTATAATTTCTAATTCTCACCTTAGTTCAAATATAAAATTTATAATCCAGGAATAAAAATGTGTTGATAATTACTTAGGATGAAAAGATAACAAAGTTTTTTTTCTTTATAACGTTATCTGTTCAGTATTTAGTTTGATTATTCTGTGTAATTATTAAGCTATGTCCACACTCGTGCGCTTTCCCTTTCCCTTTCATCTTCAACATGACGCATGGTGGAGGGAACGTGAGGCTTGCGGAAAGGAATGCCTCTTCCCCCGTAAAATTCTCAGAATTCAATAGCGCATGCCTTATTGAAAGTGAATCCATCACCTTTGGATCTTCTTGCCTCATTCCGTTCGTCTTTTTGTTTAAACTAGTAAAATGTCGCAGTCTTCGGAAAAAATTTTAAATTTTATTGAAGAGTACAGACTGCTACCGGCGTTGTGGGATGTCAACCACTCTGGTTATACGAACATGGTCAACAGTTCATGAAAGTTACACTCCAACATTCTAGTAAAATTCTTGAACAAACCATTATCTACGTGAAGTTCCATTAATAATTCTTCATTCCTTTTTCTCAAAAAATGTTTTGTCCAACTCGCTCGTTGACGTTTTCTTTTTCTCCTGTTACTCCGCGAAATCACAATGACAGCAGAACTAACCGCAATAAGCAAACACGCGTCTGACTCTTCCATCTTGTGAGGAAAAACCGTTGAACAAATGTGGACAACAAATTGAATGCTTCTAGAGGAAAGCCGCAAGGCATGCGCTAAAGGCAAGTTGAAAGGAAAGATGAAGCGCAAGTTGAAGGTGAAAGGGAAAGGGAAAGTGCTCGAGTGTGGACATAGCTTTAGAAAACAGATAATTTTCTCTTAATTGTTTTGGGATCAATCTTTTGGAAATATGTGTCTCTCCACATCAGCTCTGTGAATAATTTACCTGTTGTAGTTTTTAAAATCAGAATAAAAGATAAAGATTGTTATAGTTATCTATAAATACCAACAAATTTTAAATTTATTTATAGAAAAAAAGTTAAATAAAGTATTCGAAGTACTTTTTACACAATTTTTCTTAATGCCCCATCATTGAATATTAAAAGAAAATGGTTTAGAATACAATGAAAATAATTAACAAACAAAGTATACGAGTCAAAAATTAATTAAGAAATGTTTTCTTAGTTAAAATAGACAAAACTTCAATTTTATTGTTTTAGACCAGTTTCTTCTATTTATTAATAAAAGAAATTTTGACCTAAATAAAAACATCATACCATTTACCACTTTTACTAAGTAAACTAAATAACTGAATTGATAATACCTCTTTTTGCATATAATACAGTAAAAATAGATTATATTAAAGTGGGGGGGGGGGAATAATAATAACTAAAACTGTGGGAAGTTGCTTTAAAATATTTACTTTTTAAGAAATCAATGAGTCTCAAGTGCACTTAATATTAGATTTTTAGGAGTGGCTGAAAGGGTTAAAAAATTTTTTATCTGATTATCTCTTAAGTATGAATTTAACAAAACATTTTGGAGACAACTTTTAAATATTAAATTCCCTTAAATTAAGTTTTTACTCGTTTTGATGCAATTAAAAATAACAGTTATGGTGTTGAGACTACCTCCTCCCCCTCATGTTGCCCTAACGATTTGTAAAAATTATATCGAAAGATCAAGAAATATTAGGTAATATTTTGAATTTTGACTTAGTGCTCTATGATGAAAATTAATGAAATTATGATTACTTAATAATGTTTCTTGTTATTTTGTATATGATAAATTTAAATATAGTAAAATAACCCTAAAATTGGTATTTTATTACAATTAAATTACAAATTAAAAAATGTGTACAATGGGTAGAGATCTTTCACTTTTTCTTGCTACTCTTTTCTTCTGGTCAATGGTTCGGACAACAATCTGCCCTTTCACTCGATAACAAGCTGCTGGTATATTGCTCAATTTTAAAACCTATTTGGACTTATGGCATTCAACTTTGTGCCACTGCAAGCAATTCCAATATCCAAAGCATGCAGAGGGTCCAAAATAAAATTTTAAGGGTCATTGTGGATGCAGCCTGGTATACTTGCAACTCTGAGATTCACGACTACACCCAAATGCCAAATATCCAGGAAAAGATTAGTTGATTTTTTATTACAAAGGGAACCAAAAGAAGCGCCTGTTGGGGCACCCTAACACTTTGCCAATGTGTTGCTGACATCATGCCCTGTCAGAACAATGAAAAGAGAGACTGTGCTGTCGGAATACTGAAGTGGGTGGGCGTACTGTTTATTTGGGACCGTAATGTCACTTATTTCTTTATAAACAGATCTAATTATAGTATGTGACTGATTGTAGATTTCATTTGAAGGGAAAAAATGGTTCGGACAACAGGAGATGATTAAATCAGATGGTGTAAGAGGAGGAACCCAGGGAGTAAACCCCGAATAAAATTACAGAACAGACTTCCAGTTCCAGCATATGGTGTGTTTACTGAGTGGACCATCCTTGTGCCTGTACCAAGTGACCACAAAATGCAAGTGGTGAATGACTTATAGGAACAATTACTGGAAAAATAGAAATAAAAGAAAGCAATACCACGGGGATACCAAGTAAAATGATTTTAAGGTCTCCAAAAGAACCTCCTCATATAATCCATTCTCCATTCCTTACATAATCTTATGTCACAGTAAAATTCTAACCAGAATATGAATCCCATTAGTTACCATCCAATTCTGAATGTGAAGGTACAGTTGAAATGATCAAAAATCTAGAACTACAGCTTATAGCTGCTAATAATGACATCTTAGCATTAAAGGAAACTGTAGCTTTACTGTAGTCATCACAAGCTAACACTTTTATGAGCAATTCGGTTGTTTATGAAACAAATAAAGACAAACTAGCCAAGGAAAACAGAATGTGTTCGTGTGAGGTAAGAAAACGGTAAAAAAAAAAAAAAAAACAAAAAAAAAAACAGAAGGCACCTGAGATTAAAAAACCCACCAATGGATTTAAATTTGGAAAAAGATACTGTCAATGCCAAACCTCCAATAGAAAAGAATATAAAAAAACAAAGGCCAATAGTCATTGACAATATTAATTAATTATCCATTCTTTGTCATTTAGTCTCGTTAAACATATCCATTTAGTATCGTTTAACATATGTTAAACATATTTAACATATCGTTAAAATAATCCAAATATAGTCACCTTAAGATAATGGAATGGAATGCTAATGAATCACTAAAACATCAGTATGAATTGCAAGTAATCCTGGATATGAGAAAAATTTATGCTTGTCTGATCTCATCAAATTTAATAATTATTATGTATATAATTCTGTTCATACTGATAACAGTGCTCGAAGAGGCAGTGCAGAAAAATAAACACTATGAAGAAGCTAAGTATTCTCTAAAAACAGGCTACCTCAGTCATAATAACATTATACAATAAATTATTAACTTTGTAAAGTGGTCTATAGCCCACCAAGGTATCACATAAAGTTTGTTCATTATGTTGATTTATTTAGTACTCTAGGAAATCTCTTTATAATAGGAGGTGATTTTAACATGCAACACATTCAATGGGACTCTTGACTTGTTTTAACAAAAGGACACAAACTCTATGAAGCAGCAAAAATATGTGGTTGCAAATTTATGTCTACAGGGATACCAACATTCTGGCCAACAGATATTGATGAAGTACCTGATTTAATTTACTTTTTCATTATAAAAAATGTCTCAACAAAATAAATACTAGTTGAAGGATTTGATTTTAGCTCTAAACATTAACCTGTATATCCAACTTGTAGTGATAATATAATCAAGGAAAAATGTAATCTAATTTTGACCAATAAATACCACAGATTAGAATTATTTTTAATATATTTTAGACAAAAATATTAATTTATCTGTCCCACTAAAAACGTGAAGTAATTGGAAAATGAAACTGTGAAACTTAAATGCGACATTTTTCAATATTCTGAATGGAATAGTACTCCAAAAATTAGAATAAGAACTAATGATTTTAATTATCCCCAAGAAATCAAAGAGGTTCTTGCAACTAAACGAAAATTCTGTCAAAGATATGAACAATCAAGAATGGCTTAAGATAAAATGATGCAGTTATGAAATCCAATAAATCAAGCCAAGAATGAATCTAGAAATACTTTTTTGAATGAATTAACAAATAAATGACAAAAAAATAAACTACTCACTACGGAAAGCTACAAAATTCTTAAAACATCCAACTCTACAAACTCCCCCCCATTAAAAAAACCTATATTTCCAGATGATACTGCTATGTTGTATGGAGGATAGACAATGGAACATTGTAGTAATAAGCTGTAGGAATCAATGAATAGTATAGTTTCTAGGACTAAGATGTGGCGAATTAAACTAAACAAATCCAAATTTATGCATGTCGATTTCACCAATAGACGGATTCAAAGCCAATATATTATGATAAACGATTTGGTGGTACCTCATTCAAATATAGCAAAGTCTTGAGAACCAAAACTAATGCTCCTTCAAGGTACATCGGAAGGAAATAGTGACCTCCATCAGGATTTACAAATACCCACAGTCGTTGAAGAAATCAATCGATTTGCTCAAAACCACCAATGACGGCTTCAAGGCCCATGTTAACTAGGAAGCGACCCATTTGCTCAATAATATTGGACTACTGAGGAGATTCAAGTGAACAAACCATTTTGATCTCATCAAGAAATAACTAGGGGTGCTAATAGGGTAACCTGGACTGTAAACACCATTTTGTTAGATTTAAATTTAATGTTAGTTTATGTAACTAATTTCAGTAATAAATAAGTAAAAATTAATTAAAATATTTATCTGTATGAAAAATTAAAATCTTGTTTCACAATATTACAGTTTGATTATGTATCTTTAAAATTCTGTAAAGTAGTTTGATTTAAGTAATTTAACTTTGTCAGTGACACTTTGTACATTTATAGAAATATTAAAAAAATACACTTTTCCTCAAAAAGTTTAAATTAAACAATAAAAGCATATAAAAATAGTGTGAGCTCATTTGATTTATATTGCATCGAAACTAGTAAAAAGCTAAATTGTAGGGAATTTTTATATTTGAAAATGATTATAAAAACATTGTTTTTTTTTTAACTTTAAAAGATAATCACAAAAAGTTTAAGCTTTTCATCCTCTTTCTCTTAAGCAATAAGAAATAACCTTTGGAAAATAACTTGTGGCTCATGTGAAAAATACTGTGAAAAGTAACCTATCGGAAAACTTGTGGCTCATGGATATCTTAAAAAGGAAGAATTTTAAAGCAATATCCTATATTTTGTATTGTGTGTTTTTTTTTTTTACACATTAATTTTTATTTTTTGGGAGAACTTTAGAATTATTTTTACTGTAATAATTGTTTTTCTTAATAAGTGACTGTTAAACCTGTCATGTAATCCTTACCTTATAAAAATGGCTGAAAAAACACAAAAATAGTAATCATGGTCTGATTACATAAGAGGTTAGGATTTTTTTATGTGTTTAATAGCCATTTATTTAATGAATCCATTCCAAATTTACAATTAAACAGTAAAAAAATAAGTAGACATTTTTACCATTTTTGCATGTTGCTTTTATTAACTCTGTTGGCAAAACAAACAAAAATATTCTGTAATAAATCCATCATGCGAAGGCCCTAGCATGCTACAAGGTTTTTAGTTAGGTAATGTGTGTTCTTTTAATTACTGAATTACAAGATTTGCTCGTACTCTTGAATTGAGTATTGTTTAGATGACAACTGTTTAAATAATAAACAATCAGAATCTTCCACAATAACCTAATAACTTTAAAACAAAATATAAAAAACTGGAAAATTGTATATTCTTGGTCCAGTATATAAAAGTAATATTTATTAATTTTATGGTTTTAATTTAATAAACAGCAAACCGGTTTTAGCAGACATTGAAATACATAAAAATAGTAAAAACCATTTTCAAAATTAATTTAAATCTTATTTTATTTGGTAATCTAAAAATTCATACTACTGTATATTTTTACATAGAAAGACAAATAGGTTAATTTTAAACCTCAATAATCCAAAATAAACTATCGCTATAAGTTCAAGAAATATTATATAAATAAAAGCAATAGTAGTATATATAATAATACATAAAATGCTACATAAAGTAGAAAGACACATACATCAATGAAAACAAAACTATTTACTCAGTAATAACAATATAATATATATTTAATAACTTAAAGCTAATAAATTAATGAAATGTCATGTTCTTATTGAAGATTATTAAATTGCATTATTCTATGTGTTCTACTTCGATGAACCCACATATTGAATTTATTTTTAAAAACTCTGTCACAAATTGGACACTTAGTAGCTTCATTAGTAGAGTGTGCTGTCTGAATATGTCTCTTAATGGACGTTTTAATTGCCAAATGTTTGTGACAAATAGGACACGAATGAGACAGTCCTCCCATGCTTCCAATATTTCTATAATGGCCAATATTATCTGAAACATAGCATACATTTAGTTGTGAAGAAAATTCCTATGGAAGAATAATACAAATATAAGTCAAATGTAAAATCGATACTTTTACACATGACAGAGACCTTTATAATTCCACCTTTATTATTAAAAGGTTAAAAATAATGTAAACACATTAAAAAAAAGTTTATATATTACAAAATTAAGTGTTCAAGACTTAACTCATAACCTTTTGAAGTCTATGATGACTGTGATGGGTTTTCACACCAAAATTTTGTTTAAAAATACCTATTGAGAGCCAGAGCCAAATGAGGCCTGATTCAGAATGCTAGTATGACTACTTAATAAACTAAATTTTCTGTAAATAGTTTAACAATTCAAATTATTAGTTTTAAAATTACTATTTAAAATACAATGAATAAATAGAAACCATCATGAAATTATAAAGTTTATTATAACAGTTGTTTTAAATAAACAAAAATTCTGCGTATATAGTAAGCAATTTTAATAATAAGCAATTAACAATAGGACAATATAATAAATATTATGCTTATATAATAACGAATTAAATGTAAATAAATCTTCTGAAATTATATATTAAATAATTTATACATAGTAACAGAAAGAAAAATTATTTCTTTATTATATTACAAAATAACACTAAGAATAAAATTTTCATTTATATTTCAAATTATAATTTTTTTTAGACCCAAATTACTAAAATAAAAAGTGGTGAAAATATGAGTATGCTCTTTTATTTTAACTCATAAATAAAAGTGAATCAATTTCATGGGTAATGTTACATTTAAGGCAAATGAAACAATGTCCATTTAAAATGTTTATTATTTAATAGATATTACAAACTCCTGATCAATTTTTAATGAACTTGGACAATAAAATTATTGTATTAACAAAACCTCACAATAAATGGATAATATCCATGTAATTAAATTTTGAAATTGTGTCCCTTGTTTTATTTTGAAAATTTGTTTCTGACCCCATTAAATGCACATAATCACCTTCACAAAGATACATGAATTAAAAATGCTAAACAACTATTAGGTAAAATAAAAACCTGCAGCAAAATTATTGATTTTTTTTTAAGGCAAGTACCTATTCATAAGTGTATTTTAAATTGATTTTAAATATTCATTATCTCAACTGCTGAAAATCTTCAAGAGTTTTGTATTTGTCACGGTGTACTGTCATTAAATGACGTTTATAATTACTCTTTCGACTCAATACTTTGTTGCATAGCTGGCAACAAGTTTCACCCGTGTGCAGCTTCTTGTGTGCTTTTAAATTAGTCGCGTGTTTGTATCTAGCCTGGCAAATGTCACATACATATGATTTCTCCCATCCTAAAATAAATCATAATGATTAGTAAATTTATTTTGTCATAATTTACAAAAAATAAAATTAATATTGTAAATATAAAAGCAATAAATATGTTATATTATTGACTTTATATCAATAATGCAATATATTTGGTATAATAACATTATTTGTATAATAAAATTATTCATCTATGATTTAATAATAAGAATTTTAGTAATAGATAAAGTATGGAGTGAATAGGTTGAAAGTAGTTTTGAAAATGCAGTATGTGGGTTTCTCGTTTTGTGTTAAATTAAATCAAAATACAAACTAAACTATGAATGAATTGTGAGCTTGAAAAAATTTCAAATACCATTTGTGAAGTACTAGATTTAGGAAAGTTTGCTGTAAAATGATTAGATACGAAAATTGGAGAAAATTTCCAACACAATTAGTGCAGTTATGTAAAAATTACAGGGCATTATAAAGGCCGTACAACTTTGCATACATATTTAAATTATCGCAGGAAGCAAATTTTTCTATGGCCTTACTTTAAAACACCAATTATGTTTTACTGCTATTTTAGTATTCATCTATATTAGCAGATGTCTGTCTCAATAATATAGTTTCCCAAAAATTTGGTGGCAATTGTAAAATTTCACTAAACACCTATTTCTTAAAAAAATATCTTGGATGAAATTCAATTGCCAACAACCATGTTTTTATTTTCTTGAAACTTAATATTGCATAAGGTACATTTATTTAAAAATGTATTTTTGCTTTTTGTATCTTCCTAAAATCAATCAGTTTGTTCGGTATTAGGTACTTAATAGTTTTCAAATAACTTATAACCATAGTGATTCACTTACTTTATAACTTCATCAGGTATACTTAACTTTTGCTTCTTTGTAAAAAATACAAACATTATTATTTCAGAACTAAAACACAAAGAAAAAGTATTAAATATTTATTACTTTTTGTTTACATAAAATTGTATATAACATTAAAGAAATAATACTTAACAACAAGTTACAAACAAAAACATTAAATTAACTAGGCTAAATCTTCCAACTCAAAAAATGATTCCCCTGGATGTACTGTACTCATATGGTTTTTGAGTAAACTTGAATTTTGCAGATTTATATTGCAAAAACGACATTTTAAACTATCTTTTTTATGGATATCTAAGATATGCCTCCGTAAGTTAGCTTTACTACCAAATGACTTTGAACAGATTCTACACATGGTTCCACCAGTATGTTGTTCTTGATGTGCTTTTAGATTTCGAAGATATTTGAAAGAAGTGCCACACTCATAACAAATAAATAGTTTGGGTACAGGATTCAAACCTGTAAAATAGATTTAATAAAATATTAGAACTGGCTTTGCATAGTTGAAATAAATTATAATTAATACAATTTTACATTGAATTAAGTGTACAATAGGTTAATAGTCAGATTCTTTTTTTTTTCTCATTTGCTAATTAATTAAAAACAATAATAACATGACGAAAACATAAACCAAAGTAAAACTATTTCTTATTATGAAAAGGTGAAGAGATGTGTATACTAAAACCACAAAATCGATAATACTTCAATAATACTTTATTTGAACACAGTAGTAGAAGATGACGGATTTAAAAACAACAGTTTGTCTTTACAAATTTAATCACTAATAACCAAATTAATGAAAATTTTGTTTATGCCAAAATTATTTGTATTTAAAATGTTGTTCTAACCATAACTAAATCACATTTTTATTTTTCATACTTAATATGTTATAAAACTAAGATTCTTCACATAAATATAAATTGCTAGTTGTAAAACTAGAAATGATACATTAGGTTATAATAGTTTAATTTATTTGGCATTAGGTTGCATGCTATATTCATGTAAATGTCCAATATGTCTACGAAGGCTTCCTGGATTGGCAAGAATTTTCTGACAAATTTGACATTTTGTTTCCCCAGAGTGAAGTTTTTTGTGATTTGCCAAATTTGGGGCATGTTTATAACGTGCCCCACATATGTTACAAACATGACCTTCCATTGGTTTTGTTGAACCTATTAAACAATGCTCAAGTTAGACAAATATTTGTGTTAAGTTAAATTATATTTATAACATAACAGCTAATACAAATTTATTTATAGAATCCTACTAAAATGTTTAAAAAAACATTAATTGTAAATATTATATTATACACTATATTTTTTGAGTATGAATTTAAAATCTAGATATTTGTTTACATAGTTCAGACACAATTCAAGTTGGATTTTCGTGGTTAAATTTACTTACTTTTCTGTGATAATTTATATAGAATTATAAAGTATTTAGGATTAAACTATAATAATGAGACAACGTTTTGAAAACTTGAACTATATTAAGATATTCGCAGAATATGGACTATGTATTGGAAATATTTTGAAAACATTACCATAAATTCAAACATAGACATCACAGGCATTGTCTCTACAGAGAATAATACATGAACTCATTTTACTCCAGAGATTAGTTTCCAAGGTTTTATGTTTGATAGGCAAATACTATGATATACTAGTACAAACTTTCCTACATGAGAATATGTACAAATACATATACTTGCTTATGTAAATAGATACAAATTTATTATTAACAAAAACAATTTCAAGAGTAAATTAATATATGCTCTAAATGAAGATATACATAAACACAGAGATCGGAGTTGAATTTATAGATTCATACATTTTTTGCTAATTGTAAAATGAGTATACATAGTTGAGGTAATTAATTTTCACATTTTATGAACCTTGATCAAAATAAAAACAAAACTTTTTTTACTACAGAATTAAAAGGGTGTGTTTATGTTTACAATTTATAAGCCAAGAAAAAATAACAAAACTTGTTCATTTTATTGAAGACAGATTACACAATACTTTTTGTATAAAGTAATTCATGTACTAATATGTAGATACTAAATTCTATGATAAAACGTTTAAAATTTAGTTTATGGACTATTACTATTCAAGTTTGGGTTAAGAAATTAGGGGGAAAATAAGATAGTAAAGAAAATGTTAGTCTAGGAAAGAAATAAAGAGTTAAAAGAATGAAAATGTAATATCCAACATAACTAAAAATGTAAAGATTATATATATATATATATATATATATATATATATATATAAGTAACAATGGATATAACTTACCTGTAAGGTAGCAACTAGCATAACAGTTTCTTGTGAGAACAACTGAGTTTTTAAACCAAAAGTATTGTATTAATGTATAGTCAAGTCTATTTATTTCTTGTTCATAGATACAGATAAATATCTAATATATAAAGACATAAAAATCTAAATCTATGTTTTATTTTTGCGCTGGTTTACTAGTATTGATTAAAAATTTAGTAATTGCATTACAACTGAAAAATTATAATTAGATTGCATAATTTTTATTAATTAAATGTATTTTGTACAATCCAGGTTAACATACCAGGTTTTAGAATATATTCAAACAAAATAATTTATTTTTAATTAACCAAAAAGGTTTGCATCAATTTTGACCTAATTAAAAACAAATATGTTAATTTATGAAAACATTAATTTCAAAAAATTATAATCATTAAATATTTTGTGAAAATTAACAAAGATGAAATATATTAATATTATAAAGCAATAAAATGAAAAATATATTTATATTATAATATATAGTCTTGAGTTGCACTGTAAAAATTATTTATACTATAAAAATATATTCAAAGTTAAAAAACAAATCATGCACCTATAACATACATTCTTTGGACTGAAATTTAGTAAATATTTGGCACATACTTATTGATATTACTTTGACTTTTATCAATCTACTATTTTATTCCATAAAGCTCCATGAACTTTTCGTATATGCTTTAGTAATTTTTGCTTGGTACTTAAAACTTTGAAGCAATAATAACACTGTGTTTCGCCAGTATGTTTTTTTCCATGATTTAATAAAGATGTTCGATGTTTATATGCCGAACCACACAGGTCGCAACGATGAACTCTTCCATCAGCAAGAATTGCATTACCTGTAAAAACATGAGAACTATTAGAATTTAAGATTGAATTGGACATAATTTACTGCTTATATGTTTTCATAAATTATCATTATTGTCATTGTTTTAAGATTAAGATGGCCTATTCAATCAAATTATTTACGTAAAATGGGTTAATTCTTAAGAAACTTATTAAAACCTACCTGTGGTGGTCATGTCTACAATATTTACAAAAAATTATTCCTAAAAATATGTTTTTGTACAAAACACAAAATAGCAGACAGACAGAGAACTAAGGTCGTTTCAAACAAATGAATGCCCGTTCTGTGTTTACTTCAACCCCGGGAATAATCTCCTAAAATCTAGCAAGAGTTCTGAAACATCCTGTATAATAGAAGCACCTGCTTGATCAAATTTGTCTATAAAACCAGCTGAATGGCTGATTTCTTTAATTTATGAAAATGAATTTTATGTTTCAATTGTAAATAATAAAAATAAAAAGTGTAGGTCACTATTCGATGTAACGTCTAAAATGATGAACAAATATATTAAATGCTATTCTTAAAACAATACACTTTATTATTCTTATGATAGCGAATATAGAAAAGAAGAAATTTCTGGATATCTACATTTGCATAGAATACACTTACTTCGCTTATGCAGATTAAAGTAAGTTTAATAATTAAATAATTTTGTGACCCCAATTCCAAAATATTGCGGCATTATATTAAAATATCAGAAAATGAAAATTTGTACAGTAACATTCTATTAACACAGAAGGACAATATTAATAAACAGCATCCTAAGAAACATAAGGTAGTAATATTTTTTCTGGCCATCAATGTAGTTTCAATCAAGCCCATCTTTCCTACATAATATGTTTTGTTGTAATGGATTGGGATGCGAGTCAATGTTACATAGTTTATATAAAGTTAAATTTGAGCATCAGTCTACTCATAAAGTCTTCTTTGTAATACCAGGAGAAGGTAGGTTATACATTCATAATAAACTCTAAAGTGATTGCTTTATATTATCACACTGGAAAGTTATCATCTTAGTAAAAATACTATTTTGAAAAATAGTAATGTTAGTATATTTATTTAGTTTGAAACAAACAAAATATGTGTTTTCGGAAAAAAAAACCTAAAATATTCAAAACACTATTATTGGATTATTATTAGGCATAACAATAAAATTATAGTCAACTGTATAAAAAACTTGCCCAAGTAATAAGCTTTCCTTTGATATAAGACATTTTAGTTTATTCTTTTAAATTATAAGAGAAAACTGGCAAAAAATTTTAAATAAGGAGTTTTGAGTAGGGATTGTGGATACCAAATACCAAGTGCATCTCTGAATATTCTTGTGTTATTAACTCCATGTTAGCTTTTACTTGACTGATTTGGTCAGTAAAATTATACAATGCCTTGTATACTGTAGATAGGCTTTCATGATTAAAATGTTTCATTTTGTAAAAGATTTGGAATGTATCTTAAATCAGATAAGCTGGATTATATGACAACTGATAACAATACTTATAAATATTCCGAATATTAATATTTTGCAATTCTCTTGATGTTCTTCAGTAAATAAAGGTAACATGCCCTCTCAAATTTCCACAACTATTTTCACCAACATAAGTATAGTGGTCAGTTTAGTTCCAAAACAGTTAATTACGAAACATATTTTTGGATTTCAAGCGGGTTTTCTTTTACAATTTAAAAGAATAAACTGAAGCGTCTTATATCAAATGAGAGGTTATTACAAGGACAAGTTTTTGATACAATTTGACAATCGTTATGCCTAACAGCAATCCGATAATAGTGTTTTCAATATTTTAAGTTTTTTCCAAAAAATAAAAAAAATAAAATTTGTATCAAACTATAGAAATACTGTACTAACATTATTACTTTTCAAAATGAAAATAGTTGTATTTTACTCAAAATGTTATGCGTTTCTAGAGAATAATACCAAAAGTAACAATTGGTGGCAGGAAAGTTGAGAAAAAATTGAACTTAGTGTCAATAAGTCATGATATTTTTGAAAAACAGTAAAAAATTCATAGTTTCAAGGAAAATTGAGAGAACAATTTTTCAAGAGGAGTTTCTACTTCATATAGTGTACCTAATTTCACCCAAAAAGTTTTTGACACCAAGAACCTATCACCACACTGTATAGAGATGTCATGCAGATTAACATGTTTGCTCTTATGTTGATACATGTTTTTTAGGTGTTGCTGACACATTGTTTGCATTGGTAGTTTTACTTTTCCATCTTATGTTCTAACATGCACAGAAGTGTTTACACTTTAAAGCTTCTCCAAACTAACTTTTGATCTTGTTATATAAAATATAAGGTTTCGTAATGAAGATGATATAAAACTAATAGATTGAAAAACTAATTTTCTTAGAAAACGATGTAGCATCAAGAAATCATGTTGTGGAACATTTGTTTGATTCATTACTTCTGGAATAGTCTCAAGTGTTAAATAATAAACACCAACAATTAGGATTATTTTCTATATTCGCCTGCTTCTTTTAATTTGATACAAACACATGACTTATACTCGTATGGTGTTTCCTTCCCTTTTCTGATTTTGTAAATCTTGATTTTGTCAATTGTTTGCATATTAAGTATGTTCTTGGACTACAATGTGTGACAAGGCATTGTTTATATATACAATTAAAGTTGTTTTTTATCAATACCAACGCTGATACACATGTTATACTCATATTATAAATCCAAACTTTTAACAAAAATCAATTTAACTCTTATTTGATTGTAGTTGTGTACAATGCACATTTTATACAAATTAAAATCTAGAGATAATTTTGTCAGCACCAGGGAGAATTCTGTGTAATTACAATGGAAGTGAACGTGTGAAGTAACTACTCTTTTCACTGAAATTGTTTTTACAATTGTTAATACAACCAAAAAGGGTAATATTTTGCACAATATTTGACTGTGTACACATATTTATTAAATGTCTTAAAAATTTGATACGACAATGTAATATAAGAGTTAGAATGGAAATATGAATTTAAAATATTCTAATGTTTTTTTCACAATTACATTAATTTATACTGCATTTAATTAAAGTTTGTGAAGTCATAATACAGTAGACTCTGATAAATTTGGATCACGAAAATCCGAACTCCGGAAAATCCAGACTCCAGAAAATCCGGACCGGATGGTAAAATTTTTTAAATAACAATTTGCCGCTTTAGCGCCTTAAATTTTTACATGATCTTCTGCATTGCATGAATTACGTATTTCAAAGACATGAAAATCAAAGACATACAAAGAAAAATAACCAATTAGCTATACGAAAGTGCCGAAACCCGATTATATGCTGACATTGCGATCGTATAGAATTATTTAGCGTGGGGTGTATATATTTAGATGTATACTCGGGGTTCGGCAGCGAGCGCTGGCGCGACTGCCGACCTATACTCGGGCTTAGGCTTCAATGTGCTAATTGCAGTCCAGTACTGTATTATGTACATTACAGTAACAATACCATTAGTTAATGTGTCAGAGTGTAACAAGTGTTGCTGGGTATCGGCATGGGCCGGTAACGATTGCATGTGCGGCTTATCACCGCTCGGATCGGCCCCGCGGCCGACTTATCTCCGACTCCGAGAAAACCGGATTTTTTGGAATCCGGACCGGCCGTCTGCCACAATAGTCCGGATTTATGAGAGTCTACTGTACTGCAATTCCCAAACAAAAATAGACAATATTCCTATGAAGTCCTAAGAAAAAAATTGTTTAGTTTTAATTTTTCATATAATATATATATATATATATATATATATATATATATATATGTATATATATATATATATATATATATATATATATATATATATATATATATAGTCACAAAGAAATTGACAAGGTTAACTGTTTGTAAATTATTGTTGAATATTCTGAAATAACTCACTTTTGAATAAGAATGGTTCGATATCTCAAAATATAGTTGTTATTTCATTAATTGATAAAACCCACGTTGGTTATTTTATTAATTTATGTGTTATTAAAATAAAATATTTTAAAATTTATATGAATCTTATTCTTGCTTAATTCTCCTAATAGGCTATTGATGTTTATCATGAGGGTAAAAATATGTGGTAGAAGAATTTTTTCATCATATCTTTGGATTTATTGTAGGAGCTACGTATCTAAATTCATGCTATATTTCTTGAATGAGAATGTGCATATTTCGAGATTTGTATGTAATTTGTAGATACAAGCCGGAAAATTTGCTTCCAAAACAGAGAGAAAAAATGAAACATATGTGATTTGATACAAAGTTTGGGTGTGCTTTTAAATGTGCATGCATGCAAGAAGAAGAAGTATTTCTATTATCATTTTTTAGCTATAGTAATGAAACATATTAAAATTACAAAATTATAATTTTGGTTTCAAATTTTTTTGCATGTGTTTAGGTATTGTATTTAAGAAATAAAATGGAAAAAACCCATAAAGACTTAAATATACAGTACTGTATTAACATATTTTGGTTTGAAGGTATTGCACAAAAATAAGTAAAATTGTGAAAACCTACTAGGTTTAAGACTTTTAATAGTTACAAATGAACTGTATATCAATCCAACTGCAAATTGTTTTGATCTAATGTGTAGTGTAATAAAAGTTGATCTGTGGAAAGTAAAATTACTTCTAATTTATGAAATGGAAACACTGTTCCCCTAGGCGTTTAATGTACATTACTAGGAGTGGATTGTCCACAACTAGAAAGAAATGTACACAGCTAGATTATTATACCACAGTATTCATTTAGTAATCTTTTGATGTTGTATGCTGAATCACACAACAGCTAAACATTACCAAGGATCATCACTACTGATATATAGAACAGTAGGACTTCCTTGCTGTGGAGATACTATTCTCACAAATAAGTATAACTCAGCTTACTTAATGCTTTAACTTTCCTTCACCACTAGACAAAAATTAAGCTAAATAATTATCTTTAGTTTTGTTTATACAAGTCATCATCATATTAAAATAATTTTAGTTAGTACTTGCTATTAAGTTTCTGTATTTGAAAATATTTCATGTATTAAGAATAAACTGTGCACAAAATCTACATAAACAAAAGGACATACAAGGTACGACCAAAAAGTAAGTTCCATTTGTATTTCTTGCCACGACAGCACTGCAATCACAATTCGTCACATGTGCAGTAGTTGCTCTGAGTCAAGGAGAAGGAGATGACCCCATTTTGACATTGCTCTTTGTTGTTTATGCTTTGTAGTGCTAGTTTAGAATGGCAGATTTGATTGAAAATTCCGCCGCTTGTGGTCTCACTGCGAACATGACATGACAACTCTTACAGAACTTTGGCTGGGACCAGTTTTACCACCCTACTGACCCCATCCGCTAGTGACTTCCATCTCTTTTTGCACCTGAAATCATTCCTTGGTGGTCAAAACTTCAACAATGGAGCTCAAAGAACATGTTACTACATGGTTGACAACAAAAGCGGCAACATTTTATAAAGAAGGCATACAAAAATATGTGCCGTGTTAGAAAAGTGCCTACAAATGATGGGAGCTATGTAGAAAAATAGTTTAAGGTTTGTACGGCAAATTTGTTTGCGATAAATAATTTTCCTGTATCTATACTAGTTTTGTTTTTATTACCAAACGGAACTTATTTTTTGGACGTAACTCGTATATTTGTTGTAAATATAGTACATTTTAAAATTGAATTTTGTTTTTAGGAACAAGCATCTTAAATAAACTTATAAATAGAATTGTAATCATTTTGGAGTAACAGGTTTCATTCACTTATAATACTTTTCTTAAGAATGTCGTATTATTCTTTCTACTGTTAACAAAATTAAAAAAAATAAAATAAAAAAAGAATAGGACATAATATGTGGAAAAACCTTCAGAATACAAACAGAACTTTACCAGTACGTACTCTGAATTTACAAATATTAAATGTTACTTACCTACCAAAAACCTGTAACTCATATTGTATGTATCAAGACCCAAATAAAGTGTAAAAATGTCATTTTATACTACTAAGGAGCCTTAAGATCACTATTACATACACTTTTTGATAAACACGTTTTGATGGAAAACTGAAACAAAAACTCATAATTCATCACTGAAAGAAAGGTCTAATAATTGTAATTAAATTTTGATAAACTGAAAATAACATGATTACCAATGATCAATTTACATGTAAAAAATAACCCTCAATTGCTAACTTTGAGTGAACACAGGTGTAGCAAACCCAAGGGAACTGTAGCTGAATCTACACCTTTCTTCATTATAGTCTTGGGTTAGATCCCTTTTCTATCAGGTCTTGACCTTGACCAACTCTGACACTATTAGAGTATCGAGAGCTAGAAATCGCTAGTCTCTATTTTATGATATTTTCTTATTATTTTAAGGTGACGATGAGAGGGGTTTTTTGCCTTTAAACAACAAGGGAAAACATGTATAATAAAATTAAAGGTTTACATGGGAAATGAAAATAGATGATCTTCGTCATGAATAAAGAGAATAGGAGAAATATCTGTTTAGACAAGACCCAATAAAACGAGCTACCAAAGCAGGTGGAATCAAATTGTTCAATGGAAAAGTTGGTTTTGCTTACAAGAAAGTTGTTAATTCAAAATAATAATACAGCTTCATCACTGTAAAAAAATAAAATAAAGTTTATAAAGAATAAATATTACAACAAGATGTTTACAAATTAATGAAGTAATTATTTATTGCACAAGTTTCAAAGAAAAGTTAGACATCAGAGCTGATTACATTAATGTACAAAGTGTAAATAATTTAAACAAAATATACACTTTTAGTTGTATTGTACGTAGCATCAATATTACTTACTGCTATTAGTAATTACTTACAAATCTAAATAAGAGTAAATAACAATTAAGTAAAACATTTGATACTGTTAGGAATAGGTTAATGTTAGGTTAATTAATTAATTTGTAAATTATGTTACGAAGAACTCATATTAACAAAGCTCAGATTGACTCAACTTTTGTGAAACAATTAAAAAAATGTTGAAATGCTTGACTTGCAACTGAAGTAGGACACCAGAGAGGACAAAAGATATATAAGCGGTCAGCACGATAGGGAGGGGGTCTTTTTGGAGCTTTGGAAGATACACGGCTGTGTCGCTAGCCGTGGTGCAGGAACTCTACTCCAGGAAATCTACTCTACAAAAGTAAGCAAGCATTTTTACATATATAAAGTCACCAATAAAATTTGTAATCTCATTTATTAAAGAATAACAATAGTTGGAATACTTTTGGGCTTTGTGAAATGAATATTTAGTTTGGATGTTGTTTATTTAATTGAGTTCTTATTTTTGTATTGTATTTTAAAGTATTGTGTTAAATTCTTATTTTTGCATTGTATTTTAAAGTATTGTGTTAAATTCTTATTTTTGCATTGTATTTAAAAGTATTGGGTTAAATTGTTATTTTGTATTGTATTTAAAGTATTGTATCAAACTATCAAGGAAATAGACACAAGTCTCATAAGCGATAATAAAATAAATTAATATATTGAACCAGTGATTTTTGATTAAAACTAAGAACCCAGGAAATTTTGAGTGCCTTCATAGCAATACTCTCCTTAAAAATAATAAAATCTTAACTAATGAATTCTCCATTCGTCCTATGTCATAATTGGAAAAGAAAAAGGGGAAAAATACACAAATACTGTTAAAAGATCCAGATGAAACCAATTTTGTAACTGCTTACATGCAGAGTTTAAATGTGTTTTTTTTTTTTCCCCTTTTAAGTTATATCATCATGTGAGTAAAGTACGGTATTAATTAATTAAAGTGTTTATAGATAAATTCAAATAAAACGTAAATATTTAGGAAAAATATAATTTCTTTTTATCATATTCAACATTGAATATTTACAGTTCATCTATCACTATTTCAATTGAAACACTAACACAATGTACTTTTTCATAATGTTGTTGCATTAGATGTTTTGTACTGAGAACACGAAGACATATTGGATACTTTGTTTCTCCTGTGTGACGTTTACAATGTCTAATAACATAAGTTAGATATGTGCTTGTATCTCATGCCACATATATTACAGTTGGGTTTATCCTCTTCTGAAGTTCAATTCTTCTTATTACCTACAAAAATATAATAACTTCTGCAACTACTAGTTGTTAAACAAAGTTATGTAGATTTTATTATAACGTTTTAGTTTTAGTTTACAGTTAAATTAAATTAATGTAATCAAAATACTGTACAGAATATATTTTTATACAAATGAAAAATGTGTGTGATTTTCTTCTTAAACTTTAACCACTCAACAGAGAATTAAATTTATAATTCTATAAAATCAACGTACTACAACGGAAAAACTAAGCTAGGTTGTGCACCTTTCCCTTTTTAATTAACGCACCTACCTCAAACCCTGTAATATTTATTACAGGCTTTGTTTTCAAGAGTATTGAGTGGATTTAGACGGCTCACTGGAATCCCTTCAAAAGTTAAGGTTGGGCCTAAACTATTGGTACCCCCTTTATTTAACAATTCCAGTAATTATTTTTATATTTCCCTTAGTACAGAGAGCTCACAAGCAAAAAAAAATTTTTTATCACTTATCTCAAGAGCGAATTCATTGGAAAGTTCCTCTATCACAATCTATATTAGTCAATTAGATGTTAACCAGTGTGGGGATTATTAAAATAATTGCAAGCACAATTCTTAGTTATGAAATTAATAAATATATATACAGTGTACTCCCGATCACAATACATCGTGGATAACGACAATCGTGGATAATATGCAAGAATGCTAAAAATAAAGGGAAAATATGTAATAAAAAAAATAGTTTGACATAATAAGACTTTAATATGCTGTACATAAAATACAGTACAAACCTATAAATTAAAAATATTTTAATGTATATTTTACATGGAATAAAAAAGTGTAATAAACAAGAAGTTTTTGTAGTTAAACAAAAGAACAATACAGGAAACATATTCATTTACACTAGTACAGTACTGCAATTTTAATTACCTGACGGTTTTTCAAAAAATCAAACATTGTTTTTTGTTTCTTACTGAGAAAACAACGTATCTTGATTCTCGACTAAGCTTTTCTTAGTATCAGTTTTTCAGCTAACTGCGTGTCATCGTCTAGTTCCTCTAAATACTGGAGCAGTCCATTGAAGTGTTCAAGGCCACTTCGTGTGTCAACCACGCATGCTGGTATATTCCTTCTTCCTCTTCACTTACACTTTGCATTTCGTTCGCCCCCTTTTGCTTTGTCTGCTATTTCTTGGTCCGTCAGTCGCTCGAATCTCAGCTCATTAGCGTCACAGTTTAATCACTCTAAACAGTAAGCTTAGCTCTACTGCACAACTTCATTATCATAGTTTTACTAGTTGTTACCCGTACTAAACAGGTAAAGAGAACCATACATTTTTTTTTACTTATTTTTTCCGCAAGACTCGTGGAATACTGCTTCGCAGATAATCGAGAGTACACTGTATATAAATATATATAACTTTTTGCAACAAATTAACTTTTCATTGATATTTAAAAACAATTATTTTTTCATCAACTTTTTTAGAAAATTATTTTCTTTTATAAATTCACCTTTATATAAGTATAAAACAACAAAAACTTTTCTTAATTTGATTAATTATTTCTTTCTAATTTGAGAACTTGATTTTTCAACAATTCTTTTTGTATTAAAAATAAGATTTCCACACACATTAAATACTTATTAAACATAACATATTAATTTATTCAAAAAAAAAAATTATCCCAGGAAAAATTATTAGAGGATTTGAAATTATTTTTCATTACACTTAGTGGCAAACTCACTGTTTTATCAAATGTTATAAAGATGTCAAACCTTGACTGACATGTTGACTTTCCTGGAATTTTCTGATTGTAGAGTAGATCTGGGTTGTTAATCTGCTATCAGTTTAGTCCTTTGGCACAGTTAGGTCCAGTCCAATTTGGCTGTCTTTGTTTTATCGTCCCTTTTCATGTGATGTAAATATGTCCTTCTATTGGACTCTAATCTGTGCAAACTGTCGTGAAGTAAGATGATCTTCACCTTTGAAAAATTATTACAAGAGAATTTTCCGATAGGATCAACAGCTCTATTTATAGCCGAAATACATCATATTCTCATATCAATTTTCTTCCCTTCTTGATGAGATACAATATTTTCTTTTTCTTCCTTATTAATGCGTTTAATTTATATTTTCTGTCTTCCACTGTGTTGTACTATTTATTCTGAATCTTAGCATATTAATTTTTCTCTTCTAAACCTTTTCTTTTAATTACTTTTTCCATTTATTAATTTTTTTTTTAACTGTTGCTGTCAGTTAGCTTCATGGCTCTGCCCCTCGCGACATCACGGTTTCCCGCATCTTCTGGTCCTGCAAAATTAAACTTGCACTGGCCTTAAATCCTTTTGTTTTATTTTAAACTTGTATAACTTGATAATTTTCTATAATTTTTACTTTTTGTTTTTTGTATCTTGTTGGTCTTGACTGTGGCTTTACTGACTATCGCGATTTGTGATTCTAGGTGTTACCATTCTTCTGATATCGTAGATACTAATTTTGCATAATTTTGTAATCCTATTTTTCGGACCTTTGTTCTTAACTCACTGAAACTCGGTAGTCTCATAGAATTACGAGTATAAGTTTCGTACCCGAAAGGAAATTTTTTTCCGATTTCCTTATCTGTCGATTTTCACACTTTTTCTCACTTCTTTTTGCATTCGCTATTTTACTAAATTTCCCTTTTCTTTAAATATTATTATTTCTTAATCTGAAATTTTTATCCCTTTCCATTTTCCCATTAAAGGCATGGAAACTATTAATTTTTAATTTTTGTTGTAGAATTTAATTTTTACTCAATTCGTCATTGCTTTTATATATCTTAATATCATTGTATTACTTAATTTATTTAAATTTTATTTTGTCTTACTTTTATTTACTTTATAAGTAGCACATTTCTGCTAACTTTTAAATATATCATTATTCCCTAATTATTTCAAGGATAACATTTTCTTCGATTTCCATGTAGTTTATGGAAATCTAATTATTTGGATTTTGACCAATTTTGAAAATTTTCCCTTTGTTACCTTTTCTTTAACTTTAATTAGGTCAAGTAATATGAAATATTAGTATTAGATATGAATTGCTTACAACTTGTACTACTATTACATATTCTTAAAACGATTTAATTCACACTTCTAAATTCATCAAATACTGATTTTTTATAACTCAGAACCTCGCCGTTTCAACGGGTTCGCCAATCATGATGTCTGACCGAAGATATAGTCCACTTCCATGAACTCGTTCAAAACAGCAAAACTTGATTTTACTGTACAAAATTCTTGCATTTTAAACTGTATTCTAATCCCCCCCCAATTTGTCAAATACAGTTTTCATACAACGATATTTCCGTTGTAGTACATATTCAGAAAGATGGACTAAACTATATGATACTAGTCACATGCACCCATTTTTTTATCTAAATTTTTAAAAATTGTTCTAAACAATTTAGGATTCCAATCATTATTTTAAATGATGCTGTTTTATAATAATAGTATATTTCATTAATATTTTGTGAGCTTTACACAATTAGCTGATGTAATCTACATCCATTCGTTTTTGCTGTTGCACTACCAACTCCAGTTTAAATTAAAAGCATGTTTCAACATATCAATGTAATAACAAGACTTTGATTTTTAATAATCTCCATTTTGTTTTTATAAGACAAATTATACCAGTAAGATAATGCATTACTATAACCTTGGTATTATATTTGAAATGGCATAACTTAAGAGAATAAGCATGTATGTATTTCATTTAGCTTTTAATTATAGTTAGAGTGTGTTTACATTGTATTACATAAGGCTTTATGGTCTAGGTTCACCTCAGCATAACATTGATAACTTAAAAGATTCAAACCAGTTACTCTTAGAAAATATTGACGCCAAAATTATAAATAATCAAGGAAATATTAAATTATTATATACAAAATAACAATAAACTCATTAAAAATAATTGCGCTTTAAAAACATTAACAACTTTTTAGGCAATGTTATGTAAAATCAATTCAATTATGCCATTGTATCTATAGTTCTATAGTTTGATTTACAACAGATTTTAATAATTAAATAGTCCTTAAAATCATAAGATTTACTTAATTGAAGCTTCTTAATTTTAAGGAGAATTCTAAACTTTGGATGAATTTTAAATTGTGAATAGACAAAGATACAAATAAATTGATAAACTTGGGAATATACTTTGAAGTTAATTCAATCTGAAAAAATTAGATCAAGATAATCAAGATAAAAATAAAAGAACTCATAAGTGCAATGGAAAGAGACATTTTAAAGGGTTAGAACAGTTTAAAAACTCTTTTGTCAAAATTTATTTTGACAGAATTTATTTCTGTATTAGGCTTTTAGAAAAAAAAGTGTGAATGCCTGCCATGTTGTTTACGATAGAGCAGAAGGTTTTGTGCTGTAATTGGTCTATAACTTTTAATAATGACAAAGATGCACACAGAATATTTCAAGTTACGTATCCTATGATTGAACCTCCCTCAGTCATGTCCATCGCAAAGTGGAGGAAGCTCAGTTAACTGATCGTTGGATTGGAAGAGGAAGCAATTTTATGGACTGGCCGCCTAGATCACCGGACTTAACAGTTTGTGACTTTTTCTATGAGGTTATCTAAAAGAAAAGGTGTAATCCTACGACATAGAAACTGATAAGGATTTAAAAAGGCTAATCAAAGAAGAAATGTTTAACATCCATAGGGAATACTTCAGAAATGTCTTTGAGGCTTTTGATCATCAATGCTACAAATGCGTAGCAGTAGGTTTCAATTTGAATGATTTTTTTTGGTTAAGAAACATGTTTTATTATAAAAAGAAATTTTATTATTTGTTATATTGTGGTAATTAAATTTAAAAAATATTAAAGTCTATAAAAGAATAAAAAGTTATTTTATTACTTGCTATTGTTTAAACCATAAATCGCTGTTAACAGTCGCCATTTCATTTCTATTGCAGATATCAGCGTAAAAATTTATTGGTTTACTTTTGGATATGTTTCCAATATGTATGAAAGAAATCTTACAATTTTGTAGACGCATATGACCTTGGTGGTTGTTTAAAAATGTAAATACCTTCGTGGGACACACTGTATAATACATAATAATAATAGACGGAATGTGAGAGTATGAAAACATTCCATTTAATGTTTCTGCTATCAGTAAGTGGATGCGACAACACACTTGCAAGTAATTAGGTATATTTCAATAAAGACTTTGTGATACATAATAAGAAGTTTTTTGAAACTTCTGTATTCTCATTACAACTGATTGAGAATGAAACATAAAATATATGCAATGCCGTTTCCTTTTGTATTGTTCCGCAAGTATCTTTGGTATCCAGCGTGCACACAATTTCTGATACTGCAGTTTCACAGACACAACTTCTTGAAGAAAAAAAGTGGAAAATGTAGGGAAAGTGATTTAATAGTGAATCGTCTGTTTTCTCTACAACTGCACTCATCAATATATTCACTCTTTTTTTTTTGCTGATAACACAACACTTATTTTCAAAGCAGTTTCCATTAGAAATGAACAGTTTTTATTTTTATTTTTAATGCTCCTTTACAATAATCTCGAACATATTTACATAAAAACTTAGAAGAAAGAAATAATTTTTAAACATACTGAGGTTAAAACCTGTTTAGGATAAAAAGAAAAGTAAACATAAATAAAAGTAACTTAAATACACTTAAATGAAAAACCTGCAACCAACTGAGTCCCTCTAAAACTTAACATTTTTTTTACCAAGAAGAATTTCAATATCTTTTGGTGTACAATTCCTTTTACTCGGTGGGGGATTTCCACAGTTACATGTGGTGAATTAAAATCTGTTGCCTGAGTGTCATTTGGAATGGCTACCCAATTCAAAAAATCCTGCCTTGTTCAGATATTAAATTTTAATTTATTTTATGTAATTATGTTTATATATGTTATTTTTAATAGTATTTTTAAGTATTGTTTTTATTTATTGTATATTAAATGGACCCTTGCTGTTATAAAAAAAAACCTAATTTGTTAACAGCAATAGACAAAAAAACAATAATCACAACAGGGTGAATATTTGCTGCTTGAATATCTGCAAATGGGATTGGTGTCTGGCCAATAAATCGACTAATTCGGCATACATGCACAACATTTTAACTGTAGCGAAGCATCAACAATATTTAAAAACGAAACTTAATCTCTGGATATTGCTTCTACAAGGATAAAAATCATAAAATAACATTAATTTTGAGAAGAAAATATTTTTACCAATATAGACGGGTACAGTACTACTATTATAATGTGATACAATTTAATTACACTATTTCTGTTCAAAGATCAGTTAATCTGAGTTTTAACCAAAAGATGTCTTTTTTTAAAAATTATCTCCTTATAATTAAAAATTACAGGATAGTTAGTTATAATATATTTATACACATATATAGTTTTATAAAAGATAAAACTAGGTCAAAAATAAACGCGAAAAAAATAATTACATAACACAGAACTGGAGTTTCTCATTTTCATCTTCTTCCAGACCATGAAATGGTGTGCCCTTAATTTTTGGAAATGTTTGGAGCTGACACTACATGTATCACAGGTGTAGCGACCCAAATAATCCTTTGTGCTAGTACTGGAACTAGCCATCCCATGACCTGTAGACAATGTCAGAATTACATCACTTTACTGAAGACGTTATTCAAGTCTGGAATTAGTAATAAAAGTAGTAGAGAAAGCAGCATCCATTACCTCTTTTAAACAATTTTAATATGATAAACTTAATTTCCTTACGTTCATGTTAGAAAGTTAGTTCTCTTGAAAGTATACTTTCAAAATCTGTAACAGTATCCAATTTGAAGCATCTTGTAACTTCATATTATGTTTTAAGAAACAAACATTTTGAAGCTACTTGTGATTTTTCTTCTGTATAAAAAATGTTCATATTTTTACGTATAATATATATATATATATATATATATATATATATATATATAGAACAGATTTTTATTTTACTTCTTCTAAAACACCCTATGTAAAAAAAAAAAAAAATTAAGTTTTCAATGTCATTATCTAAGATCACATCAAATAAAAACTTATCAAATATAAAATTTAAAAACAATTTAAGACAAATTGAATAAGTTCCTAACAATCGACTTAACTAGTTCACCAAACTTATTTAATTATATGAGTTAAAAAAAAAAATTCGGACTAGGTTCATTGTCTGGAAGAAATTAATGAAGTCAGCTATAATGTTTACATGTTTATTATAAAAAGAAACAACAATTTATGTTTGTTTACATCAAGTTCAATGTTTATATCACTAATTATTTTGTAGAGCCAAAAAATTTAAATAATTTTAAATACATGAAAAAGATTTACTTGAAAGTTTTTCCTTCCAAAACCAAATTACCTACTAAAACACAAATACACATAACTTTTTCTATTTCCGACAAATACAATTAATTAGTATACATGTATGATGGATGTTAAAACAATGAATTAAATTGTAAATTCTGTAACATTAGACCTCACTTCAGATTGGAAGTATAAATGATCAGACAACTGTTTATATTTTACTCTAAATTATTGTTGATGTATGTATACAAGTTACATAAAAGTTGTAGTAAACAAAACAATGTGATTGTTATATACTTTGTTATAATGTAAATAATACATTATTTGTTATTTTCAGAAGTCTACGAGAGTCAAATTTTTTTATATTTTGTTGTTAAATTAAAACTTTGCAGGGAAATTTTAGAAACAGTAAATTTCATTTTTCATTTGAAAGATTTTGTTTTGTTCAACTGCTCATTATGTCTTAGTCATATCATTGTATTAAAACTTTGGAGTGTATGTTCTATTTCCAATTAGACTACACAACAGTTGGGTAAATGCCTTGTATTGTTTTGAGTGGCTGCCATTTTAAATGAGAAAATACAATAAACCTTATAAATAAATGTTGAGCTTGACTTGTGAGATAATATTACATAGAATAAAACTCGAACACAAATTCTTACAAAAATTATGTTTACTTAATCAAACGCGTTTCAACGACAAAGTCTTCATCCTCAGTCATACATGAGTTACAATAATTAAACTTTAACTGTTATTGTAGTTATTTATATATAGTTATTGTTATAACTTATAGTTTAGTTATTGTAGCTCATATATCACTGAGGATGGCGACTTTGTCGTTGAAACGTGTTTGATTAAGTAAACGTAATTTTTGTGAGAACTTGTGTTCGAGTTTTATTCTATCCAAAAAAAACTTTTATATACATTAGGTCTAGTTGCAAGTATCTTATTTCTAAATTTCATAAACATTTGTAAACACATTTGGTTTAACTGTGCAACCAACACAAAAACAAAATTGTTAAACTTTGCCTTAATGAATAAATAAATAAATTTAATCAAAAATTTAGAATCACCCTAATTTTATTGTTGGATATAGTGTTAGGATAAGTCATGTTCCTAGGTAATAAATTGATAAGTCTATGTTACTGTATTTATATCAAAATCCGTTATTAGTAAATACTTTTGATCAAATATATATTATTTATTAAATTCTATGTTTTACAACAGATCAGGTAAATATTACTGTATTATTTTATTTATTATTTGTAATATTATTTTATTGGTTTAAAATGATAATATTAAATAATATCTTAACACATTT
The DNA here is from genome assembly GCA_963513935.1 of Aphrophora alni. NCBI lineage: Eukaryota > Metazoa > Arthropoda > Insecta > Hemiptera > Aphrophoridae > Aphrophora > Aphrophora alni. The sequence continues at coordinate 36,523,949 of OY740771.1, read as the reverse complement.
TGATTGACTTGTATAATTTAATAACGAAAAATTAAATATGACAGTCTTTTAACTGGGTTTTTGTAAATTCCATGATTATATTATGGATTTTCAGAGCATGACGTTTAAAAGTTTGCCGGCTACTAAGAACTTTGCCCTGTATGTATCTTCATGTGAGCATTAAGAGTGCGCTTGTGTTACATTTTGAGCCACATAAGTCACAGACAAATGTTAACGTTGCTGAGTCAACATTCAGGGGATCTTCTAATCTGAAATCTATAGGAAAAAAGTTAACCAATGTGAAATCATTAATAATTTTAGAGTAATTATAAAATTTAGAATAATTCAAATTACCTTCTTATAGAAGTTACACAATATGACTTCTTAGACTGTGGTGAATTCTATAACATAAAGACAAGAACTAATTTACATGGGAATTATCTTGGAAAATGGTTTGATTTGAAGATTGCTAAAATTAAAACAATATTGAATGCTTCATCCATTTGGTTTCAGTAGAACTTCAATCTTCCCTCACAAGCTGGTGCAAAGTTCATGAATAACCTTCCTAAAAGAATTCAAAATTTACCAAACTACAGGTTTTTATCAGTCTTAGACAATTTCTATTGTCTGAATCCTTTTACTGGATCGTACTATTTCATGATGGATATGATCTCTTTTTCTTTTGTAATATGTTTTATCCTGGCTGTACTACAACTTATTTATGTGTAATGTGTCAATTATTGTATGTTTTTCTCTATTTTTTAAGCTGCTGGCTGTTTAATTGTATACTGTGATTTTTTATGTATATCATCTAAATGTGTATATATGACCTGTTTTATGCAAATAATATTTGTAAAAAAAGTGATATTGAATAAATAAATAAAAGAAGACCATTTTAGTTTAGACCTTGGTGCATCTTGGACTGACTCGGCTTGATTTAACTTGCAAATTAAGATATTTGATTCTGAAATTACTGACACAATTCACTAATGAGATTAAACAATTTATTATGTGATATTGAAATGTTCTCTTTCTTTAACACTATAAATTAAAACAGTTTGACAAAATTAAGCTCATGGAATTATTCTGAAAAACATTAAAAAATATACTGTTTTAGATATTTATTTATGAGTTTTAGAACATGTTTTTGTGAAGATTGGATGTGTATTGATGGTAAGGGAAATAAAAATGTTATTACTATTGAATATACAAGTATGTTAACTTCAGCTAACAAATAAAACACAAGTCAAGATTTTAAAGATGAATTAGTTAAAAGATATATAATTAGATTTATTGAAAATTTAGACACATTTTTAAAATAAATATAACTTGACATATATACTATAAAAATAATGATTAGTCACTTTTTAAAATACCTAATGAAAGTAGTATGTAAAATAAAGCTTCTGCATTACAATAGAAATGTAGAGTTTGCACACAATATCTTAAATTAAAGAAATATACTGGGTATCCCAGGAAGAGCACTGATGTGCCGGAAATAAGTGAAACTTTGCAGTTATATTCCATGGATATGTAAAAGAACTTTCTTAAATTCTCTCCCTTTTATATTTAACCATGACAAAATGGCAGAATTAAAAATGAACATAAATCTTGTTAAAAGGACCAACTCTTTTCACGTTTTACTTGATTAATTTAAATTTGCGTTTCCGAACATATGTTTTGTGAACTTTTTTTCATGAGGAGAATGAGCTCTGAGAGTGCCTGGAGAGCTTCATGAAACACTCTGTAAAACTTAATTTTAAAGTATTTAATCAATTTTCTATATTGTTGGAATACATAAACTAACAAGTGAAAAAAATCTACACCCCCAAGACAGGATTGAATCTGGTTCTTTGGTTTTGTGGTTCAATGCCATAACCTTTGAGGATTCCGATTGCCTACATTGCTTGCTTGCTTTACATTCTATCATTTGCATTATTGTTTAAAACTATTTTTAAGTTACAAGATTTGATTATTTCAGAAAGATACCCTGGCATGTATATATATAAAAAAAAAAATACGTGTCATCTTTAACCCTAACCTTTTTGTCTATTTTCATAAAACTCAACATTTTCATAATAATTAAATTAACAAAATAAAAATAACAACAAAAACTTGGTACTAACTTTCTAGTTCTTTTAATCTCTGCTAGAAAATAACCATACATACAGAAGTTTTCTTAAATTGATTTTTTAAATAAAATTAACTTTTAATTAGGTGTTATGAGTAAAACTTTGGACCCTGGGTTCTAATTTATGGGAGACGCTATTTTAAGGGTTTTGTTCACAAAGAAAACAGCTCTCTCTTCTATGTTTAGCTTAATTGAGTCTAACAATTATTTAACCCAAGAACAACCAATATCTACATAAATATATTCTGACCTTTTACATTTATTAAAAGCCCTTCTATCTTGGTCAATGCAAACCTGAAGCTTTGAAATTGACCTTCCCCCGAATCAAGAATGTATTTCCAAAATTATCCTTAAACAATTTACTTTCACAAATACTCTATTCCACACACACACACACACACTTGATCTCTTATTTACTCAACTTGTTCTTTGCAGTAATTGTCCAGGTTAATTTTGTTCAGTAATGATCGTCCCCGACAATAAACCTTCCTGCTCCTTCATGGGCAACAGCTTAACAGAAAAAGACCCCGTGTTGTAAGCGTCAACTCCCTTTATGTTATTGCTAGGCCTACTTGTTGTGTGCTCGAGTATGTCTAAGCTTTTGAGGTGTTGCTTCATATTCCCTCAATGATTTGCATTGACTTATTAATATTTCTATAATTATTACTATATTCTAACCAAATAATAATAATATGATAATATTAATAAATAATATGAATGTGTTATTCCTGACATAGGACAACAATTAAAACAATCCAATAGCTTAACTTTCAAGCTATACAAAATATAATAATTTTCCATATACACAAGTACTCAAGACAGTTCTTATGCAATGGGTATAAGCAAATCCACACTTGTTTCAATGACTTCATTATATCAGGTTTTTAAGGGCTTACTGGAACATGTCTATCTACCGACATTAGTTGTAATTGAAATGGTTATACGACTCTTTAATTTGGTGTGATTTTCATGTCATATTTATCAAAAGCCTGCTGAATCTTCTGAATGGTATCCACTTAGGTATAATTTTAATTGGTATAATATTTATGACAATACATTAAAAATAGTTTAAATATGTTTTTTAAAAATGAAATAGCAATTTTTAAAAAGTAGACACAGATATGAGAGTTTATTTTACAATAAGTGTTCAGCATTTTGATGTTATGCATGTGTTAACATCTCTGGTCACTGACTGCTGAATTCTTTCGAAAATGCCAGGTTTATTCCTTATGGTTGTTTCAAGGCTAGCTATGCTGCAAAAGCTCCTCTCTGGTGCTAACGAGTGTTGCATATACTAAATTTTTTAGGTGGCCTCATACATAAAAAGCAATAGGATTTGTATCTGGTGACAGAGGAGGCCACAGTATTCCACATGTAGTGTAAAGTATAGGGAATCCCATCATGCATGAACCACAAAATGGTCTTTCACACCTAATTGTACATTTGTCCAAAATCACTGCCAAATCATGTATCAGGAAATCTCTGTAAGCATAACCATTTAGTGTATTCAAACGCACAAAGATCTAATACAGTCGCCTACAATGTTTACCCAAAAAATTACTTTGCAATGCTCTTGATGTCTTCCTTAATGAATGGTATGAGTTTTCTTTAGCCCATGGGTCCTGAAAATGTACAATTCCATCTCTGTTAAAAGTAGCTTCATATGTAAATATTACTGATGATGGTACGAATGATTGGCAAAATTGCAAACTTTAATTGAAAGTCAGCAAGACAGAGTGCTGGTACACGTTGTATGTGGTATGGATACAACTACTTGTCATTCAACACTCGCCATACTATCACGTGATCAGTGTTTTTGACCATTAATCCTCATTATCTAGTACTTACACCTGGGTCTTCCTTGACTCGTTGCAATACATTTTCTTCGAAATCAGAATTGGACACCTTGGTCTCTTGTTGGCGAGATCAGAGTTAAAGTCTCCAGTCTATTATATACAGCAGTAAATGTTGGATGACTAGATTGTTGTTGATCTGGGAACGATTCTTGATAAAGCTGGGATGCTAGACGGCCATTTTCCCATACATGAAAATCCAGTCACCTTGATGGGAATATGGATAGTTTGCCACCTTAATTGTAATAAGAAGACAGTAAACTAAATAACTCAGAATTAAAGTGAATGTAAAAAATCAGACTATGGACCAATAAAGAAAGCATAATGCTTCATTGTTTCTGAATCAGTTGTACTATTTCAGTATTCTCATTGATAATACAAACAGCTATTGCTTAATACAAACTGTTATTGTTGGTTATAACAGTATAAATTTTGAAGACTTTTTTTTTAGTTCTATACCTCCAGCACCTAAAAAATTAGTATTACATTGAATAAAGAGCTATTTTGAGTTTTATTTGCCTAATTAAATTTTATTACTTTTTTAAATTCTGATAATTAAAAAAAAAGTTACTTCTAACCTAATCTTAGGTGTTGTAGAAAACTACCAAAATTATATTTTCAGTTTTTTGTCAATAACGCAATAATTATCCTTTGACTGACGTACAGAAAAAATAAAAAGCTCATTTTATTTGTAGTTAAAAGAGAAAACTATATTGTAATATTTCTTGTAATTTCATTGTAAAATTAGTGGTTTTCAAAATATTCAACATTAAAAATTTTAAATGGCCACCATTATTTATTTATTTATTTATTTTTATTTTTTTCACATTTATAAAACATAAAATAAAAAATATGTATGCCAAATCTGACATATCTTATTTACTTCAAAAGCTATTTTATTTTTTTGTTAAAAATATAAAATGGTGAATTGTTTGAAAATGAAGCGATTTTGGACATGTGTTTTTAGGAACTTTTTTTGTTTATTTCTATGTTGCTCCTGAAGCTTGTCCAAGTATTGCAGAAACAACCTGTATAAACGTTTTTAAAACTCTTGGTTTCTTTGATTTTCCAATCAGACTTAGTGGAAGTTTGTGGGTCTCTGTAACATTGTTACAACCCAAAATCGTTACTCTTTTCTTTTCTATTTTATCCAGGTGCATTAAATTCCTGTTTTAGGGCTATAGTTGAGCTCAGTAGCATTTATAAAGCTGTTCTCCCATATATATATATATTCGCTGTCAAGCAGTTTGTGTAAAAAAAAGTAATTCCTTAATGTCTTCTTTATTGGCTGATAGTTTTCCCTCTCTTATTTACAATTTATAAAAAATGTGTAAAAATCACTGCCAAAATAATAATGTTCACATGACAAGTCACCAACTACCATAATGTGACCGTCTCCACTTCTTTTGACCAGCTGGAAGCTCTGGCTGGCTGGAGACCGCGTACACTTTAGCCGAATCTTGTCAGGATGGGCCAAGGAGTCGGGTTAGGACGCTAATGAACGCACGCAACGCAAGTGAAATTAAATGTTATATTTTATTTGAGCGCCGAATTAGATTACAGAAATATTTATAATTTATAAAAAAGACATAACAGCAAGATAAAGCCTTAATAGTGGCCGTAAAGCATACCGTTTAATTTAGCTAGAACATGGCAGAAAATGGACTGACCTCGTCCCGTAGCGATCTTCCTTCTCGCGGCTCTCTAGGAACAGGCTCCCGCTCGGCTCGCTGGTTCAAGCCCTCCACACTCCTTGTCTCTCCCCCCTTCTACGTAATCTTGCACTGCTCAACAAAATCGCAAGTGCCAATTCATGTTTTATTATTTAGAATTCCTTTACATCCTAATTTATACTTATTATAGTTTTGGTTTGGTGGGCTCCTTGGCTGGGCCACAATAACTAGAGGAACACAAATAATGGTAGTGGTGTTGGTTAATGAAGACCAAGGCCATGACTAAAGAAAATAAACTATGACAATAGAGCAGGTTTGTCACCAGCGCACCTTGCATGCTACACTCAAACTCAATAACATAATTCCTACTTCCCGGCCAAAAAATATTAATTTGTAATACACATTAAAAAATGTCATCACTAGAAGCCATGGCGGATATTGGAGGGTTGGATGTGAGAGATTCTACTTTTTCCAAAAAAAGAGTCGAATATAAGTTTTTTCGGTTATAACAGCTGTTAACATATTAGCAGCCATTTTACATTATTACAAAAAAGAAGATTTATAAAATTATCTTTAACGAATTTATTATTCCAATATAGGATGACAAGTCATGACTGTACATAAGGAATAAACAAGAACTGACATCAGAGGTATTCCATGTGAACCTGGCTTAGGCTAGTTTCACACACACCGATATTGGACGGCCGGTAAAAAATCGGGCGATATTTTATCGGTAGCAGGTGCTTGCAGACATACCGGATTTTTACCGGTCAAACAATCAGTTGGTGACACGAGATTATTGAATAATGAATCCTAAACGAGTTGTTGCTATGTGGTTATTGTATCGCCGTATTAAGCGCCGTAGGATTCACCCTATCAATCAAAACAGAGAAACCACGGGAACATTCTACATTCTTTTTGAAGAACTAAAGCTTGATGGCAGTAAGTTTTTCAACTTCTTCAGAATGTCTATTGCATCCTTTGACGAACTTCATGAAAAGCTGAAAAAAGAAATCCAACACCAAAATACAAAAATGAGAAACTCTATTCCTTCACGAGAATGGCTTGCTCTAACATTGAGGTAAGTAATAAAATATATACCTGGCAGTGGCGGACCTAGAATTTTATTTTGGAGGGGGCTGAACAGGGGAAAATTTTGTGAAAGGACTTTCATATAATGAAGCGACCAAAACAGTAGTTTAACGTTGTTTTATGGAGTAAAAACGTTGTTTCATATTAAAGGTTTTCAGGATGTTTTGTTTACTAATTTACTAATGAAATACATTAAAGTTAATAAAAGGCAGATTAAAAATGTGAAAAGGATTTATTTTTAAGTACATCATACATTTAATATTTCAGAGTAGTTCTACTGGGCTAGACATGAATAAATAATGACGGGGACACAGTTGGAATTTTTTTAATTTTTCTTACACATTCTTACAAAACATTTTTTAAAGGTTTTGGGGGGGGGGCTTCAGCCCGAAAGCCCCCCCCCATAGATCCGCCACTGATACCTGGCTCTTTTTATTGATGTTCCCAATGTACTAAAGAACTAATACTTAAAGAAATATAACCAGTAACAATTCCTATCACAATAAAACAAGTCCAAAACAATTCTGATATTTTTTCTCCTTTATTTTGGAATTAATATGTAGTCCTATATCAACAGAGCAGTCGGTTGGAATGGAAATGTCGCAGCGAGAACTACAGAGGTCGGTCGATAAATAATCGGTGTGTGTGCAAGCGTGTATTTAGTCACATACGCCACTGTGTCGCCGGTACTTCCCCGGCACCGGTCCTTTGCAGTGGCAGTGGCCGGCTGCTCACCGTCATTTTACCGGCACCGATCAGCGGTCGGCGTGTGTGCAAGGTTCCGTTCCCTCCAGTGGTTCACTATTGGAATTTGGACGGTCGGTAAAAAATCGGCCGTCCAATATCGGTGTGTGTGAAACTAGCCTTATAGTCTACGTCACAGGGGAATTAAAAGAAATAACTTAATATTAAATTTAAATGTACACAAATCGCTAATACACAACAAAACATATTGTATATACATTAAAAATAACATTGAATTCGGGAAACAAAAATTCAGGGAAATACAATCACTAAAACTAAAATACATTAGTGTCTTTCATATACAATATACAAGCCTGATGATTGAAGCCTAATGATATTAGTAAAAAATTTATTTTTCAGTTGTGATAAATTTTGTGAATATTTGCCATGTGTCTCTTGAAAGCTATTTTAACAACTTAGCACTTTTTTACATATTGTACAACTTGTTTCTCCTAAATGTTGTTTCATGTGAGCTTTAAGATTACGTTTATACTTATATCTGCCACCACAAACTATACACTGGAAACGTAGTTCAGAGATATTTTTGGCGGAAATAGATCTGCCAACGAATAACCTAAAGTAAATACATTGGTATTACAATCAGAGCCATTCAAGTCAGAAAATACAGAAAAAGAATTAAAGGAAAAGGAAAATATATATATTTCTTTAGAATAAATATTCTCTTTAAGATCAGTTACTTTAAATTTTATGACATAAATGTTATACTGTTAAATATCAATTCCAGATATTTCTGGTGTCATCATTAAATCTTTTGCTAATGTGTTTAAGAAACATCCTATTGCCATGTTATTCATATTTACATTATGTACACAAAATAGATACATAATTGAAATGGAATGTTTAACTTTGCATCCTCTAAAGAAGTTAACAAGTCGAAAATGAACAATTGATGCCTGACGTGTCTCAAATATGGAAAGAAAGTCCTACTTATCCAACAGAACAGTGAGTGGTTAGATGTTGATAACTTTGATTTATGATATCAATTTTTTAATGATGATGAAATATTAAAGAGCTTTATGAACAGACACAAGTATACAAGAAGATATTGAAGATGATATATCTCAAATTGAAACGGTTCATTGTAATGAAGTGCAACAAATGTTATGAAAGTGTATCGAGTGTTATGAATAGCAAAACAATGCAAATATTTAAAAACTAACCGCATTGCGGTAAGTGCATAATTTAGCAATTACAAAAGGATATGAAAAAATAATTCGAAAAAGATTAAGAATGAAATGTTCACTAAATGAAGTAAACAGATATGTAATTTCTTCTACATCCTCTATTTACTTATTAATTATAATTAAGGTTGAAAGAGTTGCCTATATTGAGATATTTTTAATTTACCTGTACTATTCTGTAATTTATCTATTTTTATTGCTCAACGCCCCTCCAGTCTAGATGTGACAAATATAAAGTTTCAATTATATATTATATATGATAAATTTTACGAGGTAAGCTAAACCAAAGTTGTGACAAGTTTAAGCCTACTCTGATAAAATTACAAGACAATAGCCAGTATATAGTTTAGTTAATAAATAAGTGGTTCCAAAATAGACTTTTATAAAAATAGAATATGTGAATAAAAATAGAAGTGGAAAATACACAAAGAAAGATGATATAAATCTAACATGACTGAAGGTCTATTTGAAATGGAGCAAATGTATTAAATGGAACAATATATTTAATGTAAAATAGGCAGGTAATATTGCAAGAGTAATTTTACAAAGGAACAGATTTATTATTACTTAAAGATCTACTTGAAAAAGGATTAAAATAAATGGCACTATAACAATAAAAGTGAATTAGAACAAAATATTATGGAGATGAAAAATGAAAAGCAAATGCTATCACAAAAAAAAAAAAATCAAATCTAGAAGATTATGATTAAAAGGCATTGGGAGTACTGCAGATAAAAGGTACACGATAGTGAATATTATATCATTAGCAAAGACTAAATTTTTCATAAATGGTACACGAGGAAAACTAGAACACAAAGGTTAAAAAAAGATATATACCAATGAGAAATACTTGTACACAAACTTATGAAAGATTAAATCCTGAGGTTTTATGGAAGTGCACACAGGATCGTTTGGGATACTTTAGAACAACGGTTCCCAAACTTTATTGTTACAGGACCCACTTTAAAGTTTGAAATTTTTTCACGACCCACATAATGTACCTTATATAGATATCTGATTAAATTATCAAGTTTATCCTATTTAAAAAAGTGAACTCCTATCATTAAAACTTTGAACTTCAAAGCATATACATGAAAATCCTGTGCTTAGGTAATCCTAATGTGAATGAGAAATAATCATAAAACAAGTGTTTCTTTTAAATACTTAGGTCGCACACATGTGCAACCTACTCGTGCTAGTGATTATAATTACACTGCTTACACACATGCATGGTTGGTTGGCCGAAATAAGTCACAGAGACACACACCTAGACAGACTTATGAAAATGGAGTCATCATCTGATGAAGAACAATTTGCGATAGAAAATGGTACTTTTAAGATTATAATTATTTGCCCAGAGCCTTTTAGGGAAGAATGATTTAAAGAGTATTTCATGGATAGGGAGGAAGACGGCAAATACCACAGGATCTTTAATGACCTCCTCAGACAACCCGAACAGTTTTTTGATTATTTTAGAATGATGCCTGAAACGTTTTCCTACATTTTGTGGAAATTACACCTTTTATAACGAGATAATCCAATTTCAGGACTTGTGTTTCTCCAGAGAAGATGTTAATGGTTATCCTATGGTAAGAATTTATAATCTTATTATATACGTGATTTACAGTTCCTTTACACTACTCTTTTACTTATCTTTCTTCCACTTACCCCTTTCACCTCAACTGCCATCCTTTTTCCCTACACCCTTCTCCATATATATATATATATATATATATATATATATATATATATATATATATATATATATATATATTGTAACAAAAAGGTGCTAGCTAAGGTCAGTGAACGGCAAGCCATCAATTAAACAAAAAATAAAAGAGTTGACACCTCATGGACTAGCCCATACTTCAAAAGAAACGGAAGGGTTTAAAGGCAAGGAACTCATTTAAATATACCTTAGAGTAAGGAAAGGTCAACGGACAAAGTTTAAATTAACCAATAGGGAAGAAAGCGTCACTTTTCCACTTATTTACAGAGCTAGGCTTTCACCTTGGTTATTTTATCTTTGTATATTTTGTCAATGTTCCTGTTGGGTTTCGTAGTTGTTCATATTTAAATCTAATCTCTACTTGTACATTTATATTGTTATATTTCAGTTGTTGCTGGAATCATAGTAATTCAATATTAACAAATAAAGCTTTCATTTATTTAATTTGTTCTATAATATTTAATTTGTTTCTAGTTGTTCATATTAGTAAAATGCCTCCACTAGTTTTTGTGTATATAATACACTCCACTCTTTAAGTTCATAAAATCAAGTTAATTAACAAATTGTACTTTTATAGAAAAATCTGGATTTCAAAAATAAATAAATCTGATAAGAAATTACTTCTGATTGGTTTGAGCTAACCAACATGTCTAATGTCTAAGCCCAAGGTAAGAGCCAATGTTAACACCCAATTTTAAGAAAATCTGAAAAAAATTGTCTAAAAATGACCCCTAAAGCCAATAAATATTTTTAAAGGATTGAACTGATATTACTGATTGATAAACTCATTCAAGATATTGAAAGAAGAAAAAAATCCTGGATCCCCAAAATAATTAAACAACTATTCAGCAAGTTATCAAATAATATCTGATAAAAATATCGGTTTTTAATAGTATTTCCATAAAAGGGAAATTGATTAATAATTCTCCTGATACTCAATTTAAAATTCAGGCCTGATCCAATGATTTTTTTAAAATGATACCTCTTCCATATATGAAAAGCCCCTAACTTGTTTTTACCCCCCCCCCCTCTCACAGTCAATGTGTCATCCCACAACTTATTATTTTGGCTCTTCAAATTGTTAGGAATTAAACTAGTAATAAGGATTAGGTTTTATAGCTAAGCTTGAATTATTTTAAGTTCCCACAGAGTTAACAGAAAGTGAACAATTGTTGTGACAAGATGTAAAACATTAGGAAACCGCTAAGCTTGTAACCATCAAATGTATCACAAATTTCACAAACCATTTGAAGGAGGACGTATACGCCATGGCTTAGAAGAAATCAAAGTCAAAGATTAGAGGGCGGATTGGACGTAGGGAGTGAAGCTGTCTGAAGAATGCGAGATGGTTGAACATTGACAGGGTGCCATCGCCATCATTGAGTTCTTCAGGAGAATAGTCCAGGGAACCAAGAGTCGCGAAGGACCACAGATGAACATGGTTAAGTTCTAGTAACAGAAGTGAGCATAAATTAAATCAGAAGTGAGTGTGTATCTGTTAAATTATTGAACTTGTATAGGCTGAACTATACGAGAGAGAACACTAAAGAGAGGGAGATTAGTTTGGTTCAATTTCGTGTCACAATATTTGATATCGCTCTGGGTTAGAAATATTGAAACCACCATGTTAATAATTTAATCGCAACAAAGCATATAGTTAAATTCTTGTATCAAAACATATCAGGTTATCTTGTCAAATCGTGAAAGAATAGTATATATATATATATATATATATATATATATATATATATCAGTGGCGGCGATAAGAACCCACGGGCCCCCCTGCAAGTTTGTTCATCGGGCCCCCCTCTCCCAATAATCTTTTCCCGGATGTTTATCTTTTCGCCGGCCGGCGCCGGTGAGTCACCGTGATACGCGACGTAGCGATAGCTGCATTTATCGGCCAACGGTAAACAATACACATACTTCGTATCATGACATTAAATAATAAATACTGCTCTCTAAAAAATAAAGGTTATTGCCGTTTTGGATGCACGCTGCACAATCTTGTCTGAAGACATTTTACCTTATTTTAGTAATTTCTTGACAATACTCATAAAAATATTGTTATGATAGGGCGGGCCCGTTTGGCAGGGCCCATCGCGGGTCCGGGTCCCGGTAAAATTTCCCGAAAAATCCCGGTCAAGGTTCGCGGGTCCGTTATCGCCGCCACTGATATATATATAGTATATATATAACCAAACCACCAAATCAATTGACTTATATACTGAACCAGAGAAATTGGTCACACAACAAATAATAAATCGGCCTATTGTAACAAAGTGTAAACATATACTCTTAATTCAAAGACTCTTTTATTTAGTACTCCACAATATATTCAGTAACCCCCCCAATAACTCTTTAATTCCCTCATTCGTTTAAATATTGTTTAACTTCAGATGTGGGATTGGGATATAAGAAAAAAGAAAAGGGTGTAAATCTGTTATCTTAGAATTTATTATTTTGATTCTTCATGTATAAACATAAACCCTTATTTCAAATATACTTATTTTAAGTCTCATTTATTTAATTCTCAACTGTATGTTCAGCTTAAAAGTGAATGTCTTATTTCAGAACTTATTATTTTGGCTTTTCAGGTCCAAACATGAACTCTTAGCTCCAAAATCCTTATTTCAAATCTTATTCATTTAATACTCAACTATATGTTCAGTTAGAAAATGTAGTAAGGTATTTGTTACAATTCATATTTTCATATTATCCTATAAAGGCCTATATAATATTAACTTTTATCCATACAAAAATTTAACTAGTTTTAATTTGTTTAATGGTAGTAAGCCAATAACTAACAAGTGATATGGCAGCAAGTAGGAAGTTGTCATCTTCATATATTAATGGAGCTAATTATTAAAAATCAAAATCATCTTTTCAAGTTAAGAAAAAATTTTCTCTGCAGCTATTTATTAAATTTAACATGTTTGTTTTAAATTTCCTGTTACAATTTGTAATACTCGAGTAATACAATTTGTATTACATTGTAATACAATGTTCCTCTCCTCATTAATTTGATCATTTAGTTGGAGTAATATTATTCGACTAAGAAAAATAATTTTATTAGTGACATGTTTTTGACTGTTGTTTTTAATGGTTAACGTTTTGGAAAATTTGTGTTAATTAAAATTTCATTTTCAATATTTTTGACAGAGAAGTTACAATTATTCTTACCATATATTCAAAATTTCCAATGGTGAGGTGCAAACCAAGGATTCTCTGATAGTATTCAGATTGTTACACAGGTTACAAACAATTAAACCATTTACACAACTGAAATTGTTTCATTGCTTAAATATTCTAGTACAGGGGTTATCAATGTTCCTCTTATATAGCAAATTTATTAAATAGTGCTTGAAATCTGATGTAGACGTATTATACCAATCTCAAAACCTCTTTTTACCAAAGTAAAGCTTGTGTCCACAGCCACCTTTTTTAAAAGTACAGATAAGACTGATACAGCAAAAGTAATGGTTTTCATCCAAGGAATCGATGATAATTTTGATATTGCTGGAGAAATGTTGGGTCTTTATCTTTTGAAAGGAATTAGGATCTGATGTCTATGAAAGTTGATGGTATGATTAAATCCATCTACACCGAAACTTGAAAATTTATCTGGGATTGTAATAGATGGGGGCACCATCTATGGCTGGTAAAAATAAAGGACATATTGTATTCCTAAAGATGAAAGTTTTCCTTAATTCAGTATAATTGTAATATGTAATCTTTTGAAACTGTAATTCCAAAAACAAAATGTATGTACCATATCAATAGGTTTTGAAACTGTGGTGAATACCATCATAAATTTTTTGAATTTTATCATATTCCAAGGCCTCAATTACAAATAAGTCAGTTTCAAATACTTATTATCTGTGATTATTTCAGATCATTTGGATGTTGTTTATTTTTGTGACAATCATTGGCTTTCAAGATAAAACTTACACAAAACAAAATCATACACTATTTTATGGAAAAAAGTGAAAATATGTTCAATGATCATGAGTAGTTGAGTTATTTTAGATTCTTGATAGACATTACAATCTATCTCGATAACATGAATAAAAACATCCAAAAAGTAAGATAATTTAATACACAATCTTTATGATGACATCAAATTGTTTGAAAATGAACTTAGTTTATGGCAAATTTAGCTCTGAATAATGATTTTACTTTAAGAAACTTGTCGCAATATGATTCCTATGATCTAAATAAGTACACCCCTGCATTAGCCGAATTGAAAGTATTTAAATCAATTTGTGGACTTTAAACGAAGAGAAACAATATTGACTTGTTTGCAGGAGTGTCAGTATATCTGTTGAAGATGTATTTGAAATATGCAAATACACTCATAGATTGCAGTGAAACACTGATTAAAAAAACAAATTCTATCTTAAGATATGATTCAAAAGGTTTGTATCGATATGATGGATATTCAATTTAAAAATCAAAATCCGTAGTAATTTTAATTAAAAAACTGAATATAAACTGAAAATTTATAACTTATACGCTATATTTAAAATGTTTTACATTAAATTTGAATCATTATACTAAAAATCGTCTGTATGGGGGGAACAATTATCAGAGTTTAAGTGGAAAGTTTCGTCAAGAATTTGCTCGGTTAATGACAGTTAATTCATAGTTTTTTTACGAGGTATTTGTATGATTATAAAATCTAAAACCATCATAGTACAAAGATGAAAGTATAGTAACGAAAACCCTCTCTCACATTCTCTTAAAAACAATCGTGCCTTTACAGTAGACACAAGCATATTTTAGACCCTCCAATGTAATTCACAGACAGTTGACAATAAAATACAATAATAATAAAATCAGGGTTTAAAAAATGAAGAGAAAGTGGTAAAAAAAGTTAAATTCATTTTTGAGGGAAAAGTGATCTTATGAAAAAAACCTTGCATACTGCATTGTATTCCATTATGTTAAATAAATAATTTAAATTGTATGTAACACTCATATATGAGATAATATAGTAGCAATTACAAAAGTCCAGAATCATAATTTTTGAAATTTCAAAATAAATACAAATTAAATTTTTTTAACCATTCCAATGTACTTAACAAAGATAAAGATTTTCATATAATCAAACTCTAAAGTTCAACATAAATATACAAAATTTAAAGCCAAACGACATGGCGTGGCACCCAAACTTTAATGTAACCTATAGAGAAAATAATTAAGGTTGATGTATCTAATATTGAGCAAAGTGGTCATTCTAAGACAACAAATTGCAGTGCTGATGAATAAAACTTGCTGGTATAAAACATACTAGCCTCTTATAATAACACTCATAGTTTGTAAAACGAACAAACGGCTAGCCATCTAGCAAAATCCTTACACACACACACACGCGCATTCACAGATGTCCTGCCCCAGACAAGCTGGCTAATTAGTGACTTACTCACTGCAAACTTTTTTGATACTATTCTTTCAGGCTTTTTAATTGATAAGTAATACCTACTGAAAATGATGTTTATAAAATTTAATTGAAAATGACTCCAAACAAGCCATTGTTGAAACATAAAGGAGAAATAACGTGAATAAAAGAAAAATAGAAAAGTAAAGAAATAATGTTGAAATATATTTGTATATGATTGATAAAACTGTATTATAATTACTTAAATGACGAAAATGTTATCTAACTTAAAATATATACATAAAAAACATAATTATGTTTACAAATTGCAAAAAAACCAAGTACTAAAAACTATGGCATGCTTCTTTTTTCAACTAAAACCTAATCAAAATAGCGATTCAGTATCATCAAAAAACAATATTATGGCGTATAAAAATAACATAAAAAATATAAAATATTGGCATGATTTAGAAAAACAACGCATAGACATCAATTGATTACAATAAACGTAATCCATTAATCTACACAAAAATGAAGCTATAAATGCCAAAATTTTATATTCTTTAAACTAATAAATAGATCTAAACAGCAAAAAATTAATGGTATCAATAATTTAATTAATTTTCATTTCACCATGCAGTTTTAAATTAGGAAAATACATAAATTTTGAAGTGTTTTCATAACAGTATATTAAAACGTACAAGTATTAGGTACCAGATTGAAAAAATTGCTCCTTGCATTAGAAAATGATGCTCCATTATAAGTTATGTTATAAGTGAAAAGAACTTTTATACATCATTTTCACAATATACGAGAGCCATTCAATAAGTAAAGAGACAAATAGGCATAGTGTTAAAGTGTTTTATTATATATAGGTAAAACTTTGTCTATTTTTCATCATAATCCCCCCCCCCTAAATTTATACACTTTTCCCATCGTGGTACCAGGTTTTTTATGTCTTCAGCGAAAAATTCTTTACTTTGGCGTCAAAGCCAGATTTGCACTGCTACCTTCACATCTTCATTGTTTTCAAATCTCTTACATCACAAAAATTCGTTCATAGGTCCAAAGAAGTGAAAATCTGATGGAGCCAAATCAGGACTATAAGGAGGGTGGGGTAGGACTTCCCCAGTTCAACCATTCAATAGTTTTCAGTGTTTCATAAACTTTGTGCAGGCGAGCATTGTTTTGGAGAAAAAGCACTCCCTTACTCTGCAAACCCCGTCTCTTACTCAGAAATGCTGGCTTCACTTTTGCTTCCAGTTCTTCCCTGTATTACTCTCCATTACCAGTGCACTGAATTTCCAGGTAGTCATAGAAAATTGGACCTTTAAAGTCCCAAAAAATGACAAGCATGACTTTTCCAGCTTTTGGTTGGGTTTTGAATTTTTTCCTTACAGGAGAAGACACCTGTTTCCACTCCATGCTTTGGCGCAAAGTGATGTATCCAAGTTTCATCACAAGTGACAATTCTTTCCAAAAAGATTCTCCTTCTTCCAGATAACGTCTTTTCAGTTCCTGGCAGATTTGAAGCCTGACATTTTTGTGGTTGTCTCTCAACAGTTTTGGAACCCAACGTGCACATGTTTTGCGGTATTTCAACTTGTCATGAATGATTGAGTGGACGGTGCCTACACTTGTATGACAAGTTTCAGCTATTTGAATCACTATAATTCTTCCGTCTTTCTGAATAAGAGTTTCGATTCAGTTTTCCATCAAAGCATTTGAAACCTCAATCGATTGGCCTGAACACTGCACATCATTCACATTTGTTCACCTAAGTTTGTACCGATCTATTCACTTATAAAACTTTGCACGGTTTATACAACTTTTCCCATATTGTCTTTTCATTCTTGAATAAATTTCAGATGGTTTTGTTCCTTCAGAAAACAAAAATCTAATAACAGCTCGTTGCTCTTCCAAAGTGAAATCTTCAAGAGAACTGGCCATTTTCGAAACATTGCAAAAATAAACAAAAGTTCAACAATGACAAAACAGTTGTATTAGAATGTCGGCAGTGTTGCCAACTCACAATATTGATAGTTATAAAATTTCTCAGATGATTCTTTTTGAGCCTGGAAAGGTTTGTCTCTTTACTTATTGAACACCTCTAGTATTTGTGATTTTTCACTTACCGAAGCTACCATAATCCTAGCTTTTGTGTATGTAGCACTTGACTTTTTTGGCTGATCTCATAATAACTATGAAATGATGTAGGAAGTCTAAAAACTAACAATGAAAAAAGTAAGAACGATATTATACACACTACGAATGAAATACACACTAATTTACAATATACAACCTCGAAAGACGCAACCCTTTTTAAATAAGGTTAGTCTATTGGGAATAACATGACTTTAAGTCCCACCCCCCTATTATTTTTTTCATTAATGGAAATAGACAGATTTGCTTTGGGGAAAGTTTAGATAACCAAAGGAGGAGTTTTTTGAAATATCAACATTTTCAACCCTTACCCCCCAAAATGGGGTAGTTTGGGGGTAAGTGAAGAATTTTAAATAGCAACCCCTATTGAGTGACACCTTATTTTAAAGGCCTTTTAAAAATAAGAATAATGACATAAACTAGAGGTCTCAAAGTTCCCGTAGCTCCTGAATTTGTATTTGAAATCTGTTCCTGTACATCGTTTTGGGCTTAGAATTTATTTAAAGAATTTTCTTTTTTTCCCACTTCTAATTCTTTTCTTGAGATTTAATACTTTGATTTGACCACCATATTGTATTGTCTGCATTTTACTTGGAGGGAGAGTGATTTTTATTTGTATGAGTTCTGGCATAATCTGAATGCTGTTTCCAATTTTATGGCTCTTTCTTCTCTTACTAGGTTTTTAGTGTTATTTGGTATAAAATTTCACATAGATATTACAAATTTCGAGTGTTATAGATGGTCCAGTATTTTGTTTGGAGTGGATTATTTCCGTTTTCTTAGGAGAGGTTCATGTATTTTTTTTCTTCAAAAAATATCTGCAGTCCGGTTTTTTCTGCTATGTCTTTGAGTATTTCTATTTGTGTGATTGCTGTGTTTATTTTTATGAAGAGATACAGATTGATTCAATTCTTGATTTTAACCCCCTAAATGTCTGTGATGTGATTATGGATCCATTTAAAGATTAACTAATTACAGCCTTGTAAAACTATTATTGGATCTGCTGTCCTCTTGAGAGAAAATAAATACTATTGAACAATATTGAAGGAGAAAAGGAAATCCTTAATAAATCAAACACATTTCAAATAGAACACTGATAAAATGTATTAAATACATAAACATATCTGAATATAATGAATATAGACCAACAAATGTTGTTAAACTTCATTATATTTAACAATGATCTTTACTATTATTTAATTACTACAAATATTGTATTAAACAAATATAATTATAGTAAGTTGTGATAATATTTCTTTTAAAATTAAAATTTGATATTTTATATACAAAACATTTGTATGGCTTAGATTATTTTCTATTAATTATATCACTTCATAAATCAATAATGCTAATTTTTATTATTATTATTATTTTATTGTATTTTTTTTTCGATAAAAGTACATTTTTTGACCAATTATTGTATAAAATTTAAAAAATATTAAAAAGTTTCAAGATTTTATATAACACAATACACACCACAGACAGATATACTTTATTACTTACATATAAACTGCTTAGTCTATATAATATCAATTCACAGAAAAAGATATGAATTAATGGAAAAAATCTAAAATTTCCTACTTTATTTTTACAAAGCAATACATACACTAATAAACTTTTAAAAAAGGAAACAGTAAAAAACAAATATTTTAAAAATACGTTTTAAATGTTCTGTCATGAAAACGAATTCCATTCTAACTGAAATCACAATGTTAATCCCAGTTATAGGCATGACTAAAATAAAATAATAATTAAATAATAGTACATAACATTTTATAACTTAAAACTAAACCGTTTTTGTGAAAAAACATTTTTTTCTAAATCAATATTAAAAACAATGTTTTAATATCGGACAAAATAAATAATGTAAAAACATTTTAATAACATTCTCACACACCCATCCACAAAATCAAATACTAATAAAAATAATGAGCATAGATTTCTTCAAAAATGCTTCTATATTACTTATGTGAGAAAGAAAAAAAATGTAATTTTAATTATTACTGAGTTGACCAGATGTATTTTTTTATGGGAGATAAATGGTATATAGATTTCACTACCAGGTTTTTATTAATATATATTATATATTATTATTTTATTATAATATATATATATATATATATATATATATATATATATATATATATATATAGCCTAAGCTTACTTAATCTGTTTCATAAACTAGTTTTAAACATAAATCGTATTGGAATGAAATAGTTTAATGACAGTGAACAACTTTAATTTCCTTTTTTTGTCCAATTGTTCATAAATTTTGTTTTACTTTTGACAAAATTAAGCTTTTTGGATTTACGTTTTATGGCATTTACCAGCAAATTTGAGTTATCAAAAAGACATCTAAGGATATGACCAAAACATTCCCACATACCAAATTTATCCTCACCAGACAAGCTTTTTGAGTTTACATGTTATGGCTCTTACCAGCAAATTTGAGTTATCAAAAAGACATCTCAAGATATGACCAAAACATTCCCACATACCAAATTTATCCTCACCCGACCACTTGTTTAAGTTGCAGAGAAATGTACTAGTGACAGACATGATTCCATAAACCAATTTTTGGTTTAAGAAAACTCAAAAACATATAACACAATCGTTGAAAAAGGTTTGTTATAAATGACATGAGCCATAATCTACCAATCTTCCTGATTTAAATGATAAACTGTCTATAAACATTGGGAGTTTTGTTATTTGTTTTGTGTACACCTTAAATATACTGCAAAGATGTTACGTTATTCACCACTCTAGTAAATGCTGAGCAATTAGATTATACAAATATATTTTTAATTTTTTTTTTTTAATAATTCAATGTTACAACAGTCAGTACATGATGGAATTCCATGATACAATTGCGACTGTTATCAAAGTTAGATATGTGGGAAGTTACTTCATCACTGAAAAAAATTCGTTTAAAGTAACTTTCATCATCGTCTGTTATATTCAGCATTATTACGACAAATTAAATTCGTTTAGGACAATCTGCCTGCTTAATTTCATGGTTAAACTGGATTTTTTAAGCATACAATTTCAAACATTTATGAAGCACATTCTGAACAAATGTTTTAGACATTTTAGGAATACACGAGCAAGTCTGGCTCATACAATGTTGGTCTTGAGTTTCTTATGTTCACATTTTAAGTTTTTTAAACTGATTATATGAATGAATAATGGTTTTGTCTGTAGGTGGACCTTGTCCTTAAGTATGCCAAAAATGTTGTTGAACTGTAATCACTGATTTGAATTTAGCAAACGATAATAACTCACTGAGCTCTCTGTTATGGTCCATTATTAAAAAGGGACTACTAGTGGGATCTAAGTGAGGAACGTGCGGCGCAATAATGTTTGTGAATGTACATTCGAAATCATCACAACAACTTATAACAAAACTCCCAAGGTTTTTATAAACAGTTTATACTTGAAATCAAAAAGATGGGTTGATTATTGCTCATACTATTTACAACTGAAATATGGATAACCTTTTCCATGACCTTGTACTCTATACTATTTAGTATATGTGAGAAAATTAAAACCAACTGCTAGAGTGGAAAATCAGTGTAAATGGGTTATTAAAAACCCTGCTAAATATAATTACTCTGCTTATGGCTTTGGTGATCTTATTTTACTAATATATGATGTTAAAATGTACAATTTTTTGAATTATACAAAATCAAAAAAAAAATTCTTTTATGTTCTGTTATTTAAACATAATTTTACGAGACAATAATATCTTAAATACAATTTGGGTTTAAAACTTAGACAGTAATTAAAAAATCACTAAACATTTAGTTATTTTACAGACATAATTATGTATAGTAGACAGTGGGTGGAGGTAGTGGGCTATGAGAGATTCCTTAGCTAAAACAATCTCTAAAGGAAAAAAGAGTCTAACTAAACTTGAAATGATTGTCTTTTCTCAATAAAAAAACCATGCACATGACGCAAATGACGTTGCAAATGACTTTTCCGACTGAGTACTTTTAAACACAAAAAACACACTGTCTCCCCGTTATGAACTGCCATATGACTTTTCAGATGTTTATCATGAGCATATGTTGCACCACAATCAGTACAAACATATTTGATTCCATTAATTAAAGTTTGTTTTGTTTGCCAAAGACCACGAAAATCTGAAAAGAGAAAGAGATGTCAGCCATGGAAATACAAGTATTTATGGACATTAAGACAGCCTAGAAACAGGAAATTATGTTTACTAATTTGGGTGATGATGTTTACTATGCATGCAACACACTTTAAAATATTTTGGCATTTAAATAAATGTATGAACATTGTATGTACAATGTAATATCTTGCATAATATATTTTTTTCACCTTTTTTAAGGACATCTTATCTTATAAATGAGTTATATTAGTGACACTAATGTGAAGACAGAGCTCAAAATAATTTCCTATTATCAACTTATAGTTGTGCTGAACATTGAAGTTTTGTATGTTAAGTCAAGTCAAGGTTTAATATAGTAGTGTACAAATAAAATAATAAAAAAAAAAACAACAAAAACATGAAGAATATCAGCTATGTTCTAATATTAGTTCTTTCTGCCAAAAAAACATAAAACTGTTCAAATAAAAATCACCATTCGCAGCCTAACCATCTTGAAGTAAATTGTTTTATTCATATAATTTAAAGATTGGTGGTATTAAAAGAGCCTTACCAATGGTGAACTAAGTGGATTTCCATATAATTTATCATCAATCTATGATTTTAATTAAAAGATCATAAGAGATAATATTGTGTACAGGTAGTCAAACACCTCTACAAAACACTCTAATGAACAGTTATACAAATAATGTAAGATTGCAATGAAATGAAATTATAAAGAAGGCAGAAGTCAATAAATAATAAGGTCAATACAATTTCTACCAGGAATAGAAAACGGGTGGAGGCTACCTTGATGCTGTAAAGACCATTTTAAGGGGAAGAGAAAGAAAAAGAAAAACAATTTTTATCATTTTATATTATGAAATAATATTAATTTTAATGTTAATTGCAAATTTTGCTGACAACACAGTAGATGGTATATTGATGTTGATCGTGCATTTTTTGGGAAAGCAATAATTTTTATGAAAACTTCAAAATCTAACCAATTTCTTGCACAATTAACTAATTCCTTCCATTAACTAACAAAATTTAATCAAAAAATATATTAACAATAACTAACTTCATACAAATTATTTATTTCAAAAAAAATTATACAGAATAGAGTAGAGTACACAAAGAAATGACAACAGCTAAATGAGTGAATTAGAACCTAAAACCTAAACCTAAAAACAATAACTTCCCTAGTTCGAATTCTAGTGAGTACACATAAAGTTCAGTGGTTGGGGATGAAGTGTTGTTTAAGTGGCCATAGTACTATTTCTTTAAAAAAACTGAGTACGATTATGGTATGTGGATTATTTCTCACTTACATTAAGTTAGGTAATGGGGCTGTGCCCGTTAACGGGTAACAGCTAACTGTCAACGTTGACCATCCTCAATGATCAACACAGTTGACGAAGAAGTGCATTAACTGCTAATGTTGATCATTTGCTTAGTGCTTTGCATCAGTGGTTGTTTGTTAGCGACAGTGTCCCAGCAATGTGCATGCACCCAGCTACACGTACGCCTTTCAGTCGTCTGTTAGTTTAGTTGAGCAACTAAAGCGAATCAATTAACGTCAACGTTTACTCATCAACTGAATCAACGTATGTTTCTGCTGTAGCCTACTATTTTACTGTTTTTTTTTACTAAATCTAAAACTGTATAAAACGACGACCGGATAATACAAAAATAGTGTGGTGTAAATAACCAACGTGATTTTATTTTATCACACATTGGAATTATTATAAAAATTGATTATAATATTTGATTAATTAACTAGTAAATAGTAGTACAAATAACTCCCAAACTTATTCCTCTGTAAATAATCAGTTTTTATTTATCTAAGAAACAGGCGACAGTTGATTGATGACTAGAGCCATCTCACTTCTCACTGAACACGTGCACTGCACACTGAACAAACAAAGATGCTTGGTCTTCTGTTCTGTCTGGCAGGTTAACGCTAGCAGTTTTTTTCAATAGTTAATCACGCTCAACGTTAACTGGTGTTGATGTTGACCATTGTTGGCATTAACGCCCACCACTGTTAGGTAATAGGTAATTTAGGTAATAGTTAATTTTTAGATTTAGTTTCATTAGGTTAATTTTCTGTCTATAACATCACTTCTTATCTCATTGAAATATGTCATTACATTACTACACTACAACATAGATTTTCTACAATTGAAAACTCTCTATAGTACATTCAATGCTTGAGGGATAAAAAAGTTGTAAAATTGATTTAAAAGTAATAAAAAAGTCTGTGTAGGATAAGGAATGTGTAGTAGTGAGTGTAACTAGATGTGGTTTAATTCTGACCGGACAAATTCCAAGTTGGAAAAACACAAACATTGGAAAAAATTGCTTTCAGTTACTAATTTTAATTACTTTAGGTCAAAATTAATCCTTTCCCCAAAAGTGCACCTGGAGTAAAAAATACCATCTACTTAACACGATCAATATGTAACTTTTTCTAAAGAGGCTTTAACCCTCGTACTGGCAAACATCCGAAATCGACCCACACTCCCGAACTAATTGGGTATGTTTCACCAATAAAACACGTTTTTTGCAATTCAACATTTCGCCCACTTAGGATCGTCCCATCACAATAAAAAAAATAGTGTTGGAAAGCTAATATTCCGTAGATACATTATCATGCAAAAAAATACCACAAAACATTATAAATAATATTCCAACAATTGCTGAAGTTCACGTATTTTTGATGTGTAACGTCAAATATTTGCGGTAACAATTTGTAAACAAAACTAACGTCATGTTTGTCTAATATTCTTAATTTGACATTTCTGTCAAATAGATCGAACATAACACTGTTCCATAGATCGTATCTTTCTCATCCAATCTGTGGTTTTCATATGTTTCTAGGTGAAATAGTTTTTATTATATAAAAATTAAACAAAATCAAGAATTTTAACTCCTTTTTACACGCTAAAAATTACATTTTTTTCAACTCAACTTTTATCCTAGTAAATATTATTATATCTAAATGTATAATATACCATTGTATAAGGTAATGTTTCAATCTTTCATAACCAAGTTTAGCAAAATCCATCACACGAAAACTCTATTTTCTAGAACTCGATAAATTCGCTAGAATGCGGCACTTGTCTTGATCGGGAATATGTAGAGAAATCTGTTCTCTATGTTCACATAATTTTACGAGTTGGTAAAACTTGTCCAAATGTTACAAGTTGACAATATTATATAGTATTTTTCTTTCTCTTTCGAACTATGAAGTCGAAATTATCCTAAGTTGTACAGTTTATGAGTTATATCCATTCTACGAAGTGTCCTAGTGTATTTTCTGGCTGATTTTGAGCCTCGTAGTTTCTAGACATTATGGAATATTTCGTCATAGAAGTTTGTCTTTTCTTTCACACAGCTGTTTAGAGGAGATTCTCATCTTTAATTTTGTGTATGTTACAAACTTGTGGATTGAATATTCTAAAGCCTAAGTTTGTGAAAAAAATGACTTATGAATGCCGTGAAGCTGTCTAGCAGTTATTGATTTGGGATTATATTTATCTTATTTTGAAGGTTTGTTTTATTTATTTATTATAAATTGTGTATACAAATTACAATATCAGTATTATTGTTTGTAGAATTTATTGTTCTGAGTGAATGTTATTGTCAGACATCAAATATTGAGGCTATCTAGAGATAGAGGTTATGTTGGAAATTGGTTTTCCTTCATAGCCAATTTGTAGCAAAACACATTGTGTTTACTAATACAAATAATTTTTATCTAATGAACATTTTATAAATTGATTGTTTTTACCAAAATATATGCAAAATATCTATAAATTTATATAGGCCTATCTATAAATAGAGAAAGGTTATGGTATATCTGGTGTGACCAATATTAGCAAGTTTCCATTAGTTTTATATATCAGAATAATTTTGTCTAATTAAAATTTTATAAATTGATTGTTTTTACCAAAATGTATGCAAAATGTTTATAAAATTATATAGGCCTATCTATAAATTTTTTTTATTGGTTTATATATCTATTTCTGTGGAATTTTGCCTCCGTTACTTTCAGATTTTTTAATTCGGTTATTGATTATTATTTATTTTTTGTGATTTTTTAAAAAATAGTTAGCCAATATTCACTTTTTACGTAAAAATGTACCATGTCCAATGAAAATTTTAAAAATTGATTTTTCTTTTTAGCAACTTTTATCCACAAATATATTACAAATCTCTAGTAATACTTCAAAAAAATCAAAAATAAAAAATTAGTATGCTGTACATTACCATTTCTGTGAAATTCTTGCCTACGATCCGATTTTTGAATATTTTACATAGTAACCCTAATTTTTTTACATCTATTATTATTTTTTTTCACTACACAGCTAAATTCTATGCACCTTTCTGAATCTAATGACATATAGAAGTTGTGTAAAAGATATATATATTACTATTTTTAGTGAATTTATGAAAATAAAATAAACTTTTTTCGTAATTTTTTTTTTTAATTTTAAAAATGTAACAAATTTTTATTTATTTTTTCTAAATATATTCAAAAATATTACACAAAACTTTTGTATATCTTAGAAAAAGGTGGTAAGCTTTTGATTTTGGATGATACAGGTTTTTCCTGAAAAATGATAGCTTCGTTTTTGACATGTAATATACTTACTTCAAAACCGTTTCAAAAAATTTTTTTTTACAAAGATGAATTCTATGCAACTTTCTGAGAAAAATGATGTCTTATAAGTTAGGTTTTGTATAAAAAAAATATATTTTTGAATTTTTTAAGAAAACAAAAACTTTAACATGCGCCAGTTGTACCAGTTCTAGGGTTAAATTGAATAACAAGAACTAAGCCATTACTGTTAAACTGTGTTAAACAAAGTGGAAATATAGTTTATTATGTTCAAACAAGTATAAATTCACATTAAGTTGTTAATACATAATATTTTTCATTTTCCCTCCAAGTCCTGGGGGTTAGAATCACCATAGAGAATTCTTGTTGGTTAAAAAAATTGTTGATTTATCCAAACAAAACTTTGTTATATAGTTTTTTTGACATCAAATGCAGACTTCATTTAGCAATGAACAATAAATATGATGGTTACTATGTCTCATAGCTTTCTTTCACAGACCTCTATGATTATCCCTTCATTTTATTTTTAATAGCATGTGCACGCCTCAAAACAAATGAAGAAGACCTATAGATTTATGAATAATCAATCAATTCCTAAATGTTTGTTGATAGTCAAATTTTTGGTTAATAAAATATTACTTCAAAGGAATGGTTAATTTTCCACGAAGAATTAAATAGCAATTTATGTTTGGTTCACTTTTAATATTATTTGTATACATGTTATGTCTAATTGTTAGGTCCCTTCTTTAATTATTAAAATGCATTCTCGTATTCTACTATCTATAAGCAACAATTAATTACATATTTGTAAACTACTTGCTATTTATAAACAGTTTTAAAATGCTCTAGAATTAAAATGAGATTTTATAATTTATTATTGACAAAGTTAAAGTTAAAACCTCTATTTTTTTGTTAAATAGTAGCATGTCTCACATGATAAGAATAACAGTTAACTCTGTTTTCTAATAACAATCTACAAAAAGAAAAGTCTAAGCAAGGAAAAGTATTGGTTAATATTCCCCTGAAAATTCCAACAGCCAAAAGTGAAAATGAATCATGGGTACCAACTTAGAAGACTGAATCTTTCAAAATTTGGCATAGGGTTTCAAGTGCAAATTTTAGCATTTATTAAAAATTTTAGATTGAAAAGTAATTTGTTTAAAAAATAAATGGGCATAATCAGACAGTTAACTTATAATGTTTAGGTACAAAAGTTTTAATGTAGAGTAAGATTCTATTAAAGGTTCTAGTGCTAATACATAATGTAAATAGTAACATTCATGTCACAATATAAAAGAAGAGAAGACGAAGATATAGAAGTAGGTCTAACACATATAAAGTACAGGGTAATTCTAAATGATGGACCCATTAAAAAAAAATTTGTATTTATTAAAGTACAAATCCGAAATGAACAATCTTTATATCAATGAAAAGATTAAGTTTCAAAGTTTGTTTCCATACCTTATAGGTGTTCAATGTGGCTTCCGGCTGCTGCATGGCAAACATCTAAACGGTAGCCAAACTCATCCCACACACGAGAAAGCGTATCTGGTGTTATTGAGTGACGGCGGCAGTGATACAGTTCTGCAGATCGTCCATAGTTGTTGGTAGAGGCGGTACGTAAACAGCTTCCTTAACATAACCCCATAAGAAATAGTCACATGGGGTGAGTTCCAATGTTGCATGTGGATTTTGCAAACCCCATATGCGTACATTGTGTCTGTTGACTTTTCCACTAAGGTGGAAAGTCGCCTCATCGCTAAAAATTATATGCTGTAGAAACGCGTCATCCTCCATCATTTCTAGCACATAGGCACAAAATTCGAGACGCTTATCTTTGTCATTAGGTTTGAGAGCCTGCACAAGTTGTAATCAGTAGGGCTTGTACAGCAAATGCCATGTTAGAACTTTCCATACAGTTGGTTGAACAGCGACACGAAATGGCGGCCTATTGACGCGAGAACTCTAGCGGCCGACGCGAGAACTCTAGTGGCCGACACGAGAACTTTAGCGGCTGCTTCTGGAACCATCACCGTCCGCCAAAAACTTCGAAACTTCCTCTTTTATATAAAGATTGTTCATTTCGGATTTGTACTTTAATAAATACGAATTTTTTTAAATGGGTCCATCATTTAGAATTACCCTTATAACTTTTCCATTCAATGAGCATTAAGATTCTATATCTATTTTTTTAACAAATTCCATTACTTTTTGTACACACCTCAAAATACACACTACACTATATGTCCCTCTCACTTCAAGATAATTTTTATAGACTCACATTTATAGTACAGAGAAATTAAGTAATAGGTTAACAAATCAATGAGTTTTTATGGAAACCTTTGTTTTGAGTCCAAACAAATAGTTCATAGAATTTTCTTTGTCAATCATCCTATAACCCTAAACGGATAGACCAATTTTGATTTTGTGTATATCTTCCAAATTATTTTCTCATCTTTTGGATAACTGAATATTTTTGGGTCTAATATAAGGCCAAAATATAAAACACTTCTATGTTTATCTAATATTATGTCACAAGTCAAGCCCAATATTTATTATAAAACACTTATTTTTTCAAATTAGGTTGAAACTACTTTTATCAAATTTGGCTAAAAATTATCCTAAATAAAGGAAACACATTAATCGCTATTTCTCCAAAGATGCTGGTTCTAGATGCAGATTTAAAAAATAGGTCACGTTTTGGGCCAAATATCTTAAAATTATCTTCAGCAATTTCAATAAAATGTTGGGAAAATTGCAGTTGTATGAGCCAAATCCATACATAGGAAATGGCCCTGTAAAGGGTTTAGATGCACCAAGTTTAGCTTGCTGATCTGCTTCCTCGTTGCCTGCTATTCCCTCATGCCCTGGCACCCAGAGAAGTTCAACTTTATTCTAGTCCGCTAGCTGGTTTAGGGCCTGATGGCACTCGTGAAGCATCTTTGTTACTTTGAAGTGCTTTTAATGCCGCTTGACTATCCGACATAATGCTAATTTTCCGTTTGCATTGGTTTTTATTGATCAGATGATTTGCCACCAAATGGATGGCATGTACCTCTGCTTGAAAGATGGTGGCGTCAGCACTGAGGGACACATGTCTTTTGAACCTTGGTCCCACCACTCCTGCCCCCACACCACCTTCCATTTTGGATCCGTCTGTGAACCATTTTTGGGAGTCCGCTGGCACACATTCCGTGCCTCCCGTCCAGTCTTCCCTAATGGGGAAGCGAACTTTGTATTTGTGATCAAAGATCATTTTTACTTTTATCTGGCCACTTGCAGCAGCCATATCTAATAAAGGAGTGGCTCTGAGAATTTCCAGATGTCCTTTGAGGTTTCCTACTTTGAAATGGTATTCCTCATGTAGTTTGAGGACCTGCTTCATAGCTTCCTCCTTAATTGCAACCGGTAGGGGATCCAAGCCTAGAAGGATCTCCATCGCGGCAGTGGGTGTTGTTTTCATGGCACCTATGATGCTTAGACATGCTAGTCTTTGCACTTTAGCCAACTTTGCTTGCGCGGTACTCTGGTCAACCTTCCTCCACCAAACTGCTGACACATAGAGGATAGCGGGTCTAACGACCTGCTTGTAGATCTAGTTATTAGCTCTGGGATTCAGACCCCACGTTTTGCCAACCATTTGGCGGCACAACCATAATGTACCCATGACTAGAATTGTGCAACTATTTTATATTGTATAATTATGCTTCTAGGGAGATGAATCTTACTTTATAGGTTGGCCAACCTGTTGTTTAGCTGTTTGTTGTAGTAATGTACCAGAACAGGTTATTTCAATGAACAGTTCCTAACTGCTATGTTCACCAAAAAGAACAGTTCTATAAATCTGTTCCTAAAGAACAACTGTTCTCTAAATATTGCTCTGAACAACAATATGTTAAAATCTAGTTGTTCCCTTAAAATAGCTTAACTATTAGGCCCCTGGTTAGGAAATCAGTGAAAATAAAATGAAAACTTAACCAATCACTAAACGGCAATGTTAATAAATTAATAAACAAAAATGAAAATCTATTTACACTTATATTATTTCATAGAGAAAATTGAATAAATTGGTGTGCAATAAGTACACGCTGCCACGGGCAAAAACCCGAGACAAATGGGCTAATTACTAGAATAATTAGGCCTAACATTAAAAGCCGTATATAGAAGCCAATAGGCCTAAATATGTAAATTGATAATTAGTAATAAGTAAAATAACACGTTATAAAGAGATATCAAAGGAAAATTGGGTGTAAGAAGGAAGTAAATAATTTAAAATAATTATTTTATAAATTGCAGGCTTAGCCAATGTTAAAAGTAATAGTAGCCAAGCGGAGTGAATTATTCTAAGGGAAATCGACAGGATAATTCTTTTCAGATTTTGGTCGAATATTGCAAAACTCTGTCTGTTGCTATGCGCCGTGAAAGGCTACAATGTAAAATTTTAATATATTTTCAAAAATAAAAATAGTAGGTTATTTTAAATGTAATGGATAGAGGAGAAAAAGATGATAATAATGTAATTAACAGAATTGTTTTAATTAAGAAAATGAAAAAGTTATAGAGCAAAGACGTAGCAGAAAAAATGCTAAAATTCACAAATTAGAAAATTTCGAAAATCTAAAATGGGGATAAAATAAAGAATAAATAATTAATAATAATTAAATAACAATAAATTAATATAATTAAATATTTTTAAAGAAAAAGGCTCAAAAATAAACACATTAAAATAAATGAATAAATCGGGGGAAATAAGTTTCTACAGAAATAAATATATGTTAAATAAGATGTAGTATATATGTTTTTGTAATATACCATGTGAGAAAAGGGCATAAAACCAAAAAGGGGGGTTGCCAAATCCAAAATTAGAGATAGACATAGGAAAGGCCACAGAACCGTGCCCGATATGAAGATAGAAGAAAGAAGATCAGTTTTGGACGTTTGGGAACCAGACGAATAAGATGGAACCAAGAAAATTCGAATTTGGATCGTTTTGAAGAATTTAAAATTCATAATTAAGGAAAAACTAGCGAAGGCGATAACTGGAGAACCAGGAACCTTAGAACAACCACTCAAAGGAGGGAGAAAGCAGAAGATGGTCAGGAATCCAATGAGCTGCAGAAATCCAAAATCGGACCATGGGTTACAAAGTTAGAGCATTTTGAAAGTTTTGCATACAAAATTTAATTAAATCTTGTAAGAACCGGCAATGTCTAAATAAACAGTACGGAGCGAGCTTGGAGGGAGGACGTCATGCGACCACCACCGAGACCAATACAATTACTTATTGCACGGAAAGTTAAATAATTAATTATCTACGAAACTAAAGTGGATTAATTAAAATGAAGGCGTGGGAATTAAATTAAATAAATAAAAGAAGATTCTACAAGCTAGAAGGACCCTTTAAAGCACCAGAGAAGCGAAGTTGTCAAAAAGAAAAGAGTAAATCTCTTGACTTCGATTTCAAAAGTACCAGGTAAAGGGAAGAAAAATTAAATTCAGTTGCGTATAGGTAGTCACCCGAGAACCACGTATAGATCTGCAGAAGCAGCAAGTTGGTCGGCGGTTATCACCAACTCCGGTACAGTAAGCGGGCCGTAATAAATCGCTATAATTTAAAGAAGTAGGATCCTAAGGGATTGAAGAAAGAAATCATTCTACATCAAAGAAGAGGAGAGATCCTGAGAGGAAGGAAGAAAGAAGATCAAGGACTTCATTCCAAGGCCTAAACCACAGAGGAGGAAAGCTGCGATAAATCATAATTATTTGTGAGTAACAAATAACCAAGCTATATAAATTATAAATAATATAAAAGTAATCCAATAATAAAATTTAAAAATAAATAATATTAAAATTAACAGTAAATTCAGGGGAAAGTGTAAAAGTAAAATCATTCAGGAATATTCCCTATTCTCACAATGGTATAAAAGCGTTTCAATATAAATATAAAAAATATCATATGTGTAAATATTTATAATATACTTGTTTGAAATTTTAATAACTGGAGAAAGATAATTAATTTGTTTTTGTTTTTTGAAATTAAAAAAGTTTAGTTTTCAAGTTTTAATTCCTTTTTATTTCTAAATTAAATACCCTATACCATAAGTTAATCAGTGCTCTAAAATAAGATAGTTGATAAGGTTTATTATTTCTTGTGTGTGACCAAATAACTTCAAACGACACGACCAAGAGAGGGAGTCTGACTAGAGCTAGTATTTTTTATCTGAAGTGTATTTATTACAAAACAATCTTTTAAGATTTAGGAAAGTTAGCGTATTTCCTATTTCTTGTCCACGTATACGCGCAAAGTTATTAAGGGCAAACTCAAATTAAAAATAATTGCGCGTGTGCGGCGTGGCAAGTGGCGCCCAGAACGCGTTGGCTCGACGATATAAATAATTTAAAAAGTTTAAAATATTTATAAATAGTCGAAAAAACGTACGGACAGTTATCACTGTAGAGAATTAATTAACCGACCAATAATTAAATTAATTGCACTAGAAAACAACAAATAAACAAATTGGAATAATGCCGGACCCACCGAAAAAGAATGAGGAGTCGGATATCCAAAAAATGATGAGGCTAATGGCGAGTGAAAGACAAGAACGGATAGCCGAGAAACAAGAACGCGAAGCGAAAGAGTTAGCGGAAAAACAGGAATGCGAGGGGAAAGAATTAGCCGAGAAACAAGAACGCGAAGCGGAAAAGAGGGAGCGCGAAGAACGGGAGCGAAAAAATAGCGAGGAAATCTTAGCAGCGGTAGGCGGATTAAAAAACGAGCTAAAAGAAAGTATCGAGTTAATCCACGGCCGAGTAGACCGAGGCGAGGTGCAAATAGCCGAAATTAGAGAGGATATAGAAATTTTAAAAATTGCGGATAGGGAGAATAAAGAGAAAATCGAAGAAAATATAATTCAAGGAAAGAAAGTGGAATTATCAGTGAAAGTATTAGAGAAAAAAGTTAAAGACATTAGCGCGTCACGAGGGATAGGCGGCGCAGAAAAAAGAGTAGTGTATGTTCATCCAAGTCCGGGAGAACAGATTAGATTACCTGAATTTTGGGGAAATGCGCGAGGTAGCCCTATGAAGTTTATTAAAGATATGGAGGAGCATTTTGCGGAAATCGACCCGAATTTAGAGGGGGAAGACAAATTAAAAATAATAGAAAAACAAATTAAAGGTTCAGTTCTAGATTGGTGGGGAATAGTAAAGAGGGGGAGTACCACCTACGAAGATTTTAAAATTAAATTTATTGATAATTTTTGGGGTTATCAAGAGCAACAGATGCTCCGAAACCAAATCGAAAACGGGAGATACAACGATCGAGGATCGATGTCACGCGTCGAGTATTTTTGCAAAATGGTGAAAAAGGCGACATTTTTAGATCCCGCGATACCCGAAAAATTCGTGATAAATAGATTGTTGCGGCATTTCGATTCAAGGATTCAAGTGGCGAGCGTAGGAAGACCGAGTGAGAGTTTCGAGGAAGCGATCGAGTTGTTAAGGGCGTTCGAAGCCATGGAGAATGACGGAAGGCCAAAAACGAGCGGGAACCCTGATAGGACACAGGCAAGAGCCACGGACTCATCTAACCTTCCTAGGAACCCTTACCAACGATCCTATGGTGATAGACCTAGCACAAGCCAACACCCAACACCCACAAAACCCAATCCTACCAATTCGAGTGTTCCTAAACCAAGTCCAAAAAACTAGGTTATAGGGTCCCGGAAAATAGGAAAATAGGCCAGGAACGGAAAATAGAATCGGATTCGGGAACCGAAGTCAAACAACAATCCAAATTAAATTCATCAAACGTAAAAAAGTATAGTAGGTTGCAAATAAAATTGCAAAATATTTCTTTTGACATGAGGGAAGAGTTATTGGAAGAGCCGGGGGAATTAAACATAAAAACCGAACAAATATATTGTCCAACGATCGACGGTAAAATATTTAATAATACCGTGGAAGTAGAAATAGATACCGGTGCCCAATGGTCGGTCATTCAAGAGGAATATTTAAAACAATTGAAGGCGAAAGGACATAAATTCCTGGAACTAACGGTGGCTAATGTAGAAGTCGTGACCGCGATAAAAGGAAGGAGGCAAAAAATCGCGAAACAAATAATGTTACCATTCACCATAGCTAATAGGACAGTCCATGGGATATTTCTTATAGTGCCTAAATTAACCAAACCAGTAATAATAGGATGCAATCTGTTGAATCAATGGAAAGCAAAAATAAATATGGAATATAAACATATAACTTTTGAAATTAAAGGGCAGGAAATTAAATTAAATTTTACAGAACCAGCGGTTCAAGGCGAAAGTAAAACCAAACTAATCAGGCAGCAGAACCGAGAAAAGTTAATAGGTTTAAATAAAATGAGATTGAGCAGCGCACAAAAGTTCACCAAAAACTATGAACGGGATTTGTTGAAAAATAAAATAATTAGGCAAATCGGAGGCTCAAATCTGTACCAGCGAGGTAATGGGGCTGATACATTATTCACTAACACCCGAGTGAAAAGTAAAAACCAGGGTAACGGACGAGACCAGACCGATTATGACAAAACCGAACGAGACAAAACCGAACGTGACAGACCGGAGGTGAAAAAACGGGAGAAGGGGTTGAGTGTTAAACAAAATACAAATTTAACTAATGGGTTCCTAGCGAAAAGGACGCAGGACCGCCAATATAAATTTGAAGGCGATAGGTTGAAAAAGATACCGAGTCTTAAACAGTTAACTACGTTGGAAAAAGTACGAGTTGACACAAAATTAACACGAAAGAGCCGGAATGTAGGGCAATCGCAAGGCGAGCCTGAGCTAACAAAGTTAGAAAATTATAAGTTAAAAACAAGCCAAAGTAATAAATATAAATTCAAAAATAATAAAATACAAGCCAGCCAAAATGGGGTAAAATTAAACAGAAGGAAAAATATAATTAAAACTAATAAACTACGAAAAAAATTGTTAGGAGCCAACCGGATTGGAAACAAACCCAGAGTAAAATTGAAGGCCCGAAAAAGAATTTGTATTGGAAAAATAGGCGTTGAAGAGGACATTTTTCAAAACTGCGTGAAAAATAGTATTTTGGATAAAGAACAGGAAAATAGAGTCTTACAATTAATGCATAAGTACGGTGAGGTATTTAGCGAAATTCCGGGTAGATCGAATAAATATGTTCATACCTTAAAAGTAAAAGAAAACGCGGCGTATGTAAATAGGAATTACCCCATACCAATTAACTATAGGAAGCAGGTGCAGGCAGAACTCGACCGGATGCTAGAATTAGACCTAATAGAGCGATCCAGAACGGCCTACATAAACCCAATGGTTGTGGTAATTAAGCCGAACGGAAAAATAAGACTATGCTTAGACGCACGGAAATTAAATCAAATAATTGAACCGGATTATGAGAGTGCTCCGCCAATACAGGAGATATTACAGAAAGGTCGGAATAAGCGTTTCATAACAAAGTTTGATTTAACTACGAGTTTCTGGCAAGTTCCGTTAGACGACGAGTCGAAAAAATATACTGGATTTTTGTATGACAACAAAGTATACAATTTCAAAGTTATGGCATTCGGCCTTCAAAATTCTCTTGCAGCTTTAGTAAGAACTATTGACAGAACGCTAGGCAAGGAAGTGGATGAATTCACTTTAGGGTATGTGGATGATTTGTTATGTATGTCCGAGTCGTTCGAAGAACACCTAGAACACTTGGAAATCATTTTTAGAAAATTCAAAGAAGGAAACATAACGATCAACCCAACTAAAACAATAGTTTGCCAGGAGAAAGTGAACTTTCTAGGTTATGTGTTTTCGAAAGAAGGCGTTAGTACGGATCCCGAAAAGTTACAGGCAATACGGGATTTTCCAAGGCCAAGTAACAAAAAGAAATTACAATCGTTCCTAGGTTTTGTTAACTATTACTCAAGGTTTAGTTTAAAATACGCGGAAGCAACGAAACCTTTGTTAAAATTATTGAAAAAGGATGTACCATGGAAATGGGATACCGAGAGGGAAATTGCTTTTGAAAATGTTAAAGGATTGTTTAAAGAAGCCGTAACAATTATGCACCCAATAGAAAACCAAGGCACTTACTTGCAGACTGACGCAAGCGAACACGCTATCGCAAGTCAATTATATCAATTAGATAATCAGGGACAAATGCAAGTAATAGGATTTGTAAGCCGGACTTTAAAAAATGCCGAACAGTTTTATACAATCTGTGAAAAGGAATTATTAGCCATTGTACACGGACTGAAAAAGTTCAGGCCTTTAATTCTAGGCGCACCGCTAACAATTGTAACGGACAATAAAGCATTAAAGTTTTTGCGAACTTGCAACTTCGCTAATGCCCGATTAACGCGATGGATACTCGCTATACAGGAATATAATGCAAATATAATCCATTGTCCGGGAAAAGAAAACATTCCCTGCGATATAGTGAGCCGGATGTATGATTGTGAAGGGGCTAAGAAAAAACATAACCCAATACAAGTTAAAATCAGCCAACTTAAAATAAATAAAACGCCGGTATTTGAACAAATTATGCAGAACTTTAGAGCGGAACAAAGGAATGATAATTTCTTAAATAATATAATAACTAATATTCAACAATTTGTAAATTATAGGATACATGATAATACTTTATATAAATTAATCCGAAATAAATGGAAAATAGTCGTGCCAGGGAACATAAAAGAATCATTTATACATGAAATGCACCGAATTTATGGGCATTTAGGCCGAAATAAATTACAAAGTATCATATGTCCAACATTTAGTATAAAAAATTCAGGGAGAAATATTTTAAATGTGATTAAAAAATGTCAAATTTGCCAATTGGCGAAAAATACAAATAAATATTCGCAAGGGATTTCAAAGCCTATAATCGTGGAAGATATTAGACAATTAGTGGCAATAGATTATCTAGGACCATTACCTAAAGGACAATACAACATGCAGCACATATTGGTGGTTATCGACGTATTTTCGAAATATGTGAAATTGTACGCAGTACGAGCGCCGACAACAAATAACACCATTGATAAACTGCAGGATTATTTTCAACGGGAAGGCCAACCGCGAAAACTCCTGACAGATTATGCAAGAGGATTCACGTCAAACCGGTGGAATGAGTGGATAAATGAAAGGAACATAGAACATGTACTTATTCCTGTTCGACACCCTCAAGTCAACCTGGCAGAAAGAGTGATTAAGGAAATAGGCCGAATACTGCGAACATATTGTCACAATGCGCAACCGACGTGGAGGGGTTATTTAGAGTATATTGAGGAGTTAATAAATAATACACCCCACGAAACAACCGGTTATACTCCAAGACAAATACAGCATAACGTCGAACCGAAATATATATGGCAAGAGTATTTTCCTCAAGACGCCACACTTCGCCAAGTAGAAACTTGGGAAATCAAGAAAGAAAATTGTTTGCAACGAATTAGAAGGAAGGGAAATCAGCGTGCCGAAAAGAAGAACCGAAATATTAGGGAAGTAAGATTTCGAGTCGGCGATAAAGTGTTAAATGTTAAACTGAATCGTGCTAGCGCAGAGCGGCACGAAACAGAAAAATTAATGTTAATTTACGGAGGTCCATATGAAGTCAGAAATGTAATAGGAAGAAAATCATATGAAATATACGATCCGGTCACCCAAAGGTCGAAGGGCGTATACGATGTTAAAGATTTAAAACCTTATGTGGAGCCGTAATTATAATTAGAACAACGATTCAAATCCAAGTTGAAAAAATTAATATGTATATAATATAAATGTGTTAGAATATAGATGTTTTAAAATTAAAAGCTTATCCTAGTAAGAAATTCAATAGAAATAAAATCATACAGATTAAATACAAGCAGCGGACAATGTAAACAAATCAATCGAGCGAGAGGAAAACTAACCTGGGGTAGCACAACAGATGGTTGAGGAAGGTCAACAAACTCTGCGTACAAAACTCGATACCAGCTGACCGTAAGGAGGGATCAATGTGTTTACTCGTAGCAAGGCCTAATAATTAGAAATATTTTTTAGCCATTGTGAGAGTTTAACAGTAAAAAGATAGGTTTTAGCCCTGGGGTTCCCTTAAGTAAAACTTGGTTGTTTGTTACATTTTATATATAATTAATAATTAGTAAGTAATCATAATATAATAATTAATAATTGTGTTTCAGCAGATGTGGACACCTATTTGAAAATATATATGTTTTTTATGTAATTTATGTAAATGAATGTATTTAGCTAGGAGAAAATACAAATGGGATAAGTGATCTTACCAAAAGTAAGTGATAAAATAATAAAATAAATGTTAGAATAAGTTAATGTATACAATATAAAATTAGAATATCAGGAGACATTAAAAAACAGATTTTCCACACCAAAAGCCTAAGTAAAATCAGTTTTTAAATGGGGGGAATGTTGCCACGGGCAAAAACCCGAGACAAATGGGCTAATTACTAGAATAATTAGGCCTAACATTAAAAGCCGTATATAGAAGCCAATAGGCCTAAATATGTAAATTGATAATTAGTAATAAGTAAAATAACACGTTATAAAGAGATATCAAAGGAAAATTGGGTGTAAGAAGGAAGTAAATAATTTAAAATAATTATTTTATAAATTGCAGGCTTAGCCAATGTTAAAAGTAATAGTAGCCAAGCGGAGTGAATTATTCTAAGGGAAATCGACAGGATAATTCTTTTCAGATTTTGGTCGAATATTGCAAAACTCTGTCTGTTGCTATGCGCCGTGAAAGGCTACAATGTAAAATTTTAATCTATTTTCAAAAATAAAAATAGTAGGTTATTTTAAATGTAATGGATAGAGGAGAAAAAGATGATAATAATGTAATTAAGAGAATTGTTTTAATTAAGAAAATGAAAAAGTTATAGAGCAAAGACGTAGCAGAAAAAATGCTAAAATTCACAAATTAGAAAATTTCGAAAATCTAAAATGGGGATAAAATAAAGAATAAATAATTAATAATAATTAAATAACAATAAATTAATATAATTAAATATTTTTAAAGAAAAAGGCTCAAAAATAAACACATTAAAATAAATGAATAAATCGGGGGAAATAAGTTTCTACAGAAATAAATATATGTTAAATAAGATGTAGTATATATGTTTTTGTAATATACCATGTGAGAAAAGGGCATAAAACCAAAAAGGGGGGTTGCCAAATCCAAAATTAGAGATAGACATAGGAAAGGCCACAGAACCGTGCCCGATATGAAGATAGAAGAAAGAAGATCAGTTTTGGACGTTTGGGAACCAGACGAATAAGATGGAACCAAGAAAATTCGAATTTGGATCGTTTTGAAGAATTTAAAATTCATAATTAAGGAAAAACTAGCGAAGGCGATAACTGGAGAACCAGGAACCTTAGAACAACCACTCAAAGGAGGGAGAAAGCAGAAGATGGTCAGGAATCCAATGAGCTGCAGAAATCCAAAATCGGACCATGGGTTACAAAGTTAGAGCATTTTGAAAGTTTTGCATACAAAATTTAATTAAATCTTGTAAGAACCGGCAATGTCTAAATAAACAGTACGGAGCGAGCTTGGAGGGAGGACGTCATGCGACCACCACCGAGACCAATACAATTACTTATTGCACGGAAAGTTAAATAATTAATTATCTACGAAACTAAAGTGGATTAATTAAAATGAAGGCGTGGGAATTAAATTAAATAAATAAAAGAAGATTCTACAAGCTAGAAGGACCCTTTAAAGCACCAGAGAAGCGAAGTTGTCAAAAAGAAAAGAGTAAATCTCTTGACTTCGATTTCAAAAGTACCAGGTAAAGGGAAGAAAAATTAAATTCAGTTGCGTATAGGTAGTCACCCGAGAACCACGTATAGATCTGCAGAAGCAGCAAGTTGGTCGGCGGTTATCACCAACTCCGGTACAGTAAGCGGGCCGTAATAAATCGCTATAATTTAAAGAAGTAGGATCCTAAGGGATTGAAGAAAGAAATCATTCTACATCAAAGAAGAGGAGAGATCCTGAGAGGAAGGAAGAAAGAAGATCAAGGACTTCATTCCAAGGCCTAAACCACCGAGGAGGAAAGCTGCGATAAATCATAATTATTTGTGAGTAACAAATAACCAAGCTATATAAATTATAAATAATATAAAAGTAATCCAATAATAAAATTTAAAAATAAATAATATTAAAATTAACAGTAAATTCAGGGG
The DNA here is from genome assembly GCA_963513935.1 of Aphrophora alni. Taxonomy (NCBI): domain Eukaryota; kingdom Metazoa; phylum Arthropoda; class Insecta; order Hemiptera; family Aphrophoridae; genus Aphrophora; species Aphrophora alni. Next base: position 36,483,043 of record OY740771.1, on the reverse strand, counting down.
AAAGTGTAAAAGTAAAATCATTCAGGAATATTCCCTATTCTCACAATGGTATAAAAGCGTTTCAATATAAATATAAAAAATATCATATGTGTAAATATTTATAATATACTTGTTTGAAATTTTAATAACTGGAGAAAGATAATTAATTTGTTTTTGTTTTTTGAAATTAAAAAAGTTTAGTTTTCAAGTTTTAATTCCTTTTTATTTCTAAATTAAATACCCTATACCATAAGTTAATCAGTGCTCTAAAATAAGATAGTTGATAAGGTTTATTATTTCTTGTGTGTGACCAAATAACTTCAAACGACACGACCAAGAGAGGGAGTCTGACTAGAGCTAGTATTTTTTATCTGAAGTGTATTTATTACAAAACAATCTTTTAAGATTTAGGAAAGTTAGCGTATTTCCTATTTCTTGTCCACGTATACGCGCAAAGTTATTAAGGGCAAACTCAAATTAAAAATAATTGCGCGTGTGCGGCGTGGCAACGCGTATAAATAACATAACAAAACTACCCAACTACCCGGTGCAAAAAGTCAAACTAAATCTGAATAATAGACTACTGAATTACTGAATACTAACAGTGAAATGAGCAGGAATTTAACATTCAGGGCTGAACAGGTGATACAATTCTTTGATATTTTGATAAACTACAGAACAACTGAACATGTTGGAAAGAAATGAGTAGTTAACATAGCGAGAAATGGGAGTGGGAAGTGTTAGGGATTGGGAGCAGAACACCAAGATCAGTTGCAAACTGTTCTTCTGTTCAGTTGTTTTTTTTTGCAGAGCTGAAAAGTGAGCGAGGGGGTGTGGAGGGGCAAACATAGGCAGGGATCAGAAGAACAGGGATTTTTTTTAAAACTGTTCTACTACTGAACATATTAAGGTGCGGAACTGTTCTTTTACAACTATCCCTAATTTGTTCTTTTACTTTACTGTCATCTGTGATTTTCACAATAGTGTGGTGATTTGTGTGCAGAAGCTTGTAACGCATCAAATTTTGGGGGGGGGGGGGGTAAGAAAATTTTAAAAACAATTAAATTTAAAATAAAACTAGCGTTACGAAAACGAAAGTTTTGTAGGTCTCAAAGCAGCGTGCTCTCCGAAAGAGAAAGTTAACGTTGCCCGAGGCTACAGGCGGAGTGGTGGTAGAGGCAGAGAAGGGGTAGCGGCCGGAGTGGTGGTAGCGGCAGGAGAAGGGGCTCCGTTCTATAAAAGGAGACGTCCACTGGATCATAGAAGAGTTTGTCACTGGACCGCCTGGTGAAAACCGGCCTCCTCTTACGCTCTCAGGTAAGTCCTAACGTTAACTTAGAATTAAATTTGCTTGCTTGCGGTAGGAATAAGAGTGTTCAGGACTTATAGGAATATTGACGTGCCCATAGCACATGATAGAGCTGAGGAGATTGAGGCTAACATCACATACGAATTCGCCTTCGTTGTTTTAGGGTGTATGTGTGGTGCCAACTCACGTACGAATTCGTCTTCGTTGTTTTAGGGTGTATGTGTAGTGCAAACTCACATACGAACTCGTCTTCGTTGTTTTAGGGTGTATGTGTGGTGCAAACTCACATACGAACTCGTCTTCGTTGTTTTAGGGTGTATGTGTGGTGCAAACTCACATACGAATTTGTCTTCATTGTTCTAGGGTGTATGTGTGGTGCAAACTCATGTACGAATTCGCCTTCGTTGTTTTAGGGTGTATGTGTGGTGCACTCACATACGAATTCGCCTTCGTTGTTTTAGGGTGTATGTGTGGTGCAAACTCACGTACGAATTCGCCTTCGTTGTTTTAGGGTGTATGTGTGGTGCAAACTCACGTACGAATTCGCCTTCGTTGTTTTAGGGTGTATGTGTGGTGCAAACTCACATACGAATTCGCCTTCGTTGTTTTAAGGTGTATGGGTGGTGCAAACTCACGTACGAAATCGCCTTCGTTGTTTTAGGGTGTATGTGTGGTGCAAACTCACATACAAACTCGTCTTCGTTGTTTTAGGGTGTATGTGTGGTGCCAACTCACATACGAATTCGCCTTCGTGTTTTAAGGTGTATGTGTGGTGCAAACTCACATACGAACTCGTCGTAGTTGTCGCAGGGACGCGGGTGAGGACGTGCCGCTCGCACCGCTACCGAATAAGAAATTTCGTCGTTTGGTTTGTTTGCGTAAGTACGTTATTTTCCCTTCCCCCCTTCCTTTCTGGCTATGATGACGATATTGGTTCTGGTATCCGTAGAGGAAGTGCTCTAGGATCGGACCGGGCTGAGCCATTTCCCTCTTCCCCAATAAACCTTCGACCCCTGGAGTTAACATCCCCGCCATTGGCCGGACTATCCAAGGCAACAATTATTAATTTATTTTGGTGAGTGCTAAGATTTTCCCCGTAGGGAAAAAGGCCTCACAAGCTATTGTGTTTTATGAAGTGATTGTGATCAATGATTGTGTTTATCTTCAAAATAGGAAATAAGAAGAATGTTGGTAGTTTTAGAAATTGTTATAAAAATAAGAAACAATTGTGAAAACCTAAAACTGTTGCTGAAGTGGAAACACCGGGATCAACTACAAGTGGACAAAGCAAGCCTAAGGCCTAGTAGTAGCAGTTCAAAAAAGAAGTTAGGCAACAACTTTAATTTCTATGGTAAAAACACTGATACTTTAGAATAAGAAATTATTAACCTTGATGAGCTAAAGTCAGCATTAGATGATGTAGCTGTTTGCAAATTTTGTAACATAACCTTCAAATAACAAAGAAATGTTTGGTATGCCTAGTTACTAAATTCAGATTATTTTGCTCAAACTGTGAAACAATGTGACAGATCTTTTGTAAATTGTAAGGAGGTTATAGGCCTAAGCCCACAAGGTAGACAGGATTCAATAGGTTTTTATGATTTTAATCTGCACCTCGTTTATGGTTTGCGCATTCTAGGAAAAGGCTATGCCGCAGCTGAGAGCCTATGCGGAGTAATGAACTAACCTCACCCCAACCAAATTTACTAAACATGAAATAATTCTTAGTAGGGCATGTCAAACACTTTGTGATAGATCCATGAATAATGCAGTTGAAGAGGCTGTCAATGAGAATGAAACAAATGTCTTGACCTGTGTGATGCCCTCGATGGTTCATGGCAAAAACGAAGGCACACATCCTTGAATGGTGTCACGACCCTAACCTCACTTGAGACTGGTAAAGTGTTAGATTATCATGCCATGTCAAAGCACTGTAATTGTCCTGGTAAAGTAGACAATGTGCACTTGAACAGGTGTGGTGCAAACTTCTCTGGTACAAGTGGAGCAATGAAGGTGGAAGGGGCTCTTACTCTGTTCCGACATTCGGTCGAAAAGTATGATGTAAGGTACACCGATTACTTGGGAGATGGGGATTCATCGGCCTATAAAACTGTATCAGATGCAAAACCATATGGAGACTGCCCAATAAACAAGCAAGAATGTGTTGAGGATGTACAGAAACACATGAGGAAAAGACTACTTCAGCTGAAAAAGAAAACAAAAGTAAAACTTTCAGATGGAAAACCTCTCTCGGGGAAAAATCGCCTTACAAGTGTAGCTATACAAATAATTCAAACTTTTTATGGTTTGGCCATCAGGCAAATACTCATAGTGTCAAGGATATGAAGATAGCAGTCTAGGCCTCTTATTATCATATAATGACAACTAATGATCAACTGCAACATCAACTTTGCCCCAAGGACTCATGATGCAAATTCACTAAAACTTTGGCAATGAAAGAAACATATGACCATTATCAGCACTTCCACCTCCCTGAGACCATAATGACACTTTTAAGGCCCACATTCAGATCTTTAGCTGACCCAGAACTACTAAAAATATTTTGAAAGGTAAGTCCTAAAATCCAAATGAATCTTTGAACAACTTGACCTGGTCACACCCTCCTAAAAGAACATTTGTTGCACTAAGAACATTGCAGTTTGGTGTAGATGAGGCAGTCCTATCATTTAATGATGGCAATGTAACAAAAATTAAAGTAATGAAGCAGATGGGGTTAGAGCTAGGGAGAAATTTGGTTGCAGCTATGGAAAAACTGGACTGCAGGTGTGTTTACTTTGCTGAGAAAGAGGAAAATAATTAGAAAAAAAGGATAGACAGAAGAGAACTCTACTCAAACAGAAGTTGGAAGACCAGTACGAAGCTGATGAAGATCCAGGCAACCCCTTATATAACCCATGAGGCTATTAATTTAGAAGTATAACTACTTTGCTTGTAAAAATAGTGTTGTAGAATTACAAACAATTTTTTTTTTACTTTATACTAGGCCTACACTTTCCTCTAAAACAGTTTGAGATATATTTACTAAATTTTTACCACAAATATTAAAAAATAAACAAAATGTTTTTTCTTTTTTGAAACTTCTTGGTTAATTATTATTTTCTTTTGATTCTCTGTGTAAGGTACTAAATAAAGGTCTAATTTACGAAATTTAAAAAAATATAGTCCTTTCTACAATAGAACTGTAGTAATGTGTATTACAGTATAGCTAACATTGAGTTTAAATGGGAGTAGCTTTGCCTTAAGTTATAATATTTTATAAAAATTTGATCAATATCTATTTTGAGATCTCCATCCTTCTATGATGTAATACATGGTTTATTTTGACAGATTAATTAAATATCAGTACTATTTCATTGGAGAAGAATTTAGTTTATTTTAGCTTTGATTTTATATATGCATGAGAAAGTTTTGTACATGTTTATTTTACAATTGCTGACCTAACTCGTAAATATATTATAAACTAATATTTGTACAATTATCTTACAATTAAATATTACAAAGTAGTTTTTAGTAATTGATATTACAGCATAAAACTAAAATCTTTTTTTTGACATCAATGTATTTACAATCATTAGCTTTGGTATCAAACAACAATTAAAAAATTTGTTATACATTTTTGTAATATTATAAAGTTATTAAATCATTTTTATTTAAACCTGTAATAATGGATTATTATTATTATAAACATTACTAAATAATAACAATAGACACCGGTTCGACTAAAAGCAACATTATTAAAACATATACCCACATTAAAGTTTAAGTAAAATATTTAAAACATTTACAAATTAACCTTCATACTACAAGAAGCTAGTGTGACTGGAAACGCCGTTTAACATTAAACCAACCATGAATTACTTTCATGTGCTCTTTTAACAGATGAGAACAGAACAATTCCTCATTACAAATAGGACATTTATGTGACATAAGGTCAGTCATAAGTTTATTTTCTTTACGGCAAATCTCACAAGCATAGTTGTCTTCTTCTTGTATTTCATTCATTGTAGTAATTTCACTTGAAGAATCAGCACCTTGCTTTTCTTCAGTTTGTTCATAATTCAAATCAGAGATATCTTGAGGATTTTCAACTGCAAAATAAAAAAACCTTGTAATTATAAAAGTATAGGCTGTGATACTATTATCTATATTGTGTAATTTAACACATTTTGTATATGTAAGTATTACTATTTACATTACCATTATGTTTGCCATTATGAAGATAATCTCAATACAAGAACCTTACTTTATTATTTATAAAACATTTTCGGAGGTGTGATAGTAGTCTCCAATGTCAGGACGTTACTGTTGTGATGGTGATCTTGTAGAAGTTGAAAGCATTATCATATTTTCTTTGGAGTGTTTACTTACTGTGGTATTCCAACTTTTATATTGCTGGATTTATTTCTCGGTTTATGATTTTAAATAAGGTCTTGTATTTTGTATTACATTGTCATATGAACTCTTTTTATAACCATTACATTATAAATTGTATGAAAACTCTTGCATGTCCTATTTGTTAAGAACAGAATTGGTTAAAATGAATTTATTCTGCGCTGATAATAATTTCACTAAGGTGTTCTTTGGACCTGTTTTAATGTACAAGATCATCAAAAAAGTTGCACCAATTTAAAAAAATCATTACTCAGAAAGGACAAGAGCTAAATAAATATTTCTGTCAGGGAAATATTCGGGGACATCTAGAGTTATTTTTAACATGACCTTCAGTCATGGTGTGCACAAGTGATGTGTGTAAGTTCTGTCAAAACAAAACAGTGCCTTGGCGACCAGAAAGCACAATGTATGTTATGAGTAGCCAAGTTTAAATTTGTCATAGTAAAAAACACCAAGACAAGTTGATATAAACAATTTAAAGAAGTTGGTATAAAAAAAATCAACTGGGCAACCTAAAACATCTGATGAAAACATTGAACGAATACAAAGCCCCAAAATATATATAAATAGGCGAAGCTCGGGATCCCAAAGAGAACTATTCAAAATATCCTTCATACATTTATATGGTTGGATGCCTATAAGATCTAATTAAAACATGAAATAAAACCAGCATGTCTCTCTAAATGTGTTATTTTCTCAATTGAAATTCTTAATAACATTGATAGTGATGTAAAAATCAACTGGGCGACCTAAAACATCTGATGAAAACATTGAACGAATACGAAGCCCCACTATATATATATATATATATATATATATATATATATATAGATATATATATAGATATACGAAACTCGGGATCCCAAGGACAACTATTCAAAACATCCATAATAAATTTTTATGGTTGCATGCTTATAAGATCTAATTAAAACATGAAATAAAACCAGACCGTCTCCCTAAATGTGTTATTTTCTCAATTGAAATTCTTAATAACATTGATAGTGATCTAAATTATTTGAAATGTGTGATATTCTCGGATGAAGCTACATTTCATTTAAATCAGTGGTTCCCAACTCACTCCGGGCCGTGGACCACTTTACTTGACATTAATAGTAGCACGGACCACCATTGATATATATATAGTTTCAAAGGCAATAAAAAAAAAAAAAACATTAATCATAAGCAAATTGTTTATTTTTAGAACATTTTAGCAACAGTTACATTTTCATTAGAATACTAGTTGAAATAGAAATTAAATGTTCTCATTGCACATAAAATATTTTTTAGGAATTATTTTAGTGAGACTTCTGAGCTCGAATCTGTTTTACTAGTTCAGGAATTCTCGGTGAATGGTTCTTGCTCAGTGCTAGTCGCAGGTCGCTGCCTAAGCTCAGCCGGTTTCTTTGTTTATTTTTTATTAACAGCAAAGTTGAAAAACCTTGCTCGCACAGGTAGGTGGTTGAAAATAGCACAAGGTACCTAAGTGCTATTTTCCGGACGTATGGGTATGAAATGGCCTTTCGACACCACAGCTCTTCCAAATCTGTGCCACTTTCACATGTGTCCTTCAAATCATTGTCATTTTGCAGTTCAATCAACTCCTCTTGGATATCGTCGGGAACATCTGTGACTTTACAGCTGAAAGGATTTCGAATCATTTTTTAAATTATCTGTGTGTCTTTGTCGTACTCAGGAAAGTATCGTGAAAATTCTGCTTTTAGCGTTCCTAAATGTGTGAGGATGTTTGGTAGAATTTTATCTACATGAGAAGAATAGCTCTTGTTGTCCGCCAGATGTTTCAAAGTCGGGAAGGATTGAAAGTTTTGCTCTTCAATCTTTTTCATCCACAGATCAAGTTTGCACAAAAACGCATGGAGTTTGTCCTCAAAAACAAAAATGTTACCAACACCCTTCAACTTGTCATTTCCTGATCCTTGAAGCTGCAAGTTCAGTTGGTTCAAATGTCCAAAAACATCTACTAGGTACGCAAGTTGTACCTCAAAAGTTGGATCACACAAATCCTCCAAGAATCGCTGCATTTTTGTTAATAAAAAACACTTTCAACTCTTCTCTCAACTCAAATAAGCGCTCCAGCATATTTCCCTTTGAAAGCCAACGCACCTCAGTATGAAAGAAAAGTGTTTCGTGTTCAGAGTCTAACATTGCACACACCTTCTTGAAAACACGACTGTTGAGTGAGCTTCTTTTGACTGCATTGACCATATTTATGGCCATCTCCATTGCACTTTTTAGGCTCTCTGGCAGTGTCTTTGATGCCAATGCTTGACGATCTTTACCAAGGCTGCCAATCCCGAACGTGATCCCAGCATAGCAGGGGCTCCGTCTGTACAAAATCCCGCTAGCTTATTCCAGTCAAGGCCATACTTTTCTAAATTATCACAAATTATTTTCATTACGTCTTTGCCCTTAGATGTGGTCTCCAAATCTTGAGTAATTGAAAGGTCTTCCTTGAACGTACTGTTGTCACCCAAATAACGAACAAAAACTAGTAATTGACAGCACTGCGTAACATCAGTAGTTTCGTCACATTGCAAACTGAAAAATGGAGATTTTTTTAATTCAACAATTAATTGTTCTTTAATGTCGTTACTCATTGTATCAATTCGTGTTTTAATCGTATTATTAGATAGGGGGATATCCTGCATTTTTTTGGAAGTTCAGTCCCCAAAACTTGCTCGACGGCTTTAATTATACATGGTTTAAGAAGATTTTCGCCGATGGTGTGTGGTTTCTTAGCCTTAGCAATCAAGTGCGCTACTTCAAAAGAAGCTGAGAGTAGTTTTTCTGACTGTTCATAAGCTGTCTCAGATTTGCCTAATTTCATTTTCTTTAAATTTTCCAGTTTACCTGCGAAGAATTCAGGTGGCCGGTCACTCAGGTTTGCATGATTTGTCTTCAAATGACGTTCCAATTTTGCGGGTTTCAATGCCTCGTTGCTGAGAACGGCTGCACAAATTACGCACTGAGGTCTAACATCTTTGTTCACTTCAACCGACGTAAACCCGAATTTAATATAATCACTATCATATTTCCGCTTTGGAGGCATACTGAATGCAAATAGTAACAATCTTAACAAACACTATAAAACTTAGCACATAAATCAAAACGTTCAAAAGGATAGAAAGTTGTAGTTAATGTAGTGTAGTTGTTGACCTATTCGACTCACGCTCACGACTGAAGACAGCAAGTTGCAGACTACCCCTGCCACCACCCCCACCAGTTTGGATCCCACTCCCACCACACACTCCCACCATACCGGTCTACCTTATTCCGTCTACCTCCGCCGTATCGAACTTGTTAACTTAATTTAGTTTTTTTTTTTTTTAAATTACATTTTACTCAATAATTATTTATTTCTTCTAAGTCCCTCGCGGACCACTTTCAAGGCTCTCGCGGACCACCTTTGGTCCGCGGACCACCTGTTGGGAACCAATGATTTAAATGGTTATTGTAGAGTTTGGGTTTTGAACAATTGAATGAAGTGTTTGAGCAAGTGAGAGATTCGCCGAATGTGAATGTTTGGTATGGCTTAATGAGTGATCTTGTGATAGGACATTTTTTTTTTGTACCATTACTTACAATGTTTATTTAGAAATATTACAACAATGTTTTCTGCAAGTGGAACAAATTGAAATAAATATAACATAAGTAATTTTTGAGCATAGAGTTTGAAGTGCTCTTGATGGAAGGTTGCCTAATTGATGGGTTGGCAGGGAAGGTTCGATAAAATGGCCTCCACAAAGTCCTGACTTGACACTAGTGGACTTCTTCTTCCGGGGGTTCATAAAAAAACATTGTTTACATTATTAAAATTAAGAACTTAACAAAAAATTTAAGATTTTTTTGAACATTTCGTTACAGAACACCTCATTTTAACTTTGTTCTAGCAAAAACAACTTAATATATTTTATGAAAATATAACAATATTAATATTTTTGTTGAAAGATGCTTGTCTGAAACAGATTTGAATAAATGTGGTAAATAGGAACTAACGATTTTGATAAAATGTTGTTCAAATGTAATCCCAAGAACCTGGATGAAACACATAGGTCACCATATATATATATATATATAGCTATATTTAGCGTTATCGGTCAAACAGGAACCATGAGATACGGTTTTAAACTATTAAGTTTAAGTCATTAACATTGGGTTTATTTAGATTTTTCCCAATTGACTGTTAACTCTAATATTGTTAATTATTATTGTGAGGTTTAATACTTTGATTTAAACTATAAACCTTCACATGTTATCAAAATTTAATTGATCTAACTTATACTGATTAAAAGATATTAAGCTTCTAAGACAATGCCCATGGTTCATTTTCTTGAACATTAAGCCCCGAAAAACTCCATTTGTGAAACTGTTTGAACTGTGTATTAAATTATATTTATTTTAAAATATTGACTTGTATATATAATGTAGTATTTACTACATTCTTTAAATAAATGTTAAGGTTTGTAACTTTTATCATTTTATTTAACTTTCCTTCATAAACAGGTCAAATTAACATTAATTCTTTGTTCAAAGTTTATCAACACAAGTTGAAATATGGTAGAAAAAGCTACTGAATTGAAGCTTCTCATGACAAATAATTGTAGGAATTGATGGCACAGGAAGTGATTCGCCATCAGCATTCCAGGTTCTTTCTTTCAACATCACCACTAGCCTTGTATTGTATTATAGTTTGTTCATTCAATTGTATATACTAACTAAATGATTTGTCACTAATTTGTAATTCAATTGGTTTATTGCAATTCCATTATTTGTTATTAGTCGTGAGCTTGTCTTACAAGACAAACTCTAAATAAAAACTAACATTCAATAAGTAGATGTTGGTTTCAAAAAATGTTCACCCTATTTTTAGTGATCTCCTAGTTTTGGAGTTCCTTGACACCAGAATCGGATATTTTAAGATTTTACAAAATGAAATGCTTGTTTACTTGTGTCTCTCTGCCAATATATAGTCGCTCTGATAACACAAAACACCCTTGCAGATGAACATAAATTAAATGTTATCTTATTATACTTGAAAAAATTTTGCGAAAATTAAATTGTAGGATTTCAAGACACAGTTGAAGTTGAAGGGACCGTCGGGAAAAATTCGAATTATCCAATATTTCGAATTACACAAGTGTTGTTTATACAAACCTACCTTTATTATAAATGACTACTTACGGATCTAAAGATAGTTCATTGTCATCATTATGATTAAATATTGTTTTTGGGGATATAACAGAGATTTACATAGTACATTAAATATAACAGACAAAAATCAATTTGGTACAGCAACATCAAAACTACTGTAAAACATGTATTTTAGCTTTTTATGCAAACATTGCTTAGTGAATCAATTTTAACAGTTTAGTGAATCAATTACACTATTTACAGTTTTGGGAAAAAGTTTCTCACTCAAATAAAATTCCTCGAGTTTATTAGGTGATTAAAAATAGTGTAGCTCACATTTTGTCGACATTCAACAAAGCACCTTAATTCCTTAATGTATCCATGGCTTCACTGATTGAAGGCACTGGTTTTTCGGAAACTTCATCTTCTTCATCTGGGACGTAGCAGCTTGAGTGTTTATGACTTCGGCCAAAATGTCTGCATTTGTTAACTCCCTACAAACCGCCAAGTCATCAACCATTTGCACAAAGTCCTCATAGGAAACATCAGTTTTACCAATAACCTCTTGCCAATTTTCGGCAGTAAGAACAATCTCCTCATTTTCTTGTGCGGCGTAACCTTCAAGTGCGATGTGATGAAAGCTGGCCTTATTAAAACAGTGGGCAATAGTGTTTGGTGTCATTTGATCCCATGCACTGCTACACAGTCGAGCTGCTTGCAGGACGTTAATTTTTAGTTTTTCATTTTTGTCAAGAAAACCTCCTAACAGAAGGTTCTGAACTATGGACATCTGTAGAAGTGTTTTACATTTTTTATGACTGCTGATCCATTGGTTGCACTTCGGAAGACATGTTAGGAGGGAAAATATAACTTTTAAATTTTCTAGCTGTGGTATACTGTTATGGGCTGTGCAATTGTCCATAAACAATAAAATCGTGCAATTTTGTTTGTGAAATGTTTTGTCCAATTTTAACAGCCATTTCTCAAAGAGATCACATGTCATCCAAGCTTTTCTGTTGGCTTCATACTGTACAGGCTTTGATTTGACATTTTAAAAACATCTTGGATTGGCTGTTTTGCCAATCATTAAAAGAGTAAGCTTTTCAGAACCATTCATATTTGCCCCAACCAAGAATGTGACACGTTCTTTATTAAGCTTCCCTCCACTGCAATGTTCTTTTTTTAAAGTGAGTGTCTTGTCTGGCGTGCATTTGTAAAACAGGTCCATCTCATCTACAATAAAAATATCTTTTGCATTTTGGTCTTGTATCCACTCAACTAAATTATTTTTCCAGGCACTTGCTGCTTGCTGGTCTACACTCCAACTTTCTCCAGAAATAGTTTTAAAAGAAAATTATTCCGCTTTTTAAATCCATCCATCAAGCCAGTGGGTGCTAATCTTAAATTTGTCTTTTCCTAAACTGGCAGAGAATTCTTCAGCTTTAGACGTAATAAGAGGTCTGCTAAGAGAAATCTTTTGTCCTGCACCTGCTTGAATTAATACTTTCATTAATTTCAAAATTAATAATTTCAAAATACAGTGATCAACATCAGGGTTTTCCAGTCCCTTAGCTCTTTTCCTATGTTTATCAGTGTTTGCTATGTAACTCAAGATTTTGTCCTTATTTTTAAGAAAGGTAGACAAAGTGTTCGAAGGAATCCCAAAATCTTTCGCAATCTCTGATTTCTTATGTTGATGGTCTAGAGCAGGGGTCTCCAAACTTTGCAGCCTTAGGGCCATACTGATTACTCCAGTAAGTTCCGAGGGCCAAAACCATATTATCATTGTTGCCGGTGGTAAAAAGTGAAATAGTCCACTGATGAAAAAAAAAAAGTATGCAACGTTTAAAAAAGTCTGCAAATCGGACTAAAGTCCGCAAAACGGCAATACTGCATATTATTAATTTTCCTGTCATTATGTGTAATTTCTAGATTAGTCGTAGAGTACGAGCCATGAGGAGTAACGTGACACGACATCTGGTGGACACAAGCGGAAATAGGTAGTACCTTCTATCGCTAACAGATGGCGCTAATAGCACGTACAGAATAATCTTGTTGGTTCGAGAAAGTTCTGGTGTCTTCCACTCACTTCTAGATGGCAGTAATTGGAATATATAAGAAGGCTAATGGCGCAACCACAAGTCAGTTCCTATGACACTGTTGTGAAATAAAATAGTGCGTACCTCCTTAAAACGTGTTTGTGCGTGTTTAAGTTTAAGACATCTTTGTAACAGTATTTTGATTTGAATTGTTGCTTTTGTGTGTGATTTAGTAGTATGGAAAAGAAGCGAAAAATTGATAGTGAATGCAGAAAATTCAAAGACCAGTGGAACATTTAGTATTTCGTAATTGAGTCCAGTAACAAGGCGCTATGTTTGATTTGCAATGAAAGCATAGCCGTTCTCAAGGAATATAACATTAAACATCATTATGAAACAAAACATTTTCAAAATTACTTAAAATATACAGGAAGTTTGCGGACAGAAAAATTCGAAGCTATGAAGCGCGCATTGAAATCGCAGCAATCTTCATTTACAAAACTCAAAACTGAACAAGAGGCTGCAACTCGTGCCAGCTTTCGTGTGGCTCTTGAAATTGCAAAACATGGAAAACCATTCACCGATGGAGAAATGATCACAGAATGCATAATTGCAGTAGCCGAAGAAATATGCCCTGAAAAGGTAAATTTATTTAAAATGTCAGTATGTCAGCAAACACTGTGGCTCGAAGGGTAGAAAACATCGCTGAAAATATATCCTCTCAACTGTTCGACAAAAATGGACATGTTGAGTGGTTTTCTTTGGCCTTGGATGAGTCAACGGATGTGTCAGATACTGCTCAGGTGTTGATTTATATTCGAGGAGTAGATAAAAGCTATGAAGTGCATGAAGAACTTCTTGATATGTATAGTATTCATGGCACAACTACTGGTACAGATATTTTTAAAGGAGTTGAAATGGCCATTAATCAAAAGAACCTTCGATGGAAAAACTTGAAATGTATTACAACTGATGGAGGCAAAAACATGAGTGGGAAAGATAAAGGAGTGGTCGCTCTTGTGTCAAAGGCTGTAGAAAATGATGGTGGTTCAAAACCATTAGTCTTACATTGTATCATTCATCAACAGTCTTTGTGCGGAAAATGTTTGGATATGTCTGAAGTTCTGAAACCAGTCATATCAACTGTTAATTTTATCAGATCTTTTGGGCTGAATCACCGACATTTATTGAAGAGATTGGAGAAAATGACTTACCTTATCATACTGCCGTACGTTGGCTTAGTTGTGGGAAAGTCCTTCAGCTCTTTTTTGAACTTCGAGCAGTTATCGAAATTTTTTTTGAATGAAAAGCATCGCCCTCTTACTGAAATACAAAACAACGCATGGCTGTGGAAGTTAGCATTCTATGTTGATTTGACAAAACATGTGAACGAACTGAATTTGAGATTGCAAGGAGAAAACCAGCATCTTCCTGATTTATACACTAATATCAAATCATTCCGGAAGAAATTGATACTGTTTCAATCACAACTACGAAGTAAATGTTTTTCACATTTTAAAACATGTGAAATATTCAGCCACACCACTGAGACTGAGTTTCCTATAGATTTTGCAATCGAAACTTTGAGTGCTTTGAAAATAAATTTTGATACTCGTTTCTCGGACTTTGATGCCATTGCGAATCAAATTAAGATTTTTCAGAATCCTTTTGATACTGACATTGAAACCCTAGCCCCGGAATTTCAAATGGAAATGATTGATCTACAGCGCAGTGATATAATTAAGAACAAATATCAAAACTCATCTTTGTTGGAATTTTGTAAGAGTCTTCCACTGACACAATTTGATAATTTGCATAAATTTGCTCATGGGCTGTTTTCTGTTTTTGGTACAACTTATTTGTGTGAGAAGACCTTCTCCAAAATGAAGTACACAAAAAATGTTTACAGATCTAAATTAACTGATGAGCATCTTAAATCTCTTTTAATAATTGGTACAAGTAAAATTAGTCCACAACTACAAACTATTGTCAGTGGAAAATCTCAATTACATAAATCTCATTAGTATTTCATATGTCATTATGCTTGTTATGCTTGTTATAAGTTATGTTTTTATTTAAAATGTATAAAATGTTAGTTGGATTCATTTCAATAATTTGTTAGTTATTATATACTGAAGTTAAATTTTCTGCATTATTATACATGTCTTTACTCATTACAATTCTGTGTTTCTTTATCCAACTTATCACAAAAACAATAACAATAAGCCTACAACAATGTTATGAGTAGTTAGCCCATGACCATATCAATGTAGATGTCATATTAATAATTATTCAACATAAAATTAGAATACTTCAGTAAACTAAATTTAATTTGCTATAAAAAATATGTTCTCTAAAAGGAGTTTTCAAGTATGCTAGCTCTCCGCGGGCCGGACAAAATCTGTCCGCGGGCCGGATGTGGCTCTCGGGCCGTAGTTTGGAGACCCCTAGTCTAGAGCAACCGGATATGCTTGAACAACTGTTATCTCCAGCAATCCTTGAATTTTTCTTTTTCTTCAGTTTATATGTTCAAATAACTAATTTCACTACACGTGTTCTGGACATTATCGTCCATCGTCGGGTAATAAACATTTAATTAAA
Source organism: Aphrophora alni (assembly GCA_963513935.1). Lineage (NCBI taxonomy): Eukaryota > Metazoa > Arthropoda > Insecta > Hemiptera > Aphrophoridae > Aphrophora > Aphrophora alni. Next base: position 36,467,554 of record OY740771.1, on the reverse strand, counting down.
ACATTCAATATAAAATACAAGTATCCACATAACATTCACGTACACAAAACACAATATTTTATTTTACATTAAAGCCTCCGCGCCGGCGCTATATAGTATACTGTGCATTGGTATGTACGGTAGTCAATCTGTTTATTAGCTCGAAGATGGGGGTTGCATCAAACCTTTTCTTATCATTCAACAATCCATCCGGATTCTGCATCTCGCCACGAAAAATTTGGTATTCTTCCATGCGGTTCATATAGTTGCCCTTTTTACATTTTTGTAGTATTTGCATGTTTACTTCCATGTTATCATATTTTTGATCGCAATATATCAAGTGCTCCGCAAACTTGAATAAAATACTCTGAAAAATTCATACTGCTCACAAGAGTACTTCTCGATTCCTAATTTTTTTAAAATTTCGTGTTCTTTATTATATTATCTATTATTTCTTTTGGATAACGATTAAAAATTGCAGCACCATAAATATATTGAAGTTCTTTTTCGTAATATTCTTTAGACAGAGGTAAGTTTATTAACCTGTGAACCATAGAATTGAAAGCAGCTCTTTTATGTGCGGAATACAGGGGTTGGCGCAGTGCTAATTGGGTTATTGTAGCTCATGTAGCACTGAAGATGGCGACTTTTTCGTTGAAATGTGATTGATTAATAATATAAAATAAATATTGAGCTCGAATTGTGAGATTAGATAAAAAAAAAAATTCAAATACAAGATCTCACAAAAATTACGTTTATTTAATCAAACACGTTTCAACATGTTATAGTTTTGTCATTGTAGCTCATGTATTACAGAGGATGGTGACTGTCGTTGAAACACATTTGATTAAGTAAACATAATTTTTATAAGATCTTGCATTTCTTTAAGTAAGCGTAATTTTTAATTATTTATTTTATCTATTGATAGCTTAACATTTGAAACTTGGCTTTATGAGTTATCAAAAATTTATTTTTAAAAATAGGAACTTAATAAATTTTATCCAATAATATTCAAATCAATCGAGAAATAAAAAGAGTTCAAAATGGTCTGCTTCATTTTTTACCAATCTAGTACTGATACACTACAAAATAATTCACTATTTAAAACGATATTTAGTGTCTTTAGTATATATATTATTGTACAGTATGGACATTGGGTAAATTTCCAGTTCATCCAGGTAAAACTCATACTGTCCAGAAGATCAGGGTAAAGATAGAAGATTATACTCATTGAGGTTCGAGTTTATTCTATAGCGTTTTAAAACCACAAGTTTCTTCTCCATCCTGAATTTAAATATCTGTGCTGTCATACAATATGATAAAAAATGTTCAAGTCAATAATAATTATTTTATTGAAAAGGGTTGCAGACAAGAAGAGTTTTAAAAGAGAATTGGAAAAACAATGTTAGAGTAATTTATGAACCATTAGAAAGTATAGAAGTCAAAAGTAAAAACTCATTAATTGAACAAAACAAAGTTTACGTATAAATGCACATTCTAGGAACATAATCTGGAATTTTTCCCAACAGAAAACAATTTCTAAGTAAAACATTCAGCCCATTGCTAAATGTTCTAGAAGCAATCAAATTGTTAATATTATACACAGATAGTTAAGTAGAAATGATGAAAACTCTTACTATTTTCTTAAACCAACAGAACAAAAGTCATATTTTGAATCAGCCATGTTTTTGATTTTCTTAGCCATCATTGAAAAACTGTTTTCCAACAAGGATTTTTTTGTTATAATATTGTAACTTTTCACCTATTTAAGAAAACTCATTAGTTTCCATACAGAAAATAGAGTTTTGTGGTTTATACACTCTAGAACTATTTCCTATAATCTTTATGAATTTGTATCTTCTAAGTTAAAACGGGTTCAATTTATTACCATACAAAAACACAATTATTACATTCAGTATTTATACAAATAGAAGGACATTACATAAGGAGTGATTTAAAAATGACTTTACAATTTTAAAAGCATGTAGAAATTTATTTAAATAACTAACAGAATCAGTTGAGATGTCATTTTAAAGCAAAAGACATCAAATTTGACTCACATAGTGTTGTAGCACCACTACCAAGGGTGTTTTCACTGGTATTGAATGTGCTAGCTGTGCATTTTGGTTTCATAAAATGAACTCTGTGTGCAGTTGAACACAATTTTCGTACCCAGTAGGCTATGTATGATCCTCTCCAAGTAGGCCTACAATTTACTCAAGGCAGAAAAATTTAATTGTGATTTGTTCTGTACAACATGATGAATTACCAGGTTATCTGTGACTTCCTGATGCTGCTGTGGGTAAAAGTCATACAGAGATTTTTGTTCTTACCTCTAGAAATTAACACGCAGTGCGACTGGTATACCACACATGATGGTTTGGCGCCTACTACGTAACATTTAAAGCTATACAAACTTACGATGGTAACAAGTTATTGATGCAGATAAAGTCAGGAATTCTGTGCAATAAATAAGGTTGAATTGAATAGGAAATGAAGAGACCTTCGTGAACAATGTAATTATTAGTGATGAGTCAAAATTTTACATCAAGGTGAATTCCCACAACCACAGAATCTGGGGTAGCAAAAATTCATATGGGTTTCTGATAGTCCAAAAGAGAATGTTATCTGAGGGCTTTAAATGTGTATGGCCCGTTCTTTTTCATGGAGAAAACTAGAAATGGTAACAAGTATCTGTATATAATTGAAAATTTTCTCATTACAATTAGACTTCACGACCTACAAGACAGGGCTTTACCTCAATTTCACACATAAGTCTGGGAATTCCTTAATAAGTGATTCCCAGATTAATGGATTGATTGTGTGGGGCCAATTGCATAGTCACTTCGTTCACTAGATTTGACTTCTCTCAAATATCCCTTATAGGGTTCATTAAAGATCGAATGTATGTACCACCTTTGCCTGTCGAATCACTGATGTGAGAAATTGAATTTACGGGAATAGCTGGAGAAGTGACATCTTATACTAGCTCGAGTTTGGCAGGAAATTTACTTCAAGAGGACTATTTACCATATCACAACTGGTAATCAAAATGATTACTTAAAGAGAAACTTGATATGTTTAGCTTAAAAATGACACCTCAACTGATTAGGTAAGTTACCTGAATAAATTTCTACATGCTTTTAAATTTGTAAAATCCTTTTTGAAACACTCTATTTTTCTGTAATCTCATAGTCTTGCTTCTTCAAAAATAAGATGTGTAAACATATTTTTACTTTAATATTTTAACATGAGCGTTAAGAGAAAAAGGAACTAAAATAAAAATTTCCATGATTATTTTAATCGTATTTATTGTGACACAATTGTAAGAGAATACACAGATTGTATATAACAAATATTTTAACATTACATGCAATTTAATCATTTATATAAAAATAACAACAAAAAACACTACCTACATATTAATAATAATTTTAATTGACACTACTTCACCTTCAAAATATTTTACTTTTATAAAAGAAATGAACTCCAATATATAGTAATTTCAACAATTTTAAGTATATGTGAGATTAACTAAGAATAGAATAATTGTAACAACATTGAGCTCTTATGAATGAAACTAAAAGAGACAAAACGAGGTTTATCAAAAATTCAGGATAAAACAATGAGAAACTATTGAGTTCTGTTTTAAAGTTATTGGACATAATTTGTCATCGTTTATCTTTATAAAACTAATACACCTCTGACATTACAGGAGTATAGATTAACTCATATTATCAAAAAATGATAAACATACAATATAAAAAGGATCAATATAACTTAGTAGCCTAGGACATTTTAGAAATTAAAACCATAAGAGAAACCCAGAGCTAAAGCTAGGCCTCGAACATTCAAAACAACTAAAACTATACACAAAACTGATACATGTCAACAGAACTACACACTAACACAACAAATAGCATCCCACCAAGTTGAACCGTGGACATATACTATTGAAGGTTAAAATATAACATTTCCTATTTTTGGGTCTCTAAGTTGGGTTATTACGTAATTCAATATATGATGTAAATGAGATATGACCTCAGGAAACTTGCGTCATTGCTCTTTTTGCGATCGTATATTCGAAGCCTTGTATGGACAGACAGACAGACAGTGTTCCGAAATTGGTAAATGTTAGAGAATCACAAGTAAACAATTGGTATGAATGGGAAAATTTTAATATTGTATTAAAAATAATGAAATATTAATTTAAATTAATTACATTGTATACTTTATTCTTTTATTATAAAATATCTAACTAATTAAGAAAGATTACTCTTTCCATAAAATTAAAACATATTAAGTCTGTGCAGTGGGTTAGTGCACCGATACGTTTCGTCAGAATGTTTCGGATTGGTTCATTAATTCAACCAATGGCAGTATTTTGAAATTGGAAGGGATTAGTTCCATTTTGGAGAATTCTTTAGCTCGACATCGTTCAACAAGAGGGGTCGTATTGACTCTCTCTCGTCACTGCAGAACTTTTCCTCAGATGGATCGTCTCCGATCAATTTCCAGAGCTATTCAGATATTAAAAAAACAGTTTTTAATCTGAGTTTAAATAGAGTCAGTGATTGGGTCCTGGTATATAGACACATATGTTAAAACTTGTATTAACAATTACGACATTTCAGAGATCAAAGTTTTTAACAGTAATGTGCAAATAATAATTGTCAGAACACTATAGACAAATATTTTACGTTATGATCAAAATACCTATTAAAAATAGAGGCTTTTCATTCAATTCTTTCATTAAACAATTGTTTTGTCGATTTCTTTTTTAGGAACAATCAGATGGATTGTGATAAATGATTATTAGTAACCATTGTTATAAAATATATAAAGACAGGAAAGGACTTGAACTATAAAATTTATCTCTATAATATCACATCATAATATTTAAGAATTGTTATATATAAAATTTCTATATGTATGTTTCTCTTCAGGGGCACCTCCATTAGAATTCAATGATTAAATTTGCATGTTTAATTAAAAGAAATATATTATTATTATTATTATTCAGATAACCCTATTTCAGGAATAGGTATTTCTAAAGATATCTGTAGTTTGTTTGTGACTAGAAAAGTACACTTTCCTAGATCCCACCATACCGAAAATTAAAAATACAAGTGTCTTATGCTTATTTATAGAATGGCCCCCATTAAACTTTAAAATACTGTAACCTTTTGGATACAAAAAAAAATATATTTGAATTTAGTTTGAAACTTTAAAAAAAACCTTTTTTTAGGCTATGTCGAAATTTTGCTCAAAAATAAAAAAAATTTCTTTCTTAATAATCAACAAATAGTGTGCAAACCTATTGCAATGCACTTACTTTTAGGGTATGTTCACCTACTACTGTATACTCGTGCATGGTTCTTCAAGCTGAAGTGGTACTGTTTAGGTAGAACTATGGACTCAAATAATATCTCAGAATGACATGGCAATAAAACCTATGGTGAATTTATTTCATCATCATATTTATCTTATTCTCATTCAGTAATTTAAACAAACTTAATTCTAACATAACTTAAGCCTAAACAAATCAATTAAAACAACAAATTTATTATTTGAAACGGAAACCTTATACAATTTTAATAATACTTCCTAAGCTAGAATGGACGCCATATAAAAATTTCTCTTTAAAAAACCTATCATACTAAACATTGTAAGTATCTTAAATTTATAAAACTCAATTGTTCACATATTTTAATTGTCTTGTACTTATCTGTACGTAGCATAGTTCAATACAATTGTAGCCTCTGTTATTTCATTTGAACACCGTTAATGATTTTGAAACAGCCGAGCACTTGTGCACACCACTAACACTCCTATGTCTTTACGAATCGACGAAAACTTTTTATTATTCTAGGTCCAAACACACTCAAAACCTTGTTGTTCAGTTACAACACACTCTCATGTCTCTCATTTTCCAGATTGCACATACTTTTTTAATTCAGGCGACTCGGCCAGTAACATGACTACATCACCATTTTTCTTTCACTGTTCCTCTGTTATTTCTACTCTTTTTCCAGTCAGATGTCACAAAACATAGCCTCCTGTATACTTCTGTCTCTTTCGGTGTTCATTGTTTTTATTTAAAGTTATTACTATTGTTTATTCCCTCTAATTTTACCTTATTTATTATTTACTCTTTTATGCGTCCACTCTAACAATCTTTTAAACAAATTTATTTAATTTCATATTTTTATTTTTATTCCAAAAACCTATATTGTTTAATTCCCTGTTGCTTTAGTAATAGTTTTCCCTTCGTGATTTTTTAGATACAAATAAAAAACATGATTATTTCATTTGTATTGTATTGAAGGATATAATGCGGAAAACATAATTTGCATATACTATATATATCAAGCTTACTTAAATATAATATAATAAAACTGTAAATTTGTGGTTTGGCTTGTTATAAATACTGTATGTATATATCCATTCAAGTATGTACTTTTGGCATTTCAGACAAGTTAATTTAGATTATATATTATTTACTTAAGAAAAACAAAAATCTAGTCTTAATTTTTTAACCAAAAGTTAGTAAATTGGATACCTCTGTCTTTTATACATATCGTATAGTTATATCTATCACTCTGATGTCACTTTATCACTGACAAGTAACATTTGAGTTACATTAGGTCATATTTACTTTTGAAGATTTTATTCTTGCATTTCAAACCTATATTGCTTTATGAATGAAAAATTATTTAAGTAAGCGTAATGTGAATAGGAAAGACTGGTGTCAACACCTCCTACCACCTCACCCAAAAATGGCAAATGTCATTGAGTAATAGGCGATAAAGAGTGTTGGAAAATAAGATTCCCAGGCGCCATTTTAAAACTGTTAAGAGATAAAGTGGAATTTTAAATTTAAAAAGGATTGTTTTTAAAAGACCTTTTCGATGATGTGCTTCACTACTCATGTTACTATTTGGAGTTTTTGAGTTTTAATCTGATTTCCCCCAAAACTGTATGTATTTTTAAAATTTGAAAATTGCTGAGTAAGGGGCAACTTAACCACATTTTTGGAAAGAGTATCTTCTCATGAATCTAGGATAAAAATTTGGTTTATGTTAGGCTATGTTATGTAGTAACAATAAAACCAACTGTAAAACACTAATTTTTTGACATTTTGGAACACCCTATACATACGCGGTAAGATAACTTAATTTTTTTTCCAAAATGATCAGTGAACAAAGACCTTTAAAATAAGGTATCACTCGACCTACCTTTACATTTGAAAATTTTCCAAAACGACCCCTCCCCCCAAAGCACTTTTGGGGCATTTTTTAAATTTGAAAACGTTTTTACTGAATTCTCTAGGGTCAAAATGGGGGGAGGAGGTTAAGTTAAAATGAAGGTTGTAGCTCATTTGGTTCAGTCACTATACATTGGGTACAGGTGGTCTGGTTCACCCTGTATAAGTGTGTTTTATTGTGAAGAAAATTATTAGGTCTAGCAAGTATAAACCTAATAGTATTTGGCATTGTGAATCATGTATGAATAAAAATAGATAAAAACCTTTTGATTTAAAATAAGTTGCCAAGCAACTTGATATTCTTTCACATATGATATCTGGTGACTAACAATAGGGAGAGCTAGGGAACCAAAATTAAGACCTTGAAACAAGGGCCATTATAATGGCTGAAAGTTTGAGCTTGTCGTCGACTAATATTTTAACCTTTTCCGGACCAGCTGTGCAATAATTTGATGCTAATCGACTTAGGTTATAACCTATTTGATGCTAATCAGGTTTTATAACCTTTAAATTGAAAACTATTAAACACTGAGCATGCAGCTGATGTACAGACGTGAATTTCTTTTAATCGACCTTGTTAATTTGCCGACATCAATCTTAATATTAACATAAGTAAATCTGCAAGTTACTCAAAATGAGCTATTATACACTCATCTAGATTCACGATATAAAGGAAGTACTAAAAAACTGATTTAAACTACTGGCATTTTGAAATTGTTTGATCAACAAAATTGTTAAAGACAAGATGCGGTTGTTCAAGATGCGTAAAATTAAGCTTACAGACCAAAATCAGACAAAATTGTAATGTCCACAATGTTTACAATGTTAGAGAGTGAAAAAATATGCTAAATTAAACCAATCTGTAGAACTTGTAGATATTTAACAGTCTTAGATATTGGAATTTCCATGAGGGAGATAACAAATAGCTGCAATACATTAACATTTTTAAATATATAAGTTAATACATCTATAACAAAACCAAAAGCATTCTGAAAATAGCTTCAATTTAGACAAAATCATAGGCACTCTTGTGACAAAGTAGGCTCATGCATTAATTAAGAACAAAATAACATTAACAGAAATTTAAATATGGTACAATTTCTATATCCCAAATGATTCTAATTATGTGCAGAAATTGGCAATGTTTTCTTGTTAGCTGATACTATATTATGTTTAATAATCATGTGTCTTTTCATGTTCCCTTTTCTACTAAATACAAGTCCACAAAGACCACAAACTGTACTACCCGTGTGAATAGCTATATGATCATAACATGAATTCTTCTTGAGGAAATATTTACCGCACACAGCACAACCAAATCGACCATCTCCTAAATCTAGAACACCTTTCTGCAGTTTTTGTAGAAAGTAATCTGACTGCAACCCTATGGACAGAACACAAAATATCCCATCTTAATTTTAAATTGTAGCTATATCACCTTCCTGAAGATAAAATACTAAGTCAAAGAATATTCTACCAATGATTTATTGATTTTTAAATGTGAAGGTGTTGCTGGTAACAACTATTATCCTAAATAAGAGAAGAGTAAATGATTTCTGTAGATTAAAATAGTTTTTAAATAGTTAATAATATTTAACACAGGTCATAAACATATAAAACATATTTTTCTTTTCATGACTAGAACAAAATTAATATTAACTTTTTTTTGACATCTTAGTGACATTTTTACAATGTTTGTTTTTGTATTGTTAAACCTAATTTATAAATAAATTAATAATTATGTATAACTATATAACTGCAAAAGTCACTAATGGGATTGTCTGCTGCTCATATGACAGTAAGTTCATTACACACATCAAAACTAAAGTTATTAACTTATTCGTTCTAAAATAAATTAAATTTTTATACAGTATAAATGTTATGATGTTTTCGCATATGAGCTCTGAGATCATATTTACGACTCATGATTTTGTGGCACGCCGGACATTTAGTCTCTCCCAAGTGTGCATGCATATGCTGCCGTACAGAGTTTGGATGTTTAAAACGTTTCTCACAAAGAGTGCAGGGATAATCAGGCTCCAATCCAAATCCTGTTCACAAGAAAAATTTTAATTACTTAGATTGAAATTTATGGTTACTATTATAAGAAAAGTATATTTCAAATAGTAATTTTACTAGGAATAATTTGTATTAGTAGTTAAGGGTTTTACATAGCCTTTTCTCAGAAATAATACATCTTGCTTTATCTATAAGCAGTTTTTTGAAACATTAGCCTAGTTATTTCATTTAACTTGTTTTGAATGTAGGATAAACATAATGTTTGTTTCCTACATTTCTCCAAAAAATTACGTTACTTTTCTTTGAAAAAATGTTATTGAAGTAAACTTTTTTTCCCATATATATTATATTGTTTTTATTTAATTGTTTTGTGTTTTGTTAAATTTCTTTTAACTAATTGATGGTTCACTATTTGTACTATGGCCATAGAAATCGTAGTTTGTCCAAGGCTGAATATGTTATTCAAAATCATTACACGAAATATAAAATTTGGACAAAATGTTCATGAAAAATTTTACATTACCCATGTAAATTCAGTTTCCTTATACTGCCCTTTGTGATTCAAACTTTACGCTTTAAATAAACATTTCCACACCAATTATCAATACTAATAATACTGATCCCACAACATTTTGTTGAGAAGAAACTAAATTCCCATTACATCTAATACTAATAAACAATAACAATGCTTGTAAATTTTATTTTGAAAATCTACTGAAGAATTTTGTTGAAATGGGATGAAACTGAGTTTCCCGATGTAAAAAAAAAACCATTTAGCTAGGTCTCAACTTTGGGAAAATTCATTAGAAGGTAAGTAAATACATGCAATTATTTATGTTTAATTAGTCCCTTCTAATGGGCAACAAAATGTTGATTCACGTTCAATGAATTTCACTAATAATAATAAAATTAATAGTAAATAGAAGGGGCATGTTGGCAAATGAGATTTTAAAAGACGAATTTTGACATAATATCACAATCTTTGGAACAACATAACAAAATATTAAAAACTGTTACGCTCTTGGCCCCTTTTACTGAATAATATTTGGTCTTTTAGTTATGAAAGACCAAATTTTACAATAAAAATAAAAATACCAGATCAATCACCAAATGATAAAACACAATTTTCTTCCATAACAATACTTGATTTATAATAAGATGACATTTCAAAGACTAACACATCATAATTAACCGTTGTACAAACTTTCAATGTTTGTTCTGGGGCAACGTCTTTTTTTCATTTACTGGTTGAAGTGATATTTTTGAAGTTTCCACATATGTTCAATTAATTACAATAAAATATTTTACTGCACATTATTTAAACTCTCATACCAATACCAGAATAAATCAAATATTTTAATCTTAGAATTAGCAGTTAGTTTTTCTTTTTGAGTTTTCTTTTACAAGTGGGTTTTCTTTTAAGTAGTTTGCAATTTTCAATTTTTATTAAATCAAGACATATATGACCTTATCTAATTTATTATATATCGTTTCTTATTGAGAATACAAGTTAATAAAAAAAAAAGTTTTTTTGAGTGGTTGTATAAAATTTAATAACTCTCCTCTTTGAATCATTAGCCTAGTCTGTTCTAGTTCAGTGCCAAGAAGGTTTCTGTGTATGTTACAACTGATGACTTTGACATTGAAACGTCACCTTGTTACAAATAAAGTTTTTATTCTGGACAATTGGGTTTCATTCATTTGGTGATTAAAGTTCAACAAGTGTTGTAAATTTCAAGTGTATATGTATTATGACTTTGATTTTTTCCCCTCATTAATGCTACTCCCAACAAATATTAAAGAACATACAATTTTTTACAAATGATGTTATTATCATTTTTTTTTTAATGATCAATGAGATGAGATATTAGATTATTAAATTTTTAAATATTTTCATTGGGATAAATAAGAAAAATTGTGTTACAGACTTTTTGTGTTTTGTCTATTGCTATAATGAGGCTTTTAAGCTTTAAGAGACTTGTAAGTGTCACAGTAACAGCTTGTCCACAAGAGCACGTAAAAAATATAAAAATAATTATACGATATAAATACTACATCATCATTGATGCAGTACTAAATGGCTTATTTTCAGTAAGTTTAAAAAATCGAACAATGAAAAACAGCGTAGATAGTGGAAAGTGAGGTTATGTGTAATGAAGCGCCAGTGATTGGGACCGGGCTGCTCTTGATACTGGACATACAGAATAAATGACACAGGAGCGAGTTAACTGTAGGAACTCGCGGTAAGAGGGGGGGGGGAATGTCTACAAACTGCTTAACAGAGAATAATGATGAGCTGCCTGTGACAGAGCTCAGATCAGTTGTTGCATGCCTGTAGTTGATGGAGGATGCTTTCCTAACCTTTGTGCGCGTGTTATTTTTTTCTGTGTGTTTAATAATCTAATCTAATAATTGAGAGCTTGAAGCATTATGACTAACTATATTTAACACTTAAAACAAGCTTTCTGTTTTGAGTTTATTTTACTATTTTAAAATTAAATGAAAACGATTGTTTCAGTAAAAAAGAACAATTAGCATATTATAACAAGTATGATCAATAAAATAATCCTTTATTAATAAGTTGTGAAATAGTTAAAGTACAGTAATATCTATAATAACATTTCGTTTCAAAATTAATACATTCCATCAAAGTAAAACAGCGCCTAAATTATATGAATATTGCAAGCAACACACTAGTGTATGAGACAGCGTATATCAAAAACTGCAAATTATTAATTGCGAACTCCCTGTAGATGTACTCACTAGCCGCCAATGAAGTTTTATTAAAATTACACCTCAGATATTGGGAGATGAAGAAGAGCACTGTAAGATGGACGAAAATAAAGAAATAAGAGACAATTCCATGGAGATTGATACAAAAATGGTTATAGAAGATCTAAATCACCTAAATTTCCATCTGTTGTGAAATTTACATATATCTGATCATGATCATCATTTCATTTTGCAGCATGCAAAAACTGAAGAAGTAGCCATGAATAAAATATCATGAAAATGTAAGGAGTATTTTCAAAATGATATCAAAACTTTCACAAACTTTGTTAGGTAAATAAGCATGTCTTCAATTAAAAAAAGAAGAAAAAAAAAAACAACAAAATGATAACAGAAAACCCCAAAAGAAGTATAATGTGACATGTAAATGTTGTCTTTTATTTACTACAGATTTAATGGTATCTGTTAAGAAGTAGATTTTGAGATCGTTTGGATCACTGTCCAATTCGTATAAATGGATATTTCAAAGAAACACATTCATCAAAATCTAATTATTAAGATCTAGACCAAAAGTTTAATGAGTTTTAATGATATGAAAACTATGCGCCTTTAAAATTTTACATGTTAGGCTACACCACCAAAACCTGAGTTTACAAGTTATATAAGAAACAATAGCGTTCTTAGAAATAAACATTAAAAATCTTTCTTCTTGAAAATTAATCAGTGGGAGTGGATGATTATAGATACACAAAGAAATTGTAATATATAGGCTACAGTTTTAAAGTTACAGCCAAGAAAAGTATATTTTGAAAATTCCAAAATTTAATAGATAAATAAATGTTAAATTGTAAGTCTGTAATGTTATAGTTAATAAAAGGAAAGTTCATAAACTAAATAATGAAATTTAAACTATTTTAACTCGTAATCAACCTGTGAAAATCATTCATATACAGTTTTGTTGAATAAAATATAATAATTATTATAGTTTTTATCACATTAAATCTTAAATACAGTAGCAAAATATGAAGTAAATATACATTATTGTCAATATTTCATTGAAATCCTGTGTTTAGTTTATGAATATGTTAGATTTAAAGTGTAAAATTGTTGAATCAGTTTTTTTTTTTTTTTAATGAATAAAGAGATTTAATAATCTTTAAATATGTTAATAGAATAGAAAGAGCTATAACTTAATGTACGTCACAATATAAGATATATATTTTGTTATTTGGGTGGTATTACATTAAAGAAATGCTTTTACAAAAATGTTCATAATTTCCCCAAAACTGTGAGAATTAGTGAAAATTGAAAATTTTATATTATTAATGTTTTTCAAATAAAACTGCACTAGCATTCATACAAAAATAATAGTAAGCTTTGGTAAAAATCATTAGTCAAATTTTGCTGAAGTCCACAAAATTATTTGAATAAAACTATGTAACCGTTTTAAATTGATTCAGAAAAAATAGTTGTGTAATAAATCTAGGAAAATATGCTTAAAATAACTACAAGATAAAACAGTTAGGTGCTCCCCTATACCTAGAGAGGTGGGATAGTAAGACATGCTCTCTATCGACATTGTTTTGTATGGATGCAACAAAATTATTAGTTAAATGAAATAGGCTAATTAAAAAAGATTTTTAATTATAAAATAATGGGAAATTAAAATAAAAGACTAAAGAAAAATACAAAATCTCCAGAATGTACTACACAACATAAAATTTGTTGATATTTAGATATTTTTTGAGAGAAATTTTAGTGAAAATATAATTACATTTAATCTATAAATTCTTCTTGACATTATGTTAGTAGACAAGACTATATTTGTGATGAATATTGTACACTAGATTCTTCTACCTAGAAAAGGAATCAAAAGAATACTGATTTGAGAAGACAATAATTAGTCTAGTTGCTCTATGAATTCATCTTTAATCCAATATACTCACATAGGCATACAAAATCTTTTCTTTTTTTGTTTTAATTGACGAGAATTGTAATGAATTTGAAATTTAAAAGATATCAAACTGGGTTCAGTTTTCATACAGTCACAGGTTTTATACTAAAAATATAAATGTGTATTAATATATATACAAGAAAAATAGTTCATACATAAAAAATTTATTTTAGAAATGATTACATTTTTTCATCATCAAATAAAAAATAATAAATCAGGAAAACCAATCATTTTGGAATATATCAATTGAAAAACAGAATTTTAAATATGTATACATTATACAGGTTAATTTGTAAATAATACATTTATGAAAGAAGATAAAAACACATTTTACTTGGTTAAATAAAATTTATTAATTTTCAGCTGAAAAGTTTAAACTTAAAACTTTTAAGTTTAAAAGATTGTCACAAACTGTTAAAATTTTAACCTATCTTGTTGCATGGTTAATATAAGTGAAATTTTAACATGTGCTTTACTTAAAATGCCAAATCCTTATATTAAATTTAATTCAAATTCTTTCCAATTTGGCTCTAAGTGTTATATAATATAAATTATTTTAATAATCTAATTGAAAAAGTTCATAACAAAATCATTTTCCCAAATGGTGAAGCCAAGTAGGGAAATAATTTTTCTTGGAACGGGGGTGAGTGTGTCAAATTTTATATTAATTTACTATGAGGCTTATAAGTAATGAAATGAGAACAAAAAGACTCTTATAACATGAATTCATATATTTAGAGTTCTATTTTAAATTAGACTTTGGACATGTATCCATTTTACAAAACTACTTTTTGATTTTGTTGAGAAGCTAATAAGACTTTTATATGCAAAATACAAGTAATGAATCAAATTTGAGCACAAAAAATGAATATCAAGAGATTTAGAAAATAGAAACTATAATTTTCAGAAAAATAAAAAAAGTTTTTTTTATTTATGTAGCCCTTAACATTTTGTTTATCTCAAAAAATCAATTTTGAAGAGATAAATTAATTCTTTTGTACAGCTAGCCTTTTATCTTGCACAAAGATAAATTTAGTACATCTTAACCAATTAAAATGAAACTTGACTCATGTTTCTAACACACAAGCTCAGTTTATTAGGCAGCACAAACCATCAATAAGTAAATATGTAACATGAGCATAATTGTACATAATTTGGCGAGAAAAAAATTGAACTTGAAAAGTTTCATACAGGTTAACATTGCTTGCTAGTATTTTAATGAAATTAATTTAAAAATCAACTCTAAGAAAACTAACTAAGTTTTTTGGTCAAAACAATATGACAAATAGAGTTCATCCTAACACATTCTTGGATGACGAGTTGCTGGAGGAGATAGATACAACCAAATTTTTAGGTCTAATTATGGACAACAGGTTAACTTGGGTTAATCATATAGATAACGTATGTAATTAACTTCAGGAGTGTTTTTACTCCGATATTTACCAAAATACTGTGATATTTAAATATTTATTGAAACAGGATTATTATGGTCTAATACAGCACCACTTAAATCATCGGATTGGTTTGTGGGAAAATTCTGGTAAACGGCACTTACAAAGAGTATAAAAGTAGTATTATAACTAAAACCAAGAGAGACGTGCAGAGAAGTTTTTAGTTATTTATATATTATAACATTCTCAAGCTTATACATTTAGAGGTAATAAATAGTATGCTGTAAGATTTAAGAGTGAAATGGCTCACAACGGTGACTTTCATAATCATCACACAAAGAGAAGGGACGACTTCAGATGCGATAATAATAGATTGAGCATCTACAGAAGGCTCCCAGCGCAGGCTGGAATTCCGCTACTTAACAAACTCCCAGAGTCTTTAAAGCAAATATCTGATGTTAAAAGTTAAAATCAGGGCTGAAACATTTTTTGCTCTGGAGGGGTGTGTACACAATGGATGAGTTTATGTCATTGCCTTAATTATGAATTTTATTCTTTCATGTGTTATTATTGTATAATGTGTTTCATTGTAATTTTTATTATAAATTATTGTAAATGTTTTCTATTTTAATGTTAAATTGTTGTGGTTTTCTAAAATATTTGTGCTATAGGTATTATGTTTTTATATTTAGTGATTGTTATAATGTAGGCCTATCTCTTGGTACCTCTATATTCTGTATTATTATATTCTATAGTACTGTATTATCTGCTGTAAGTCGATATTTGACTTGTCATATACAAAATGTAAAAAAAATTGTCAAAAGGATAAATAAATTGAATTGAATTGAACTTGCACATTATTATTGGAATATTCTACCTGAAAAAATATACTATATTATTTATGAAGAATTAAGAACGTCTTTTGTGAAAACATCTTTCCTCCAAATTCAAAACTTGATGAAAAAAGAAAGTGCTTATATTGATTATTTTTAGAAATAAATGTAAGACCCATTGTTTTGAGTCTTTCCTGGACTAGTTTATTATATTATAACTGATTAACAGCAGAAGCTGTAGACCAAAACAATAAGTGCACAAGGTTCTCCAATTTTTCCTAAATTACAATACCAACCTATTTGTTCATCATAGTAACCAGAATATGTACATGCAATTATAAACAAGATATTTAACTTCAACTCATTCAACTTAACTAATAAATGTTTTGCAAACTAGTAAACTTTAAAATTGAAATAACTAAGGGATTAGTTTATTTCTTAAATTTAGTAAGAATGCTTACCTCTTATGTACACTTTCAGTTCCTGCACAACCATCAAAGATCTTGGTATTGCGAATCCATAAAGTTTATACATCCATGTTCTAGTCACAGAGCAATCATTAATTTAACTAGTGGTATTTGACTAACAGTATATGATCCCACTGTGCACAGATTTCTTACACAAACTCAACCAATAACAACCAATTTTTCTTCTTCATAAAATAAAACTAAATATCATATACAAGGGTTGAGACGGTTTGGGAAGAGCCAAAAGTCTCAAGTCAATTGAAAGCAGTTTAAATTCCCGCGATAAACCATGTAGAGAGGAGGCGAGGTGGGGCGATGACGTTACGCAAGCCAGATGCAAATCTACAGGCTCGAGCATGAACAGTCACTTTGCCTCGTTTCTTATTCTATTAAAAAACTAAATTATTATTATAAATAAATATTCAGTAGAATCAACCGATCAATAATATCAACAAATAAATTTAGAATCATTTAAAACAAAAAAGTTATTCAAGTTTTTATAGGGGCTCAAAAACCTAAAATTTGGAAAAAAGTTAAATTCGAAATTCAAAAAACGTAGAGTCATAACTAAGAGGGGAACTAACAATAATCATAAATAAGAAATATGAAATAATAATAATAAACAGGTGAGATTGGACTTAGAAAGTCATTCTTGGGGAGTTTTTTGGAATTTTTGAGTTGAAGGGGGAATTTATTAAACAATAATAATAAGTACAATTGAAGAGACCACAATAGGGCACAATAATATGTACTTAGATTCAAATTTCAAATTAAAATATGGGAGATATAATAATTACAAAAAGTAAAACTTTAAAGCCCAAGAGCGGTTAAATTTAAAGTTAAAGGGGAGAACTAACAATGTAATTATATATGTCTAGTGTGTAAAAGTGTAAAACATCAAAGCAGAAATAATAATACATAATGGGGGGGTTTTTATGAACTAAAAACACGACGATAAAAACTTTGGAACTTCAAGGACGTATAACTCGGGAACCAAGCGAGCTACTTAAAAAGTACCAACAGATTTTTTCGTCATAGAAGAAGAGGAACAAAATTTCGTCAAAAGAATTTTGAGAAAGGACTTATCTCAAAAGTTCAAAAGAAGAAAATCCGAATTTCGGGAAAAGGGCGATAACTCGCGAACGAAGCGTACTAGGACGACGAATCAAGTTCCACAAGACCCACAAGATGGAGAGGAAGAAGAATCCGAAAGGAACTTGAAAATCGGACCGGGCGTTCGAAAGTTATATATCGCGAGTTGAACGAAAAAATGTCAGAAGTTGTAATTTTCAGGAAAAATCATGTAGAGCGACGCGTGCAACCCTCAGTGAGAGTCCAGCGACTGGACTTTGCAATGCCAACTTGGATCACAAATAACACTGAATAATAAATACAATAAATTATTATTTAAGAGGTGTTTTAATAAAGAATAAAGGAAGAAAACTATTCAGTAGTCAAAAACTATGATTAGAAAAATATCTAGTGTGAAAATTTCAGACCAAAAGGGCCTGAAAACACGTAAAAGGAATAAAATACTTTTCTCTTTAAAAGGGAGAAAAATTGGCTCCAGGTAGTGGGAATATTCCCACAGAAAGGGAGACCATAATTTATCCCTCGAAAGGCGGGTGTACTCTTGTTTAGGAATCGACGTGAGGAAGACGTATCTTTGGCAACAGACTCCGAGCTGAGAGGACACTACAATTGTCACTCTACTAAATTGGACTTAGAAAAATTTCTACTCATTTCGAACTTCAAGTCAACTTAGCAGATTTCAAGACCAGCATTCAACCAACTTATATAATCTACAGGATCTGGATCGAAGACATCGCATCAGCATCAGCCAAATTAAACAACAAATTCCAAAACCTACAAGAACTTTTAATAAAGTGTGAAGGTATCTTATACTTAAGGAATAATTCGCAAATATTAACTTCATTTCAATTATAACGTTATTTGGGGAATTATTAAAAATTAAATTCATTTTTATAAATTTCTGCTTTGGTGTTACAGATAATTAATAATTAAATACGACTTTTTCAGTACAGGAAAAACTGTCTGTGGTTCTGTCTGAAAAGTCAAGCGTTTTTTATTATAATATAGGAAATATCCTATTTGTATTTTTGTCAAATATTTAAATTGTTTTGTTGTTGTTTAATCAACTTTGTTATCATATAAAATTTGAATTTGAATTTTTAACTGTGCTGAAAAGAAAAGATTATATACATAATTCATTTCTAAATTTTGTTGTGTTTTCTATATATATCCATTCTGTACATGCTAATAACCTTGTCTAATATAAATAATATATGTGTGCTCTGGAAATATAATTTGAAATATTTTAAAAGTTATTATCAGAACTTAAGAGCCGATTTCTCCCAAAAGGCACTTCCCCAGAGAGAGAGAGTGTTACTTTAAATAAAGAGTCAAATAATCGAGCAACTCAGCTATACCGGTCACAAGCCCGGGGCCTTGTCTTTGGACAAGGAAGGAGGAGTGATAGAGGAGTAACACCTCTTTAAAAAACCTTGGTTCAGCTGGCCCGGCTGATAGTACCATGTGAGGGCCCCTTGCCAGGGTACGGCGAAGTCCTCAACGGGAGTCGTTAGGCGGAGAAGAAGCTCTTTGGTACGGCTAGACTGGCGGAAGAGGCAACCCTATCTCTCTTGGGCTAGTTAAGAGAGAACCTACTGTCTTGTAGGAATTAGTTGGCTCTACAAAGACTAGAGGAATTAAACCTTGAGCAAAAATAAACAACCTGGTGTACAGGATAAGCAATGGATAAAACTAATTCTGGAAATTGTACCCCAGGTGGACAGCTAGACAGTAGTCTGGTAATTCCACCCTCTTCGGAGGCTGACCTCAAGGATTCTGGGGGAGGTCAACTATTGCATTCTGAACACTCATTTAATAAGAGTACCAAAACCTTAAGATCCCCACCGGGAAACGATACAACAGGTAAAACTAAATCGGTGTCAACAGGGCAGTCCTCTACAAAGCCATCACAACAATGTCAAATCCTCGAAGCAAATCAAACGAGAAGTAAGAATGAACAAATTCTATATAATGCATGGATTGAGGAGAAAAGGGCGAGAGAACGTTTAGAAACTACGTTAAAAAGCATGCAATGCCAGTTAGATGCCCTACAAGAAAAAGTGTTAGTACAAAAAGTATCTAGCAAAAACAGTGAGAAAATGTTGGAATCTACAATGTATGAGACAGATGAAGAAGAATTAGCCAATGAAGTGGGATGGTTAACAAAAACTAATAAGAAATTTAACAGACCTAAGAAAAGGAAAGCAAGTGCATCACCTGATTGTTCTCCTAATCAAGATAAATGCAGTATTCGATCAAATACAATTAAATCAAAAATAAATGAACCCACAAAGGTCAGGAATAATGAGAAATTTATAAATACTGTACAAGCACCTCCACCAATATATGTCTCAGGAGTTGCATCTTTTCAGGATCTTAAACAATTGACTTCGGAAGTAAGTGAGAAGGAGCTTAAACTTACCTATTTAACAAAAGAAGCCTGGAAGATAAATACACCAGATGGAGATACATATAGAAGCCTTTCCGCTAAGCTCTCTGAAATGCTGGTTCAATGGCATACTTATGAGGATAAAGCAAATAGACCCATGAGAGTTGTTGCAAGGGGACTGGATAGTACTTGCAAAGAAGAAGAAATAATAGAAAGTCTGAGGATAAAAGGATTTAACATCATTGAGGCAAAAAACATGATTAGAAAAGTATCAGGAGAAAATACAAAAGGTGAAAGAATTACTAATAGAATAGGAATGCCCCTATTTATGCTAACCTTCAGTAAAGAAGAAAGTTCAGATAAAATATTTAGTATAAGATCAATCATGGGAATTGTTGTTAAAATTGAGCCTTTAAGGAAGAATGTTAACTTGGTTCCGCAATGTAAACGATGTCAGCGTTTTGGACACACTCAGCGGTATTGTAAAAGAGAATTTGTATGTGTTAAATGCGCTGGGAAACATGCGACAGCTGATTGTCCTGTAAGTAAAAGTCAACCAGCTAAATGTACTAACTGTCAAGGTAATCACCCTGCAAGCTACCGAGGATGTGTTGTAGCTAAAGAACACCAGGTTAGAAGAAATGGACAAATATTAGCTCGACGAAAGATCAATGGTGTAATGAATAAGAAATCGATCCCAAGGGATAGCGTTCCTACAAATAATGGTGGTGGTAATCAAGCGCAAAATTCAAAAAGTTATGCGAAAATTGTCCAGAATGAGAGAGTAAGAGAAAATGATTCCATTAAAGACCTATTAAAACATGTCATACGGAGACTTGATGATCAGGAAGAGACCATCAGAATGCTAACTAGGGAAATTAAGGGAGACATAACAGGCAAATTAAATTAGTCATTCACTACGTGTTGCTACCTGGAATGCTAATGGTCTACTTCACCATTTATCAGAATTGGAAATTTTTCTCCAAAATGAAGGAATTGACATTTGCCTGATTTCGGAGACACATTTTACTCAACAATCTTATATTAAAATGCGGGGTTATAATTTCTATCATGCACCACATCCGGCGGAAAAAGCAAGAGGAGGATCAGCAGTTTTAGTTAAAGAGAGTATATCGCACTATGAAGAACTGAATGTAACTGAACTAATGATGCAAGTAACAACAATAACTATCCACAGTAACAAAAAAGATATTAAAATGTCAGCCATTTATTGTCCACCTAGACACTGTCCTAGGAAAGAGGACTATCTGAATCTTTTTAGAAACCTTGGCGACTGCTTTGTTATTGGTGGCGATTTTAATGCGAAACATACGTACTGGGGTTCTAGATTGGTGACTTCAAAAGGAAGGGAACTCTACCAAGCAGGAAAAGAGGCCAAGTGTAATTTCATATCCACAGGCTCACCAACATACTGGCCGACTGATCCAACCAAAGTCCCAGATCTGATTGACTTCTTCGTGGTTAAGGGTGTCAACAGTGAATACGGAAATGTGGAAAGTAGTGAGGATCTCTCGTCTGATCATTCACCAGTGATTCTAACTATGGGTGAAACAATAATTCAGAAGCAGGTTTTGCCTGCACTAATCAATAAAAGGACGAATTGGGATATGTTTAGATATAAACTGGAACAGTTTGTGGACTTGCATGTTCAAGTTGATACAAAGGCTCAAATTGACACTGAAGTGGAACAGTTGATTGCTGATATACAGCAGGCAGCAGAAGAGAGTACTCCTCAAAGCAGTGGAAACAGGAATCGAGTAATAAGTTATCCCATGGAAGTGAGAGAGTTGATCACTAAAAAAAGGAAAGCCCGTAGAAAGTGGCAACAAACCAGATATCCTGAAGATAAAACAAAGGCCAACAAGCTTAGCAATGAACTGAAGAAACTGATTCGATCGATAAAGAACGAATCTATTAATAAGTTTCTAAATGAGTTGACGGCAGGAGAGGATACTGAATACTCACTATGGAAAGCAGCTAAAAGAATAAAAAGGCCTAAAATTCGGAATCCACCATTGAAGATGTCCGATGGACAATGGGCACGTAGTTCAAGACAGAAGGCAGATCTCATCGCTGAACACTTGAAAAGTGTTTTCCAACCATTGCCACAGCAAACAGAGGGAGAAAATATAGATAAAATTCATAAGATTGATGAAGCAAGAATTCCCCTTGCCACCATGAAGGAATTAATAAATATAATTCATTGTAATCTTCGCACAAAAAAAGCACCAGGATATGATTTGATAACAGCTCAAATCATTAAAGAACTACCCATGATAGCCTTACGCAAATTATTAAAACTCATAAATTCCTGCTTTAAGCTGATGTATTTTCCTAAACATTGGAAAATTGCTGAAGTAATTGTTATACCTAAACCAGGAAAATCGCTTTATGAAGTTGCGTCTTATAGACCTATTTCCTTGTTGCCTACCTTGTCAAAAATAATGGAAAAACTAATACTGAAGAGATTAATGATTGTTGTAGAAGATAGACAACTAATTCCACCACACCAATTTGGCTTTAGAGCAAAGCACTCAACGATCGACCAAGTTCATCGTATCACTGACATAATTGAGAAAACACTTGAGGAAAAGAAGGTCTGTGCGGCTGTCTTTCTTGATGTTGCACAGGCTTTTGATAGAGTCTGGCATGAGGGATTATTGTTTAAACTTGATCGAAACCTTCCTCGACAGTATTTTCAAATACTCAGCTCGTATATTTCGGGTAGATACTTTCGTGTCAGATATGACAACAAGTTTTCAGATCTTCATCGGATAACAGCAGGGGTGCCTCAGGGAAGTGTCCTTGGCCCTACCCTTTATTTACTGTTTACCCGTGACATACCTCAGGAAAATAATACCACCATTGCAACCTTTGCTGATGATACCGCCATCTTAGCTGTTGGAGGGGATGCTGACGTTGCGACCAGTAAACTGCAGAGAGCTGTGGACCGAGTTAATGAATGGACTAAACGTTGGCGCATTAAAATAAATGAAGGAAAGTCAACGTATATCCATTTCACTAATAAAAAGTTAGTACCAATACCCTTGATAATAAACGACAAAACATTGTCCCACGTAAACACAGCTAAGTATCTTGGCATGACCCTTGATACTAAGTTAAAGTGGAAAGAGCATGTAAAGAAAAAGAAGGAAGAACTAAACATGAAATACAGGCAACTTTACTGGTTGCTTGGACGAAACTCAGAGTTATCAATTAACAATAAGCTTTTAATATACAAGCAGGTGCTGAAGCCTGTATGGACCTATGGTATCCAAATTTGGGGCTGTACAAAGGAAACAAATATGAAGAAAATACAGAACTTTCAAAATAAAGTCCTTAGAGGGATAGTTCAAGCTCCATGGTACATCAGGAACAGTGATTTACACAGAGATTTGAAAGTAAATTTCGTAAAGGAAGAAGTGAGGAGGGTAGCTTTGAGGCATGAACAGCGTCTACTAGTTCACGTTCATCGGGACATGAAGGCGTTGACTGACAGCGCTGATGGGATTCGACGACTCAAGAGAACCAAACCTCATGATTTGATGCAATAGTGAGCTGGTGATTAATGGCGAAGGGACCATATTATTATTATTAATGTTAGCCCTACAAATGTGATGTATTAGATATATAAGTCTTTAGTTGATCCTATTGGGATTGGTCAAGATGTTGATTTTGTTCTGTTTGTTATTGTAATTGTATTATGTAATGATAGATAGAATAAATAATAAAATAAAAAAAAAAAATTTAAAAAAAAAAAAAAAAAAAATCGAGCATTGAGATAAAATTCAGGGAATTTTGCGTAGATTAAAAATTGGTAAGTTTATGAGGACAAGCTCATACTTACTAGAGCCAAGTTTTGTAATATCTTTGATTGCATAAAAAGTAAAAGTGAGCATCTTGGCCTTGCCCGTGTTAGTTCCAAGCTGAAAGGTGATTTGCCTTACGGTGGTGAGTGTACAGCGAGTTTAAGAGTACGCGGTAAGTGGTGTTCCCAAGAAGGAACCGAATTCTTAAAAGTTCGCGAGGAGCGTACGCGGCAGGGTGTGAGTCAATTTGTTGAAAAGTGATCATTGATAGTGGCAATATCATTTTCAAACATGTTTCTCAGGAACTGTATGTCCAATCGCGAACAAGAACATTATGTTCGTTCATGTTAAAAAGATTAGATATGCTGACAACTGGGCATCATTCACTGCACTTTCTTTTTATATACAGTACTTTTAAGGGTAAAAAATTTAGTTTTCTGTAAGGCCTACATTATATTCACCTCAACAAAACTTACTATGTGGTAAAGTCTTTACCAAGTTGCATTGAAGAAAATGTTAGTAAAATAAAGTTAGAAATAATTGTAAATGCTTTGTGCCAATAGTATCTGCTAGCAAGTAAAAAATCATCTGGTTAAACATTTTATTTTTATTTTTATATATTATAAATAATAAGTTGTTTTTATTATAACTCAATCATACATTTGTCTTTTATTATTTTATTTTTAAACATACTGTGCCCATGGCGAAATGACCTCCCTCTCCTCCCACTTTTACTGGGAAAAATCATAAAAAATTACCTATGATTTTCAATGTTATATTAGCGAAATAACAAATTAAACAGCTGAGTGTTTTTCTAAAACATTATTGAATATTCAATTGAATATGAATACATTTTTATTTTATAATATAGGATTTATTTTGTTACCAAAACTTCTACTTATTCAAGGTAAGAGTAGGACTAAAGACACACTTTATGAAAATGTGAGACAAATTAATGATACATTTCTTGAATTAAAATATAGAACATTTAAAAACTTTAATCAGTATCATTGTTTCAAATTATCTGAATGCAGTTAAGGTTTAATAGTTACCTGTAAAAGTACCTCACTTGATCCACTTATTGTGTTAGAAACATTACCGCTCTTTCAGATGTCCATCATCCATCATCAGGTGTGGACCAGATGTTATGGCGACATCCTCAAGTTGTATTACACCTAATGATGAATGCTGAGGCATCTGAAATTGTGGTAGTGTTTCTAACACAATAAGTGGATCATGTAACAAGACTTTTACAGGATAATAATAGTATATATATTGTATGTCATCTAAATCGTTCTTTTATTGACAAACTGCATTGATGCCTAAAAACATCGCCTCTGAAAATCTAGATGTTTCCCTCAAGGTCATTTTGCATCCTTTGAAACCTGCGTCCTTGGCAAGAGCCTCTTTCGCCAACTATCTATAGATTTTTTATTAACACCTCAGCTTCAGGTAAGAAATAACTTTGAAAAATATGTCCTTCCTATTTTATAGTCCTAGTTAAAGGATGGTTATAAACTCCTTTAAAAAATTTTCTAATATAGAAATTCGGCTATTGCGACCATCCTCATTAAAATGCTGACATCTTGAGATTATGCAATTAATTAATTATAAAATATATATATATATATATTTTCTTTTAAACAATGAGAAGATATTGGTAATTTTAAAAGGATCTTTGTAAAAGAAGAGAAAAAGAATGAGTAATAAATATTGTATCTTAATTGTAATGAAACTAATTAAGAAATTCATAAACCTTAAGTGCTTTTATTGGAATTGAAATAATAATTGATCATTTCTAATAAAAATTACATTAAAATAGCACTATTTAAAATATTTGAAAAAAAAAAATAATAAAACAATAAAAAAATTATAACGTTTTATTCTACTTATGATTTCCAATAGACCATTTTTAATAATTTTAAACAAAAATAATTTTTTATTCACACCTTTAAGAGGAAACCTATTAAAAAATTGAAAGATGTCCAGATGGCAAGTTGTAGTTTACCTCTACATAATAAATACCCGAGGTAAAATTAAATTTAAAAAAATACTTTTTTCAACAAATTTATTTAGCATATATTAGTTAAATTACTATTGGTTTGTTTTTTAGCGAATCAACCAATAACAATTTTTTTTTTTTTTTTTTACACTGGTAAAGCATTTGACTTATAACCTGAAGATCACAGGTTCAAATCTCAGTTAAATATTTTATATTTTGACAATTGTGATAACTAACATTATGTATAACATTTGAAACCCTGAAAAAATAATTATCACAGACTGTCTCTCATTTGGTTTCACATGAAAGAGTGTGATATGAAACAAGACTATGATGAAAAAATTGCAAGAATATGATGATCCTAAAATAATGTTAATATATCAACAGTTAATAAATCAACATTCTGACATCTATCAACAATTTTACAACCTAAACTCCTTAAAAAAACATTGTTTGTTCTGTTTGTCTGATCAAACTAACCCTAGAGTTTGCACATCGGTAACATTATCGACATATGTGCACAACTATGAAGCAATTTCTAATAGGTCTAACAGAAAATGTGATCTTGAAAATGATATCCCAACTTCTTTATTTTTGTCAATACATGTACATGCCCCTAGTCCTCAGTGTATTGAACATGGAATCCTAATTCTTAGGAATATATATTCTCCCAGTCAGTAATATTGTGTTACCAAGTAATAGAAATAAATCTTAAAAACACTATCTGGTTTAAGTCTTCGAAGAAAGAAGTTCTACAAATTGGTTTCAACAAATAACCCTCCAATTTTCAACACTCTCCAAATCTCAAATTAAGAAGCAAAACTTTTTCAAGCCCTTTCCATTTGAAATTCTAACAATAAAAAATAACCTACGGAATTCTATATCACAACAAATATTATCAAACTAAATACCTGGTTTGGTATAATTTTAATTGTAAATGGAAATGAAAAAACAACAATAATTTTCACAATCTGGGGTTAGCGCTTAAATCTTTTTCTTTTTTGGTGTTTGAGGTTAAGAAATGGGCAAGTATTGTTCAAAAAGTATTTGATCAGAATTTTCCCAACAGAAACAAATGAAGCACAATGGTGGGGGAGGTGAAGGAGAGTTTTAGGTGCAAGTTGAATGTTGTATTTTTTAACGTTAATTTTTGGCTGTTACCCAGTGAGTGAAGGAGTACACTATAAAATTTTCATTTTTCACGAATAATGTAATAATAATATTCATAAAATTTTGTATTAAATATCAGAATATATATATATATATATATATGCTCAGAGCTATGCTGATGATTAGTAATACTTGTAGGCAAGTGTCACCTGTCTCTTGACTGTTATGTCTACAAAAAATATTGGTATGATGAAATTAAATTATCTGTCAATTCAAATAAGAAATCATAGTTGGAAGGCATAGAGAACCTTGGGGGGGGGGGTGGAATAGCAATTTGGACAGAGGTTAAATATTTGAGAGTAGTTTTAGACTGTGGCTCACACTTTAACAGTGTTATTGGCATAGATAAGTGGTCACTTATGGAGTGCAGGTGTTTAGTGGGAAGACATGTGGATTGATATTCTGGTTTTAGCTCTGTAATGAAACCTGCCATGGTGTATGATCTCACTGTGTGGTAGAAAAAATAAGAGTCGAGAGATCAGCACAGACTGCAGGGAATTCAACGACTGATGGCTTGCAATTACAGGAGTGATTAGTAGCACTCCTGATGCAGCATTCAACTGGATCTGTTCATGAAGACAGTGACAAGGGGAAATGCATATTGCCTACAATGTGAGAAGTATGGAAGTGTACAAAGGATCATCCACAGAAACTTCAGAATAATAGCTATGGTCAAGAAAGATTACATATTGGAAATAATTTCTGACCATATGAAGGTGCAATATTCCTTCTCAAAACCATCCAATCACAGTGGTCATACCCACCCTCAAGTAGTGGGGAAAGTAAAGGAAGTCGACTCGTGCATGAGCTAGAATGCTTCACAAACAGCTCTAAAACAAACGGTGGAATCAGACACTAGAATCTGGAGGCAGACATGTGGTGTCTACCAGTAGGAATTATTCAATTGTAATTCAGTCAGAAATTATATACAAAGGTCATTTTTTCACCTTGTATTATAGTTATATATTTGATTATTACAAATAAATTGAAATGAGGTAAAAATACAATCAAAATGGTTTCCAAAAGTAAGTATAAGGAAATGTAAGTAGGTTCTCATTTTTTTAATATCTTTCGACAAAAGTCTGTAGATTTTACCTTAAAAATTGCTCTTATTGTGTTCTAAAATCTCTGTTAAGACTCGGTGGATTGGTAAACCCCACACACTTGTAACTCCATACTTTAGATAAGGAGTAAAAGTGTGAGTAATATACCATTAGGCAAACATATCTGGAGTTGATCAATATATTCCACCATGATGATATGCATCAGTATTTAAATTATTTTAAAAAAATATGTAAATTATTATATCATAATGTGAACACATTCTGTTTTAATATTGTTTTTTATTTAAATTTTAAAATTACGAAAATGTTGATAATTTGATACAACATTGAAATTATAAATAATTAGGATAATCCATTTTATTGTTAAAAAATAGAGACTCATTAACAAAAAGTGTGTACAATTTGATTTTCTGCGAAACAAATTTACTTTTACTTATTGTTGTAAACAAATAAAAACAATAATATTAACATTTTAACAAATTTTTACATAAAAGTAAATAAGTCAACAAGAAATTTCCTTTATTCCACTTAATAAAATAGAATTAATTAAGTCATAAGTTAAAACACCCTAAATTTCTATTTTAAGCTAAGCTAACTCTTAAAACTCTAAAATATGATTTGGAAGCCTGCCCTAATAGTATGGTATAAAATATGAGTTTCAACATAGCCAATGATAACAGCACGTTAAACAATTATAAAACCTAAATGACATTATAGTCTTTGAAAATACTGTTAAGTTCTCATCCTCTATGTCTTTGTTTTAATTCTTCATTTACATAGTGAGAATAGAAGAGAAAAGTTTTTAAAAAAATCATTAAACAAAATAATAAACCATCAAAAACAGATAAAAAAATTATTAAACAACGAAATGTTAAAAAATACAAAATCTACAAGTACAAATATAAACCTGAAGTTATAGATGTATTCAATAGACAATATTCAAATTAAATAACGAATAGGCCTATACCATAAATAACCAACTAAAAAAATTCTAGAATGTAGTGTTAGATGTCAATGAATAAAAAGGCCAATTAGGAACAAATTTTTAAAATAAAAATTTATTCATACGATTTTAGATACTCATTCATATTTCCTTAATTCACAGTTCTTAAAATATAAATGATTATACTTTATATACGCACCATTAATATAATTTGAAGCAGGATATTCATCTGTATCTTCTTTGTATTCAATAACAAATCTTCTTTCTTGAATGCAGATAAATACAAGGATGGTGGAAAATATTTTACAACATTTAAACCGACGATTTAATTTTGTTTTTATATGTACTAACTGTAATTTTGTTTAGAAGTAAGGTATTAACCAAGATGCACTTAAATTGTATTTTTTTATTTCAAATGTTGAAATTTGTTTAGAAAAGACACTAATTTCATATTTCTAATTATATGTTGTACAGTATGTACATTTATAAGTGTAAAAATAAGAAACAGTGTCTAGATAATCTGTCCATCTTTCTCACAGTCTTGGAATTCATTGTATCCAAACAGTAAAACAATGTAAATCACAGCCTTAGTGAACGCACCATGATGCATTATTATTATTATTTTTTTTTTTTAATACTTCATAGATACATACTAGATGTTCAGATTGTACACAATGCATGGCTTCTGTTAAACATTGGCTTCTATTATTTTAGTTATTTTCTACATAAAAAATGGACCAAAACCTAAAAAGTGAATGTACCTGAGCAGATTGAAATAGTTACATCTTGTGTTTATATCACAGATTCTAAAGTCGAGTTTTACTAAAATTTCACAATTTTGGGAAGAATAAATTTCATAGAACAGCAATAGCTATGTTAAAAAAAAAATATTAAAAAATCTTGGGTGATCACACATTAAAGATATTAAGAATTAAATTAGATGATAGTCTCCAATCTCCGTTGTACCATCTTTGGAGGTTAAAATACTAAAAAACTATGCTCAGAGGCCTAAAATTCATAATACGAATAAATTGAAAGAAAAAATAGCCACAAAATAAAAATATATGTATTGGAGTTTGGCTCCCAACCATGTTTAAAACAACTACAGTATTTCAACTCGCAGCATCCACCCATTTTGTATACAAAATTTCACAAAAAGTTGACAAGCAGAAAGGACTACTTCAACTCTTATAAAAAATACACAGAGAAACATTCAGTAATGGAGAAATTATTGTATTCATTTTCGCATAAGTTTATTAAACACCTTTGGGGAGAAGGCAAAGAATATTTATTATATTAATATTTGGTTTTGAGTATGGGTGTGTGATAAAATAGGAGTAATGGTTTTTCATCAACCAGTTAATTTTTTTGTTTATA
This sequence comes from Aphrophora alni, assembly GCA_963513935.1. Taxonomy (NCBI): domain Eukaryota; kingdom Metazoa; phylum Arthropoda; class Insecta; order Hemiptera; family Aphrophoridae; genus Aphrophora; species Aphrophora alni. Next base: position 36,437,047 of record OY740771.1, on the reverse strand, counting down.
CTGTTTAAAAACTTGCTTATTCTATAACAACCGGGGATATAGAATTACAAACAATCTCTCAAATTTCTTAAAACCAATAAATAATAATCCATCTTTCGAAAAAAATGAACATGTCAGGTGTATATAAGGTTACATGCAGTGATTGTCCTTAATTTTATATTGGGCAGACTAGAAGTTCCTTCTTCAAACGGTTTAAAGAACACCTACCTAGACCCACATTATTTAAACAGAAATCCAATTTCGCCAAAGATCTTATTGATTTTGACCACAAATATACCAGTGTTCATGACAACCTAAATATCCTTCACACATGCAGAAAGGGCTGTTTACTGTCATCCCTGGAGGAATTTGAAATTTATACCGCTTCAAAATGTGATCCATATAATATATTAAATGATAAGCTGAATTATTGATCTAACAAACTAATTAACACAGCTACCCAGTTGAAAGATAAAATACTGACCCGACAATTTTGTTAGTGGAATCATAAAAAATCCTGGATTGTATATAGTCTGTAACAATTAGTGTCAGAGAACAGATATAACAATGTAATAAAAAAATAGGTACATCTTAGCAAATGCTTGAGGATTCTATTCTTTCTACGATTATAAATCATACTCAATATCATATAGAAAGCTTACAACGAAAGGGATTATTTTCCAAAAGAACAGTATGGCTTTCAATTTCACCAGTATCTTGATGAACGTAAAAAGGTTTAGTAGAGGGTGTGGTAATAGATTATGCTATTTCTAATAAGTTGGAGGATGCCAACCTGAAGGCTCGAAAGACTTTTTAAGAAATAAAATATTTTGCCGTTTCCATGTATTTTTATTTATGAGTGCATTATGTTTGTTAAAAAACAAAAAGACAAATTCCCTAGAGTCAACAGTTTTCATTCATACTATATTCACAGCATGAAAATTTTTAGACTGGAAAAATGCACTCAGGCCAAAACTCAAAAGGTGTCAATTTTACAGGGGTAAAGTTCCACAACAGACTTTACAGGGAGATGAGAAGCCAATTTTGTCTAACAAAATTTAACAGACCCTTGCAATGGTACTTAATGAATAATGTTTTTATTTTTTGTCTGAATACATGAGCGGTTCATAGTGGAGAAGCTGTTTTTATTAGTTATTCATCTTGGAATTGTTAATTTATTATGAATGTTTTATAATATATATTATTATACCCACTATGTTATTTTAATGTTTTGTGTTGTTGACTTATTGTTGTAATTAATTAATTGTTTTGTTTTGTTACATATATAAAAGGTCTGTCTTTAAATTTAAATTGTCAAAATATATTTTAGTAGCAGCATGTGATTTTAATATTTATAATGATTATAATGTGTCAACTTATTGTAAAAATTGATTTATTGTTTTGTTTGAATATCTATACTGAGTGGTGCAAAAGTAGGTATACAGTTTTAGTTGGTTGGTAATATCCAAGTTAGCCACTGATCAGCTGTTTAATACATTTGTTACTAACAGCTGGCAATGTTTTGTCATTGTTACTGTTGTTATTATTACACTGGTGTCATCATGGCTGGTAACATGACCAACGATCAACGAAAGTGGGTTTTGAAAGAATATTGGAAAACAGAAAACTGTGAAAGAGTTCGAGAGATGGAGAGAATAGTTTGATACACCTCCACCAACCAGATCAAGTATTTATAGACTAAGAGATAAGTTTAACCATACAAGATCTATCTGTAATGCTCCAAAGGCTGGACGACCAATCACTGTCACTACTCCTAAAAACGAAATGATTGTCGCGCAGAAAATCATTTCAAAGCCCCAAAAAGTCAAGAAAAAGGGCATCTATTGAACGGGGTATTGAACGTAGATCTTTAGGACGCGTAATGAAACGTTTAAGTTTGAAAATGTACATTCCAAGACTTATCCATGGGCTACTGGAGGACGACCCTGATCGTCGACTGCAGTTTTGTGAGATAATGTTAAACGAGGAACTACAAGGTGCTGGAATTATTCCAAAAATTGATTGGAACGATGAGGCTAATTTTAAGCTTTCAGGTGCCGTCAATAGACACAACTGTGTCTATTACTGTTTTGATAATACACACATGACATTCGAAGAACAGCTGAATCAACCTGGAGTAACAGTTTGGGCTAGCATTCCATGTAAGGTGTCATTGGAACTGTCATTTTTCATAACACTGTAGACCAACATGCATACAAGAACATGCTGACTGATGTTATACCACACATCAAAATTAAGCAGGGTAATGAGGAATTCTACTTCCAACAAGATGGAGCTCCTGCCCACTATGCGACAATCGTGCGTGACCTACTACATCGGGAGTTTCCAAACGCGTGGATCGGTCGAAGAGGATCGGTTAAATGGCCAGCAAGCTCTCCCAATCTGACACCGATGGATTTTCTCTTTTGGGGAGTTGTCAAAGACAAGGTGTTTTCGAAGAAACCTCGTGATCTTAATCAGATGGTTGAATTCATTCGCCAAGCTTGCCAAGACATAGATGAAAATAAAGAACTTTGCCACAAAGTGTGTAAGCGTAACTTCAAGGTTACAGCAGTGTGTTGACTGTGAAGGCAAACAGTCTGAACACAAAGGGAAGTAAGTGTATTGGTCAAGTACAACACTTTTAAAAGTTCATTTCTGTTTCTTAACACTCTTAAAATAGATTGTAAAAGTTTATTTTTTGTATAAATAAACCTACTTTTTCTATAAAATATTTCATTACTGTATACAGTAGAACCCCTTTTAACCGGTCTAGTCGGGACTGACACCCGGGCCGGTTTCCCGTTTGGCCGGTTAATCCGAGGTTCCCGTGAAAAAACAGTTTTCGTTCAAAGAAAGCTTATTTAATCAGGTAGCGCTAAGAATTATGCAATTAAGATGTTATTGCAACTCATTTTATTGTACATAAATGTATCGTATATATTATGTTATGTATATTATACATCAAACATGAAAAAATTAAACACTACAAAGCTTTTTTACAGATTCCCCTCTGTCAAGTCGCATTTGACACATTTAACCGCGTCTCAAACGAAACCAACACACGCTTCCGTTTTCGTAACTCACTCATTTTTATTTACTGTATATGCTGTACGTAGATCATAACCAGTCAAAGACAAGAAGAAAACTGAAAAGAAATGTTATATTTTCCATAATGTATACTAAATGATTCGTGGAAAAAAAGCGGCCCATCAAACGTTTTTGTGGGTGTATGTCTGCTATACCGACGGGTGCCAATGCCGCGGTGTTTTTATGCCGCCGACAATGGGATACCACTATCGACAAAGTCGTTTGACTCGCCGCCGCAGTGTTTTTACGCCGCCGACAATGGGATACCGCTATCGACAAAGTTGTTTGATATTGCCGCCGCTTTGGTGTTTCAATTACAATTTATTTTCGGAAACTCTCATCCAACCAGTACACTATGATATAGGCCGGTTAATCCGAGGACCAGTTAATCCAAGGCCGGTTAACAGAGGTTCTACTGTACCTACTTTTGCACCCTTCTGTATAGAAAAAGCTTATCTTAAGTTAAATGGTTAAAGGATGCATATAACTATGCTAGTTTTAGTTTAGGTGCAAGTTTTTTAATTTGACCCTTGCTATATAAATAATGGTGTTTGTCAGCAGTATGAGAAAATAAATTAAATGAATAGATCAATTGGAGTGTGGCCTTAAGGACGAGAGCATTCCAATTGAAAAACTAAGCAACAATCTGACAACCATAGAGGAGGAAGTCTTGTTGAACTCGGAGGATGACAACATTCAAAGAGGATAGTAGTGAACAAAGAAAAAAAATCAATTGTAAAGCTTTCCCAAGGTCAACTATGAAGAAAAAATAGAAAAGAAACCCTTGTGCTAAAGGGGAGAAAGTTCTATCGAGGAAGGAAAGACGTCAGCTCTGGGAGAATAAAAACTGAGCACATAGCCTACCAAATGAAGCCACGGACCCTCTGGCGCTGAGGGCAACTTGACGCTGAACACGCATGTAGATTCCTCACAGCTCAAACATCTACTTTTGGCTGATCAGCTGAAACTGTTATAAAAAGATAGCAACAGCAACTGACATCAGAGGAAGTTTATGGTACAAAGAACAAGACAAAGTCTCCAAATAATTCAGATATGAGGAGGAAAGGTGGTGAATCATTTTCAGATAAAGTGGTTGTGGAAAAGCTAGCAATTGTGCAGCATGAACACCCAGACATGAGCCTCAGAGAGGAGATAGCTCAGATAATCGAAAGAGAGATTGGCCCGTGCGCCCTTAATCCTACATCACATACTATAAATTCGGCTCATTTTGCTCCTTTTTAATAGTTTTTTTTAATTAATAAATAATAGTAATATTATGCAAAACACAACTTGTTAAACATCATTTTTCTCAGAAAGGTGCATAGAATTTATCTGTGTTATAAAAAAAATGATAAGATGTAAAGGTTTTGGAGTTAGTATGTTAGGAATCAAAAAATGTGAAAAAAATGAAGTGGAAAGCCTCAGAAAAGTATATACTGTATAACAAATTAAAAAAAAAGTTTTTCAAGATATACAAAAGTTTTGTAATATAGTTGTGAATAAATGTTGGTAAAATAAATATCAATTTATAAAATTTCCATTAGAATTTTTATGCCAAAAGTGGAAATTAGGTAAAAAGTTAGCCCTATTTTAATTAGGTAAAAATAGTAATAATGTCGTAAACACCTAATATTAGGCCTATGTTGTGTTGGTTTGTACCAAATGAAAGACCTAAATTTCGCCTTGAAAACAATATACAGAGCTGTTAAAAAATATCAAAATAATAGATCAATTCTTCACAGTTTGTTAACGACTAGAAAAGACAAACACGAGTGGTTAAACTTGGTAACACTAGAATGTATATATATCTCAAAAACTATGAAAGCTACGATAATTTTGAATATGTGGCGTGAAAGAGGAACAAAAATATTTTAAAATATTGTCAACTTGTGGTATTTGGACGAGTATTAACATTTTAAAAATTATATGAACAAGGAGGTCGAATTTTCTTCTATTGCAATGATCCGTCACGTGCTACTTCCTAGTGGCAAAACACACCAACTTCTTAGAATTATTAGATTTTTTCGTTTCGTCAAATGACACTTAGGTTATATAACTATGAAGGTTGAAGTCTTAGTTTTACAATGATATATAAATTATTCAGATACAATATTTTTTACTGTTTGAATTGAATAAAATGTGATTTTTAAGGTGACAAAACTTGCTATGAATTCTTAATTTTGGTTAATTTTTATAGATATTAAACTATAACAGTTAGAACAAATTATAAAGAACAGATCAAAAGAGGAAGAAATCTTCTACACAATAATGTTACTGTAAATTAGTTGAACATAATGGGTCCAGCATAGAGCTTGGTTGAAATGGTCAAAGTATTCAACTTTATCCCTAAGACAACTGGAGCAGAGGAAAAGGTTAAATTAAAACGATGTAACCTCACAATAGTCAATAGTGATTTTTCTCTTCACTACAGCCGTTTCTACTATTCAGACATTATCAAGTTATGCTGGACTTTGTCCGTTATCATAAGTTATAAATTACACACACACACACACACCGATCTCAATTACCCAATCTCAAGGAAGAATTTTGAAATCTTCAAAATTCTAAAATTTCAATAAAATAAACCAAAAATAGTAGAAGTAAGAATAATAATTTGATTAAGTATAAGGAAAGTTAATGTAACTAGGCAATTCGAAGACGAGATCAGATTGTCCAGACAGGAATAATCAAGCTTTCCGGTCTCAACATGAAAACATGTTAAAATTTTGAAATTCAAAATCAAATATAAAAATAATGTCATCTTGTAGAGTTATTAAAATAGAATAATAAATAATAATAAAATAAACTTGTAAAGTAAATATTTAAAAAGTTATAGTTGAAAGAAAAAAAGGTAAAACAAAAAACTTTTGTAAATCTAAATTAATTAAAAAAACTAATAATAGAGTTATATGATCATAAGACCAATAAATAATAATTATTAACCCAAATCAAAAATTAATTAAACCTAATAAAATAACAAGGATAATAAAAACAGAATATGAAGAAAGTGCCATAACTTGAGAACCAGAGAAGCCAGGAAGAAGAGGGGGACAGTTTTGAGACTTTTGGAATAGGAGGAACAGTAATCAAAAAGAAAAATTTAATGTTTTCCAAAATTAAGAAAAGTAGAATTGGAAAAATTACGAAATCTTCAAGTCTTCATAACGCAAGAAAGAAAGGCCGCACAGGTTCAAATAAAGTTTGGACAGAGCCAGGAAGAAAGGGGCTTCAAACTGAGCCAATCAAAAAGAAGATTGAGCAAAGCGAACGGGAGTTATGACGAGTTGAAGAAATCAATGGTTCAGAATACAGATTTCATGTTCAGACAAGAAATCAAGGTCGCGCGCTCACATAGCTTGTCACAAGTAGTGGGGGAAGGCATACCAACAGTCATGCAGAATACAAATAAAACTAATTATTAAAAGTAACTGAAATAAAAGAAATAATACATAAAAAACAATAGAGATAACGACAGAGTAATTAAATAAGCCAGGAGTTCAAAAATGTATTAATTAAAATTAAAAAACCAAAATAAATTGAAAATTAAAGAAAGTATAAAATGTTGAGTAGGTGGCTACCGTGGATATCAAAATTAGTGACGAACTGATCTGCAAGAGATCAGCTCGACAGTCTCGTATTAACATCCAGGAGGAAAAACACGCTTTTAGTAAGTCTGAAAGAGGAAATCGTCGTGAAGAAAAATCGTCAGTGTTCAGTACTTCTCGAGGTTAATTACGATAACCAAAAGAAGGTTCGGCCTTAGAAGAAGACAACACTACATCCAGATTCAGCTTGCAGAAGACAACTTTAATACGAACTCCGGCAAATATTAAATTACCATTTGTCGTTATCACCGCCAAGAAGAAGATTCGAAGGAAGGAAATAGGACTTCTGAAGATTCCCCGGAAGAAAACATCACTGGGCGAGTTTTTCAGGGACCACAACAATCTAAAATGGAGGGAGAAAAGACCTGCACTACCCAAATAAAAGAAGGTACTGCATAAATCAAGAATTTTAATATATAAAATCTTTTAAAACTTGAAAAATCTAAAATTAATCAAATATTAGAATAGGAATTCAATGCTTCAATACTAATGCTTTAACTCAATAAATCAAGTAGTATTCAACATTTCATTAAATTTGTTCAAAAGTAATAAATTTATTATTATTTAACTTTGTTCTCTGTTTTTGAAATATCCTTAATTAAGTGAATTCCAAAATTAAAAAAGAAAGTAAGTGCTCTAAAAAAAAAGTTAAAAGTAAAATAAAATATAATTTTAATCTGATGAGATAACAAGAGCTCCAAAAGGCACACCTTTTGAGACAGAGTATAGAAAATAAATAAAGGTAAGATAGATATAAAATTTTAATTTGTTTTATGAAAATGTATTAGCATAAGAATTCAATCAAAATATTAGTATTAAATTTTGTGTAATATATTTAAGAAATTAATAGGGGAGTTAGGGTATAGGCTTCGAAGAGACAAAACCTCTACCTTACTCACTTGTTAAATTCTTGCAAGCGGTCGGGGTGGCTTCCTAAGTTAGAAAGCTAATTATTAAAGTCGCGAAGAAGCCTTGCCGCATTGCAAGACACACACACACACACTAAGAATACACCCATGACATACAGATTTTCAGGATGAATTTAATATATTTAAACATATTGCCATCAGAAATGGATACTGCTCATCTATCATCAACAAACTAAATAACAACAAAAAATAAAACAAAAATTGCATCGAATTAAAAAAAACATATTTTGAATTTTAACAAGGAATTGGAATGTTATAGGTGATTATTTGTAAGTATTATATTTTAAAAAACAGGATTACACCACTGCATATAAAACAATGTACAACATAAAATAACTGTGTCTTGCATAAAAGAAAAACCCGACAAATTTGAGAGGAATTTTATTAACTATCATGTTCTGATTGTTCGAAAAAAATATAGGACAAACTGGAAGTTCCTTAAATACTGTATATATAGGAATTATAAACCGCAACTACAAGCAGTATTGATAAATCATTAAAATTCTTCATTGCTGTCAAAAGGGAAAATTAATTAATGCATTGGAACAATGAGAAATATATAAAAATGATATCAACTCATTACTTAATGAAAAGCTACATTTCAGTTCCAACTTACTACGATATGACAATAGCAAACATAGATAAGAATAAATATGGTAGAAAAAATATGTAGTATTTCAATTATTAATTTAAAATGGATTTTTTTCCACATACATAAAAATATATTACAAAAGTTCCAATTTCTCCTTAACAAAATTAATTTGTCATTGTAAAAAATAAAAAATGTAATAAAAATAAAATATATTTGGTGTAAGTAGATTATATTCTGAGTATTCTACACAGCAGTAAAGTTGAATAACAAATTTCCATTAGAAATGTAAACACGAAAATTCAAAGCTTAATGAACACATGCTTATTTATGCTTCCTTCAAATATAAAATGTGCAACTCCATTAAGATATCTTCCCAAAAATATTCATTTAACAAATTATTTTATTAAAAATATATATTATGGGTTCAATTTTAAATGTCCAAAATATTTGAGATATCCATAATAGTTGTGTGTTTGACAGAGAAGTTATGGGGATTTAAATAAATCTGGATTCAGAGGTCCTGTTGCAGAGGAATATTTTGTACATTTAAAATTAAATGTGATCTGAAAATGAAGTTTTAAAGTAACTGCTCATTAAATTTCATTAATAAAAAACAATTGTTTGTGGTATTTTTTGATATATGAAGTTAAAGGAGAAACTTAATAGATTTCCCTTAATTAAAGAGGAATTTCTCCTAGATTTGAAAAAAGTTTGATTGAAAGTAGATTTTACATAATATTAGTTTAACCATTTTAAAACTATTTCTAGTCTACAAAACAAGTAGATACACCTCAAAAGTTATTGTACTTCTAAAAATTAAACATGTTTAATCTCACAAAAATCTACCATTTATGAAGGCTACTCTGGCCTGACAACCAGCCATATTCATTCTCAAAACCAGTACTCTGCTCTGATTCTACTACAAAAATCTACCATTTATGAAGGCTACTCTGGCCTGATAACCAACCATATTCATTCTCAAAACCAGTACTCTGCTCTGATTCTACTACAAAAATCTACCATTTATGAAGGCTACTCTGGCCTAATAACCAACCATATTTATTCTCAAAACCAGTACTCTGCTCTGATTCTACTACAAAAATCTACCATTTATGAAGGCTACTCTGGCCTGACAACCAGCCATATTTATTCTCAAAACCAGTACTCTGCTCTGATTCTACTACAAAAATCTACCATTTATGAAGGCTACTCTGACCTAATAACCAACCATATTTATTCTCAAAACCAGTACTCTGCTCTGATTCTACTACAAAAATCTACCATTTATGAAGGCTACTGTGGCCTGATAACCAACCATATTCATTCTCAAAACCAGTACTCTGCTCTGATTCTACTACAAAAATCTACCATTTATGAAGGCTACTCTGGCCTAATAACCAGCCATATTCATTCTGAAAACCAGTACTCTGCTCTGATTCTACTACAAAAATCTACCATTTATGAAGGCTACTCTGGCCTGACAACCAGCCATATTTATTCTCAAAACCAGTACTCTGCTCTGATTCTACTACAAAAATCTACCATTTATGAAGGCTACTCTGGGCTGATAACCAACCATATTCATTCTCAAAACCAGTACTCTGCTCTGATTCTACTACAAAAATCTACCATTTATGAAGGCTACTCTGGCCTAATAACCAACCATATTTATTCTCAAAACCAGTACTCTGCTCTGATTCTACTACAAAAATCTACCATTTATGAAGGCTACTCTGGCCTGACAACCAACCATATTTATTCGCAAAACCAGTACTCTGCTCTGATTCTACTACAAAAATCTACCATTTATGAAGGCTACTCTGGCCTAATAACCAACCATATTTATTCTCAAAACCAGTACTCTGCTCTGATTCTACTACAAAAATCTACCATTTATGAAGGCTACTCTGGCCTAATAACCAACCATATTCATTCTCAAAACCAGTACTCTGCTCTGATTCTACTACAAAAATCTACCATTTATGAAGGCTACTCTGCCCTAATAACCAACCATATTCATTCTCAAAACCAGTACTCTGCTCTGATTCTACTACAAAAATCTACCATTTATGAAGGCTACTCTGGCCTGACAACCAGCCATATTTATTCGCAAAACCAGTACTCTGCTCTGATTCTACTACAAAAATCTACCATTTATGAAGGCTACTCTGGCCTAATAACCAACCATATTTATTCTCAAAACCAGTACTCTGCTCTGATTCTACTACAAAAATCTACCATTTATGAAGGCTACTCTGGGCTGATAACCAACCATATTCATTCTCAAAACCAGTACTCTGCTCTGATTCTACTACAAAAATCTACCATTTATGAAGGCTACTCTGGCCTAATAACCAACCATATTTATTCTCAAAACCAGTACTCTGCTCTGATTCTACTACAAAAATCTACCATTTATGAAGGCTACTCTGGCCTGACAACCAGCCATATTTATTCTCAAAACCAGTACTCTGCTCTGATTCTACTACAAAAATCTACCATTTATGAAGGCTACTCTGGCCTGATAACCAACCATATTCATTCTCAAAACCAGTACTCTGCTCTGATTCTACTACAAAAATCTACCATTTATGAAGGCTACTCTGGCCTAATAACCAACCATATTTATTCTCAAAACCAGTACTCTGCTCTGATTCTACTACAAAAATCTACCATTTATGAAGGCTACTCTGGCCTGACAACCAGCCATATTTATTCTCAAAACCAGTACTCTGCTCTGATTCTACAACAAAAATCTACCATTTATAAAGGCTACTCTGGCCTAATAACCAAACATATTTATTCTCAAAACCAGTACTCTGCTCTGATTCTACTACAAAAATCTACCATTTATGAAGGCTACTCTGGCCTAATAACCAACCATATTTATTCTCAAAACCAGTACTCTGCTCTGATTCTACTACAAAAATCTACCATTTATGAAGGCTACTCTGGCCTGACAACCAGCCATATTTATTCTCAAAACCAGTACTCTGCTCTGATTCTACTACAAAAATCTACCATTTATGAAGGCTACTCTGACCTAATAACCAACCATATTTATTCTCAAAACCAGTACTCTGCTCTGATTCTACTACAAAAATCTACCATTTATGAAGGCTACTCTGGCCTGATAACCAACCATATTCATTCTCAAAACCAGTACTCTGCTCTGATTCTACTACAAAAATCTACCATTTATGAAGGCTACTCTGGCCTAATAACCAGCCATATTCATTCTCAAAACCAGTACTCTGCTCTGATTCTACTACAAAAATCTACCATTTATGAAGGCTACTCTGGCCTGACAACCAGCCATATTTATTCTCAAAACCAGTACTCTGCTCTGATTCTACTACAAAAATCTACCATTTATGAAGGCTACTCTGGGCTGATAACCAACCATATTCATTCTCAAAACCAGTACTCTGCTCTGATTCTACTACAAAAATCTACCATTTATGAAGGCTACTCTGGCCTAATAACCAACCATATTTATTCTCAAAACCAGTACTCTGCTCTGATTCTACTACAAAAATCTACCATTTATGAAGGCTACTCTGGCCTGACAACCAGCCATATTTATTCTCAAAACCAGTACTCTGCTCTGATTCTACAACAAAAATCTACCATTTATAAAGGCTACTCTGGCCTAATAACCAACCATATTTATTCTCAAAACCAGTACTCTGCTCTGATTCTACTACAAAAATCTACCATTTATGAAGGCTACTCTGGCCTAATAACCAACCATATTTATACTCAAAACCAGTACTCTGCTCTGATTCTACTACAAAAATCTACCATTTATGAAGGCTACTCTGGCCTGACAACCAGCCATATTTATTCTCAAAACCAGTACTCTGCTCTGATTCTACTACAAAAATCTACCATTTATGAAGGCTACTCTGACCTAATAACCAACCATATTTATTCTCAAAACCAGTACTCTGCTCTGATTCTACTACAAAAATCTACCATTTATGAAGGCTACTCTGGCCTGATAACCAACCATATTCATTCTCAAAACCAGTACTCTGCTCTGATTCTACTACAAAAATCTACCATTTATGAAGGCTACTCTGGCCTAATAACCAGCCATATTCATTCTCAAAACCAGTACTCTGCTCTGATTCTACTACAAAAATCTACCATTTATGAAGGCTACTCTGGCCTGACAACCAGCCATATTTATTCTCAAAACCAGTACTCTGCTCTGATTCTACTACAAAAATCTACCATTTATAAAGGCTACTCTGGGCTGATAACCAACCATATTCATTCTCAAAACCAGTACTCTGCTCTGATTCTACTACAAAAATCTACCATTTATGAAGGCTACTCTGGCCTAATAACCAACCATATTTATTCTCAAAACCAGTACTCTGCTCTGATTCTACTACAAAAATCTACCATTTATGAAGGCTACTCTGGCCTGACAACCAACCATATTTATTCGCAAAACCAGTACTCTGCTCTGATTCTACTACAAAAATCTACCATTTATGAAGGCTACTCTGGCCTAATAACCAACCATATTTATTCTCAAAACCAGTACTCTGCTCTGATTCTACTACAAAAATCTACCATTTATGAAGGCTACTCTGGCCTAATAACCAACCATATTCATTCTCAAAACCAGTACTCTGCTCTGATTCTACTACAAAAATCTACCATTTATGAAGGCTACTCTGCCCTAATAACCAACCATATTCATTCTCAAAACCAGTACTCTGCTCTGATTCTACTACAAAAATCTACCATTTATGAAGGCTACTCTGGCCTGACAACCAGCCATATTTATTCGCAAAACCAGTACTCTGCTCTGATTCTACTACAAAAATCTACCATTTATGAAGGCTACTCTGGCCTAATAACCAACCATATTTATTCTCAAAACCAGTACTCTGCTCTGATTCTACTACAAAAATCTACCATTTATGAAGGCTACTCTGGCCTGATAACCAACCATATTCATTCTCAAAACCAGTACTCTGCTCTGATTCTACTACAAAAATCTACCATTTATGAAGGCTACTCTGGCCTAATAACCAACCATATTTATTCTCAAAACCAGTACTCTGCTCTGATTCTACTACAAAAATCTACCATTTATGAAGGCTACTCTGGCCTGACAACCAGCCATATTTATTCTCAAAACCAGTACTCTGCTCTGATTCTACTACAAAAATCTACCATTTATGAAGGCTACTCTGGCCTGATAACCAACCATATTCATTCTCAAAACCAGTACTCTGCTCTGATTCTACTACAAAAATCTACCATTTATGAAGGCTACTCTGGCCTAATAACCAACCATATTTATTCTCAAAACCAGTACTCTGCTCTGATTCTACTACAAAAATCTACCATTTATGAAGGCTACTCTGGCCTGACAACCAGCCATATTTATTCTCAAAACCAGTACTCTGCTCTGATTCTACAACAAAAATCTACCATTTATAAAGGCTACTCTGGCCTAATAACCAACCATATTTATTCTCAAAACCAGTACTCTGCTCTGATTCTACTACAAAAATCTACCATTTATGAAGGCTACTCTGGCCTGACAACCAGCCATATTCATTCTCAAAACCAGTACTCTGCTCTGATTCTACTACACTAATGTTGAACATAACATCAGGAGAGTGGTGCAGCATAATTAGCTAAAGCATATCTAGTTTGCTGCAGCTCAGACTTATGGTTACAGTCTTTAACCCTTCAACTGCGGAGCGACCCCATTTCGGGTCGTTCGGTGATGCATGGTTTAGTCTAATGACCAGAAAACACGTATTTTGCAATTCAACATTTCGCCCACTTAGAATCGTCCTATCACAATAAAAAAAATAGTGTTGGAAAGCTAATGTTCCGTAGATACATAATCATGCAAGAAAAATACCACAAAAGCTATAAATAATATTCCAAAAATTGATTGATACGTAATGTCAAAGATTTGCGCTAACAAGTTGTAAACAAAACTAACATCATTTTTGTCTAATATTCCCAATTTGATATTTCTACAAACATATCGAACATAACACTGTTCTGTAGATCACATCTTTATCTTTCAATCTGTGCTTTTCAAATCCTTCTATCTGCTACAGTTTTTATTATATAATAATTAAACAAAATCAAGAATTTTAACTCATTTTTATACGCTAAAAATTACATTTTTTTCAATTCAACTTTTATCCTAGTAAATATTATTTTATCGAAATGAATTATTATATCACTGTAAAGATAATAATGTTTCAATCTTTCATAATAAAGTTTAGCAAAATCCATCACACGAAAACTCTATTTTCTAGAACTCGATAAAGTTGCTGCCTTTTTCGCTAGATCGCGGCACTTGCCTTGACCGGGTTTATGTAGAAAATTCTGTTCTCTGTGTTCATATGATTTTACGAAATGGTAATACTTGTCCAAATGCCACAAGTTGACGATATTATATAGTATTTTTCTTTCTCTTTCGATCTGTGGTTTACAAATTTTTCTATCTGTCATATATCGCGAGATATATCTATTTTACCAAAGTAGTAACCAAACAAAACGAATTTCACTTGGCATTCGGTGCAGTTTACTAAATAAGATAATCGATTATTCAATCAATATTTTGTAACCGATCTTTACAGTATGTTGTAGAGAAGATTTCATTCTATCTGTTGGTATTACTTGCAATGTCCTAGAGTTAATTTTAGGTTATTGTTTCTTACTCAGAAGTTAGCGATGTTTGTGTAATAAAATTACATCTGAAAGGCGTAGTGCGTATGTTACTTGGGATTATATTTCTGTTATTCTGAAGGTTTGTTTGATTTATTTATTATAAATTGTGTATACAAATTACAATATCTGTATTATTGTTTGTAGAATTTATTATTTTGAGTGAATTTTATTGTCAGGCATCAAATATTGAGGCTGCCTAGAGACAGAGGTTATGTTATAATCTGGTCTTCTTTTTTAGCAAATTCCCATGTGTTTACAAGTAAAAATAATTTTGTCTAATGAAAATTTTATAAATTGATTATGTTTTTACCAAAATGTATGCAAAATGTTTAAAAATTTATATAGGCCTATCTATAAAATAGAGATATATCTGGTCTGACCTTTTTAGGCAAGTTTCCATTTGTTTCCAAATAAAAATAATTTTGTCTAATGAAAATTTTATAAATTGATTATGTTTTTACCAAAATGTATGCAAAATGTTTATAAATTTATATAGGCCTATCTATAATTTTTTTATTTTTTTTATTGGTTTATATACCTATTTCTGTGGAATTTTGCCTCAGTACAGGTTAATTTTGTTGATTCCGTACATAATAACTCCAAAAAGTTTCCATCTAAAAGTTTTTGCATTACACACATAAAATCTATGTATCTTTGTGAGAACATAGGTAATAAAAACTTGGGTTTTGAATAATAATTATATTTTTGGTGAATTTTTGAAAATAGTTAGCAAATATTCACGTTTTACGTAAAAATGAACCATGTCTAATGAAAATTTTATAAATTGATATTTCTTTTTAGCAACTTTTATCCACAAATATATTACAAATCTCTAATAATACTTCCAAAAATTCAAAACAAAAAAAATTGTATGGTGACATTACCATTTCTGTGAAATTCTTTCCTTCCTTACTTTCCAATTTTTTGCTATTTGACATAACTCGAAATTTTTTACATCTAACTTTTTTTTTTCACTACGCAGCTAAATTCTATGCACCTTTCTGAATAGGCCTATAATGATATATAGAAGTTGTGTTTTCCATAAATATTACTATTTTTGGTGCATTTTTGAAAAACACCTCCTAAGCCTAAGTTTAAGCCTAACAAAATCCCTCTTTTCGTAAATTTTTTTAAAAAATGTAACAAATTTATTAATTTTTTTTTTGTTTTTCAAAATTAATTTACAAATATTACAAAAAAACTTTTGTATATCTTGAAAAAAGGTGGTAAGCTATTGATTTTGGATGATACAGGTTTTTCTGAAAAATATTTTTGACATCTAACATACTATTACTCCAAAAACGTTTCAAAAAAAAAAATTTTTTTTTATTACATAGATGAATTCTATGCATCTTTCTGAGAAAATGTTGTGTTATAAGTTAGGTTTTGTATAAAAATAATATTTTTTATGAATTTTTTAAGAAAACCAAAACTTTTACAAAACCTATAACATACCACGGTTGCAGGGTTAAGCCCAGTTGCTGGCGTTGAGTTTTTCTGTGTGTTATAACACACTCTATTTTTTCTAGTCCAACAGCCATAAAATGAAAATAAAAGATATAAATGTGTTTTAACACTAAATGGGTTTAAATTGTTACCACTCATTTTAAGTATTTTATAATCAAAACCATTTCAAAGTTGAAAGTGAAACACCAATATATATATAAACATTATTTTTCTTTGCAACTGATATAAACTGAAAATCTTGCTTTAAATGCATGGTAATAAACTTTCAAAAAATTATCTAGGTTTTAATCTTCAATTTTGTATACAAAAATTAATGGAGTTGCACATTAAAGGTAACAAAACTAACATGTTTAACTCACCCTGCATGGAATCGTGGGGCAAGATTTCATTCGATGTTCCAGGTTCCATAAGTACTTGTTCTGAAACAGAAAAAATGAAATATAAAAAAAAAATCACAATGTAAAACTAGTAAAAACTGAAAACAGTAATAATAATTTACAAAACAAGGCTATAATTCAAGAAATTATCCTAGAATTTGCTATATTTTCCAGTAAGAATGGAAAAATCAAGAAAGTTAGTACAGGTACCAATATTTCTTCATATTTGTCAATAGTCATGAAAATAGTAGCCTAATAATAAATTAAATATAAAAGTATAATTCAAGAACTGATTCTGGATTTGCTATATTTTTCAGTAAGAATAGAAAAATCAAGAAAGTTAGTATCAAATATTTGTTCATACTTGTCAATAAAAAATTGTATCAATATAACAACCAAAGTAAAAGTATATTTAATTTTTATTTTTTAGCTTTTTCAATGATAGCGGCCATTTTGAACAACAGTATTTTAGCCTCACAACAGTATAATGTTCACACTAGCAATACCTCGTCTGACCCTTGCTGAGCCAGGCAATACAGCTGTATAACGATCACATCATTACCCCTACTCCTCCATGTGCCAGTCATATTTGATATTCAAAATAGCTGTAAACTTGCCGAACATACCTCATAATATGTAATATTATACTATCTCTATAATCATGAATATGTTTCAAACAAGAATTAATGTTTTTAACTAGTGAATAAAACATTGTGATTTGGAAAATTTTTATAGGTCTAAAAAAACTAACTTATCCCATATATTTCAAATTTATCCTATTAATGCAACTTAAAACATTAACTACGGTACTTACAAGTAAACAATAATTATTTGCTACTAGAAAAATAGGATCATCTTCCTTACACATTTGACACAAGAAGTCCTTGAAGAGAAATATTGCTACAAATTTTAAATGGTAATCTCTATTAAGCGACACATTATTTTAAACTAAATATTTAGTAAAGATAACCACACTAACCAGAGGTCCCTAAATTGTTTTTATCTAAAATGCCAGCAATAGAAATTAAAATAGAACCATGTACCCTTATTATTTAATTAAGTTTAAAAGAACTTCGTTTTTAAAAAAAGCAACTAAATTTGTAACCCATCATGTAATGTCAGTGATGTGGTTTCATGTGACTTTAAATGACATACATAATATTTCGTAATTTAAATAATTTTGATGTGAATCAACTTGATTCGATTTATAAAAAACCTTTTACTTGTTTATATATGTTTTTATTTTTATAAGAAGAGTATGAAGATCTGATATATAGTAGTAATTTTAGTAAAAGGTCAAAATCAGTTGAAAAATCTTTTATTTAAACTAGGTAGCAAGTAAGTAGGCCGCCGACATAGTTCTAGCATTTACTAAGAGGCCTAGTTTTTACTAGCCTTGTATACACAGCGAGCAGGTTATAATAAAAACAATGGTTCTCATTTCCGCCGTGTGATGCGTCAGAGACATTGTAGGCCCTGCTCTACACAAACATCATACTTTTATTAGTCCTGGACTAACTTTAAACTGTGTCTCAATAACCTGACTTAAGAGTTATATAAGGAAAGAACAGTGTTTCATAATAATGAGTACATATAGTACAGTCTCTATAATCCGGCCGTTCAATACTCCGGCACGTCCAGTAATCCAGCACTGTGTTCCCGGCGATGGGTCAGTAAATTTTCATGTCTAGACTTGTGAAACATTAAAAGCGTGAGTCTCCACAACAGTAGTACGTCGGAATCTGCTACTGGTAGAGGCATACAGTGCGATTGTCGCGAGTGAGTTAAGTAAAGGACATGTTGTAAGTACAATACACTCTACAAGTGCAGTGCGATGTCGGGAAAACGTAAGCATGTTACGCTGACTTTAGACAAAAAGTATGCAATTTTCAAACGTTTGGAAAAGGGTGATAAGTTGGTTCAATTGTCTAAGGCAGTGGTTCTCAAACTGTGGTACGCGTACCCCTTGGGGGGTATGCGAAATATTTAGTGGGTACGCGGCCGGCCAATAAAAAAATAAAACAACCCTTTAATTACATGAAAAAACTCCAAAATCTTAAGTAAAGGGTGTTTAGTGGTGTGTTTTTTTGGTAGCATTGCAACACACAACAATCAAGTTAAAATCAAACAGCTCAAACAGCTGATTTTTTTCATTGTCTTATCTAATTTCAATATTTGTATTGTTTAGTGCTTATTCTGTTTTCAATTTAACCATGAATAGACTTACAAAAGAGGAACGTGTGCGAATTGTGCAAATTCGAGTGCCCTTATTTTTTCAAAGACGATGCTGTCCAGACTGTTACGATAAACGGTGAAGTTAAATATTCCCCCCTCTCCCATGTCCCGCCTACACATAGACGTGCGCGCGGAAACGGTTTGGGTTTTCACCAAAATCATTCCAAAAACAAAAATGTTTGTTAAACAAAATTTTAGTTAAAATGTATAAATATCAAGAATACATAAATAAATGGTAATATCCATAAATAATTAATAATGTGTACAGAAAAATTAATTTAATATGAAGTAAAGTAGAATTATAAAAATATTGTCAATTTCATTAAAAAATTAAACATCCAAAGCATAAGGGAAGTGGGATGAGAGGCGAGCTAACATTGAGCCAACAGGTTGACTGAGAACAATAGAGTTGTTGATCACGTGATATTTCAAGTCCAGACTGGACTAAATAATCTGATTCAACTTGTTGCAAAAATTATTCACATACAATCTCCTATGTTAAATTTTAATTTGTTTAAATTGTGAATATAAAATCATATTATGATAAAGAATAATTGGTTAGCATAGGAAATACAAGAAAATATTTATTGAACCGAATAGTTTAATAGTTATTGCAAAAAACATGCATAGACAAAAAACTAAAATTTGTGAAAGTTCAACAATGAATCACTTATCACTTACTCACTCAACACTTATCAGAAAATGAAAAACGTAAAGAATTTCTTCATTTCTAAGGCAGAGGCTACAAAAACCAAAAAAAAAAGAAATAAGAAATTCCGAACCGATCAAAAGTTGGTCAAAGAAAAAATCACGAAAAACGAAAAAGGGTACATCTTAGAAAGTTATAATCCTACAACTTTAAATCAAAGTTGTATGGAATCCAGAAGTCAAGAGGAACAAATTGACATTTACAGATTTCCAGAATTCCTATTAGAACCAGAGATATGGGAATTTTCAAGAAAGTACACAAATTAAATTCCAGAAAATCAGACATTACAGGAATCAACCTGCAGTATCCCCTACCACACAATAGGGGAGGAGTCAAGTGTTTGGATTTTGCAAAAGCAGTGCTGGCAACCCATGTACAAATAAACTAAATAATTAGTTAATCAACAACTAATTGAAGTAAAACAAACATTAAAATAACCAAAAGGGTTATAATAAAAATTAACTAAAGTGAAATCTTGAAGAAATAAACCAAATTAATCAACTTTAAACGTCATAAATGAAAGGGAAATGTTCATAGAAATTGGTACCAGTGGAACAGGGAATAAGTTTTGGAGGTCCATTTCAAAAGAATTTTTCTTCACTCTTGATCCAGCTCCTAGTAGGAGAACATCTCTTTATCCAGCTCCTAGAAGAAGAACATCTCTAACCAGCACCAGGAGGAGAGTCATCTGCAATAATCTTTATATGACCAGCACTATACCGATAGTTTTATTAAAGCGACTTTGCATTTCAAATGGTATAGCAAGATACAACAAACAGCCACACTGATTCAAACTTGGACTTCATCTTTAAACTTTTTGACTACAAAATCTTCAATTTGTAATCATTCAACTTTAACTGCACAACCGATTTCAACTAAGGACTGCTAGCTGACATCAACTAGACTTCAACCTTCAGCAGAACAACTGTAAACAGTCTTGCCTAACAGGAGCCGAAAACAGCTACAAATATGTTTACAAGGTACCACAGTTTCAATCTTGAATAAATATTCGCTTTGAAATAAAAAATAAATTTTAAAACTTGCTGGGGAAAATTATCAAATTTTAATTCTTTTTTATTTTATATATATGTACTTCTTAAAGTCAATGTGTTTTTATTTTTAAAGTAAGTTTGATTTTAATATTTAGTAAAGATATATTCATTTTAATAATAATTAGAGAAATAATAGTCATTGATATTTATGTTCAATTTTTGTAATATGTTTTTAAGTTAAGAAAATTTATGATTTGAAATCTTGAATAATATATAGAATTGAAAAAGGAATTTTTAATTAAAATATAAATTTTATTTCTGGATAACATTTTGTTGTATGGATTTTAAACTAACCCTATGTTGTTTCCAGCTTAAAATTAAGTGTGTTTTTTAAAATAATATGTGCTCTCATAATTTCACAATTTTAAATAGATTCTGCAAAATAACTCTTTCAAATGACACTCCCTGAGAATGACTTTTAAAATTAAAGCAATAAGAGAAAAAAGAGCTAGTTTTGATTAAACAATAAAAGTAATTCCTAACATCTAAGAATAAATACTAAAGACAGTATTTTATTCTTGAGGCATTGTAGTGTTTGGCAGAATAAGGGCATTAATAAATAATTTATCAAGCAGTTCCCCAAAGGTGGGACTTGAATAAAATTAAGGGTTTATTGGAATTGTATAGCATTAAGTTCAATTTCCCATTTACAACCTTCTGTTGTGAATAACGTCAAAAAGAAGAAAAGGGTTTTTTAAAGCAAACATCACACTGTTTCAGCGTGCCACTAAGACTTAGTCATCAGAGTGGCTGTGTGGCCGGCCAGTCACTCGTGTCACTGCACTGCAGTAGTATTGCCTGTTATTACAAGCTTGTTCTCAGTATTGTGTTATTTTTGTGGTGTGTTGTGTGTTGTGTTATTCTGCGGACACTTAATCCTGTTCAAACACGTTTACAGACATCTGTTTGAAAACTGAGTCAGGTACTTAAGTGAATGTTAAGATAAAAATTAACAATGGAAAAATGGCTCCTAAAGAAAAGGCCTCATGAAGATCTGCATCAAAATTCTGGGCCATCAACTTCACAAAATGAAAGTAGACCTGAACGTCTTGTTACTAATGAGCAGCCCAGGAAAAAAATTTTTAAAACGAAAAACTGGCAAATAAATCTAAAAGTAAAAAAAAGAAGAAAATATGACGAGTTGTACTTAAAATTCGGTTTTACTTGGACTGGAAGCTCAAACGAGCCTAATCCACGGTGTGTTGTTTGTTCTGAAATATTATCAAACAATTCTATGAAACCTTCTCTTTTAAAACAACATTTTGAAAGCAAACATGAGAATTTAGTCAAAAAGGAGTTACAGTATTTTGAACGTTTTTTGGAAGATCTTAAAAGTTTTAAAAAAACACAATAAAACACATTTCTGGTGCAGAACAAAATGAAAGTGCTGTAAAAGCTTCTTACAAAGTTAGTTGTTTTATTTTGCAAAGGCTGGTAAAACCATACTATTGGCAAAAACCTAATCCTCCCTGCTGCAGCAGAAATGTTTGGAGAGAAAGAGGCAAAAAGAATTAAAACAATTCCATCATCAAATGATACAGTTTCAAGCAGAATCAGTGATATGGCGTATGACACAAAAGAACAACTTGTCGGAGCAATTCGAGGTAGTCCTTGCTTTGGTATACAACTCGATGAAATCACGGATGTCACTGACCTAGCCCAACTGATCGTTTTTGTACGTGGCATTTTTCAAGATGAAATATTTGAAGATATTTTATTTTGTAAGACACTTAAAACATCAACAAAAGGTGAAGATATTTTCAAGTTGTTAGATTCTTTTTTTTTTCCGAAAACTAGCTCGAGTGTAAAAACTGTGTGTCAGTGTGTATGGATGGTGCTAAGGTTATGAGCGGTCACATCACAGGGCTGGTAGACCATATTAAAACTGTTTCAACTGAGTGTAAGTTTACTCATTGTGCCCTTCACTGAGAGGCTTTGGCGTCTAAGCACCTCCCTGATGAACTTAAAGATGTCCTTGATCAGAGTGTGAAAATTATGAACTTCATCAAAACTAGGCCTCAAAAATCTCGTTACTTTAAATTCTTGGCCAGGATATGGGGAGCCTTCATGAAAACTTGTTGCTACATACTGAGGTACGATGCCTTTCTCGAGGAAATGTTTTGTCCCATGTATTTGAACTCCACAAAGAATTACTTTTTTTTTTTACCAAACACAAATCCCACCTGTCTTCTGTACTTACTGATTTTGATTGGCTTTTGAAGTTGACTTATTTAAGTGATAGTTTTGAAAAACTCAACATCTGGAATTTATCCAAGCAGGGCAGTGTTTCTGATATTTTTTTATGTAGAAAAGAACACTGATGCAATGGTAAAAAAGATCACACTCTGGGAAAAACAAATAGAAAATAACAACTGCGAGCCGTTTGAAAGATTACATACATTTTTGCAAGATAATGAGATAAACATATTTGATTTTACTGAACTCAAGACTCAAATGGGTCAGCATTTGAATTAATTGAAGATCCGCATAAGGGAGTACTTTCCACCTTTGGAGAAACAGTATGACTGGATACATGACCCCTTTATTGCTGATGCTATGGACACTAATCTGACTACTTTTCAAAAGGAGCAACTCATTGAAGTCTCATGTGATCACACATTGAAAAACAAATATTTGACTTCTGGTACTACATTATTAGATTTCTGGATCGGTATTGGGAAGGAATACAAAGAACTGTCAAGCACTGCTGTTAAATTTCTTGTTGGGTTTTCCACCACTTATTTATGTGAAAAGGGTCTCAAGTTTAACCTATCTTAAAAGTAAATCTTAAAAAAATTAAATGTTGAAGATGATTTAAGATTGTATTTAACTAAGTTAGAACCCAATTTTGATAAACTGTGCAAAGAGAAACAAGCTCACCCTTCTCACTAATCTCTTTGAAAGTAAGCGCTTTTTGTTCTTTAAATTTTGTGTGTGTTTGTTTTTAACACTTTGAAGCCTAACTCTCTAACGCGCTGCTTTCCTACTGTGAATGGGGGTTTTGGACATGTTTTTAAAGAATTGTGGTATTTGTTATATTGATCATATATGACTTATTATATATCATTTTAAACCTAAAGAAATTACCTTTTTAATATATATACATGTAAATAGATATTTTACTCACAGTCAACACTCCTTAGTCTTGAAAAAGGGTAAAATACACACACACAAACAAAAATAGCTACACAGCACTTCTCTAAACATAATTGGCCTTTGTATGATACAGTTTGAAACATTCAGGTACACAAAGGGGTACTGAACATTCTGGGCACCACCATAACTCAAAAAGTATTTAGTATTCAAGAAAACCAACAAACAAACATAACGAATCTTGATTACTCAGTCACTAACTTTGAAATAAACAAACGTCTGCTACATTCCTCGTAGACGTGTTACGTTGCCTAGCATAAGCTTTATAATATTTATATTTAGTCCATATCAACAGCACAGACTATTCGAAAATCAAAGACATGCAAAGATAAATAACCAATTAGCTAAGCTAAAGTGCTGAAACCCGATTATATGCCGACATCGCGATCATATAGAATTATTTAGCGCAGCCCGATGTATACTCGGGCTTCGGCGGCGAGCGCTATCGCACTGCCCGACCTTTACTCGGGCTTAGGCTTCAAAGTGTTAATGTAATAAAAATTTTGTTAACAATATCTCTTTGTTTTTATTTAAACATGATGCATAATTGAGTTTCAAAGGTTAACACTATGTTACATAGAAGGCTTTAAGATTTGTTTAATATTTTAGTTATAGTTTACTTAGTTACCGGTAACTGTGAAGGGGTATCTAAAATGTTTTGTGGGTAAAAAGGGGTACACGGTCTAAATAAGTTTGAGAACCACTGGTCTAAGGAATACAATATTGAGTGTGCAACTATACACAACTTAAAGAAGAAAAAGGAGCAAATTGAAATCATTCTTCAAGAGGGGTAGTGAGTCATATTCCCAGGGAAGAAAGACATTAAAAGCAGGTGAATTTCCCCAAGTAGAAGACGCACTTTATGCTTGGTTCATGCAAGAAAGGAGCCGTCACACACCTATTTCAGGCGATATTATCATGGGAAAAGCAAAAATATTTTATAACAAAATTATGAAAAAGGACTACTTCCATGCAAGTGTCGGGTGGTTAGATAAATTCAAACGGCACTTTGGAATTCGATTGCTAACTTTAACTGGAGAAAAGCTTTCATGTGATGTAGAGGCTGCAGAGCCTTTCGTTAACAAATTTAAAGAAACTGTCAAAGAAATGGATTTATGCCCAGATCAGATATACAATGCAGACGAGAGCTGTCTGTTCTGGCGTCTTTTGTCGAAAAAAACCTTTGTTCATAGGGAGGAAGCTAATGCTCCAGGTCGCAAATTGGCAAAAGATAGAATAACTTTTAACGAGATCCTACTGTACTACAATATTTTGAAGCAATACCTCTCAAATTTATAATACAATTTTTTTTTTTTTTTTTTTACTGTTGAGACCGATGGTTCTTGGTGGAATTCCATGTTTAAAGATAATAGAACACAATTATTTATTTTGTAATATCCACTTTTAATTAGTCTAGCCGACCAATGGTTTCGCCTGCTAAGGCATTGACGAGGCTGTATTACAGACTGAAGAAAAAAGACAAACAGAAAACCTTAAAACTAGAGGGTGGGAGTTAGGATACAATGAATGGAAGGTTGGGGAAATACCCGGCCTGGGCAATGACCATAGGAACAATACATATTGGGAAAACCAGTTGATTGTTCTAAGTACAAATAACTTTTAAAGGTTTTACTAATGGAGAGTTATACAAATCTAACTGGTTATTTAAAACTAAATTAGGGTTACAGTATCTTATTCTTTTAATTTCTAAGCTCTCCAAAGCATTCAGTTTCCTACCTTTATTATCAAAATTTAATATTTTAAAATCTACACTCGAATTAAAATCAGACACTTGATGTATTCTTAAGCTAAGGTTTCCAAGATCACGCCAGCGTGAGCTGTCCGGCGTGATGTCCCGTTGGCGGTAATTCCGTTCAGCGGATGTCCGTTCAAGCTCGGCGTGAGAGTGGTTTGCAAGAAAATGGCTTTCCCTGTTATTTTACTTGGGAAATGATCTAGTTTTCGGTTTGTACCAGCATGGACGTCGTTACTGTTGCTTTGCTACTGGAAGAAGAATAGGAGGAAGAATGTATGTTACTGGAAGGTTTTGTTAGAGAGGATCCTCACATGATGTTTAAAAAAAAGCAAGATGAGGGTTGCTTCAGGATTTTAATTTCACGATACTTGATGGACAACGAGAGAAAATTTCGTGAATATTTTAAAGTCAATATAGAACTGTTTCAAACTATTCTTACGTTTATTGATGACGATATTTCTAAAGAGGCTTGCAATCGAGTCAATACTCCTATTTCATCAACAGAAAAGCTGTGTATCACTCCAAGGCAGAGGTGTCAAACTCAATTTTGCAAGAGGGCCATATATTAAATTTAGAATGTGTAGGCGGGCCAGATTCAAATAAAAAAAAATGTACTGAATTATTAAAACATTATATTTATTTAATTTTATAGTATAATATATGGTTGTTAAAAATCATATCAAAGTTATAAAAGAGGGTAATTATTTTGAGCTCGAGGATCCAGATACCTGACTTCTTTTGTTTTTGACAAGCTCAATTGATGTCAGGTGTCATATTCATTGTAATTATTTTAAGAATTGATTGGAGATGTTCATTCGTAAGTTTTGTGCGATGTTTGTTCTTATTTATTTTCATGACGGAAAACATCAGCTCACATAAATAGGTGCTACTAAACATGCACAGAACGTGTGCTGCATGCTTTTTTAATTCCGGGTAGTTTTCCAAACTCTTCAAATATTGTGTATAAAATGTAAGAGCGTTAACCTCTTTAAATTTTTCTTTCAAAATACTGTCCGATTGAAGATTTATCAACTCCATTTGCAAATGAACTGGTGCCTGTGAAGCTTCAAAATCGAATGGATTGTTGAAAATTGGGAATTCCGTTTCATTCATTTTGTGGAAGTTTTCAAAACGATTGTTGAATTCCGTGTTTAGATTTTGCAGAAGTTGAGAATATTGATCCAATTTTTTTTGGTTCACTGTGCCAAATGATTTTAAACGAGGGAAATGGTCCAAAGTTTGATTTTTTACCTGATTTTCCCACAGCCTCGACTTTGTTTCAAAGGATTGAATACATGAATACATTTGAGTGACAATCAGATTTTTACCCTGTAACTTTATATTCAGATCAATCAAGTGTTTATTCATTTCTACCAAAAAGGCACAATCAACCCACCAGTCATTGTCATAATCAATTGGGTTGCCTTTTTCTAACATGAAAGCTTGAATAGGGTCACGTAATGCAAAAAATCTTTCTAAAACTACTCCTCTGACTGAGCCAACAAACTTCGGTGAAATAAGGGACATTATTTTCGTATAATAAAATAATATTCTTATTTGCAACGTATAGTAAAAATATTATCCTGTAAATACGATGAGAACTTTGAAGCACCTTGGGGCGAAGAACAATAAGGAATACCTATTCACAGTTAATATACATTATAAATAGACATAATCATAAACTTTTAATACGAACTGTGTATCAACAGAAACTTATTTAAAAAATATAACAATTTCTATCCTATTATAGTCATGTTACTTAAATACAAACTCTACCATCTAGGTAAAGTGATTCAGCAATTTTCTTCCATACATTGTGTTTCACCATGGCATAATTAATTGTAGTTCTTCCGGTTCATATCATACCAGGACCAGATTACAACTTACTAAATCAATAAGTTTTTCGTCCAGTTCTAATGAAAATACTTTTGACTCCATTATTAAAATAAATAAACTTTACACAAACTGACGAAATTAACACAATTTAATCAAATTGGTATTTATCATTCAAAATATTCACGTTCATCACAGTGTCCTACACCTGTCCACTCTGCGTGGCACGCCGAATTTGACTGGCGATCAAGTTGAGCGTGCCACGCTGAGGACTCACGCCGGACAGATGGCGGGAAATCTCTTGTCCAGCGTGTCTTCACCCGCTTGAAAACCGCGCCCATGCAGAAGCACGGCTTCAAATTGAATTCGATTACGTCATCACGTTTGTCCACTCACGCTGTCCGTCCGGCGTGTTCTTGGAAACCTTGGCTTTAAATGATTTGAAAAACTGGAATCTTCATATCCTAACCGCCAACTTCTTTCATGTTCACTTAATCTAGATTTAAAATTACGTCCTGTTTGACCTACATAACATGAATTACATATTTTGCAAGTTATCTTATATACACCACTTCTCAACATTTTGTTAATTTTATCTTTAGAATTATTTAAAATCTTACCTAAACTATTACTACAATAAAATGCTGGCCTACACTCTGTTTCCCTATTTAAAATATTTCCAACTTTTTGGCTAACATTTCCTAGATAGTTAACTTTCCGCCATTTAGCACTATTTTTAACTGAAGTTGGAAAAATATGTTGCCTTGCATTCATCTTAAGTTTTTTCTTTAGCATTTTATTAATAATATTTACATCATATTCATTATTAACAGCTATTTGTTTAATGCAACTTAGTTCTTTATTGAAATCAGAGTCAGACATTGGAACTTTGATGAGGCGATACATACAATGGAAAGCTGCCAATTTATGATTTAAAGGGTGCCGAGATGAAGCATGAATAATGTTATCTGTGAAAGTTTGTTTTCTAAAAACACTAAAGTTGTGTTTACCATTTTAAGTTTATTTTACAAACGTAAAAAGCTGATAGGAATTAGGATTGTTTTAGTTAGAAATATAGTCTAAGTTCTTTTTAAGTACTTAGATTGACAATTATTATGACAGACCTTGAAAATTTACAAAATTGTAAGGCGGACGTCATTGACGCTACAATGATATATAAACCCTGGTTGGGAGGAAACATGGTCAGTGGGCAAAGATTAATCAAGGGAAGGTGCTGCAGGAATTCTTGAAGATAGTTAGACAGACTTGGCGAGTAGAGCTTCCTGGGAGAATCGAGACTTCCGACGAGCATCCACAAGACTTGCAAACAGGGTGAGCTAATTTCGTGTATTAAGAAATTTGTAATTATTGCAGATAATTTACTATAATGTAGAATCTGATCTGTGAGTCACAACAATTAGTCATTCTGGATTAATATTAATAATAAGAATATCATATTATTGTAATAAGATAGGATATAATTATTCTTGTTAATAAAGGTAATTGAGTACTGAACCATTCAATTATATTGAAAATAATGAACCCAGGCAGTTTAATTAAAGAAAAGAATCCTAACAAAGCCAACAATTTCCCATCATTTTTCTTCACTTCTGGCTGCTGTCAAACAATTTTCATCCTATATATCGCTATCATCATCTCCAATGGTTTCAATTTCCAGTTCTCCATAGTCAAACATATCATTGAAGTGTTTTCCAATGTTAAACAATGTAGCATAACATCAATAATTTTAGTGACTTCCTCTAAACCCACTCTAACACAGTTGTCCAGAATAGGAAACCTTCTCTTTAACTGTTCAAAACAATGGTAACTCTCTCTTTCTCTATTTTGCGTGCGACAAATTAAATTGCCTTTCCTGTTGGTTGCGAGGAGGTTTAAATGGTATAATCAACCAAGAGAAAATCCCATATCCACTGTCTCCTAGTAAGCATGCAGCACCATCATACTGGGACACGATTCCTCTAATTAGACTCCTTCTCCAAATCCTGGCATCATAAACACTGCCTGTTCATTCCTCAATAATGCTAGTAAATTGTTCTGCAGCTTCACAAGTACCTTGAATATTAATACTAGCATACCCTTTTCAGATGACATACTTATTACCATCCAAGCTTGGTTTGAGTATTTCTACATGAGTGCAGTCAAGTGCGAAAATGACTGTCAGCATATGGAATTTACTCTGCCACAAGGCTTTTACCTCGTTAACTTCCACAAGTGAAGATGGGAAGTGAATCCAGTTGAAAGATTTATCGATAATCTTGTTAATCACACAACTTACTCTTTTACAGAATGTTGAACGGTGTCAAGTGCTATTCAATTTTGAAATCCTAGATTCCCTACAAATCACAAAAAAATTACATCTGTCGTTTACAGCTGCCACCTCCTCGTGTGTCGTTTTCTTGTAAAAACTCAGACACTATCAATGAGATCAACTCAGAAGTCAACACTGACAAATCTCAACAGTTCAACCAGTATTCCCTTATGCACAGAGTACACTTTACGTTCACGTAAAAAAATAAACTCCACCATGACTGAAAGGCTACTACTGTTCGATTCACACAGTTAGATGTCAGAGTAAACCTTTTACTAAGCAAACATACCTGCCCCAACATAGACTCCACAAAAACTTTGTATTTACTACACTCGCATAGTCAAACTTTGTTTTCATTCAACACAACAAGCTAGTAAATACGAGGTGACATAGTTAGTTTAGTACTTACTAGGGGTTGTATGAACTTCTACTTTTTATTCAACGGTAACCTAGTATATACTTAAAATTAGTCTAGTAAAAGCTTTTACTTGATTTTATTTACATCACGCATTCACAGTGAACACAGTTTAGACTTTGGTAATAAAACCTTGTAGGCGCTAATGCCCCACAGTGTTTTGGCAAACCTGGGAACTGAAATGAAAACTTAAAAAAGTATGTTGAGTAACATACTATTGAAAAACTCATTTGACCCCCCCTCCCCCTTCCCATATTTTATCATAAGGATTTAAAAAATGAAGGAAAAAACTTTTTAATTAATTTTTAATATACAGTGTATCTCATTAAAAGTATATTGTTTACATCTGGAGTAATAAATGCATATATGTAATACACTTATTACTTATATGTTGAAAATCGTATTGTAATAGGTTTTCTTCTAAATATATTATTAATTTTAATGACAAACCCTTGTCACCTTTTGTGCACTTCTTACAGATAGGCTTCCTCACACAAGGTACAATCATCTACTGTTTTGTTCAGACATTTTGACACATAATAATGGCAGCGACACTTCTTACCCAGATGTTGCAGTTCAACTTCTCAAGAAGAACAGCTCTGTCCTTTATTGTGCTATTTCGATTCTATTTTTGTGTTAGTTAATTAAACGGCAAGGTCTTTTAAAAACAGGTTTCTACTAATTTTCTCTCCAGTAACGGATTTATGAGTTTATTTCAGTAAAGTTCAAAATGTTGTAAAAAAAAACCATCCTGGCTACATTCTATAATATCTACACCATATTGTTTTAAGTTATTAAATTGTACAGGTTCTGATTTATGTTTTTCAAGATCCAAGTTTTACATCTTGATGAAAAGAATTATGTAATATTATATTTTTACTAATATATAATGAGCAAAATATTATCATGCTTAAAATTTTAGAACAAAACCGTTATTCTTTTAATGTTTTGATAGAAGTGGGATATCCCATCCTGAACGATTGATTGTTGTTCCAACTATACTAGATTTCTTCTGTTTCAACCACTTGTAAAGAAATAAAGAAATTATCAGTAGCAATATTTCCACTTTTGTTCAAAAGTGCAACTTTTTTGTCAAAGTTTCATTTTTTTTACTGCAGTTCATCTTTTCCCCAGATACAGAAATCCATTAAAACAATTTTGTTATCCTCATCAGGTGCAATCAAATATTAAATTCCAAATTTGTTTCACTTGTTTGGCATATATAGCATAACAAGGCACATAGTTTTACAAGGTAATAATTGTTCATCAACACACATATTTCCAGCAAATCTTTAACAAGAATACAGTTTTGAACAAAACAATTCCATAATTCTGAAATGAACACAAACATGTCAGTTTTTATCTCGAAAATCTTCCTTCAAATCAAACCATAAGTACCTCAATACATTGTGAAAACAATCTCTTGACATTGAATTCAGGAACATTTTTTAAATCCCTTCTTCCAACCAAATTTCTACCTAACTCAAACTCACTAAAAAATTACCAGTTCCTCCTAGTTTTTTTTTTCTTCCACCTTTGAATTTGTATATTTTGTCTAACAATTGTTTCATCTGTTTAGTTGCCAAATGTAAGTAAGACTTTTTATATTAATGCTATGCGTAACATATGATGTAGATCTTGGATTTTTCTGTAGAACATTTTATTCAAGTATCCTTCGTGGTTGATTGTTACCTGCTATATAATTAATTGCTTACACAGTTCCAGCTCTAGCTTACTCAAAAGAAAAATTTCAATAAGTTGTGAAACTGTTATTAGAGAGTTTATAGTCCTACTTATACACTTACACTATACATATACTTATATAGTATACTTATACTATTACCATACATATACATTACACCTCTATCTGTCTGGGTAGATAGTTGGCGATGGGCATGGTCTACCCAGACAGACCTGACTCATTATTTAGGTAGTCTATTTTAACATATATTATTAAATTGAACATATTTTTATTAATAATGTACGTCAAAAATTATTATAACTTTTTTGATATAATTGGAGAGAACGGACTAGGTTTTATATGTATTTACGCTTTACTTGTAATTCACTAATATTACATCATCTTTTTTATTACTCTTCCTATTAAATTTAATTGACATGTTATATAGCCCTTTTTTACTTGCAGGTTCATGGTACAAGATGGCCTCTCACTGGAATCAACAAACTGCACTAATGAAAACTACCCTGGCCCCATATTCATCTAAAATAAACGTAATCTATAGTCTAGAATATTCTTATAACAGTTTGTAAAATATTATTTGTATTATGCCTATAACTTTGTAGTACAGTAGTTAATGTATATAGTTAATATTTATTATTTTTGTAATATATAATGTAATTTCATTGTCATATTGTTACCAAAAACCAACTTTATTATTACAAGCTTTAAATAGATTACCTCTATATTTCTTATTAACTCTATATTGTTTGTTTTTTATCAAATTTGCCCTTGTTTATTATCGTTGATCTTATTTTTTTATGTACTTCTCAAATTTTTGATAAAATTTCAGAAATTATGATTCAGGTAAAAACGTTACTTAAGTTAGTGGGGAAGTTAAAAGGTGACTAATTAGGAAAACAGTTGCGGGCGTCACAGAGTGCCGGTGAATGCCTCGGGCCTGTCCCAAGTAGACGGAGGGTCAGGAGACAAGTTCCTCATACAGACTATAAGGCATTTCAAACGGGTGACCGGTCCTCATTGGTTTTGTATTGGATACTCCTGGATGAAACGCTCACCATACCATGATTCCAGGATCATCATGCCCGTGTTGCAACATACTCATAGCTCTCAAAATGGAATTAAAACATAATTATTATTCAATTATATTCCAACACCAACCTATTACCTTTCTTGACCATTCCACTATAACTATTGGGTCATAATTGGGTTCAGAGTTGTCACTAGTTATAAATATTGAGTTTAAATCATGTTCTATGGACTCAGGTATTCTGAATTTGACTAGGGATAAATTAGTGTAGGATTATTTACATGGTTTATTATATTTTCATAGGCATGTTAGTTGTTCATGATGTCAGAAATATTTTCTAATCACCAATTGCTTAATAGATTTTGCGCATCAGTCTTTCATTTAATTTTCCCCTATTAAAATTTTCCTTGTGTCATATTTTTCTCCTTTGAAGCTTATACTTAAACCATTAATAGTCATTATTTTTGATAGCCTAGTTGGTGTCCAAGGAAAGTGGGTTTGCTGAATTACTTGTTATTGAGCCAGCAAAAATAATGTACTTGCCGCACTCAATGGTGTGTATTTAATATTAGATACTATAAGAAAAAAAATTGTAAGTAAAAAGATATATAAGAAAATTGTAAAGTAGAGACGTTAACTTTTGATCTACAGAAGATTAATCTACCCTTGCCTCGTATTCCAACAAATATTGTGCACTATAAACGTCAAATCATGCTTTATAACTCTGGTGTTCATTCTGCAAAAAAAAATAAAGGTTTTTTTTATATCTGGATGGAGGGAATAGCTGGTAGAGGTGCTCAGGAGGTGGGTTCTTGTTTTAAAAAACATATTATGGACAATTGTGAATGTGTGGAAAAATTATTTTTGTGGTCAGATTCCTGTGGAGGCCAAAACCGAAATATAAAAATTACTCTTATTATGAAGCATTTATTGGAAATTCATCCATCACTGAAAGAAAGAAATCTGAAGTTCCTCATTCCCGGGCATTCATTTCTACCTAACGACTCGGAGTTCGGAGATGTCGAATGTGCATTAAAGTTGCAGCAGCGAATGTATACAGATGATGATTACGTGGCTGTTATGAAAAAATGTCGAAGAAAAAATCCTTTTATTATTACAAAAATGAAAAATAGTGACTTTTTAGTTCATCATCTCTAGAAAAGTCTATTTCCAACAGGAAAACAACAGCATCAAACATTAAAATAAATTGGTTTCATATTACGATTTGCCTAAAAGTTCTAGATTTCATAAAGTAGAAGAAATAAGTAACACTCATATCAGGTGTAATAATGTGAAAAGTTAAAATCTGTAATAGGTTTAAAATCCGCGGGTTAGTAAAGAGAAATAGGCTGTTCAAATCATAATTTATATTTAGTAAATTCATTTATAAAAGAAAAATAGATTTTCAAGACAATAGAATCAATAATCATGTCAATGTTAATATAGTTTGTTTTTAATTAATAGTATATGTAAATTTTGTGTTTTACGGGGGTATGTGAAATTCGAGTAACAGCGACCGTGAGAAACATTTCGAGAGGGAAAATAATCCTCGTAGCAACAGTCAGTCGAAGTCCAGCGTTTGGAGTGACCAGATGTGTTTGGTGCGTAGAGAGACTTAACAGAATGTAGTTCAAATGTATAAAAAACTGTTTTAATTTTAAAGATTGTTATGATAGACAAGTATTAGTGAGCAGTAGTTGCTCGTGAATAAACTTTTTTAACAAAAAAAAAGACCGAGAAACATATTTTTGAGTATAGTGATGCAATGCCGTGCACGTGGCTGACGAAAATGGAACAATGAACGGTTATATTCGTTAATCAGTTAAATGAACTTCAGAAATAGTGAATACTACATTTTTAAAGAATGCAGACATATTGCTACGGTGTACACTATACCTCAAATACGACAACAGCTACAAGGTTACTCGATGGACATTTTTCAGCACAGGTGAATCACAGGTTCTATGGTGTCATATAAACTTTCTATAACATGTTGTATGTATTGTATTTGAACTATGTCTATAATATATATGAATTTCAATTATTTCATAACACAATTTATGTGAGTCTAAATATTAGTTCAATGAAGAACAATTAATTTTCATTTTATATAATTTTTGAATCGATAAAAAGAATAAGTAAAACACTTATATCTAAATATTTAAAATTTATTAATGGATTAAATACTTGCAAGTTTGATTTCTTAAATAATATAATTTCAAAAGTAAAATCAATATTTTAAAGTTAAAAAATATGATCGATCTTGAACAGAATTGATAGAACCTATAGTGTAGCAAGACTTTCGTAGCATCTTTTGTAATCTATGTATGTTAACAATCTGTTTTCTTTTGAATTATGTTAAAACTAATTTCAAATTATGTTTAATAAATCTTCATGTTAATATTTCAGAGACAAGTGTTTTCATTACATACCAAATTTCACTGTGTAGTACACTTTTAAAAGAGGTTACGACCCCAGAGATAATAAACTTAATAAATTCATTTTTTGATAAATAATGACTAAAAATAGTCTGGCGCCCAATAATTATTAAATAACAACAGTTAAATTCAATTTTCATTAATTAAATTAAAAAGTAAGAACTCTTCAAGTTCAAATAATTTTTCTCTTTAAAGTAACTTCTTTTTCTTAACCAACTCTTTTGAATTATAACACAGGTTCTTTCTTGACAATTCAAATTGGGATAGAGCTTTTACAAAAAGCTTATACCGTACCTATTTTACCTATTAGAACACTTTTTCTGGTGTTTAAAATTCCCTCCCAGGGCCCTCTTTTGAAAGAGCAGGTAGAGGGGGCCAATTTTATGCAATAGAAAAATAATAGCACCTCCAAACGGTTTCTAGTACATCCCTGGCAAAAGTTTCTAACACTCATGGCTGAACACTTACAGGAAACCATAATAAATGGCTTTAGTGAAAAATGTCCTTTAAAGGTAACCGAAGCGAGAGGAGTTTGATGGAGGAACAGTCAGCTGCCTCACATCAAGAAGCTTTTTAAAAGAGCTAAAGTTAGCTATAACTGAGAGAACTATCACAAAAGTCTCTCGGCATATAAAAATCAGTCAGGAAGACTAAAAGAATTCATGTATACAACTATATGTATGATAATTTAAGTGTTCCAAATATTATGTGAGTGTTTATTTGGGGATCATAAGGGATGCCAACCCTCTTTTAAGTGGTGCAGCAGCTAGTTTGCACCTGCTACACAGGGGGAAAACTCAATTAATACAAGTAATATGACTTATTATAAGGCATGGAATGGTCAGAAAACATGAAAATTTAAGTCCCTACGAAGGAGACATCTTATGTCGCCTATGTGACATGCAGGAGGAAATTGCCGAACACATGGTTTTTGAATGTGAAGTGCTAGAGCGAGTTAGATTCGAACATGATGCCCTACAATTTTCAGGTAAGGGTGAAACCACAGACATCGTCCGATCTCTTCTCAGGTTAGTTACTAGAAGCAGGTGTCACTGTCTAATAGTATACCTAGGTAACACAATAAATTCATGATGGCTGATGTGCATTAGGAATGTATAATTTTGCCCTTGAGGAAAAACTTGAGGAAGATGAGAAACTCATCTATACTTTGAAAAGACATTAAATATGTATTTTTAAAAAAATCAGTAGTATCAAGTCAAATGTAATCTTTAATTGGGGGTTTCAAGGAAAATTTCCTCGTGGAGGCAATGCTTAGGCTAAAATCAAATGTTTTTACCTGCTGAAAGGTTAAATATTAATAGTTATCCTCATGATTAAATTTTTTTATTTATTAAGTAAAAGATATTACCATACTATACTAAAAATAATAAAAAGCAGAACACATGTGATAACAAAAATTAGGCTATATTGGGGTTTGAATTAAGGAAATTCTAAATAAATAATTAGATGCAATAATTGTATGTATATAGATAGCTAAGTAGATACAGAACTGATTTCCAAAAGTATACAAATAGAAGGTAGAAGATAGCATACCATTTATCTTTCGTTGTTATTTTCAGAGAAGGTCTAAATTGGGACAAGTTGAAAAACAGACTTGCTACTGAAATTCCCAACTTTTTCTTGAATTCCCCAAAAATTCCTAGTAGTTTTCATAACTTTTCCACTAATTAGTCTATAATTTCACTAGTCTATAATAATTTCAGGGTACAGCTTTAATATGAATAGAAAATTTATAAATATAAGTACTGTAAAGTTTTTTGAAATATCTTTCATTAACCCTTTGAGTGCCACAAGAAAATTTTCATAACTGGAAAATTCGGTAACACATCTTAAATGCACAGACTCGCCCAAAAATGCCACAGGTATAAATGGTTTTTTGGAGAACTTTGTTATAAACGACACAGATTAAATTGTATACAAGATATCTTAACAAATTTAGTGTCAAAATGTTTAGTGTTACCTAGGCTACAATTATATTAGTAAATAAGTTGGATTCTATATGGTAAAAAAAATATTATTTATTAAAAACCAAACTTTAGATAATTTAGAAAA
Organism: Aphrophora alni; assembly: GCA_963513935.1. Classification (NCBI taxonomy): domain Eukaryota; kingdom Metazoa; phylum Arthropoda; class Insecta; order Hemiptera; family Aphrophoridae; genus Aphrophora; species Aphrophora alni. Next base: position 36,399,563 of record OY740771.1, on the reverse strand, counting down.
AAAAATTTTACATTTTTTTTTTTTTTTACCTCACAGACCAAAAATATTTTATCTGTGGGAAGTGTGCTATTTTCTATCTATATACTGTTTTCTATAAGTGACCAAAATTTTAAATTATTTGGTTGAAAACCAAACTCAAACAAAAAACTTTTATCTCAGAACTAACCTATCCCAACCTAACCGAGGCCTATTTTGTTTACCTGATGTACTAGTTGATCTAAGTTTAAATCAATATCACTATCACTAAACTGATTGTCACTATCACTTTCTGGTTGATATAACGGGTCTAGATCACTGTCATCCCCAAATAAATGTAACAAATCATCTTCAGAGGCTAAAGAGTCATCGTCTGAATAACCTAAAAGTAATCTGTCTACTTCGATACCTCTTACATTTTCTTCCGCCATTTCAAAGCAATATATTATCCAAAAGACTACTTTAAACTTGTAATAACTAAAATAATAACCTTCAACAAACAAATAATAAAATAACACAAACAACAAACTTCAAAAAAACTGATGACTGTAGCGAGAAAATAATATTAACACATAAGGACAATATCAGTACACTTCTAACCTGCAAGTGAAAATGACAACAGCTGATTTTGTGCATCTGTGATTGTTGTCATCTGTTTAGTTAGCCAAAACAAAATTTTTTCCACCACTGAATATCACTGGATATACCGGTACCTACCACAAAGTATTTTAAAACACCAAAATACTATATAGCAGATTGCAAATAAATTAATTAAACTACGAAATATGCAGTGGCGATGGATCGTCACCGTGGCATTTCTCGCACGGAAAAATGGTGACGATAGATCGTCACCATGGCACTTCTCGCACGAAAAAATGGTGACGATAGATCGTCACCGTGGCACCAAAAGGGTTAAAGATATTAAATGGCCACAATTTTGAAAATTATTAAAATAAAGTTTTGGTGTTTGGTACACTTGTAAAACGTAACATACAAAGTACTTATACTAAATTTGAACTCAATATCTTTGCTATTTCAGCAGTTGTTTCTTGGGGAGGGGGGGGGGAAATGGCCGATAGACGGAAAATGAAGAATTCAACTATATGTTATTTGACATTTTTTATTGGTTTTGATGTATATAATCCAAAAATGATTAGCCAGTCCACCTTTTTCTTTACACTCTGTGTATGTGTATTATATATCATTTGTAAAGAACATTTAATTTATTGTCTATAGCAAGATTTATTTTTGAATGTTCATAACCTGTCTGTGCATAGCTTACAAAAACACAAAAATTAGTTTTTCATCAAACTCCATTTTCAACCTTAAAGGTGTAAACTGAAACTATTGTACACTGATATTAACCCTCTATTTGATGCTATCACACTGTGCAATACATTCAAGTCGCTTTCCAGTGATGCTATCGCACTTTGCGATACATTCGATTTTGTAAAATCACGGCGGAACTGTGTACGTAGCAATTGTATACTTTATATAGTAATGCAGTGGAAAGATTTCTCTTTCCACTAACATCAAAATTTGGCTGTGGACAACGGTGGGGGAAGTCAATCAGCTGTTTGTTTCAGCTGAGCGTAGACGCTTATGGTGAACTGACCTGGTTGAACATATAATAAATAAATAAATAATAAATAAATATTTCTTTACTATAATATATTATAATATATTATAAAATAATATATTCTTTCAAGTTATTTTTTTTTTTTGAAAAACTTCTTAAATTTGGAATAACTTTCTAAATGAAACAGAATTACCTCTTGGCTCTACTCAATTCAAGCTAATTGGTTAATTTGGAATATGGATGGTTATTAAAAAATAAATAAATAAAGACTAAATTCAGTTTCTTACTTTCTAGGTTCAAACATTAATAAATAATAGGATATGATGTTATATTAACATAATAACATTAATTTTATTAGACTTTAACATACAATATTAATTCATAATTTGTTAAGATTTGACTCTCTTTTAGAGTTCATGAAATTATTTGTAATAAAGTTTGTAATATTATAGGCCTCTAGGCTTAGCTCAATCTAACAGAACACATTGACTCAAAGAATACAATATTAATTAGGCTAGATCTCGGGGTAGGCACTCGGCTGGCATGGTTGTGTTATACAAGCATAACGCATAAATAAATTGAAATGATTAAAATTCTAAAAAAAAAAATTAATTAAAGTTCACAAGAAATGTTGAATTGATAATTTTGAAGTAGATACAGGCCTTTGAATTTGGTAAATGTTTAGAATAGTTAATTAACAGAGCATACCATGCTCTGTACAGTTTACACTGACTCTAATCACTAATTTAGACACAAATATTATAAAAGAAAACTTTGGATGTTAATTTGGCCTCTGTACTCTGGTCTCCACAATGTTACTCTTCTATCTGATTTCTTTTTAAAACATGGCGCCTCGTTGTGTTGCGGAGTGATTTTTTTTCTATTTTCCGTGAGATCGTTTGTTGAAACTGTTGGGGTTCTTCCGCGGCACCATATAGTACCGTTTTTTTGCTTCTTTTCTTGGCCATTGGCAATTTGGGGTTGTAATAATCATTTCTTATATTCGTATTTGTTGTTTTGTATCACTTTGTTTATTAATTACACAATATTTAACTAATTTAAGGGTGATTTAGACCGCGTACATACATATCAGCTGATCTATCTTAGTACAAAGTTTTAACTTATTTCTTCTTCCTCAATATTTTACAATGTTTGCAATTAAAACTAACAGATGTTTTTGCATACAAATAATTTATAAGTAGTGGTATCTTAGAGTAATTTACAGTCTGATCGTTCTATTTAGTACTTCGAAATATGGTTACATATATTTTGGAGAATGGCCGTAGGCCGTTTTCGTGTTTAACATTGCAAACTCACTGTTCCTTATTAGTAGTGATTTGCTTGTAAATAAAGTTTGGGATCTTATGAAATGATTTTAAATAAAGATATGTGATGTTATGGTTGTGTAGTGGTGTGGTTAATTTGTGTCAGCGTCTCAATTTCGAATGTTTACAATTTAGAGATAGGCCTATCTTACGTCTGCTTTAGGAATGATTTGTTTTGCAATTGAATGAATATGGGTGGTTTATTAATAATAGGTTGTATATAAATGTCTGCTATTAATACTTATGAATGTAGATCGTTGTGTTCTATGCTTAATTATCCAAATCGTCTATTTTTCATTTGACTTAGGTTATGTTGTTATTGGTTAATTTAGGCTAACTATCCTAACCTGCATAAGTTATTGCATAGTTATTGCAAGTTGATGTGATTTGTACTGTTATAATGCCCTTCAAACTGATTTTGATGAGGGTACTGAATCCAAAATCATTTTGTGAAGCACAAATAACATCTTTAATCTAACTATAACTGGTAACAATCAAATAACATAACTAATAACAATGAAATAACTTATAACTAATAATAATCCTTAAATCTAACATGGTTAATACAATTCTAGTTCTATTCTGGGGTAGTATTGTTTTTCAAACCCTCGTTGTGGTTTCTGTTTGCTCATATTTGTTGTTGATAACACTTGTTGGTGATTTGTAGGGGTTGGGGACTTATGTAGTTCATAAGATTGTAGTTTATAATGGGGAACACTGGGGTAGTTTGTTGGGTATTTCACTGTTTTTATTCACACTCATTGTTTTCCATGGTAGTCAATTCACTTGGGGGTGTTTCATTTTGTATGCAGTAGTCGTTGGTCTGTACAGGTATGTTCTGGCAGTATGGCTTTAATAAAGAGTTAATTTCTCTCTCTACTGCGTCCTGTAGGTTGATTGGGATAGGGTAACTTTGAGCTCGGTAATTCTCTGGCTGTTCCACGTTTATTCGGTGTTCGTATACATTACTTCTTCCTGGTTTCTCGGAGAAAATTTCAGAATATTTTACGATTAAGTCGGTCATTTGTGTTCGTTGGATGTTGTTTAATTTGTCGTTTGCCTCAAAAGTCTTGTATATTTCACTTATTTTATCGTCGTTGTACTCATTGTTTGTCTTTAAAATTTTATTTTTAATATTATCATTGTTGTTATCGTCGTAGCATACCATTCTGCACTTTATTCCTTTAATATCTTCACATTCTAACTTAAGTTCTAGTACATCGCCTTTTGCGTTCTTTATACTAATAACATTATTTTCGAAGTTTAATTCCATCTTCATTTGCCTAATCGTGTCTATTCCTAAAATGCAATCTTTGATAAGATACGGTACTATAACACATTGTAAATCAAACTCTAGTCCCTTAATCTCTGCTTTTACCATTATTATTTGTGAAATTCGTTTTGATTTGCTGTTTAAGGCGGTTGTTATAAATGTGTTACTGACGGGTAACTGTTCCACATGACCTAATTTGCTCTTGTTGTTGAGAAACCACGTTTCGGACAAGCAAGTTATGCTGCTGCCTGTATCCAGAAGTGAATTTGTATTCAAACCGTTAAGTTTAATATTTATTTCCGGGCATTTAAAATTCGTTAGGGGCTCATTCAATTCGTTGTCATCTTCTCGTAATAAAAACTCCCTGTCGCAGTAGAGGTTACTTATAATTATAGGGTTTCTTTCCAATGGTTGTTGTTCCCTTTCTAATAATGGCCTAATTCCGATTTGTTCCGTTGCTCCTTGCACTGGTGTAGTTGGTGAAGTGCTGATATGTCCATTTTCTTCAGCCTTACCTGTACAGCCATTAGTTATCTTGATCGTAGAATCTAAACCAGTGCGTTGGTGTTTAACACACTCTGGTTCGTATCACTCCTTGCTTCTTCTCCGGTTCTATCTGAACTCGGCGGTCTCGTCGTTGTGGCAATCATTTGGCACACTCTCGTCTGTTCTTTAGTAGGGTAAGTCATTCCTCTTGCTTCGTTATGCTGTCTTGTGTTTTGTGGTGGGTATGTTGTTCTGTTCTGGGTTTGGTTTTGGTACCTGAAGTCTGTGGCGATAGGTCCAGGTTGACGGTCGAATGTTCTTCTTGTCGTAAATCTGTTACCGTTCTGATTTGTATTTGATTGGGGGCTTCCGTGGTAGGGTGTGTATCTTGAGTTGTGTTGGAAACCGTCCTGATGTCTGTAAGGGTGGTTCCTATAGTCTTGTGCGTTGTTGTAATACAGTGGGTTTCTCTGTGGTGTTCCTCTGTTGGGGTGTTGGAATGATGTTGACGGTCGGGGTAGTGTCGTGTTGTGTGTTGACCTTTGTAGTGTAGTGTTCCTGTGTCTTATCTCCGCATTGGCCTCCTCCGTGTCTTCACGTTGCAGAAGTTCTGAGAATTCCTTGATGCTGGTTATGTTTTGCACCCTCTGTGCGTCCTGGATAATTTTGTCGAAGTGTTCCACCAATGTGGTGATTATGTCCTCCTCTGGAGGCTGTGTAATCATCGACTTCATTATTAGAACACGGTCGATGAAATATTCACTGCGGGTTAGTTTCCCTCCTGGTCGATACCGTTCGAACTCTAGTTTTTGTCGAATCCCCTTTTGGACATCCCTGCTCCAGAATTTGGACAAAAACTCTTCGCAAAACTTTTGGAAGTTTGTAATGTCGGGCTTAACCAGCTGCCACCATCTGCTCGCACTGCCTTCTAAGCTGTTCTCGATGATATCGAACAAGCAATCCTGTCTGTCGATAGGGTTTCCTATGGTCCGATTCGTGAGCCGTTCGTAGTACCTGCTTAGTTGATATAGGTATTCATTAGGGTTTGGTTGCCTTCCGTTGAATTTTGGTAGTGTAGGCATGACTAAGTTGTTGTTTTCGTGTCCGTTGGCTCCGCATGTAACATTTATAGGGGGTAGGACGTTGCTAACGTCGTTTGTTTTGGGTAATTCTGAAATTATATGTTGTACCTCCCTCATAACATTATGGTTATTTATTTCCAATTTTTCGTCGATTGTAGTCTCGTGTTTTTGTAGGGACTCATTTAGAATTTTGGTAGTGATTGTAAGGTCAACTTTATTTTCTAACTCGATAATCTTAGAATTGTTAGCCTGTAATTTTTGTTCTAATTCCGTGAAATTTTCCGAAAATTTATTTTCTACCTGGCTTATTTGTGTAGCAATACATTCTTTAAGCTGCCCTACTTCCATTTGTATTCCTATAAAGTTGGCTTTTATATTAGCCTCGCTCTGCCTAAATTTTTCTTCTAAATTTTGACTGTTTTCCTTTAATTTTTCTTCTAAATTTTGACTGTTTTCCTTTAATTTTTCTTCTAAATTTTGTTTAATTTCTATTTGATTTAATTTTAATTTTTCTTCTAAATTTTGACTGGTTTCTATTTGGTTTAATTTTAATTTTTCTTCTAAATTTATTTGTAAGTTTGCAATAAGGAATGTCATCTGCTCTAACAGGTTAGGGGATGATGTGGTAGGTATGTCCATAGCTATCCCGGTTTCATTGTCGTTAGTGTTTGAGTTGGTCTTGATATCCTGAGGTATAGGGTCGGTTATTGTTATATTGGAAGCAGTTCGTCTTAAAATTGGTAACTGCCCTTCCTTGGCTTTGTCGGTTTGTTGTATTGTCTGCCTAAGGTCATAGTTTGCTTTGGATGTCTCGTCTGGCGAACTCATCTTGATATCATGTATGTACTACTTTTATGGTTAGCCTATTACTTTACTTACTAATTATTCTAACACATATAAACATGGATTTTAAAACTAGAATGTGATGTTTATGTACTAGTAAATGATTTATAATTATCAAATTTATCTAGGACTAACTTAAATATCTAGGCTACTGTTTGATAAGTTTTTAATGTAATATCCTAATTGTTACCAAGCTGATATGTACATATTGTTTCATAACACAATCATGCCAATCACGTTGTGCGCCATTTATAATAAATAAATAAATAATAAATAAATATTTCTTTACTATAATATATTATAATATATTATAAAATAATATATTCTTTCAAGTTATTTTTTTTTTTTGAAAAACTTCTTAAATTTGGAATAACTTTCTAAATGAAACAGAATTACCTCTTGGCTCTACTCAATTCAAGCTAATTGGTTAATTTGGAATATGGATGGTTATTAAAAAATAAATAAATAAAGACTAAATTCAGTTTCTTACTTTCTAGGTTCAAACATTAATAAATAATAGGATATGATGTTATATTAACATAATAACATTAATTTTATTAGACTTTAACATACAATATTAATTCATAATTTGTTAAGATTTGACTCTCTTTTAGAGTTCATGAAATTATTTGTAATAAAGTTTGTAATATTATAGGCCTCTAGGCTTAGCTCAATCTAACAGAACACATTGACTCAAAGAATACAATATTAATTAGGCTAGATCTCGGGGTAGGCACTCGGCTGGCATGGTTGTGTTATACAAGCATAACGCATAAATAAATTGAAATGATTAAAATTCTAAAAAAAAAAATTAATTAAAGTTCACAAGAAATGTTGAATTGATAATTTTGAAGTAGATACAGGCCTTTGAATTTGGTAAATGTTTAGAATAGTTAATTAACAGAGCATACCATGCTCTGTACAGTTTACACTGACTCTAATCACTAATTTAGACACAAATATTATAAAAGAAAACTTTGGATGTTAATTTGGCCTCTGTACTCTGGTCTCCACAATGTTACTCTTCTATCTGATTTCTTTTTAAAACATGGCGCCTCGTTGTGTTGCGGAGTGATTTTTTTTCTATTTTCCGTGAGATCGTTTGTTGAAACTGTTGGGGTTCTTCCGCGGCACCATATAGTACCGTTTTTTTGCTTCTTTTCTTGGCCATTGGCAATTTGGGGTTGTAATAATCATTTCTTATATTCGTATTTGTTGTTTTGTATCACTTTGTTTATTAATTACACAATATTTAACTAATTTAAGGGTGATTTAGACCGCGTACATACATATCAGCTGATCTATCTTAGTACAAAGTTTTAACTTATTTCTTCTTCCTCAATATTTTACAATGTTTGCAATTAAAACTAACAGATGTTTTTGCATACAAATAATTTATAAGTAGTGGTATCTTAGAGTAATTTACAGTCTGATCGTTCTATTTAGTACTTCGAAATATGGTTACATATATTTTGGAGAATGGCCGTAGGCCGTTTTCGTGTTTAACATTGCAAACTCACTGTTCCTTATTAGTAGTGATTTGCTTGTAAATAAAGTTTGGGATCTTATGAAATGATTTTAAATAAAGATATGTGATGTTATGGTTGTGTAGTGGTGTGGTTAATTTGTGTCAGCGTCTCAATTTCGAATGTTTACAATTTAGAGATAGGCCTATCTTACGTCTGCTTTAGGAATGATTTGTTTTGCAATTGAATTAATATGGGTGGTTTATTAATAATAGGTTGTATATAAATGTCTGCTATTAATACTTATGAATGTAGATCGTTGTGTTCTATGCTTAATTATCCAAATCGTCTATTTTTCATTTGACTTAGGTTATGTTGTTATTGGTTAATTTAGGCTAACTATCCTAACCTGCATAAGTTATTGCATAGTTATTGCAAGTTGATGTGATTTGTACTGTTATAAACACTAACAACACAGTATTGTTTTGCATTACTATTTTTACTGTAAATACGTGTTATATTATTATTTAATGTTGTTATATTGTGTTATAGTTTGTTTTAGTTTGTATTATGAGAAAACTTAGTAGATCCAGTGCTATTAGACGTTGTTTAGATGACGATGTTAGTGATGTTAGTGGAAATAAAATTACAAGTGACATTGATACAGACATTGAACATTGTCCAAGGGATCCGACAGATTAAAATGTTTAGTTTTTGTAAATATGTAAATATATCATAGTAGATTTTTTTTTTTCAAAACTATTTCTAACTAATTAGCATTATTTCCTCATAGTACATGTAATATAATCAATATTTGTGGACATATTACAACAGTGTGGACATACAATAGTAATGTGTATACATGATTTGTACATAATCGGGCTAAAATTGACTTATGTACTGTGCTCGATTTTTTTTATTTTCTATTTCAATTTTTTCAAAATAATATTAGTGTTGAAACGGTCTCCAGTCGTCTCCAGAAAAACTCAAATCATAAAAATTGCTAAGCTAAACGCCGTAAAGTTGGGATGCGATAAAATGATGACATCACGCCAGACCGGAGCAGAAGTTTCGTGTCTAAACAAATGCAGCATTTCCAATTTTATTAAAAAATTTTAATTTAGAATTAAATAATGATAAAGTAAAAGTAGGTGATTAATAATATCCAAGAATAAATCTAATTCAAATTAAAACAAAAAAGTTATTAAGGAAATAAGATGGGCTAAAAAACCTAAAATTTGTAAAATGGGGAAAATTGAAAATCAAAAGAAATAGAGTCATAAACGGTAGTGAACATAATAATAATCAACAATAAAATTCAAAAAACTAATAATAATAATGAGGGGAAATGGGACTTGAAAAGTCATTCTTGGGGAGTTTTTTGAGGTTTTTAATGTGCAGGGGGGAGAAACTTAATAAACTTAATAATAGGAAAGAAAAAGATAATTGTAGGGAATAATAATAAGTAGACAGAAAAAGAATTAAAGGTAAATTGGGGGAGAAATAATAATAACAATAATTAAAAAGTTAAAGCCCAAAAGCGGTTAAATTAAAGATTAAAGGGGATAAAAAACTAATAGGAAATTTGTAAGATATGTATGTTTATGTGTAATAACAGAGCAGAGTTGAAAAATACTAATGGGGGGGGGTTATATACGAAAAATACGATGATCATAGAATCACCACTTTTATCGTCGATAACTAATGAACAAAACAAGTTACAATGAAAAACTAAAAAGTTATTTCCGTTATAGCACCAGAAAAACAACTTCAGTAAAAAATAATATTCAAAATAGACTTGGGGGAAAAGTTAGTTTGTGAAAAAATGAACATTCGTAAAAAGTGCGGTAACTCGAGAAATACACGGCCTAGAACGTCGAATCAAGTTTGACAAGACCCTCAAAAATGTGGAGAAGAGGATTCTGAAGAGAAAATGAAAAACGGACCAACTGTTCAAAAGTTAGAGCGAAAAGAAGAAAAAAGTGTTCCAAATCAAGATTTTCATGCAAGGACAAGAAAATCTCGGACAGGTAGCGTGACGTCATGGACCAGCCGTCCCCACTACACACAAACTGGACAACAGTAAAAACTCAACTATCAAAAAGATAAAATGTTAATTAAAAGGGTTATTAATGGAAAATAAACTACAAAATTAAAACAAAAGAAAACTAAGCCTAGGACAGCTATCAGCACAAAAACTACGAATTAATTCAGCCAAAATCTTAATAATTAACAGAAGAAGCATTTTATCACTGAAGGGAGAAAATTGGTTACCTTTTTGCGGGACACATTCCCACAAGAAGGGAGAGCCGAAATTATTGGTCAAAAGGTCGGATACTATAATAAAAATCGACGACCAGGAAGGACGTTATTATTGTCACTCAAAATTTATGTAATATCTTCATTAACTTTAATTAATTTTAACTTCAAAAATTTCCTATATAAAAGTCTAAGTTTTAATATCTACGATAATTCAAATAGTCAAATGGAATAAAATTAATAAATATAATAATAAACAGTTTTGAAAATCAAGTAATAACAAGAAGATAAAAAATATACATGGAAAAGTAACTATCCAGGAAGAATAATAATTACCAGAAATCAACAACTTTAACATAACCAGTATTTGGAAAGGAGATAAATTGAAGACACCATTAACCATCAGCAGCAAGGAGCTTCACAACTACAAGATCTTCATGTTAAGTGTGAAGGTAGTACACAAGATTTATAGAATAATTCGCAAAAAAGTAAACTAATTTCAATAGACTAAATTCATTGGGGAAATTTTAAATATCTTAACTTCAGTAAATTCAAGTAAACTCTGCTTTGGTTTAGTAATAAGTAATCAAAAGTAAATACGACTATTTCAGTAAAGGAAAAACTATTTTGAGTCCTAGCTGGAATAGTCTAGCATTTTAAAATTATATATATAAAAATAAAAATTTGGTGTCCAATTGTAATTTGTTTAAAAAGATTTTGTTTATAGTATGTTCTAATAATTAACTGTTTTGATGGTAAAGTATATATATATAAAATTAGGTGCAATTGGTAGTTCAGTTTATTGACCAGATTGTTTCTAATAACTTCCTTTTCAAATATTCATAGCATTAAGAGATTATAATTAAGGTGCTCTGGTATTATTTCACTAAATAAAATAAAAATTATTATCAGAATTCAGGAGCCGATTTCTTCCAAAAGGCACTTCCCCAGGGAGAGGGAGGGAGGGAGGGAGGGAGGGAGAGAGAGGAAGAGAGAGAGAGAGAGAGGGAGGGAGGGAGGGAGAGAGAGAGAGAGAGAGGGAGGGAGAGAGGGAGAGAGAGAGTGTGTTTAAATTAAAATAGTAAATTCATTGAGCAGAGATAAAATTCAAAGAATTTTGGTAAATTAAGTTAGTAAGTTGATGAGAACAATCTCCGACTTACAAAAGCCAAATGGTGCAATAGCTTTGATAAAAGGTGAATTAAATTGTAAAAGTGAGCAGCTTGGTCTTGTCTGCGAACGAACTGGCCAGAACTCCGCAAAAGGGTTAAGGGATAAGATAAAACCCTAAAAAGGGGGGACGGTGGTCCGTAGCAGTGTGAGATATATATAGTTTTATTCAGGATTAAATTTGAAACATTTTGGCTATCTTCAATTGTTTATTACTGTTTTGTGTGACTATTCATAGTGCCTCGAAATAAAAATTTAAAAAACAAGAAGTAAAAAAACAAGTCACATTTTTGAGACTTGAATTTTTTTGGAGACTGGTAAATTTTTTAATTTTATACTATCTTATAAAACATGCTTTTCTGAATAGTTTGATATACAATATATGATATTTTAACAAGTTTTGTATTTTTTTTTAATATTCAAAATAACCTTGCAAAATGCCTAAATACACTGTATCATTAAAAAGTGTTTTAATCATCAGACGGAGGGTTCAGGAGTTATCTAGCAAAATATTTCACATAGATTATGACTAATATAAATATTAATAGAAAGTATCTGTAATCATTTAGTTATCAGACAACACCATATTGAAAAATAATAAATAATAACGTAAATAATTCTAAATAGCTATATAACAAGCATTTACTACAAGTATCACATAATAAACGTTGAGATAAGGATGAAGCTAACATATAGGCCTATCAAGGCAGGAGGGACTAAAGAAAGGGACTTGTGATAAAGGAAGACTTTTTGAGCTTAAAATAACATTGTGTAAACAAAGCTTATTCCTTTCTCTCTTTATTTATTTCCTCTTACTCCAAACAGGAAGTGTTATATATTATTAATTTACATATTAATTGTTTATGTAGTTTAATTTATTTCACAAATTTTATGAATATAAAGTTATCTAACTTTTACATTATAATATTACCAATATGTGTTTTTACTGTGAAAAATTCCTTGACAATCGGTAGTAGTATTAATAAACTGTGTAAAACATTCCACAATTTATCTTATTCACTGACCCCAAAAACCAAATAAAACCAACCAAAACTATCATCAAAAATGTCACTATAAAAGATAATAAACTATTGACACTGTTGTTGAAAAAAAATTTAGATATTTAAATAGGGCCTAAACTTGCTTCACTTCTGGCATAAACATGTCTTCAGCAAAAATAATATTTCAATAAAATCAAGCTTTTAATGGTGGTCAAGATTTATTTTTGTTTATTGCCAATTATTCCAGAACGATACATTCATTTCACTGAGATTTTCCACACAGAATTGAGCCATTAATCTTCAATTTGCAATAAAATTTGATAGAAATCAGTACAACCGATTTTGAGAAATACATCTTTTATAATAACCTCATGGCCGAATTGTTTCTTACCGACAACTCACAAACCAGCATTATTGGACAGATGGCGACCAAACCGTTTTATTTGGGTCCTTGGAAGGAAAATACTAAGGAAAATTTGATAAAAATCAATAAAAGGTTATTTCTTCTTATGGTATTTACCAAATTGTGAGCAAAAAAGAACCCTGAATTATGGCCAAAATATCGGTTCTCGCATGTGGCATTCCAATAACTTTGGACTCAGGGGGCCTCAAAACAGCCGTATAAAATATTGATTTTTTTATCCATCCCACAACTTTATATGGACTACTTATAACTTAGAAAGTAAAACAGATAACACACATAGGTGCATGTGTATCATTCCATACCCAGTTAACTATTGACTACTAATTTCTATATAGCTGACCCGATAATTTCACTGGTCATTCCAGAAAATAAAAATTTAATTATTTATGCATAAATATTATGAAGAAAGGTATAAATATTATTATACAGTATGTGATAAAACATGTATGGATCAAACGGCATTCACGTCTAACACATTCTTCCTCTTACTACAAAACATCGCAACAACCGAGATGAATTGTAACCTTACGTTGGGATAAAATGGACTAATGCAAACAGTTTAGTTTTATGAAAGAAAGTTTGCGAACAATTTTTTATTCTACTATGACGAAGTAGTCATTTCAATAAAACAATACCTTAGGCATAATTTGTTCCGACTGATAGAGTCTCCAAAAACATGATTTGTCAACGAAATTCCCATCTTTTTCCTGAGTTTAACCGACTACTTAAAATTCCTAGCTTTTTCCTGGTATCCTGGATTTTCCCTATCTCTTACCACTATCCCATAGTTCATGCTTAGCGACTTGCACCCTATTCTTATACTAAGTCGTACTTTGTCTCTCAAGGAAATTTGGATATTATGATACAGTAGACTATACATTAGTTATCTCCTTGTTTTGTTATTGAGTAAAGTGTTTTTATTTTGTTACAGAGTTTGAAACGTACTTGTTTTGATACAGATTTGGAATTTATTTCTTTTGTTACTGATTTCAAAGTTTATTTGTTTTTTTACAGATTTGGAATTTATTTCTTTTGTTACTGAATTTAAAGTTTATGTTTTGTTTCTGTGATATTAATTTTATGATACATCGTCAACTCCTATAAAAATGAAGAGTTAAGAGTCAAAATTAGAAACTTTGCAGATTTAAAAAAGGAGTGCTGTTAATCACAACTGTTTCTTTTTGCAACCCTCAAACCACTATTCGACAAATTTTGTGTCTATGAACTCAGTTCCTGTAAAGACACAAATTCACTTTTTTAAATTCAACATTTCACCTACTAAGAATCATTATACCATTGTAAAGCTTATGTTCCCAACATTCATATTCATATAACCATAAAATGGTATCATAATATTCAATTAATTGGTAAAGTTTGTGTATTTCGCAGCTAAAGAGTAATGCATCACTTCCTAGTTGTGAAACACAAATTTACCTCATTCTTTGTCTAATGTTCACAAGTCCATATCTACAGTAACACTGTTCTATAGTACCTTTCTTCATCTTTCGATCTGTGCTTTCCAAATCTTTCTAACTTTTATAGAATCTATAGAAATTAATTAAAAATAAGAATTTTAACACTTTTTTACAATGTAAAAATCACATTTTTTCAATTCAACTTTTAGAGTACTAAAATTAGTTTAGAAATTTATATATCATTGTAAACCTAATGTTTTAATCTTCCAAAATCATATAGGTTAACCGAAATTCTATAAGCTACAGCAAAAGGTAAAAATTAGAGAATTCGTTGTAGTTAGGGTTTTGTAGCAACATAACAAATATAAAATCTCATTGATCATATATTTTTTGTAAATGGTAATACTTGTCCAAATAATACAAGCAGACAATAGTTTATAGTATTTTTCTTCCTGTAATAAAAGAGTTGACAGCTCATGGACAAGCCCATACTTCAAAAGAAACGGAAGGGTTTAAAGGCAAGGAACTTTTTTAAATATACCTTAGAGTAAGGAGAGGTCAACGGACAAAGTTTAAATTAACCAACAGGGAAGAAAGCGTCACTTTCTAAATTCCAGTAAACTTTGAATCCCACCAATGTAAAATAAAGCCGTAGTGTGACTCTTGAAAACGAGGAAATTATAAATATAGGTCCGAGAGAAGGAAACAGGGGAGTCCTTCCAGATATTTTGTACAGGGGAGTTCCTTAAGATAATTTGTACAAGGTTGTTCTACTAGATAATTGTTCTTCATAAAGTTTTGTTAAAACTTTTATAATAAATAGTAAAATCTTCGGGGAAATTGGTAAAAATGTGAATGTAATTCCGAAGAATATTAAATTAAAGAAAGTAGTCGAAATTGAAGTGTTTAAATTAAAATAAATTACGTCGAGAAGTGAGTTAGTTAAAGTAAAAGAAATGCGTCGAACAGTTTAATAAAAATTAAAAGAAATACGTCGAACAGTGAATTAGTTAAAGTTAAAGAATACATCGTAAAGTGAATATAGTCAGCGAAAAGTTATTAGAGCGTCGAGAATAAGAAGAGGGATTCTGCGGGAAATTAACGTGAGTTACACCAAGTGATTGCCAGACCAGATTACAACTTTGCGAGAATAAAGGAGATTATTAGACACCAAATCAACATCGAGCTTATCCGCTGGAACAACCACCATAACAACCATGCTTCAGATTGTGAAAGGACTTCAGATTCATTAAGTAGACTGTGAAAATTTGTATAAATAATTAACCACCAACAACATTTTGATTTAGTAACTAAAGTTTAAATTATAGTCACCAAATAACCACACGAATGAGAGAGAGATTTTATTTTATTTTATTTAAATCAATCTTTAAATAAAACAAGATAGCCAGGGCAGTAAATTAATTAAATTGGGCACATAATTAGGCATTGTTAGGCGAGTGTTGCCACGTATCGAACCGCTATTTGGAAGCGCCGCTTGCCACTTATCGTACCGCTATTTGCAAGCGCCACTTGCCACTTATCGCTCACTTTGTGAGACCACTTGTTGGTAGTTCGAGTAAGTTCGATCGCGGACAAGACCAAGTTGCTCACTTTTACAATTTTTCTTTATCAAAGTTATTGCAAGACTTGGCTTTTGTAAGTCTGAGTCTGTTCTCAACAACTTACAATCTGAATTTACTAAAATTCCCTGAATTTTATTTCTATTGCTCACTGAACTTACTTTTATTACTTTTACACACTCTCTCTCTCTCTCTCTGGGGAAGTACCTTTTTGGAAGAAATCGGCTCCTGAATTCTGATAATAATTTTTATTTATTTATATTTTATATTATACCAGAGCACATTAATAATAATAACTTTTTAATCTCTAATTATTTAAAAAGGAAATGTTTAAAACCAGTATGGTGAATAAAAATAATTAACACTTGAGCATAAAATTTTTATATCCTCTTGACCATTAAACAATTTATCTTCTATAGAACAACAAACAAAATATTTTTACACAATTAATATGACACAAATTTCTTATTCATTAATACAAAATTAAAAATGCTAGACTATTCCAGCTAGGACTACAAATAGTTTTTCCTGGACTGAAATACTGTAGTCGTATTTACGTTTGAACCTTATTCTAGACCAAAGCAGAGTTTACTTGAATCTAAAGAAGTTAATATATTTAAAATTTCCCCAATGAATTTTCAATTTAAATGAGTTTACTTTTTACGAATTATTCTATAGATTTAGTGTACCTTCACACTTAACATGAAGGTCTTGAAGTTGTGAAGTTCTTTGCTGTAGATGGTTAACGGTGTCCTGGTTATGTTATAGTTGTGGACTGCTGGTAGTAATTACGATTCCTTGCTGACTAGTCTTCCATGTAGATTGATCTTCTTTTTCTTGATTTTCAAAAATAATTAATTTTTATAAGTTACTTTTTACTACATGAACTGCTTGGCTTTTAAATTTATTGAAGTTGAATTTAGAAAAATTAGTAGAGTGACTAAAATAACGTCCTTCCTGCTTGGCGACTGAAACTAGAGTTTCTAAGTTGAATTTAGAAAAAATTTGTAGAGTAACAATATTAACGTCTTACCTCGTCGGCAACTTTTACTACAGTATCGGTCTTTCGACCAATAATTTTGGCTCTCCCTTCTTGTGGGAATGTTTCCCGCAAAAGGTAGCCACTTTTTCTCCCTTTCGCGAAGAAATGTCTCTTCTGTTGATTTCTAAGTTTTCGGCTGACTTACTCAGTAACTTTTCTGCTAAAAGCTGTCCTAGGCTTAGTTTTCATCTATTGTATTACTTTTATAAATTATTTTTTATTAAAAACCCTTTTAATTGATATTTTAATCTTTCTATTATTTCAATTTTCTTCTGTTAACAGTTGGCTATGTGAGTTGAACTTCTAATCTGTGACGTCACGCTACCTGAGCCGAAATTTCTTGTTCTATCCTGAAAACTCTGATTTTGAACACTTTTTCGTTCTTTTTGCTGTGACTTTTGAACGGTTGGTCCGATCTTCAGTTTCTCTTCGGATTCCTCTTCTTCATATTCTTGAGGGTTTTGACAAACTTGATTCGACGTTTTCGGCTGCGTATTTCTCGAGTTACCACACTTTTTCGAATGTCTATTTTTTCACAACCTAACTTTTTACTTAAGTCTTTTTTCAAAATTCTTTTGCACTAAAGTTATTCTCCTGGTTCTATAACGGAAATATCTTTTTAGTTTTTCATCGTAGCTTGCTTGGTTCGTGAGTTATTAATGCTTGAAGTCGTGACTTTTTGATCGTCGTATTTTTCGTATATAAAATCCCCCCCATTATTACTTTTCAACTCTGCTCTGTTATTTTACATTTATATACCTTTATTATACATAACCTATTCCTTTCTTTTCCCCTTTAAACTTTAATTTAACCACTTTTGGGCTTTAACTTTTTAGTTTTTTGTTATTATTATTTCTCCCCCATTTTAACTTTAATTCTTATTCTGTCCACTTATTATTATTCCCTACGATTGTCTTCTCATTTTCTATTATTAGGTTTATCTACTTTATTCCCCTTTCACCTTTAAAATCTCAAAAAACTCTCCAAGAATGACTTTTCAAGTCCTTTTTCCCCCTTGTTATTATTATTATTGTTTCTTTTTTATTGCTGATTATTATTATGTCCCCTATGGTTTATGACTATTACTTTGATTTTTAATTTCCCCTTTTTGCAAATTTTAGGTTTTTGAGCCCATCTAATTTCCTTAATAACATTTTTGTTTTAAGTTGAATTACATTTATTTGTTGATATTATTAATCGTCTGATTCTACTGTATAATTATTTATTTTCATATTTTAGTTTTTTAATAAAATTGGAATTGCTATAAGCTGGTTTGTCAGGCTCAGACAGGCAAGGTTTTGTCTCGGCCTTGCGTGACGTCACCGCACTACCAAATTCCAACTTTACGGAGTTTAACGCGGCAATTTAAATGTTTTAAATTAACCTTGAGACGACCGACTTTTCCACGCCGTCTCAGTGTGTGACATAAATTAACACAGAAAGGCGTGGCGCTATGCTTTGGGATTACATATTTCTGTAATTTTTTAGGTTTGTGTATATACAAGTTACAATATATATGTTTTTATTTCTAAAGTTTATTTTTTTGAGTGAAGTTCTAGTTTTTGAATGGTTTATATTTAGGATATAACCTAGAGGTATGTTGTAACCTAGGCCTAAAAGCAAATTTTCTTATATGTACAGTACAACCTCATTTATCCGGACTAATTGGGACCGGAAGTGATCCGGTTAATCAAAAATCCGGAATTAATTATGGAAAGATAAATAAAACAAAATATAAAATGATAACTTACTATTATTTATAATTTCCTTTTGGTCGCGAAAAAACACAATATTTAAACAGTCATTCAATTTACACAATACTGTAAATCACGAAAAACATTTTATTTACACACATGCTTTTAATTTACACAGGGTTTAGTTGTTATTTACAAAAAAAGTAATTTATCTTCCTCTGTTTTAATTTGGTGTGACGTTTCAATGCGGCACGATCACATAAACGTTTCACCATCATTAGTTCACCTGCCGTTATATCCTGCTGTTGCTCCAAGTACGCCATGACGTTGTACAGCTGTGTCCGCGTGCGCGTGCATCATCTCCGGCCGCTGTCTACCTCTTCCTCGCTCTCGCTGTCGTCTGCTCCCTGCGTAGATGTAAATGCTACAATTATCTCTTCATCTGTCATGACTCCATAACCTCCTTCGTTGTTGTCTGTCAACCCATCATCGACGTCGTTGATATCAACATCGGAACAACCGTCAATTCTTGCAAACATGCCTAAATATTACTCTGTAGTGACAGTGGTTTCATTTGACTCACGTATTTGTGGAGTGGTAGGGTTCATTTCTTCAATTATATTGCATATGTTTGGCCACAATTTTTTCCAAGACTTTTGTAGAGCACTTTATGGAACATGATCCCAAGCGTCTGCAACCATGTAAATCACGTCTTTGATATTTACAGATTTTAACAAATCAATCACGCTTTGTTCGCCTTCTTCAATTAATTTGCTTAAAAGTTTCCTGCGATAAACACGCTTGATACTTTCCAACACACCCTGATCCATAGGTTGCAAGATTGGAGTCACATTTGGGGGGAGAAATTTAACTTTAATATCCCCACTGATGAGATCTTTTACTGCAGGATGAGATGGCGCATTGTCAAGAAACAAAATCACTTTTTGTGGCAGTTTTTTTTCTTTGAGAAATTTTTTCACATCTGGGACGAAATTTTCAAAGAACCACTTTTTAAAAATAAAGCTGTCCATCCACACACTTTTTTTTTTATTTAGATAAACCACAGGCAAGGATGCACGATTTACATTTTTAAGTGATCGAGGATTTTTTGCCTTGCCAATTATCACTAGGGGAATTTTGTGGTTTCCAGAAGCATTGTTACAAGTCATAGATGTTAGGCGATCCTTGCTCTTTTTGTAGCCCATGGCTGCCTCATCAGTTTTACAAGCTAAGGATTTGCTCGGTAAAATACGCTAAAACAATCCTGTTTCGTCAGCATTGTAAATCTGGTCAGGCGAAAGTTTTTCAGACGAAATAATTCGTTGAAAAGTTTCCTTAAACTTTTCACTTGCCGCCTGATCACTAGACAGGCTTTCACCAGTCACAGATAAAGCCAGTCTTATGCCATGCCGATTTTTGAACCGCTCTAGCCATCCCTGGCTAGCTGTAAAATTTGGATCAGGATTTGGTAATTTTTTGTTTAGGGTTGCCGCTTTTTCAGCCAAAATTGGTCCAGAAATCGGAACACCACGTTCTCGCTGAGCACTAAACCACATAAATAATGCCTCGTCCAACGATTCATTTTTTATAGTTCCTCTACCCTCTAAACTGTCTTTAGCGATCATTTTGAAGCTTCAATATTTTTACGATTTTTTTTTCCAATCTGACACAGTTGATGTCCTTACGCCAAGTTCTGCAGCAAGTTTATTTAAAGATTCGCCCCTGTCTATACGATTCAATGTGTCTAACTTTTGGGCCATTGTAAGCACATTACGTTTTCTTTTCGTTTCGTCGCCATTTCCACGCACAAATGCTAACACACGAATATAATACTATTAACCGTATCCGATCAAAAATGTAAAGAAACTAAACACTGCACAGCACGATATGGTAATGATGTATTCCGGTCGCTAGCATGTGACAGACTACCCGCCGGCGTAGACAATAGGCAAGGTCACTGGACACTGTCGCGCTGCATCGGGGTAGGGGATGGTGGCGTGGAGGTCATTGCTCCTCCACTTTCTCTTCCCAACGCATCAACAACCCGCCCTACTACGTCAAGGCGGCATTGAAGTCATCAGGAAATCACATTTTTATCAACATTAAATTTTTTATTTTTTGTTCTGGATCGATCCGGATAATCCGGACATCCGGTTGAACGAGGTCCGGATAATCGAGGTAGTACTGTAGTGTTTTATTTGATTATACAAGTGTATATGTGTGTTATTCATTGTTTTAGTGAAATCTAGTGATTTTGTCTTTGGCCTATCTTTAGATTGTTAGGTACTAGTGAGGCTAAATTGTGGAGGTTACAAACCTAACCTCATTTTGTCGATTACTACTTTTTAGATGAAACAATTATTTCTATTTTGAAAATTTTAGAATTTGATTTTTGTTTTACCAATTGTTATTCACATTTATACTACAAAACGTTTGTATACTTTTAAAAAAATGTAAAACAAAATTTTCTATGGTCAATTGGACTTTGAAGTAAAATTTAGCCTTCGATTTTGTGTTTTGTGTTTTTTTTTTGTTCTTTGCCATACTGACTAATTATTGTTCAAACAATTATTGTTCAAACTTTTTTTTTCATTACACTAGGCTACTAAATTCTATGAACCTTTCTGAATATAATGATATATAGAAGTTGGTTTTCTATAAATATTACAATTATTGGTAATCTTTTGAAAATAAATTCAAGAAATTCCCTTTTTGTGTAAAGCAATTTCTGTATTTTTAAAAATGTAACAATTTTTTTTTCCACCTAAATATATTCACAAATATATTACAAAGCTCTAGTAATATAGGCCCTAGTTGAAAAAATTCCAAAATTTTTTTGTATGATGTACATTACCATTTATGTGAAATTCTTCCCTCCGTTACTTTCCGATATTTTGGTATTTGACATAAAAACTCAAAATGTTTTACATCTAACATTTTTTTCACTACACAAACTAAATTCTATGCACCTTTCTGAATATAATGATATATAGAAGTTGTGTATAAAATATATATATTACTATTTTTTATAAATTATTGAAAAAATGATCATATTCCCTTTTTTGTAAAATAATTTTTTTTTAATTTGAAAATGTAACAATTTTTTTCCCCCCTCTAAATATATTCACAAATATTACACAAAACTTTTGTATATCTTGGAAAAAGGTGGTAAGCTATTGATTTTGGATGATACAGGTTTTTCTGAAAAATGTTAACTTCATTTTTTGACATTTAACATACTTACTTCAAAACTGTTTCAAAAAAAAATTATTTTTTTTTTAAATAGATGAATTCTATGCATCTTTCTGAGAAAAATGATGTCTTATAAGTTAGGTTTTCAGCCAATCCATGTCAAATTGAGCCTCAGAGTAAAAAATTATTTTTTTTATTTTAATTACACATTAGTAAAGTAAAAGGTCTACAATTTTATATTCTGAAAGAATTATTTTGATATTTTAATTATTTCTATGGTTTTTATAGTCTTAAACTTATCCTTTAGTGCAGGTGGTGAGTGGAGGGAAATTTATCTAATTTGGCAACAGTGTTAAATCATATTTGCAGTCAGTTGATGCCTTGGAGTTTGGTGGCATTTCATAGTTGGATGTTTACTTTACCCAGGATAATTGGCAATTAAGGTAAGAGTTTTGCAATTATTTCACTGTAGCTCAAGTTAAGTCTGATACACCCGTCCTTGTAACACCCGTTACCAAAATAATACAAAAGTTTTCATAATAGCTACAGATTTGTACCTATTTTCTTAAAATTATTCAAAAGTGAGGTTATGTTTGGATCTTAACATGATGACATCAAAATAATTATACAAAATTGATTTTTCAGGATAAAATTGTGGTAACGGGTGTTACACAGTTTTGGTAACGGGTGTTACAAAGTTTAATTCCTTATGTTATTGTGGAGTATTTATACTGTTAAACCATATTTTGTAGTTGGAAAACAAACCTGAACCAAAGTAGGAAGAAAGTGTAATCAGGTGCAGTCCTTAAATATGATTTTATCAGGTATTTTACAAGGAAATATTGATTTTATCACCCGTCAAACATTTGAGAACTCGAATCTTTGTTGTATAAAAGATTATATAATGGGTGTAATTGGCAACTTATCTTTCAAGTGTTACTTGTACTGTTAGTAGGCCTATGCCTAAGCCCCTGCTTGTTGGCCTATGTTGCCTTTCTGCCTTGGTAGTTCCAGTACTTACAAAAGTGCAGAGTGCAACCAAGGCTGTAAAACTTTGTTCCTCTTAGTGGTTGTTTTTTAAATTGCCAATAGCTTTTTATTGTTTATAAGTTTCTTGCATTCCTAGCTGTCTAGCTGTGTGGTAATACTAATAGGGCTACAATATTGACTTTTTAAGGTGTTCACAATTTAATCCCAATGTGTGCACACAGAAGATATCGGCCTATAATTTAGTTAGGTCCAGAATAAACATTCTGGTTCTATACTCACCATATATAAAAGTACAATAGCTGTGCTAGGCCTAGTTTTGATTGTTGTAGGTTTGTAAAAGAATAGCCTAGCCTAGCCTACATTGTTTTATTTTTGTAGTAGGCCTATTTTTTCCTGTGTTTTGAAATTATCCAGTTCTTTTTATTTCAGAAAATGGCGCCAGTGGATAAAAAGCTTCTTATGAAGGCTCACCGTGAAAGACTTAAAGCTGATAAAGAAAAGTGGCAACAGCACCTAAACAAAGAAAGAGAACGAGATAAAAAAAGAAGGGAAATAAGGAAGCTCAGAGAAACAGAAGATGAAGAACTGATCAAGGAAAGACGAAAAGCGGTTTTGGCAAGAGTGAAGAAACACCGCAAGGCAATTAAGAATCAAACTGAAGGTAATGAACAAGTTTCACCCATAGGCAGCTATAAGTGCCCTCAGTCTTTTGGGAAAGCAGTAAAACGAGTAAAAAATACATTGCCCATAAGTCCAAGCAAAAAGGTTGCTATAGTTAAAAAACTAGCAGTAGAAGTGGGCCTAAAAAGTGTAAGTGATGATTGCACTGTATTAAAAAAACCTCGGAAGGGAACTACAGCTCTACCTGTTGAACACATTCAGTGTATAAGGGACTTTTATATGAGTGACCCCATAAGCAGACAGGCTCCGGGAAAACGAGATACAAAATCGATCAAATGCCCTGAAACTGGGAAACGAGTACATATCCAGAAAAGAAACATGGTAATGTCAGTAAAAGAGGCATTTGAAGAATTCAAACTCAAATACCCAGAGATATCAGTAAAAAGGTCTTGTTTTTTTTCTCTGCGGCCAACTCATGTTCTCCCCTTTTCTGAGATGCCTCATAATGTCTGCGTGTGCAAGTACCACGCCAATCTAAATTTTATACTTCAGAGCATATCTAGAACTCATGATTTTTTCCCAAAAAACCATAAGGAGCTCCTAGAATACCTTTGCTGTGATGTGTCTAAAGAGAATTGTGCTTTTGGGAAATGCTCTACATGTTCTTTGCGCAAGGTCACTGATCTTGCTGTAGGCTTGGAGTTGGAAGCAGATTTAACTTGGAAGCGGTGGACTGATGGTAAAGGTGGAATCCAGCTTACTGTTATTACAGGAAGAATGTCTGAAGCCATACAAGAAATTGAAAATAAGATCTCACACTTCAAAATTCACTGTCATGTAAAAAAAATTCAAGAGGATTATTTTGAAAAGTGCAAGAAGGATCTAGAAAAGGAGGATTCTTCAGAGACATATGCAACCGTGCAAATTGATTTTGCAGAAAATTATGCTATTACTTTTCAAGATGAAATACAGTCAGCTCATTGGAGCCATCAACAAGTTGGTATCTTCACTTGTTGTGTTCGGTTGCCTACAAATAAAACAAAGTGTTACGCTGTTATAAGCAATGATGTGACTCATAGTAAATACTGTGTGTTTACTTTTTTGAGCAAAATTATCCAAGACATCAAGAAAAACTATCCTTTAGTTGATGAGCTGAAAATATTTAGTGACAACTGTAGTGGCCAATTTAAAAGTAGGTTTACAATGTCAGGAATGTGCAAGTTAGAAAAAGAGTCGGACTTGACACTTCAGTGGAACTTCTTCGCTAGCAGTCACGGAAAGGGAGCTGTTGACGGGATTGGCGCAACCGTAAAACGACATGTGTGGATGGCAGTAAATGGTAATAATAACACTAACATCGGAAATGACAGAGACTTTTATGATTATGTAAATGAGAGAGTTACAGGAATATCAAGTATTTATGTAGACAAGAGTGAAGTCTTGGAAAATGAAATCTTGCTAAACAACTATTGGGAAAACGTTTTGAAAATTCCTGAAATACAGTCCAGTCATCACTTCAGAGTGTTTGATTCAGAAAAGATTCTAGTAGGAAAGACATCATCATCTTTGATGAAAAGAGTTGCAGTTAAAGATTTTTCAGATGAGTCTTCAGAGGCTAGTATTGACATAATAGAAGAGGGTAAGAGTCGTACCCGGTATGAAGATGTTTACACAGATTCCGACACTGAAGACAACCCTGCTAGTCACCAGTTCGTAGGAATGACTCCTATTGCAGATCCAGAAGAAATACATTCTGGTATGTTTTTGCTGGTGAACGTCCCAAGCTTGCGAGGCACTTGCAAAGGAACCACTTACCGATATGCTGCAATTGCTCAAGGAAGCGTGGAAAACAACGAGAAGTGTTTATCAGTAATGTTTTTAAAATCTCGTGGACCTGACAAAACAACTTTCATAGCTGATGATGGAGATATAACCTATGTTCATTTGGATAAAGTTATTGGCAAACTGCCAAATCCAGACGTAAAAGCAAAGGGACTTTTTACAATTCTGTACATATTTGAAAATAAAGTAGATGTGTTTGAGAGGGTTTGAAGTATTAATTGTATAAGTAAAAAGTGTAAGTGTGCAGTGTGTGTGTGTGTGTGCGTGTGTGAGTGTGTGTGTGTTTTGTATTGTATAAGTTAAAAGTGTCTTAAGAGTAATTAGGCCTTAACACGTCTTAGACAGGCGAAGGCCCGCACTGCGGAGCGTCTGTTCAGCAGCGAACGTGTTATGCCAACACTAAAGTTTTAAAATAGTGTGTGTAATTAAATTGTTTTCAGGTCATAAACATATGACACTGACAAGTTTTTTGCTCAATAACCTGTAAATTAGCCTATATGGTAGGTATTTAAGTTTATTTAAAAAAAAAAAACTTCTTTTGTCCGTGTGTGTCATTAATTTTTTTATTGTCAATAAAAGGCACTAAATCTCTTTAAAATCTTTATATATGTATTTTTGTGGAATACAGAAGTGTTACCATATCATGTTGTTTCATTATTTATCCTCTTAACTCAATAACTTAGACAGAATCTAATGTTTTTTCAGACATGTAACACCCGTTACTATTCCCTGTAACACCCGTTACCATAGATTTATGCTCATAAACCAAATGTTTTTTTCTCAATTAATTACTTTCTTATACCAATTTAAAGCCTATAATCTCAACTTTTAGCTAAAATTTTTTCAGATTTTTCTCTCTTCTCAATTCACAGAGTTTTGAGATGAACCACTATTACCTCAAATGGCAGGCTCATTTACTGTAACACCCGTTACCATCTTCTTTCCACTTTATTGAATATTTGTATTGGTAATAGATAACTTAAACTACTATACTTCCAAAGAGTTTGCATTTTAATCAAAGAGTTTAATTAATTTAATATCAAATTTTTAGTTGTCCCGGTGTAACACCCGTTACCCGTGGACTGGCTGTTTGTATAAAAATTATACTTTTTATGAATTTTTAAGAAAACAAAACTATTACAAAACCTTTAACATACACTGGTTACAGGGTTAAACAGAAATATGGATTTGTGAAAATTAGAGAAAGAATGACGTAATTTGTGTTTCACAACTGCACAGTTTTTTCTTTACTCGTTCGGGGCAAAATACACTAACTAAACCAATTATTTATAAGGTTTTTGTTTTTGTTTTTTTTAGCATGATTATGTATCTATAGAACATTAGCTTTCCAACAGTATTTTATTTATTGTGGTAGGATGATTCAAAATGTGTGAAATGTTGAATTGCAAAAAACATCTTTTTGGGTTGATAAACAAAACCACACATCATTCATCGACTCGTGGACGTATCTAAAAGCAGTTGGGGAGTTAAACTACGAGATTTGGTGGCCAAAAAGTGCACATCATCAACACAAAAGAAGATGGGAGATTTTTTTCAAACAAATTTTATTTTATTGGACAGTACTTAGCCTATCAATATAAGACGAGATGCATGTTTTTTTTTAATACCGTATGGTGCATATATAATGTAAAGTATTATATTTTCAATCATTATAATGCCCTCCTTTTGGCATAAACCATTAACATTTTGGCGTAAATGACTTTTTAATTGTGGATCTGACAATGGTTAATGAGCAAAAAAAGAAGGTAATACCAACAAGAAAGGGAAAAAAAGGTATCTGTTGACACATCATCAGGTAGTAATCCAGATAATAAATTTTACAAGTGTTATACAAAAACAGTAAAAATAAACAGTATAAACTTACCCATGTCAACTATTTCACCAGATGTTACGTCATGAAGCGAACTCGAACTATTTATAGAATTTAATTCCGCGGCACTAGGTTTTACACTTGGATCACAATTGCTTAATATTGTATGTAATGAATTCACTGTTGACTGAGTTTCATCGTTAATGTCTTCATAACTATCGTCAAAAAATTCTTGATTTTCAATTTTCACATTAGGAATCACTGGTATAATTTCAATTGGGTCATCACCTTCTTGAACACTATTAGAACTAGAAAGTATACATTGCTTCTTGTCAATAAAGTTATTAGATTGAGGTGGAGGAACACTAGGTATACTGTATTTGCGCTTTCTTTGTTGAGGACTAGCAGGTCTATTATTGGTAAGAATAAAACTTTGGCTACTAGATACTACAGGTTTGATT
Source organism: Aphrophora alni (assembly GCA_963513935.1). NCBI lineage: Eukaryota > Metazoa > Arthropoda > Insecta > Hemiptera > Aphrophoridae > Aphrophora > Aphrophora alni. The sequence continues at coordinate 36,372,011 of OY740771.1, read as the reverse complement.
ACTACTGACTCAGACTCATCATCCTCTACTTTGGCTGGAGATGGCGAAAAAACTGCTTCCTGGAATCAATAAGACCTACATTAGAACTAGAAAGTACACATTGCTTCTTGTCAATAAAGTTATTAGTATGAGGTGGAGGAACACTAGGTATACTGTATTTGCGCTTTCTTTAGTGAGGACTAGCAGGTCTATTATTGGTAAGAATAAAACTTTGGCTACTAGATACTACAGGTTTGATTACTACTGACTCAGACTCATCATCCTCTACTTTGGCTGGAGATGGCGAAAAAACTGCTTCCTGGAATCAATAAGACCTACATTAGAACTAGAAAGTACACATTGCTTCTTGTCAATAAAGTTATTAGATTGAGGTGGAGGAACACTAGGTATACTGTATTTGCGCTTTCTTTGTTGAGGACTAGCAGGTCTATTATTGGTAAGAATAAAACTTTGGCTACTAGATACTACAGGTTTGATTACTACTGACTCAGACTCATCATCCTCTACTTTGGCTGGAGATGGCGAAAAAACTGCTTCCTGGAATCAATAAGACCTACATTAGAACTAGAAAGTACACATTGCTTCTTGTCAATAAAGTTATTAGTATGAGGTGGAGGAACACTAGGTATACTGTATTTGCGCTTTCTTTAGTGAGGACTAGCAGGTCTATTATTGGTAAGAATAAAACTTTGGCTACTAGATACTACAGGTTTGATTACTACTGACTCAGACTCATCATCCTCTACTTTGGCTGGAGATGGCGAAAAAACTGCTTCCTGGAATCAATAAGACCTACATTAGAACTAGAAAGTACACATTGCTTCTTGTCAATAAAGTTATTAGTATGAGGTGGAGGAACACTAGGTATACTGTATTTGCGCTTTCTTTAGTGAGGACTAGCAGGTCTATTATTGGTAAGAATAAAACTTTGGCTACTAGATACTACAGGTTTGATTACTACTGACTCAGACTCATCATCCTCTACTTTGGCTGGAGATGGCGAAAAAACTGCTTCTTGGAATCAATAAGACCTACATTAGAACTAGAAAGTACACATTGCTTCTTGTCAATAAAGTTATTAGTATGAGGTGGAGGAACACTAGGTATACTGTATTTGCGCTTTCTTTGTTGAGGACTAGCAGGTCTATTATTGGTAAGAATAAAACTTTGGCTACTAGATACTTCAGGTTTGATTACTACTGACTCAGACTCATCATCCTCTACTTTGGCTGGAGATGGCGAAAAAACTGCTTCTTGGAATCAATAAGACCTACATTAGAACTAGAAAGTACACATTGCTTCTTGTCAATAAAGTTATTAGTATGAGGTGGAGGAACACTAGGTATACTGTATTTGCGCTTTCTTTAGTGAGGACTAGCAGGTCTATTATTGGTAGGGATAAAACTTTGGCTACTAGATACTACAGGTTTGGTTACTACTGACTCAAGACTCATCATCTTCTACTATAGCTGGAGATGGCGAAAAAACTGCTTCTTGGAATCAATAAGACCTGCATTAGAACTAAAACATCTATTTGAATTTAGAAAAATCGGATTATTAATTTTCTACCAAATTACAATTTGTACTAATAAAAAAAACCTCTATAAATAGTAAAAACCATAGATAGTGTCTAAATAAACAGTGCAAGTCTAAGTAGAGAAAGTGTATTCAACATCTCTCCGAATATTCCAAATCAGGAGTTTATTAATCATAAAAATATAAACCTTGTTTTTTAAGGTTAAAAATCTTTAGTTATGATATTAATTTTTTGTGAAATAAAAAAGATAGCCTATAACAAAACCAAAATTGTCAATCTATATATAAAGAAAATTTCAAAAGTACTAAATTGACCCCGGTTGTGAACAGAATTTATTTTGTATTTTCCAATTTACTTGTGAACTGCCATTTTCTATCACATGTAGTTCGAGTCATAAGTTTCCACATTTTACTAAAATTTGGTTAAAATCAGCTGGCCAGATTTTAATTTTAAATATGCAACCTTTAATAACAAGATAAATTATTAATTTTGTTGACCAATAATTCTTGAACTGATATTTCTGGGAGTGACTAAAACGTTTTATTTGGGCACAGTTTAGCAAAAGTTGATCATTAGATCAAATTTCGAGAAAAATGAAATTTTGAATACTGATTCCAAAACAAGAGTACTATCCCTTGCAATCAAATTAGATAATTTAATTTAAAGCTCATAAAAATAAACACCATTTATTGAAACCCTAATATATTTTTCTCCGAACACCAAAAAAACAACAAAATCACATTATTTATGACTCTACAAAAGAAAACTCCTGTAACAAATATTTGCTAATTCTAACTTTTCACTAATTTTCGAATCAACTATAAACTAATGTATGCTTATATTTCCACTACTGAGGAGAGGAAGATATTCACACACAACTATTCATTTCAGACTGGTCTAAAATTAATGAATAGAGCATTAATCTGTAAAGACTGTACAAATAAACCATCTCTTAAAATAGGCCGACTGACAATGGCTAATTCAATTTGTATGAAATTTTATCTATTCTTCTTAGTTCGAAACTAGGAAAAGTCTGATTTCTAACTTGGACTAAAAAAGATCCCCCCCCCCCTCCTACCATATAAAGGTAAAACATCTCTCAGTCAATGAATATCACCTTAAAAAATAAAATAAAACAAAGACCCCTAGCCCTCAAATACTTATAGCCTCATGGTCACAGAAGAATAAAAATTAGTCAAAGAGATCTGATAGAAAAGATAAAAGAGAGGGCTCTAATCCAAGACTAGATTAGGATGAGGTGTAGATCCAGGGATATAATCCAAGACTAGATAAAAGAAAGGTGTAGATCCAGCTAAGATACCAAACGATTTCCATACCTGTACTATAAATGAGCTTCTGAGAGGCTCAAAAAAGGGAGTGACTATCATAATATGACGTTTTACAGATTAGAACTACATGGATGTTTTTGTAATCGTGGGGGGGGAATAATATATGGTGACTGTGAGTAATCTGCCGTTTTGTCTAGAAAGTGGTGGAACCTAAATGTGTATAAAGTAAATATATTATGAATAAGTTTAGATGTGTCATTCTTTATTTCTGAGTTAATTTTACCTGTGTTGTAGAAAATCTCTTAGCATTTATAGAGACATCAGCCCCAACACAAAATTAACAATCTTACTTATAAAAGTAAATTACTATCTTTAAAAAGTCCCTGACAAAGTATTGAATGAGCCTGATCTCAACAGCATATATGAAATTTTCTAAATTATAACTACCAAACAATTAACACGAATTACATAAAAAAAGTTTTAAAAAATATTCATGTATATTTATACACTTTTATATACTTATTTTTATGTTAACCCCTTAGCTCTGGATTCTAATATAGATTCTATAAATGTGGATTTGATTTTTACCTCAATTTCCCTGCCAGCATCTTTTTCATTTCCAGAGCCATCTGTAAGTCCTTTAATAGCTAATAATTCAGCAGTGGCTAAAAAAGAAGCTAACTGTTCTTGAGCCACATTTACTTCTCCTTGGTACATAAAATCAATTATGGCAATTAGATCGTCATGCTTCACATTACGAAAGATTATTACGGGATGTTGACAAGGATTTTCCTGAAAAATATATAACAAAAATATTGTTATTTTCACTAATGACACGAGTTAAAATAATTCCTGATAAATATATTATAATTATCAGTATTGATCGAGCCTTGGTCAAAGGTAACATAGACCAAATCTAATGTCACTTTACTTTCATGTAACTTGTATAAATGCATCATTGTGAAATAGATAAAATACAAACAGTATCCTTTAGGTTTTCAATGCATTAGGCTAACAACCATCCAGCATACCAGTGGTGAGGGCAAAGATCTTTTTTTTATATTAAAGCATATCATATACATATTTATTTGTGTTTGTTATATAATTACGGTCAAATTCATTACTAATTGTTATGAAATTGTTATGAAAATGTTTTTGTAAAATTTTTAATCGGTCCGATCGTGCCGACAAAAATGTGAAAATATCCACCTACTTTATTATTATATTGAGTAACCATGGTAACGGTTATTAAAGCATATAATGTACTACTTCTAACACACCTCTTTACCCAATCCAGAGAATACCAGAATTGGCCGATAGGTTGCTGCACTATCCAACTGTGAGCCACAAAACAAAACATTACGTCAGTGACTTTATTGGTCCAATCGTGCCGAAACGCTGCATGTACACTCACCTTAGTTTCGGTCCGCTCGGACCGATATGGCAGCTAACGTGTTAAATAAGTTTGACACGCTATTTTGTTCCTCAAGATTTCCTTCAAAACTTGAATGTTTGGGCAATTTTTATTTAATGTGTGTTAAAACCCAAATGGTAGGTTTAAGTTACTTTTACGAATTTGTAATCTAATAATTGTAAGTCAGAGTTAGGGAAGCTAGGGAGTGGGAGAAGAAGATAAGTATTAGGCTCCAAGGAGTTTGTTAGTTGCTTTTTACTACTACTATCTGTACCTCCTTGGGACAATTAAGTTTCTAGTGTGGAAGATTCCCTAAATCAACGCTATGGACAACTACTGGATGAGTGCACCTCTTTATCCAGAGCATCGTATCGCTCCAGGATTCTCATCTAGCCCCCTAACGATATGAACAAGTAACATATAGTCAACCACAGAACTCGTGGTAAGATTGAACATTAATGTATATAAACAATTATGCATCAATCTGAATTCTAGTAAAATATAAACAATGGTTTGATCCTTTAGCTTATTATGCCACCAGACATTAGACTTAACAATGGTAAGGATAAATGATTGTTATTCAGTTAAAGCAGTTACATGCCAGGTTTATATTAATTCTCCCTACGAGTGGTATCCTTGATTACAGTAACTATGGTGTTACTTCCTATTATTTATTGGTTTATTAATATTGTTATGTAGTGCACTAGGCATGAAAAAACATTGGATTACATCATGGAGTAGCACAAGATCAATTAATATTGGCAAAAACAATGACTCAACTCTGTGCAATTAAACAGGCATACAATGTTTGCTATCAAATGAATAATTCCTAGGTAAATATCCAATTATTATTATCAAAATTAACAAAAGTTTATTACACTTCCAGTTCAAAAGTTTGAAAAATCCTATTCTACATTCTGTAGGAACAATAAATTAGTAAGGTTTAATTGTATATTTCGTTAAATTAAGGGGATACACTACTGAAATCACCAAAATCTTTATTTTTGAAAAAAAGTTGAATATTATTATTTTATAAGGTAAGGGGTCCAATTGGTAATGAAATGACCTATTTCGAAATTTAATCTTTTTTTGTGTATATATAATATATAGTTTTTTTTTTTTAATTTAATGATTTTTAAAATTTGATATGTCAGGAACTAAAAGTCCAATCTTTTTGATCTTGGTGGCAAATTGTAGATGCTGATAAGCCCTAAAAACTCATGTCATTTCATAATGATTAATAAAGGTTAACTATTTTAAAAGGTAATCAAAATATTTTTTTTTTAAATTCTTGTTTTTAATTTTTGTATTAATTTTTTTACATAAAAACTATTGCACATATAGGCTATATACCATATGACATGAAGTTTTAAATTATGCTCCTGCCATTACTCAAAAAATTTCAGCCCTGTAGGTTTAGTCGTTCTCTTGGAATAACCTGTTTTGTACCTGAAAACAAGGAAAAACTTAATTTGCGGTAAATGGCTCGTAAAGTTGAGCACAACATTATGTTGTAAGAATCCGGTTATAACTAGAGGATATCTACTTCTAAAATTTTGTATATGTTTGTAGGCCTATATATACACAAATTTTACATTTGTGTACATGTATATACATATATATATATATGTACTTATATACATATATAAAATGCAATGCGTTATAAGCCAAAAGACAATACTGAAAATGTTATGCTATTCTAAAATATAGGCCTAACTTTTAAAAATCTCCAGCTCCATAGGTCACACCTTCTCTTTGTAATACTCTTTCTTCAGCCTGCATCATTGCAATCCTTTTCTTTCTCTTATAATCTTGATAGTTTTGTTCTTTTCTCATTTTTGAAAGACTCACTCTCTTTGCGTCAAAACTCTTCGCAATTTTAGCAGCGTTACTTCCAGGGCTAGAATTAAGTCCCATTGTTTTATGGATTTCTTACAATGATTTCAAATATCTAGTTACAAATCCCTTCACTGATTCTCATTTCTGAGTGTACTTTTACTAACAAAGGTTGTCTTAGGACATTTTGACCAGAATAGGCCGTGAACTACTGTCGTTTTGTGGTAACCGTGACGACGTTTCAAGTGATAAAGAAAAATCACATTTTGAACACACAAACAGCAAAGTATTTGCGTACCCTAATGTGGTACAGTTATTGAGTTTTATACTACATTTAGTTAGACATTCAGAGCATGGAAACAAAGTAACAAAGTTGATAAGCTGGATTTTGTCAACCAACATATACAAGATGGTATTGTTATCAATTGGTATATGTTCATTGTAACTTTTGTACGGAGCAAACCCTGTATTCCTTTGTGGTTGTTCATTAGCAGGAATATCATCTGCATCCACATCTGCTTCATAAGAGGAACTAGGCCTAAGTAAACCTATACTTGTATCTGGTTTACACACTGACTTCCGTTTGACTGTGCAGGCACCACAGAAGATCGTTTTTTCTTATTACGCTTAGATAAAGACAACTTGGATTTACTCAACCTTCCCATATTTCTCTAAACAACAAAACCACAAATGCACAACAAACAGCATCAATCAACCATATCAACAATCACAGACATAACCTATAACCAAAAAAAACAACAATCAGTTGACTAAGACAGGTGGGGGCAAGAGTAGGCTAACACTGGTAATATATGTAATGTTTGTGCACATGTTTTATGACTTTTTGAAGAGTGTTTTCTTCATTTTTATTGTTTGCTATCATTACAATAACACAATATAAGCTGTAGCACAATAAAAAGTACTAAAGCACAAAAAGTATAAAAATTTGTTTTTTTTTTTTGCAAAATGTAAGCTTATATGAAAAATGTGTTTATAGGCATAAAAACCCATCATAAAAACTCACTCCAATACATTTTCTGGAGTCACAAAGGAATATATATAAAAAATCAAAATTTTTTTTTTTTTAAACACCAAAATTTCACCATTTTTCAGTAGTGTATCCCCTTAAATTAAAATGTCTTTTAATATACAATAACAAAATAATATAAGCTATCTTTTAAATAAATATTATATTATATTAAATCATCTTACCTTGAATAAATCTCTAAAATATGAACTGCATGCTGAGAGAAGCATTTTATGAGCACGAATTCTCTTTCCTTCACAGCTAAGAGTGACATCCACCAAGTCTTCACCAGTTCTTAAAGATCCAAATGCATCTGTGATATGATGTAAATAATTGTTCCAGCGAAGAGAATATTGCTGGCTGCTAGCCATTTTGTGCTAAATTCTGAAATATGATGTTATTATTAGGTCTATTGTTTAAATTGCAAATAAAAAATATTTGTACAGTAACATAAATTATGAATGAAAAAAACAAATATATTTATTACATAAGCTTTTTTTAGGATGAGATAAGTTTCATTCTCCGTTTCACTAACACCAATATAACAACAAAATTGTAATTTAGAAACAAGAATTTAGAAATTAATTCTTAAAGGTTGAACAAAAACCTTAAGATATGCCTTAAAGCCCATAGGGATTTTAATTTTTGGATTTAAATAAATTTAGCCTAGTCTTTATAAAAATTAAATTATTCATAGACGAGTTAAATTACATAGGCTATATATATATATATATATATATATATATATATAAACATTTCATTTGATTTATTCCTCCTAACAATATACATTGCATAAGACAAGTCACATTAAATTATATTACACAAGAGATTAAAATAATCCACAGATTTGATTTTTTTTTTAAACATCAAACTATAAAAACAATATAACATGTATGAACAAATACAATAAAAATTATATAAATAACAAGGATACTCAGCATCAGCAGGATATCACATCCATCTACAAAACAGAGTCAATGCAGAAACTCCTCCACAGAGTAAAAGGATCTAGACAAACAATAGTTGTCTATGGCTGTTTTTAAAAGATGTATAATTTTGCAAACTTTTAAGCTTAGGGGAAGCTTTTAATCATCAATTTTGTAACTGTTTGTGAAGGAAGTTACTATACACATCTAACCTGTGCTGTCTAGCACAATAATTACAAGCTTGTATGATCAAACTTAAATTTAAAATATAGCAACACTTCAAGTATGTATATACATGGAAGTGTAAGTACTCCGAACCTCCCAAAAGCACTTTTACATGTTTCAGTTTGCTTCAGTCCTGTTATTAGCCGAATTGCATTCTTTTGCAGGACAAATAGTCTACGCATATTCTAAACTGATAAGTTTCCCCACAGGAGAAATCCATAGTTCAGATGTGGATAAATAAGCTCATAATAAGCAGTTTAAAGAATTGACAAACCACAGTACAATTAAAATTTCTTAGAGCAAAAAATCCCTGAACTAATTTTATCACTCATTCTAATAATTTGGTCATTATTATTAGTTATTATCATTGTTATTAGTTAACCAATTGGTTAACTTGGCGTCTTATTTTGGCTTTTTTTAAATATTAAAATAGATACAGGTACACTTTCAAAAGTCCCTTACCACACTTGGGAATAAACAAAATAACAAAAAACAAACTTTAAATAACAAAAAGTAAAATGTTTATTCCTATTAGACCCTTATAGCTATTACAACAACAAAGTTGTCATCTTCAGAGGGAATCTTAACAAAGACTAAATTAAAACTATTTACAACTAAAGTGACCAGTTTCCCTACTCCACTCCTCTGGTGCATTGACCTATCAACAACAGGGCAACAATTAAATAGGGTTGACAGTTCAAACACCTGTACTCTTACCTGGAGCGGGGAAGGCCCAATCCTCTAACATACAAAGATGTTTTAAAGTTTACAATATAATCATCCCTAAACTAATTATCTTAACATATTAACTAGAATAATAGTAGTAGATACAAATTTTTTAATGATACATGAATAAAAACTATGCTAATCTATTCTCTTAACATATTAAACAAGAATACGAATAATACAAGCTATGTTACAAATTCTATTAACATATTAAACCAGAATATTAAAAATAGATACAAATATTATTATATATTATATAGATAAAAATATAACTAATGTATGTGTAATAGACAAAAGAATAAAAACCACTGCGTATGCACAGTGTTATTTTTTTATTGGAATTTATTTTGAGGAAATTATTATTACACATGAGTAACAGGTCAAGCATAACACAGGGACTTCACATTTTAGAAAGTTGACCTGGAGACAAAATTGTCTTACTGTTGATCGAGATGTAATAGGCTTACTGGTATTTGTTTACATAAAGGTGAATGCTAAATTGAAATTTCTTTAGTAACATATGAGACATGAATGTGAATATTTACCATTATGTCTAACATAGATACGTAGATTTAATAGTTTTTAAATTATGATTTATGTGAACAATGCAACCTCAGCATTGAAAACGGTATTTATTCTTAAAAAGTAAAGTATGAAGTAAACAATAAAAAATTCCGAAAATTAGCAATCATCTGTATATAAACAAATACCAGCTTACGGCCTACATATGACCAATGTAACTTTATTTGTTCATCTGTAGATATTTGTAATTAAGATTATAAACCTGACTATTTTGATATCAATACTTTCAATTAGACAACAAACATGCAAAACTTTGCTGTATCCTCTATACCTAATTAGGTTTAGTTTGTCCGGTAAATATCTATTATACATTATCATTGGGTTTTAGGCATATTATTAAAAATTATGAAATTGTTAACTATTTACCTTGTATTCAAAATCAGTTCAATTTATTGTCGGAAGACATATTTCAAGTCCCAAAATACATTTCTTTACTGTTAAATAACACATTGAAAACAAGGGAAGCTAGCTGTTATTAGGTTAAAAACAGCTCTGATAACGAAAGCCTATGATAATATTTATGAATAGGTTTGTAAAGTCGCTCGATATTTATTATAAAACATATAATATAAATATTATTATCTAATAGCAGCCTTACCTGACACGCGTAAATTTATAAAGAGAATAAAATTGTGTGTTATTTCCCAAACTGTCACACATCCAAGTACTAACCGCACTCGATGTTACTCGACTTCTGTGATGTAAATGCATTGAATTCTGGTGTTTTGAAATTAAGATTTTTTGGTGAAAAATTAGCTCTGCGTTGAAAACTTATTTTATTATTAAGAAACATGGTATATGAGAACAAGGTTTTTTTTTAAATCGCCAAAAATACCAATAACTTTCTTTGTAAACAATTACCAAGAAAGACAAGTACTTATAGAAATAAACGGTAGTTATTTACAAAGAAATTTACTGCTTTTTTAAGATTTTTTTTTACATGTTCTACATACCTTATTTCTTAATAATAACATATAAGTTTTCAAGGAGGAGTTAACTTTTTCACAGGGAAAAAAAAATTTCAACTTTTCTAGGTTAAGGTCCATTAACTGAATTACGTTTTTAAATAGGTATGTATGCGACTTTATAACTTAAAAGGTTAAGTAAGGTGGCGCTATATATAACCACTATACCCAACCTACAAGTAAATTTGTAAAAAAAAAGAAGAATTTGTGCATTATTTCCCAAGCAGTCACCCATCCAATTACTAACCTCGCTCGATGCTGCTCAATTTCGATGTTGCTCAGTGACATAAAAATGCATTGAATTCTGTAGTTTGGAATTGCGATTTTTCGGTGAGAAAATTAGCACCGCGTTGAAAATTTATTTTATTATTAAGGTATGTAGAACGTCTTAAAAAGAATTTCAAAAAAGCGGTAACTTTCTTTGTAAACAATTACCAAATAAACAATATATTCTATCCTAGATCTATCGGAATTCCCTATAAACTTGAAATTCCATGTGATGATTATTCTTGTAGAGATATTATGAATTTGATAAATTAAAAAATAGACAGGATTATTATCATGAAAATTAAATCTGATAGGCTAAGCCTTCAAGTGAGCTATTGAAACTTCAACGTACCTAGTACCAAATGTAGTGTTTCATAAAAGAACAGAAATAAATAATCCAAAAGCAATGTCATCCACTTCAAAATGAATCAACAATCTCCATTTTCATTTCCAAAACAAACAACAAACAAAAATCACTGACGCTTAAGAGAATCTCGAAAACATCCCCTAGAAACGAAACGTAAAACAAAATGGCGAACTAGGCATAGGCAAAACCCCCGAAAACATAGAACTGAGATAATAGATTTCACTCAATACTCAAGATAGAGATTCATGTACTGTAGATTATTTGTTAATAGTAGATCAACAACGCAAGTTGAAATCTTACAGCTCTGAAGCTACCTATAAATAGGACAGAAGATACTGCAAAAAAATCTTTTTCAATAGCATATTAAAACATTGTCAAATATCTACTACCTCAGGGTTTAGTAAAAAATGTTATTGTTACAAGAACTCGATTATTTAAATTAGAACAAATACTGAAGCGACGGAATACCAGATTGTTATGTTTTTTTTAAATCAGATTTGGAATATTGTTTAGTCACTAGATATAGGTACGTGAAAAAAATTAAGTTGGTTATGTAAAATTAAAAACTATATTTAATTTAGTAACTAAGATAAAGGTAATATCTCATTTAAAGTTAATGGATAATCATGGATTGTTATTATTATTAATATACATTATTCCTGTGTTTGCCATCATTTCAATATAATATAATATAAAATAAACACGACGTTTCTCCCAAATTCCTTTTTTAACTAACTAGTTTCAGCATTAACTTCTACAGTATTTGAATACGCAGGGACTCTTAATCATGTTCAAAGTTTTTCTATATAACAAGTTGTTTCCATATTTTTGAAACGTTGTATATTAGTTTTTATAAATTCCAATGATGATCAATGTCCTAATTAACCACATCAATAATTAATCTTTGCCACTTCATATAAAGACAAACTAACAGACATATATAATTAATTATAAGCACAAAAAAATGGATACACAACGAATAATTGATGTAAATTAGTTTTAATTACACAATATTAAAACTAACTGAAAGTTACATAACTCATATAAAAATAACAGATGTGTCACTATAAAATTATGATAGATAAAAATTAGAATCAATCTAAAAATTAGTATGGTCCACCGTAACTTTGCTTTATTTAGTTTTGTTTTGCTTAGTCGAATCTAGTGGAATTAATATCAACAACGTCGCATTGACCGGCTGCCAGCCGGCAGGGCCACAATGATGGCTCACTACTCAAGAAGTTTTAAGTCTCTGCTCCACCTCCACCATATTGGATTAATCTCCATACTTTACTGATGTCAATTTTCATCTCATAATTATCGTTAAGAGATCATTTTAAAGATCATGTGAACGCGGATGTTTCCCCAGGCCCGTTTTTAACCCTTTTAGCGCCCCTGGGCAAATTAAAGAGATGCGCCCCCCCCCACACGATTAATTCATCTTTGCCAGTTTTGGTTCGGGAGGGATTTCTCCCTTAACTCCACCGAACTCCTTTTATTTGGTGAGTCGGTAAGTCTTTCCATTATCCACCACCTATGAACCCGCCATGTTACGGACTGGCAACCGGCTACTGTAAAAACTTGCAAGTATTATTACTGCAGTTACAGGCGTAGGTGTTATGATTGACGTCACAACATAACAACCTTGTATTTTACAGTATCAAGGACCACCCACCCACCCTAAAAAATAGTTCTTAATTATTTCAAACGTTTATTTCTATACATAACCATAGCTCATTTTATTTCAACTGTATGTTCACTTTTTAATTGAGTCTTGTAAAACAACTTTAATACTTCAACCATAATATCTCTTATTTCCTTTATACTTTCTTTCTCTTATTACTATACTTTATATATATTTATACATATTCCTCATACTTTCTCCTTATATCCTATTTACATTATTGCTTTTTTTTCTTCTGATCTTTGATGTAGCAAAACTAATAATTATATCTTTGAAGACAAGCTTCAGTGTAATGTCACTCTGCTTACATAACAGCATTAAGCTATTCAGCTTTTCGTCTTTTATTTTAGAACGATTTTCAGATTTTATTCTTTTCAAGGCCGAAAAGCTCCTTTTAGCTGTGCAATTTGTGATTGGCAATGTTGAGTAAATTCGAATAGCTACCACCAAGTTTGGAAATGTACTTTATAAGCTGTGTTTTTTTTATATATTCGTAGCACTTCCTAATTTTTGTGATGTTTTCAGCTTCCATATAGAATTTAAAATGTAGACACTCTTGCACAAAGTCTTCGTTGTAATTGTCATTGGAGTAACATTGAGCTACCCTTTGAGCCTGCTCTCTTATATCGTCATTCTGCTTTTCTGTAAGAGAGCTGAAAGTTTAAAAATCGTTGTGTTTCAGTAAGATTTGGCAAATCGAGGCCTTACATTGAATGAATTTATACGAACGAGGTGATTTTTGCGATGCGCGGGTGAAGAGGGCGCAAAACGAGTTTTCTTTTCGGAAGCTATTTTCTAACCGATAAGCATGGGAATGTTACCAAATTGTTCAGAAAGATCTGAAGAATGGTTGTGCTACCTTAAAATTTTGATTTTTCAGCTCTATAATTTTTTTAATTTATAAACTTTTATCGACATATACTGCCTTAATACTGGTCCATAAAAAAAAAAAAAAAAAAGACCCAAAACCCTTGCGCCCCTTGTACGCTTGCGCCCCTGGGCAAGTGCCCATGTTGCCCAGTTATAGAATCGGGCCTGTGTTTCCCTTTTTTTTTAAATTCAGATATAATCATTAGTGGAGGAACAAATGGAGAGGACATTTTTTGTAAATCAATTTTCTATTTCGTTATTTTTTTTATGAGTCAATGAATAATATTTTCGAAAAATTTTAAAAAAGAAAACACTCAGTGTTTTATTACTGTATCTATTACAATAAAAAATGCCGAAGTGTCTAACTTAAAAAGCAGGGCAGATACAACAGATTAAATGAAAAAATATACCCATGAGTACAAAGCTGCCCTCGCGTTTTTTGAAAGAGAACTATTCAGACGCGGAGGAATATAGTTTTTAGCACTGATGAGCGTGTTTTTTAAATGTTTCATATAATTACTAAAACTAACAACTCTTTAATTCCTAAAATATTTTGTAGTATTTTACAGTCATAATGCAAAATATTACCATTAATATACACTATTTTTGCTATACATTTGTAATTCATTTATTTTTTTACATTATTACTCACGTTAATCAAAATTAACAGCCAATTCGACATTGCAATTATTAAACCATTTCATTGTGTGATGAATAATATTCATTACATATTTACAGTATACCCAAATTCTATACAATAATATTTTTTCGGTGTTTAGGTAGAATTGTGTTGTGTTAAATTCATATTTAACCCACCAAGTTTATATTATCAAATGACCCTATTTGACTTAAAACAGAAATTAAAGTAGTCAAATTATGGACCAAATATCTACCAATTTGCCTCTACTAAAAATCTACCTCTTGTTCCCCGAGTTCTAACTCATTGAAATGATCATTAATGAAAAGTGTTTATAAAATGACAATGTCAGTTATTGTAGTCATTTGATAAAGTTTTACTTTGATAATAATTATTTAGAGATTACAAAAAAGTGTTTAAATCCGAAAGTATTGATAATTTGGTTGTAGCGGAAGTTAATATACAAATTCGCACTGTAATCGATAAAACATTATACAATATTAGTAGTCTAACAATTTTCGTTTAGTAGTCACTGACCGTCTTCAAAACAATTCAAAATAATACTATAAAAGGAATTTATTCAAAACAGGCATCTCAAATATTTCATTCAATCAAAAATTGACCGCCAAAAACTCTAGCGATAAAAATCCCAAACATACGATTTACCTAACTAATGGCCTTAGTTTAAATTAGTCCAGAGTTTCGATCAGAAAAGCGTCAAATTAAAATATTTCCTGGCATATATTAATATGAAATATTAATCATACCATATTAAGATTTACATCAAAATTAATCAAAACTATTTCATCTATCTAGGAAAATCATTCAAAATTCATAAAAAAGAATGTTCAAGATAGAGTTTATAAGTGAAAATCAGTATAGATCGGCCTAACATCAGAAATTAGACATGCCTAGAACCATCTCTTAAAGATTGTGAAAGGACGACAAGTCGTTAGAGAAAACTAATAACACCATCGTATCAAATGTAATCTGATGCATAATAAATCACTTTTGTAAAAATTCCCAATCTCTTACCAATAATTTGCTGGAAGACAAAATATAACGAACGCTCTTTATAATTTCTAAAATGGACGATTTTAGAGAAGATATCCGCTAGCTACAACAACAGATCTGCCTCCCAATATACTAACTTGACCGCTGATTGGTCGTTATAGTTAAGGAAGTTGTAATGGATTTTCAATGTATATTGTATTCTTATTTTATTCAAATTAATTATTTGAACATTAAATTGTAAAAGAGAAGTTATCTAGTCATTTTTTATGTTAATATAATATCTTTTATTTAATTAAAGTATATTTCAAAATTCGTGCCATTAAATCATTTAGAAATAAATTAAATTTGTTCATTATCGCTTTAAACAGGCACATATCAACAGCAACACTGATTCAGAAAGCGAGAGTGTTAAAACTTCGGAGACACTGATAGTGCATTTTTAAAATACGCATTCTGAACAAAGGCCAAGGAGAGAATACATCATTTTGAAGATTTCAGAATCCAGTTTTGGCCAGAGCATCCACTAACTTCAAGTAGTAAACATCTCAAGAAAATTAAAAAATAGTATGCTTAATAAAAGTTGTGTTTTATTAAAATAAGGTTCAATATATTTAAAAAGAGAACAATACAACAAGAATTTGACTACCGGTATCTGGTGAAATCTAGCCATTTTAAATTCCATATCCCCACCCATCTTTACAAACTAAATATCTTGTTTTCCCAATACAACTTTGAACAGAATAGATAGGACTAATAATTTTATTATTATTTTTAGTGTTTATGCCCAATAATTGAATCAAGTACTTTAAAGTTCCAATATTGAACTAGATATTCTGAATTTATGATTTCATTCCCTATAATTGCACATGAAATATAAATAGCTAGAGCTAATTCAGTTTTGATTACATGGACACACTCCTTAATTGATTTTGTAATATATGTTTTTTTTTTGCCACTCCCCACCATACTTAGAAAAAGTTGGCACCATCCCCTCCCTGATATTAAGATTTCTTGTGAGATATTATGAACTAGTGATAGGGAAAAATGATATAGACAGATATTTTCATAATTATTGAGTAGCCGTAAGGAACAAAAACTACAACCTAGATATTTTGTATTTCTTTCTTTTTTTTTTATTATATATATACGGTATAATTATGTTAAAGTGATTGAGAAACTATGAAATTAGTAACAGAAGGATAAGACAATTGATTATGTAAACTCGAAATTTTTTTTTTATACCCACACCTATGGTTAATGTTTCATGAATTTCAAATCATATTTTAATTGGTGATATTTATGGACAATATAATTTTCTCTTTTTCTTGTCTTTTAAATATTAATGTTGGGTAATTTTTGTCTAATAGAATTTAATGTATACTTAATTTTGTTTCATTCATTTTAAAATAAAAGAACCCCAATTTGTTATACGATGTATATTCTTTTGTGCTAATTTTCAATTGTGCTTACATTAATTTTACACTATACTAGTGGCAAAGATGGCTTACCAATTTAAAACAATGATTTACCGATCTCCTTTATTAGGTTTATTATCTTTGGTGAATGTTGTTTTTAATCTATACAAGGAGGATTATATACACCTAGCATCAACACCAATATCTTCATTAGTCAGATATGACACAACACTTTATAAACAGACGGCCGCTGGCATTAACTACATGACCGATCTTGATCTCCTATTTAGTCCTCCATGGATAACCTCTTTGCTTCTTAGCTCTGTTTAGATCAAAGGGTGCACCGAAGTGACATGAACCAAGCTGTCGCTTGCATGGAATCTAATTTTGGCACCCTTATTTCAGTATCAAGTAGGCACCAGAAGAAGATGTAATGCGCCCCGATAAATTCATTAACAAGGTATTTGTAACCTTACATCCATTCTTCACCTCTCACACCCATCCAACAAACCTGGGCTCCTGGATGATCCGTCGCGTGTTTTGCCCGACTAGACTGTGCCCCAATTAAGTCTTTAGCCATTCCGTCATGCGGATATATAACATTCTGCTTTTTTTTTCCTTCCACATTTACATTCTTAGCTTAGTATGTGGAAAACTTTCCTGTCTTTTTGTCCTACATGATAGGAGTACTAACAAGAAGGAAGGTGGCCTTTAGAAAGTAAGAATCTTACATTATTGGGAAGATTGGATGTCACCCTTTGTCTTATGAAGATATTCCACCTATCCAACAAAATAAATAATAAAAAGTTGTTTGAAACTGTGGTTTAAAACAAAATTAAACATCAGCAGATTTATATAACATTAAAATAAAATAGCAATGTGATTGCAATATATCTCATAACTTGATTATTCTAAACATCATTTTCATTTGAAAATGTTAGAAGATTTATCAAACTAATGTGTCTTGTCTGTTCATCCCTAATTGTGGTTCCTTTAATTGGAAACTATGAATAAAATTTCTCGTAATTTCATGTGACAAATTAGAACACCAACAAAATCTGATATTTAAAAAATTAAGGGCACTATTGTTATTAAAGTGAAAATCTTATGGTACCCCCATTTCACGTGGGTATCATGAGTTCCCTAGCCAGCAACCTGCAGGTATTTATCAAACACTAAGGGGAAACTATATCCCCCCTCCATTCCAAAAGTAGGAGTGCACAGCGCAGGCCTACACATTAAGTGCATGTTCTTGAAACGGGACAGTCGATTTAGCTGTGTGTTATATCTAAATTCAACATGTGGTTTATTATCGCAGAAATGACCTCTTAGTCGAATTTGAGAAATAAGTCAAATGACCCCTAGCGAATTCCCTGGATGCACACTCCAAAATTATATTAATAATAACTAATTTCGTAAGAAAAACCAATGTTATTGTTGGTTAGGCCGAGTGATGTAAACTTGTGCAAACCATTTGATTTCATAAAATTTGAAGGTCACTTAAGTTAATTTAGTCCTATAAATATATATATAGTTTAATTAGTTAATAGTTACAAATTAAGTGACTCGTCCAAAAATGGCTGGTCTAGTGGGGGATGAATCGATGACATGTAAGGCTGGAGGATTCATAGAATTAATGGTCCTCGCTTCAATTAATTTTCCATTTCCCCTAACTCTCCCCAATAGGCCCAGAGGCAGCATTGTTGCTTTTTACAGAGCATCAAATCGCCGCAATCTATCATTGCCTTATAAAAAATATAAATAAGTAACGAAGACCCATAGCCTTCAAATTCTCTAATAACGCCAGGGTTGGAGAAGAGACCTGATATGAAAGATGGAATCTAACCCAAGACTTGAAAAAATGTGTAGACCTAGAAGTCCCTCAGAATTGCCATGCCCCTAAGGGTATTTTATTAAAATTATTTGGTATCCAAAGGCCCATCGTAAGTTATGAGGTTCTTTATTTCAACAAAGACATGGAACTACACTGTAACAATAATTTTTTTAAACTAAGAAAAATAATGTGCCAAAGTATACTTGAAGTTTGTAAGTATTTTTTTGAAAACTAAAACAATCAGACAGAAATCAGGGTTGATATAAGTATTTTTAATTTACTTCGGAAGCGAGATTATCTTTAACTTAATGTTAGAGTCATAAATCTCAACTAAATTTAATCAAAATGAAATTTTTATGACAGCACCCATGTTTTGTATATTTTCTAACAGATAACTAGTGAATTTATTTGTAATGATGACCAATACAAATAGTTTTGAGTCTTAAGTCAGCTAACACATTTTTTGAGTTATTTGCAAATTCTATAATATCTGATTATAGTTTATTTTGTGCAGATTAATTTTGTATGTAATAAAGGTTGATAACTGCAATCCAGTGCATATCTAAAGAATTGCCACCTTTTACAGTCAAGCTGCATATATTTTTTTTATTGAAATTTAATTATTACAATGTAGAATTATGTTAAAAATTGCATAACTATCAGTCCATTCAACCACACAGGTATTATATCAGTTGGATGTGAATCCAAAAATATCAATTTATTGTTAACAAACCTTCAAAAAGTCTACTGAAAGCTGTATAAACATAATAATGGTAACTATTGCTCAGGTTAATCTGCATTTGTCTAAAACCAATGCATGTGTATCATCAAGGATATGTTAAGGATTTTGGATAAGAAAATACTTTATTAATAATAAATACATGTCAAATGTTAGCAGCAGTTAAATCTTCAAAATAAGATGTGTAGTAGTTACTAAGAAATAATTGAAAAATGTCGCAACTGCTTAGCTTGCAGGTCATTGGCATGAGATGGATAGTGATGCTCTATATAAACTGTTAGTGACCTAGAGGGAGAGTGGCATCTGAGACATCAGCAGGGACAGGGAGACGCTGCTGGTCACCAGAGAGACGTGGCCCAGGAACGTACTTACGAAAAGGGTTCAATGGCAGTTTATAGAAAGATTCACAAGCTATGTTGAAAAGGTGAGCAGATTCATGTGTTTAGAAAGCAACGAGTTACTAAATTCAATAATTTGCCATTGCTCTGGATTGAAGGTTTAAAGGTCTGATTATGTTTTACATTGTAATTTATAGCAGTAAATATTAGATAGGGATATAATTATGTCAAGCTGACATAGAATTATTTAAAGACCTAAAGTAATTGTAACAACTATAATGGAATGAATAATAAATTAATCAAGGATAAAATAAAGCGGGTTGCCTGATGATGCCGCAAGGCGAAACAATTGTATCTCATTTATATTATTAAAATATTTTGAAAGTTTAGCTTTGGCTTTATTTTATCCTTGTATATGGAGTTTCAACAAGAAATATCTGCTATTACATTAAAATTGAATAAATTAATATTAACAATCTGAACCACTAAATTTGTTGTTTTATTTGAACCATAGAAAATGAATATAGGAGAAAACCTAGTACTCATAACAGATGCCTAAGACCTAGCTTTTCAAGGAGAGACAGATGTGGATTTTTTAAAAGAAAACTTTAGTGCATCTGAACACAATTTTGCATTTCTAGAATTAAAAACTGTAAATTATCAGAAATACAAAGTACTTTATTTTTCTAATGTCAGAATATATTTTTTAAAATTTTTATTATAGGTGGAAGTGTTTTATGTTAACGGATTAAGAGAAAACGATACATTTGAATGACAGGGAAATTCTAAGAGTTCCAAATTGATGAAAGAATACCTGGCCGGTGGTTGGGTCTGAAGAGAATCATGTGAATGGTTCATGAGATTGTTATCTTTTTGCTTGCCTCTTGTGAGTTTTATAGCATCCCTACACACAGACAAGCAGTAAACCGCCAGCAATGCTTCATTCCTATGGCCCTGATATTTTTGTTTCATTACAGTAATTTCCTGATGAAATCTTTCTCAGTGTTCATCACTGAAACCTCCACAACTAGGAGGGAAAAGTGTAGATAGGAGTGGAGAAAATGGATTTTAAGAAACATGTTGCATCCGAGTTGATGGTATTTTTGAAGAACTACTGTCACCAACTGAGTATAGATATCATCTCTTTTGTTGCCAAGAATACATGAATAACTAGCTGAAGGCTTCCCAAGCTTCCATTTCTTTCCCCTCTAAGACTCGGTCAAATGCAGGATACTATAAAAGTTAATAAATTTGTAGCCACTTTTGTATCACTTAATATAGGAAATTTATTTCTTTAGTACTTTAAAGATCTGTCCTTTCTTGGTTCATAGTTTTGACAAAATTTTCCATCAAACCCAGCATTATATGTAGAGGTAGAGGAAGAACATCTTTTGGGTCCATGAGAGGCTGGGTAAATACATTTTTCTTGCTAAAGTTAAGATTTCTTGCAGGCCAGTCAGGAATATAATGTGATTTCCTATCCCTACTGTCACATATATTTAATGCAGCAGTATTTAATAACTTTTAGATCGCCACAGATTTTCCACTTGCAGATTGAGTCGAGGAGTGCTTGTTTCCATAAGTCTCCTTAATGTAAACTGCGTGACCAACAGGAATATAAAGAAGACGATTGCCGTTGTGAAGTAATACACCTTTCTATCTAAGCTTGGAGGAGTTTATGAATAACTTCCATTCAGTTGGATCATGGTTCAAATAAAACCATTAATGTCACAGTAAACAACAAGGTTTTTTTCTTCTTCTCAAAATAAAAAAAAAAAACAGATCTCACTGACGTTGTCTGTACTGTGAGATGCTGACATCACATTGGAGACGATTTCAGTGCTGTAGTTTTGACCCTAGAAGTTCTGTCTTCTTCTCTGACAAGTCAAGGTCTCGAATGAGATCACTCAATTCCTCTTGACTCAATCTGTGCAGTTTATCATCTTTTTCCTCAAAATCCAGGTCATGGGATGTGTAAGGCTTCTTGACTTCATTTTCTACCTCCAACTCATAATTTGGGAGTGGAGTAGGAATTGGTAAACTATCTGAATTTGGAATAGTTCCAATGGCAGATGGAAGATTCGGGCATTGAACTGTTATTCTTTTCTTCATTGACAATCTTGTACAGAATTTTGTGTCAACCAGGAAGAAATAAACTTAAGAATAGCCAAACAAATTTCCAAATCCATTGAGTACTTTCCAAGATTACCTCCTACAATTTTTTTCCCTTTTTAATATTAGTGCAGATAAGTACTACACCCAACACCTTAACATTATTCTACTCAAGTTTTGTTTAAACATTACAGATTTAAAAAATTTAGTCACCTTAGATAAAAGTCACTAGCAATAATATGAATAACAGGACAAAATAAAAAATATATAAATAAAATTATTAAACATGTTTATATTAAATATAATTACATATCATCACCTTTCCCTTGTGTAACAACAATATTGCCAGAACTTTCAAAGTTGTTAACAAGCAATTTTTCTGAATAATATGAAATACAACACAATAAATACAAGAAAAGACACCATACTTCAAGAATTATTGATGCTATATTTTGAGAAAGCTAGCTTCAGTGCAAAGAAAAATATTTTAAGTGCAAAGAAACTTGACAGCTAGCTGCGGACATTCATCATCAGACAATGTATTGGTAAAAATTATCCAGTCTGGGATCTCAGACCATTATGAACAGGCGATTGATATTTTTGATTTCTCATCCATTCCTATTAAAAATGATCTCAGAAAGGTTAGGGATTGCTGCCCAGAGAATATAGATCTTTTAAAATACCTATTAAAAAATGAAAACTGGGAGAGTCTCAATTCTCACAATAACCTAAACAAAAAGATTGATTACTTCTTTGAATCATTAATTTTTTTCTAAATGTAGCTTGCCCTTTGAAACAATTTAAAATAAACAGAACAAAAATTCAAAATGGATAACCAAAGGTATTCTCATTTCTAGGGATAAATTAGTCATATTATGAAATTTACAAGAACTCAAATACCCATAATTTTAGACAGTTCAATATAAGTTAAAATACAAAAAGGTTTACAAACATGTCATAATTGCAGCAAAAATTTACGAATTGTCTAAATGAATTAGCAATTACTTCAATTTTTAAACAAATCTAATATACTTTATAGTAGCCAGTATGCCTTTCAAAAAGGTAAATCGACAATAGATACTATAGTTGAGTTAATGATTTTTTTAGTGGAGGGTCTTGAAAGGGAAAAAAAGTAATGAGTATTTTTCTAGACCATCCCATAGCTTTTGATTATGTGGATTTTAATTTATTAACAAATGTGAAAGGCTTGGTATTAGAGGAATACCACTAATGTAAGACTTACTTAATAATAATAGAACACAGTGTGTTAATGTTGCAGGAAGGCTGTCTAATCAGACTCTTCAGAAATATTGTGTCCCTCAGGGATCCGTTCTCGGTCCGGTGTTATTGTTAATTTATATTAATGATTTGTCATTATCAATATATTTTGTGGATAGCCTAATTTAGTTTGCAGATGACACAACTTTGAATATGAAAGGAAATTTAGTGAAAAATTTGGAGCATGAAACTGCTTTACAGGTCAATACTTTGAAAATAAATACAGCCAAGAAAAAGTACATTTATTTTAATATTAAAAAAAAGCCAAAATCAGATGCCAAGTTAACCAACTTATTATAATGATCAAATTATCAGAATGAGTGCTAAAATTAGTTCAGGGATTTTTGCGCTAAGAAATTTTAATTTTGTACTGTGGTTTGTCTATTCTTTAAACTGCTTATTATGGACTTATTTATCCACATCTGAACTATGGATTTCTCCTGTGGGGAAACTCATCAGTTCAGAATATGCGTAGACTATTTATTTGTCCTGCAAAAGAATGCAATTCGGCTAATAACAGGACTGAAGCAAACTGAAACATGTAAAAGTGTTTTTGGGAGGCTTCGAGTACTTAACACTTCCATGTTTATACATACTTGAAGTGTTGCTATATTTTAAATTTAAGTGTGATCATATCCAGAATATGGACATACATGACTAAAGCACCAGACAAGCTTGTAATTATTGTGCTAGACAGCACAGGTTAAATGTGTACAGTAAACTTCCTTCTCAAACAGTTGCAAAATTGATGAATAAGTTCCCCCTAAGTTTAAAAGTTTGCAAAATTATACATCTTATAAAAACAGCCATAGACAACTATTGATGCCTGGATCTTTTTACTCTGTGGAGGAGTTTCTGCATTGACTCTCTGTTTGTGATTTCCTTGCTGAGTATCCTTGTCATTTATGTAATTTTTATTATATTTTATTTATAAATTGGTTTTTTTTTTAAATCACAAATCTGTGGATTATTTATAATCTCTTGTGTAATATAATTTAATGACTTGTCTTATGCAATGTATATTATCAAAATAAATTTTGAAAAATAATCTAAAACAATTTAGTACTCAGTAAGGTCAAATAAAGGGAAAAATATTAATAAAAATTAAATTTAAATTATTTTAAGGAGGGGAGATAAATTACATAAAAAAATCAGATAAATAATTAAAATAAGATAATAAAATATGAGTGTAAAGAAAATATTAGGTAGAAGAGAAAAATCTCAGAAATTTTAAGTTAATTAATCTAAAAAATCCCTAGTGTAAGGAAGACAATAACACTAGTGCAGGTGCGAATATCATCAAAGTGTGTTACGTACGAGTTTCGCGATGCGGATATAAATTTTGTTAGAGACAATAGCCAAAATGAAGTGATGTTCAAAACCAAAACTATCAAGGTGTGAAAATTAAATTACTAGAACAATGGGTCGTGACAAAAAGTAAAGTCTCACGGGAATCAATGATCCAAATCACCAATGTTTCAAAGATGCACCAAATCACCAGGAATACGAAAACCGTTGTCTGGAGGAAATCCGATAATTCTGAAGGAAGATATGGGAGTTTCCAGACAAATAATAGCTAAAATATATAAGAAAAATCAAAGGGCAGTGCTACCACGCAGCGGATTCAGGCAAAAAAAAAAAAAAAAAAGGCAGTGCTTGCAGTAGAGCCAACAATAGCGAACACACTAATAACACTAATTAAATGAATTAATTTAAAAAATACAAACAATCCTGAATAAATAAAGTAGAAACACAAATTAAATTAAAAATTCATATTGAAGCAAAACCAGACCAAAAATGGAGGAAAACAGGAAGTAATGGAAAAAATATTAAATACAAAATGAAACAGGGAAATTGTTGGTACCAGAATATGGTATGAGCAGGGAGAAATATTCAATAAAAAAGGAAGCACGAAAAAACATGATCTCTCGTCTGAAAATTTGAATGGTTATAAGCTGTTTCCCTGTCCATCGACTTCTTGAAAAATTTCAAAAGCCCGCAAATAGTTACAAGGTTTCTACAGGATAAAAGTTAATAAAATCAGCCATGGAATAAAACAACGGGTCTCCGGGAACTAAAAAAGTGGCGGGACGAAACATTAATAATAAACCATAATTAATTAAAAAGTGAAAATTAAAATCGAATAAGCATAAAGAAAGACTTTTAAAAATTTTAAAGTCAGTCGTTTGAAGTAACAAAAACAGACAGTAAAATGGGAAACCGAAATAGAAGCCGTGGAGACTAGATACTCACCGCCAAAATTGTCTAGGAAGCAGGTAACTAGAACCCTGAACTTTGCCAAATTCAGAACTACGACCCTGAACTCCGCTAAATTCAGAAACAGGACCCTAGACTCCACCTAAGTCACCACAGGAACTGGAACCATTTAAAGAGACGCCAATCAACCGGATCCATCTTCTACCAGGACCTTGAACTCCGTATAATTTACAGGTAAACCAAATTTATATAAAAATTATCCTAGAATTTCTGAGTTGGGTAGAATTTGTCAATTTTCTTTCTATGAATACAATTTTGAACAAAAAAAAAAAATTCAAATTTTCCCAATATAACTGCCTAAAAGTTTGGAGTCAATACATATAACAGGTTTAAAAGTACAAAGGGGTTTCAGAACTTTAGCATCACCCTGAATATACAGATGAAAGTAGAGTGTTACAAAACCAAGTAAATAAATAAAAACATTTCTTTTATTGTTTAATATAATAAATGACCAGGAATAATTTGTAAATGTATAGAGATAAAATGTATCACTAATGTAAATTAGGTAAGATATAATATAATATAAAATTCAAACTGAAATGTGGCAACAATGTTTTGTATGTGTTTTAACTTTATGTGAGTGGTCACAATAATGACTTAGAATGATGTGGTCGGTACAAAATCTAGAGAGAAAGAGATTCTTACAGTTCAGTTGGGAACAGGCATCTAAAGCGAGTAGACATATTATGGCAATCTGAAAGAATCATCAGTCGCAAAAACACCTCAAGTTGTACAAGCCAGCACAAAACAACACCTGTAGTCTGGAACCAGCACTCGATAACATCTTTGAGAAAGTATTTTGGACAAGTAGAATAAAAAGATTGTATGTTAGTCATTGAAAAAGGCATCACTTGGTATAGGATGAGATATATTTTCATCGTGAACTATAGTATGAACATATATTTTGAATGAATAAAAATAAGAATAGTAATCGTAAAAACAAAAACATTTACAAACTTTTTGTTATTTTTAAATGAACAAATAATTTTTGTGTTAGAACTATCTAACAGGACTTTGTCATGAACATTTAAACAAATTTTTTCCCCTTCTATCTTTGTTACAATTTTACATGTCATGTTATGCTTGTGTCAATTTAAGGTTTAAAGACTAAATATGTATGTATTTCAGAAAAGTAGACCTCTGTACTTAATTTAGCCTAGTACACTTTTCGATGCATTCACGACCTTATAGAAACCATAGAGTATAAGTTCTCTAAAAATAACTTATTGGCACTCAGCATAAAATAAAAATTTAATGTAATTTAAATTTAAAAAAACAAAGCATATAATTGGTTGTAACAAGCAGGATCTTTTTATAAGTATACAAGTTTTGTGCACTATTGTGAAAGAAAAGCAAAATCACAGAAAATTGTGTGCATGATGGGTTCTCAGATTGCTCTCTGAGTATCACAAAACAAAAAGGTTGGCGAGTGCTTTAGCCTTTTTAATTAGATGAGGAAGGAGATGAATTCTTGAACCACATCGTTATGGGAGATAAAACATGGATGTCTCACATGAAGCCAGAAACCAAGCAACAATGAATATAATGGCGGCACACATTGTTTCCAGTCAAAGTGAAAGCCAAACAGACAATCTCAACACGAAAGATTAAGGCAACTGTCTTTTGGGACAGAAAAGGGATCTTGTTAGTGGACTTTATTCCAAGAGACATAACAATAAACTCTGATGTATATTGTGTGACCTTGAGAAAACTCCATCGCTTCATTCAAACATTCAAACAAGCGGCGTGGCCTACTGTCATCAGGTGTGATTTTGTCCATATGCTAGGCCAGATGTTTCTGTATAAAGTCTAATCACAAGAATAGTTTGATCATCCACCTTACAGCCCAGACCTTACTCCCAGTGACTACCACTTGTTTCGGTACCTAAAACATTTCTTTGGCGGCCAGCGGTTTAATGACGATGGGAAAGTGAAAATTGCAGTCATGAATTGGGCTTCTTTACAGGCAACAGATGTATTTGAAATCTGAATTTTAAACCTTGTTGAGACTGGGAAGTCTCGAGCCTACTGTATTTATTTTGATAGCCCCCCCCACCTCCTATCAATTTAAAACCATATATAAAACCATTATTGATTTTTTGGGAGATTTAACCCTGGAATTGATAAAAAGCTAGATTTTCTTGTTCTCAAATGACAACACCAAGTATACAAATTATACAGTGTGTTTGTAGGTGCTCTGAAAGATCCAAATTTAAAGCACTTTTTCTAGTAAAGTTTAATTCTTCCTTTTTTTTCTTTTTCTTCTTTTTCAAAAACCTAGTAACCTTTTTTGATATGATATCTGATTAATTGATATGTATACACAGCTTTAAACAACTAATTTGTTAGTGACTAGTTTTGTCATACACAACTAGATTAGTGAAACAACATAAAAATCAATTGAGCTGATACATAGTCATTCTTTGAATATTTTAATAACTTTGGTTTTAACATTTGTACATCTGAAATGAAAACACACCAAGTTTGTTTTTCTCTCAAAATTTTCGCATATAAACTTTGTAAAGGATTAATATAAAAATGATTGTATTTTGTTACACAAATAAAACATGAAATAAATACAAAAGTTGCAATATTATCTTGCACTAATATTTTCTATAAATATGATTTTAAGATAAAATACTAAATTACACTACACAACAGCTTTCTTTGACACTTTACATTTCTTAGCAATTATTAAATACATATATATATATTTGAAATTACAAAAACATTTAAATTAAGTCTGTATACAATATAAAATAGACTATTAATATCAAGATCCATTAACTCGAACTCAGCATTGAACCTGCAACAATTTTTATTTATAATTACAAAAATTGTTATATGAATGTATTAATTTAAATATTATATGAATGTATTATATTTAAATTTAAAAATTTAAATATCTAATAGGGATTTATTAACACTCTCCCAGAATGCAAACATTTTTTATAGGTTCTAAAGTCACTAGACAAATGGGGCCAAAACATCAAAACACTGAGTAGAAGTGTGATTAAAGGGTTGCCTCAAGCCATTTTGGACAGATTTCGGCAGCATTTTAATATATCTTGTGTCTATGGATGAATCTTGAATCCAAATTATGATCCAGATACCAAAATCTTATCTAAAGAAAAGAGAGACAGCAGTGAAGTCTGTCTTTCGAGGCAGAGATGGAATTTTGTTTGTTGATTATCTAGAACATGGTGCACTTACCATCTATGTTGCACTTCTCGACATTGTAAAGAAGGAACTGATCTTTAAATGTAGAGACAAGCTTCCAAAGGAATCTTATTTCTACAAGACAACGCTTCTCTTAATATAGTGGTCACTAAACAGATGGAGTCAAAAATATAGAAACCCCTTATCAACTTTAAAACTGTTCCAGATAAACGGTTTGTATCTGTTGAACAATTAAATGAAATTACATATTTAGGTATCACATTGGATAACAAACTAACAAGGAAGTTGCATATGAACAATATTAAACTTGAATTAAGAAAAAGTATCTGGTAATTTAATTTTCTTAGGAATATCTGTGATTATAATTTAATCAAGTCACTTTAATTCATTCCCAGTTACAGTAGGTTGTGGCGGAGCACCAATCACAACTATAAAGCCTTTAATCTGGGCTCAAAACTATATTATCCTAATTATTTGGCCAATAGACTCGTATCATCTTTTTCACTATTGTTAAGAATGTTAAGGCAAACATATTGCCTCTTAGACATCTTTTTGTTTCCAAAGTGCTGAAAACTTGGTATAAAAGAAGAGGAAATAATGCAACAGACCAATATTACAGAACTAGAAGCCATGTTCCAAGATTTTGTAAAAAGACATGGTTCTGAGGTTCTATTTTGTTTATCAGTCCCAAAGTTTTTAATCACATACCTCTTAACATAAAACAACTACAGCATTAGCAGTTTTAATTAAAGTAAAGAATTGGATTCTTACTTTTAGAATTATTGATGACTTGCTGAGAATAGTTAAATGATGAAGAACAAAAGAGCAACATTGCTTATGTAGATGTATTTTTGGATGGTTGGAAAGATCTTTAACTCTTGTAGTGGCATAAGGCTCAAATTGAGTCGATAACGCCCACTGATGCAGACAGACAACTGTAAAAAACTCTGATATTGCAATTGGCACCACTCTGTTGGTGTTTTTACTAAACTAATACCACCATCCATTCTTGAATTATTTTAGTTTTTAACATATAAAATAGTCTTATTAAAAAAAAACAAAACTATTTAAACACTCTGTACATATAATGATTTAATTCCTTACTTTTAGTGGAAAGTCTTGCGCTCCTGCGAGTTGTAAAAATTGTTTCCATATCAGAATTATCCATGCTTCTTTTATTATTGGGCGCTGCAAAAATACAAGCAAATATCACATCTGGGTCGACAAATTGCATGAGGGGATATGGATTGACTGGTAACCAATATTACCAATTACGTTGTTAGGTTTTAGGTTTGAGTTTAATAAGGGACATATACTCTATTAGTTTAGATTTTGTATGGATAGGAAGACACAGTAAATAGACTACGTGGCCTAATTATTGGATTAACATTTTGTAAAATGAGATAATCCATTTATTTTCCTTCTGACATAAACTATATCCAGGGCATGAAATGTGCACAGATCATTTTTTCTATAACAGATTTGAATAGTGGTTTATGCTGCGTATGCAAACAAAAATTAAATTGATACTGTAACTGATCCGTATATTTTTTACAATTAAAAATAAGAGTTCTTTTTTCTTAACAATAAACGATCGTCTCTACAGCTCGGACAATTAAAGGGATTTTTATGAAATTTTCTATTAAACTACTACTTAAGTGTTTTTATATACATTAATATTTCTCATAAATCTCTTTGATATATTGTGGTTGTATATGTTTAATACATCAACCATATGATATCAGTACAATAGCTATAATAGTTGAGTATTAGACAATATAAAATCTACAATCTTCAAAATACAAAATATTGCTTGTAATGTTCAATCGGTTTTTAAATATTGTACAGACTTTGAATAATACTTTGTTAACAACGAGATCAGTAGTTTTGTATAATGTAAATCAAAAATTTAATTTCCTCTCGTAAATTTCCACATTTTTACTTATTTTCTTACATTTATGTGCTATAGAGAAGAGTAAAAAAAATTGATGCTGAGTTTTTCATATAAATATTAGTTTTTAGGTACACTAAGCCCCAAAAAGTGGTTTTTAAATTAAATCTACCTATCATTTGAGCAGTGTTCTATAACCTAAACTAGTTCACTGATTTTGACCAAATTCTGGCATAAATTTGCCTAAAAATTTATTTTCTTAAATAAAATACAACCATATCTCTAGATATAGATTCATAGATAAATAATTCTGCCTATTGTAGTTTATTATTTATTTTCATTATTCTCATTTTGATTACAAATTATTACTGAAATTAATTACTTTATATAAATAATTTAGTTGTAATTATATATATGCACAGATATATATACAAAAGTAAATGATTCATTAGACAAGGCTTGCCATCTATCAAATTAGTTTTCAAGTTGCCCAGTGCATGCGCATAATAGCGGAAGTAACGCTGCCTTTAGTACAACTGTTCCTTGTAAAAGAGTCTAGTTCAGCCCACATGGCAAATAAGAAAGAATAACTTAAGTGCATTTCTTTCTTCAAAACCCTCCATCTGGTGAACCACCCGCTACCGGGTGGATGAATAACGCATGGTTTTGTTCACCGACTCTAAAACACATATTTCGCAATTCAACATTTCTCCCACTTAGAATCGTCCTATCGCAACAAATAAAATACTGTTAGAAAGCTAATGTTCCGTAGATGCATAATCATGCAAAAAAATAAAATAAAATAAAAAAATACCACAAAACGTTATAAATAATATTCCAAAAATTCCTGAAGTTCGCATATTTTTGATACGTAACATCAAAGATTTGCGCTAACAAGTTGTAAACAAAACTGACATCATTTTTGTCTAATATTCCCAATTTGATATTTTTGTCAAACTGATCGAGCATAACACTGTTCGATAGATCGCATCTTCCTCTTTTGATTTGTGCTTTTCAAATATTTCTATGTGTTATAGTTTTTATTATATAAAAATTAAACAAAATCAAGAATTTTAACTCATTTTTACTCGCTCAAAATTATATATTTTTCAATTCAACTTTTATCCTAGGAAATATTATTTTATCGAAATGAATTATATATCACTGTAAAGATAATGTTTCAATCTTTCCTAATCAAGTTTAGCAAAATCCATCACACGAAAACTCTATTTTCTAGAACTCGATAAAGTTGCTGACTTTTTCGCTAGATCACGTCACTTGCCGTGACCGGGTTTATGTAGAAGTGTTCATATGATTTTACGAAATGGTAATACTTGTCCAAATGACACAAGTTGACAATATTATATACAGTAGTATTTTTCTTTCTCTTTCGAACTACGAATTCGAAATTACCGTAAGTTATACAGTTTACAAGATTATATCCATTCTACGAAGTAGTAACCAAACCGAACCAGACTCATTTTCTTTCGGTGCAGTTTACTAAATAGGAAATATAGATTACTTACATTGATATTTTGTAACCAATCTTTACACTATTAGGAAGATGAAATTTAGATCTTTCGTATGGTACCAATCTTATACGTCATAGAGTTGTTTTAGATTATTCTTTCTCAACTTGAAATTACCGCTTTGCGCAAGCTTGCTTTGTGTACAAAATGGCATATATTATGCCTAGCTTGTGCGTGGCTTGGTTTATTTCTGTTATTGTGAACTTATTTTGTTAGGTATGTTTATTTATTTTTTATAATTTGTGTATTCAAATTATAATATCTGTATTATTGTTTGTAGAATTTATTGTTTTGAGTGAATGTCATTGTCAAACTTATCAAATACTGAAGCTGTCTAAGAGTTAGGTTATTTTATTATTATACATTTTTCGGACATTTGCCATCATTTGTGTGTTAAAAATTCAAAACACGATGTTTCGGGAATAAGAATCAATTCCCGTTATCAAGTGACTAAAAACTAAAGAAACATGAAACTAAAAACTAAGCCTATGTGAGAAGTAAAATTAAATATGAATACCACCAACCTTAATATCTAAGCATGCATCTCAGAGCTGAAAATGAGAAGTCAAAAAACACAATCACGGTAAACACACAACTAACGGCAAGTACGTGTTGTTACTTATGTTGTTGTAAGTAAATTGGTGAAAATCTTACCCGCGGATAAAAGTAATGCCACTGTGGTTCTAGACGCGGACGTCTATGATAATAAAATTATTGAAATTCTTAATGCTGGTAATACACCTTACTCAATAAAGAACCCACAACTGGTTTCGAGAACAAAGTTGCCAGCACTCTCAGGAGGTACAAGGCTTTTTTCTCCGATCAACTTTGTACTTCACTAACACCGCATTATTCTAAACTCCCCCATATGTATGGCTTACCAAAAATATACAAATCTAACATCCCTCTAAGACCTATTGTTAGTTCCCGTGGTTCCCCATGCAGGGCACTATCCAAATACCTTTTGCGCATAATTAACCCACTTGTAGGAAAAAATGACGCGTTTGTAAAAAACTCTAAACAATTCGTGGAATTATGTAAAGATATAAAACTAAATGAGGAAGATAGATTAGTCAATTTTGATGTAGAAAGTCTTTTCACCAATGTACCCGTACAAGAAACCCTTAACATAATAATTGAGCATAGGCTTTTAAAAGACAACAGCCTAAAAAAACGAACTAACCTTCCCGTTGGTGCCATAATGGAACTCCTTAAACTTTGTACGGAGTGCAATTATTTCCAAGTTAATAATAAAATATATCGCCAGGATGACTATGATAATGGGTAGTCCACTTAGTCCTGTTTTTGCCAATATTTTTATGGAAGAATTCGAAAAGAAAATTATTGATTCTTCAGAATTTAAACCAAAAATATGGCTCAGATATGTGGACGATACATTTGTTATATGGCCTCAAGGTAGTAATAAATTACAATATTTTTTGCTCTAATGAACAACGCTTCTGATTCCATATCCTTAACCATGGAAAATGAAGTAAATAATAAACTACCTTTTCTAGATGTGTGTGTTGAGAGAGATAGGGGGGTTCTAAAAACTTCAGTTTATAGAAAAAAAAGACACACACCGGTCATTATTTAAATTTCAATTCTAACCATCCTAAGTCCGTCAAGGAATTGTTCATTCCTTACTTGACAGAGCTTATAATATTTGTTCTGATAAAAACAGTCTAAACTTAGAACTAACATGTATCGAGCAGGATTCAAGTTCTAACAGATATCCTCTATTCATTATTTCCAAATGTAAAAGAGCGAAAAATAATAAAAATATTGAGTCTAAAGATGAAAATAAACCACTAGCGTACATGACAATCCCTTATGTACCGGGATTATCGGAAAAAGTTAGACGCGTAGCCAGAAAATATAAAATTTGTACCGCTTTTAAAACACTAAACACCATTAGGCAACATCTCGTCCAAACTAAAACTAATAATGGCATGCAGGATACTACAAAGTGTATTTACAGTATCAAAAATGTGAGTGTGATAGACAAAAAACCATTAAAAATTAGAATAAAAGAACATAAAAACAATGTGTGGTTAGGCCTAGTCGATAAATCAAAAATTGCAGAACATATATGGTCCGAAAAACACAAATTTAATTCGGAAGAGGCAAAAATCATACACCGGGAAAGTAACCTATACAAATGTAAAATAATTGAAGCCTCGTAAATAAAACTAATGGACAATCCTATCAGCCAATCAAGTATAGAAGTAAGGCCATTATGGCTCCCATTATTAAAAAAAAATAACTAAAATTTGATTATAATATTCCTATTACTAATAAAAAAGCTGAAATTTTACCTGTTAAATCACCACAATGGGTTTTAACCCGTTCTTGTGCTAGGAAGCTTAATACAACTAACTAACAATAGGCCACTTCCCTAATAGTTTGTCAAGCCTTCTGAACCACATCACTTGTTGCTGTATCTTTGATACAACAACACATACTTGCCGTTAGTTGTGAGTTTACCGTGATTGTGTTTTTTGACTTCTCAGTTTCAGCTCTAAGATGCATGCTTAGATATTAAGGTTGGTGGTATTCTTATTTAATTTTACTTCTCACATAGGCTTAGTTTCATGTTTCTTTAGTTTTTAGTCACTTGATAACGGGAATTGATTCTTATTCCCGAAAAGTCGTGTTTTGAATTTTTAACATACAAATGATGGCAATTGTCCGAAAAATGTATAATAATAAAATTGAACTTCCATCATTAACAAATAACTTCAAACAGTTAGGTTATGTTTTGGTCTAGCTAAAAAGGTTAGCCTTTTTAGCTAGACCAAATATTTCCACGTGTTTAGGCCTATATATAAAAATAATTTTGTCTAATGAAAATTTTATAAATTGATTATGTTTTTACCAAAATGTATGCAAAATGTTTATAAATTTATATAGGCCTATCTATAAATAGAGATAGGTTATGATATATCTGGTCTGACCATTTTAGCAAGTTTCCATTTATTTACTAATAAAAATAATGTTGTCTAATGAAAATTTTATAAATAAAATTGATTATGTTTTTACCAAAATGTATGCAAAATGTTTATAAATTTACGCCTATCTATAAAATTTTTTTTATTGGTTTATATACATATTTCTGTGGAATTTTGCCTCGGTTACAGGGTAAATTTGTTGATTCCAACATAATAACTCCAAAATGTTTCCATCTAAAAGTTTTTGCATTACACACATAAAATGTATGTGTCTTTGTGAGAACATAGGTAATAAAAACTTGGGTTTTGAATAATAATTATATTTTTGGTGAATTTTTGAAAATAGTTAGCAAAATATTCACTTTTTACGTAAAAATGAACCATGTCTAATGAAAATTTTATATATTGATTTTTCTTTTTAGCAAATTTTATCCACAAATCTCTAGTAATACTTCAAAAAATTCAATTTTTTTTTGTATGGTGTACATTACCATTTCTGTGAAATTCTTGCCTTCGTTACTTTCCGATTTTTGCTATTTGACATAACTCCAAATTTCTTACATCAACATTTTTTTTCACTACACAGCTAAATTCTATGCACCTTTCTGAATATAATGATATATAGAAGTTGTGCTTTCCATAAATATTACTATTTTTGGTGAATTTTTGAAAATAAGCCTATCAATTTCCCTTTTTTCGTAAACCAATTTCTGTTTTTTTGAAAATGTAACTTTTTTCCTTTCTCCCCCCCCCCCTAAATGTAATATATTCACTAATATATTAAAAATCCTCTAGTAATAGTTGAAAATTTTCTTTGTATGGTGTACATTACCATTTCTGTGAATTTCTTGCCTCCGTTACTTTAAGATTTTTTGCTATTTGACATAATAACTCCAAATTTTTTACATCTAACATTTTTTTCCACTACACAGCTAAATTCTATACACCTTTCTGAATATAATGATATATAGAAGTTGTGTTTTCCATAAATATTACTATTTTTGGTGAATTTTTGAAAATAAGCCTATCAATTCCCTTTTTTCGTAAACCATTTTTTTTTTGAAAATGTAACGAATTAATTTTTTTTCCCTAAATATATTCACAAATATTATACAAAACTTTTGTATATCTTGAAAAATGGTGGTAAGCTATTGATTTTGGATTATACAGGTTTTTCTAAAAAATGTTAGCTTCATTTTTTGACATCTAACATACTTACTCCAAAACCGTTTCATGTATATATATATTATTATTATTTTAAAATTTTATTATTTTTTTTTTTTGTTTTTACACATCTTTCTGAGAAAAATGATATCCTATAAGTTAGGTTTTGTATAAAAATAATATATTTTATAAATTTTTAAACAAACGAAGAAAGTTAATAAAAATTAACACTGCCGGTTCTAGGGTTAAAACAAAAATGTCTCGAAATTAATTAGTCTACTGCACCGATATATATAAAAATGTAAATTCGACTTTACAGTCTGTTTAGTACAAACGTAGAACCGTCAGATTCCATGAAAACTTAAATCCAGATAACTTACAAACATTCAGATGTTTTATACTTTCATGTTTAAATTTTTGTTGCACTATATGATTTTTTAAAATTTTGTGTTTAATTTTAAGAAAAAAGCGTTCTATATTATTTATGTATTGAAAAAGTGTAGAAATTTATGCTGACACTTGTATTGGTTTGGTAATAAAAATGTCTTCAAATTGACAAGTGACTGAATATCTGTTCTCCGATTCATCCATTTATAACAAATTGGTGGAAGTGCAGATATATGACAAAGCTAGAGAAAACAAATTATGAAGAAGAAAACGTATGTTAAAATTATAGAGATATTACAAAATATTCTTAAATTTCCCTACAATTGGCACCACTCTGTTGGTGGTTTTACTAAACTAATACCATCCATTCTTAAATTATTTTACAGTTTTTAATATATAAAATAGTATTATTAAAAAAAAAAAAAAAAAAAAAAAAAAAAAAACTTATTCAAACACTCTGTACACATAATGATTTAATTCCTTACTTTTAGTGGAAAGTCTTGTGCTCCTGCGAGGTGTAAAAATTGTTTCCATATCAGAATTATCCATGCTTCTTTTATTATTGGGCGCTGCAAAAATACAAGCAAATATCACATCTGGGTCGACAAATTGCATGAGGGGATATGGATTGACTGGTAACCAATTTTACCAATTACGTTGTTAGGTTTTAGGTTCGAGTTTAATAGGGGACATATACTCTATTAGTTTAGATTTTGTATGGATAGGAGACACAGTAAATTGACTACGTGGCCTAATTATTGGATTAACATTTTGGAAAATGAGATAATCCATTTATTTTCCTTCTGACATAAACTATATCCAGGGCATGAAATGTGCACAGATCATGTTTCCTAAAACAGATTTGAATAGTGGTTTATGCTGTGTATGCAAACAAAAATTAAATTGGTACTGTAACTGATCCGTATATTTTTTACAATTAAAAATAAGATTTCTTCTTCCTTAACAATAAACGGTCGTCTCTACAGCTCGGACAATTAAAAAACGGTTGAATATTACAAGCAAAATTTTGTATTTTGAAGATTGTAGATTTTACATTGTGCAAAACTCAACTATTATAGCTATTGTACTGATATCATAGGGTTGATGTATTAAACACATAACAACCACAATATATCAAAGAGATTTATGAGAAATATTATTGTATATAAAAACACTTAAGTAATAGTTTAATCCTTTGCGATCAGACAGAATATTTATAGGTTATCCTGATCTGTCGGATGGCCAGCTGTACTGGCCGCGGACATTTGCGCAACAACTCGGATTTAATTCCACATCAGTTGTTCCTGCCGCTCGGATGGCCAGTGGTACTGGCCAAGATAAAAGCCGTCGAACGCTCGGAAGGCCAGCAGCACTGGCCAAGAAACATTTGTTGAATTTTAACAATATATTTTTATGTTGTGATGTGTGTAGAGTGCTGTAACCTATAGAGAAACTATTTAACTAAATGACCAGCAGTTCTGGCAGCTTTATCGTTGAAAAGTATCACCGGGAATGCCAAAATCAACACGTGCTCTTTTCTTACAACATTGAGAATGTACACACAGTGTCTTGTGATTTTTGTATAATTGGTAAATTAGGCATAATTTTCCTTTTTAACTTGAAACATATGTTTTTGTTTAGTTCATTATCTTGTTTGTTTGTGTATCTATATTATTAAAATATAAAATATTGTTTGTTTGTTTTAAAATAAATAAACAGTAAGGTGTTCTCGTCAGTTTTAAATATATGTGATTTTTGCATAATTAGTAAATTAGGCATAATTTTCCCTTTTAAATTGAAACATAATTTTGTTTAGTTCATTATCTTGTTTGTTTGTATATCTATATTAATAAAATATAAAAAATTGTTTGTTTGTTTTAAAATTAAAAAAAACAAAACTGTAAGGTGTTCTTGTCAGTTTTAAAAAATGTGTTAGTTTTGTATAATTAGTAAATTAGGCATTATTGTCCTTTTTAACTTGAAACCTATGATTTTGTTTAGTTCAGTATCTTTTTTGTTCGTGTATACCTACTAATAAATTTTTAAAAATTGTTTGTTTGTGTTAAAATAAAAAACTGACAAGGTGTTTGCGTAACTTTGAAATATATATTGTGATATTTGTATAATTAGTAAATTAGGCATTATTTTCCCTTTTAACTTGAAACATACGAATTTGTTTAGTTCAGTATCTTGTTTGTCTCTGTATATTAAGAAAATAATTGTTAAAATGGAATTGGTTTTTGTTTAAAAATAAATAAATACCCTTTGTAAAAATTGCAGTCTGTGATAAAAATAATTCCGACCTGGTGGGAAGAAGCCGACATTATGAATGCCGAGTTGACGCGGAGTGGAGCATGGCCAGTACAGCTGGCCGTCCGACCGCTGGAACCAATTTATGCGGAAAGAATTCCGAGTGGCTGCTGACTGCGTTGTGGCCACTCCTACTGGCCTTCCGATCGCAAAGGGTTAATAGAAAATTTCATAAAAATCCCTAATTTAAATACAAAAATATAACAGATTTTGAATAATACTTTGTTAACAACGAGATCGGTAGTTTTGTATAATGTAAATCAAAAATTTAATTTCCTCTCATAAATTTCCACATTTTTACTTATTTTCTTACATTTATGTGCTATAGAGAAGAGTAAAAAAAAATTGATGCTGAGTTTTTCATATAAATATTAGTTTTTAGGTACACTAAGCCCTAAAAAGTGGTTTTTAAATTAAATCTACCTATCATTTGAGCAGTGTTCTATAACCTAAAATAGTTCACTGATTTTGACCAAATTCTGGCATAATTTTGCCTAAAAATTTATTTTCTTAAATAAAATACTACCATAACTCTAGATATAGATTCATAGAAAAATAATTCTGCCTATTGTAGTTTAGTATTTATTTTCATTATTCTCATTTGTTTTTGTTTTGATTACATATTATCACTGAAACTAATTACTTTATAAATAATTTAGTTGTAATTATATATATGCACAGATATATATACAAAAGTAAATGATTCATTAGACAAGGCATGCCATCTATCAAATTAGTTTTCAAACTGCCCAGTGCATGCGCATTGAAGTAGCGGAAGTAACATTGCTTTAGTACAGCTGTTCCTTATAAAAAAGTCTAGTTCTGTCCACATGGTAAATAAGAATGAATAACTTAAGTGCATTTCTTTCTTTAAAACAAAAATGTCTTGAAATTAATTAGTCTATTGCACCGATATATAAAAATGTAAATTCGACTTCACAGTCTGTTTAGTTCAAACGTAGCACCTTCAGATTCCATGAAAACTTAAATCCAGATAACTTACAAACATTCAGATGTTTTAAATTTTCATATATTTGAGTACCATGTGTCAATGGGTTAAGTTAGTCAAAATCATTTAATTTCAATTTTAGTTTTACAAAATTATGTTAAATCTTAATAAACTAAATGTAATTTTAAACAACTTAACTCTTTTAAATTTGAGATAAACATAATTTCTAAGAACTAAATTTTACATAATTGAACTCAACAGGGTTTTTGATGTTAATTATTTAAAATATATTAAAAGACAAGTAAATTAGTTTTTAGCTTGTCTCATAATTTGGTCATATTTTTGAAATCTTAAAAACCATTCCAAATATGATGGCTGACATGCTGTTTTAAAAAGCAAGTTTAACTAATTGTCTTAACATGAAAATTAATCTCACGTGCTCTTTAACACTGTACAGCAGTTTCTTGAATTAACCTGAATGCGGAGATTAAAAAAAAAAAAAACTTTGAAAGGTTATATGTTTAAATTATCTTGTCAAATGTAACATATAAATGATAAATAATTGCATTTTAATTCAACAGGATTATTTCAATATTAATTATGTAATAAAGTACTTAGGCAACTTTTGTTTTCTTTTATTTAACAGATTTAGTCTGGTCAAAAGACGAAGACTTAAACCAATTTCGTACTACAAGAAATTCTGTTGTTAAATAAACAACATGTTTCTGTTAATGGTCTATGTTTAGTCTCCAAAAACATGTGTATTTAATTGTTAATTGTAAAATAAAGAAATAAATTTGCAATACCATGGTATTTAGTAGTTTAAAGTTTTAAAAAGGGTTAACACTTTGAAGCCTAGGCCCTAGTATAGGTCGGGCAGACGCGCTAGCGCTCGCTGCCGAAACCCCAGTATACGTCGGGCCTCGCTATATAAGTCTATAAGATCGCGATGTCGGCATATACTCGGGTTTCGGCACTTTCGTATAGCTCATTGGTTATTTATCTTTGTATGTCTTTGATTTTCGAATAGTCTGTGCTGTTGATTTGGACTAAATAAAAATATTACGAAGCTGTTACTAGGCATCGTAACACGTCTACGAGGAACGCACCAAACGTCTGTTTACTGCAAAGTGACTGACTGAGTAATCAAGATTGGTTATGATTGGTTGGTGTTTTTCTTGAATACTAAATACTTTTTGAGTTATACAAGTAGTCTTTTAGTTTATTTTGTAGTTAGGCCCAGTATTTTAGTGTTTGTATATACAGTAGAGTCTCGCAAACTCGGCACTCGATAACCCGGCAGTCCGGATTACTCGGCAACCCCGACGGGAAAAAATATATATTTCTAAAAACAGCGATGTTCGTAAAAGTTCGGCAGATTCCAAAGCGGGCAT
Organism: Aphrophora alni; assembly: GCA_963513935.1. Classification (NCBI taxonomy): domain Eukaryota; kingdom Metazoa; phylum Arthropoda; class Insecta; order Hemiptera; family Aphrophoridae; genus Aphrophora; species Aphrophora alni. Next base: position 36,330,897 of record OY740771.1, on the reverse strand, counting down.
TAACTTCGATCGCTCGAATCGTTGATGGTACTTTTCCCACGTTAAACTCGTCACAAAGCTTTTTTACAGATTCCCCTCTGTCAAGTCTTTTTAACACATTTAACCGCGTCTCAAACGAAACCAACACACGCTTCCGTTTTCGTAACTCGCTCATTTTTATTTACCGTATATACTGTGCGTACCTGTCAAAGAAAACTGAAAAGAAATGTCATATATTCCATAATGTATACTAAATTGATTCGTGGAAAAAAAGCGGCCCATCAAACGTTTTTGCAGGTGTATGTCTGCTATATCGACGGGTGCCAATGCCGCGGTGTTATTATGCCGCCGACAATGGGATACCGCTATCGACAAAGTCGTTTGTTATCGCCGCCGCTTTGGTGCCTCGGTGTTTTTACACTGCCGACAATGGGATACCGCTATCGACAAAGTCGTTTGATATCGCTGCCGCAGTGTTTTTAAAACTGCCGACAATGGGATACCGCTATCGACAAAGTCGTTTGATATCGCCGCCGCTTTGGTGTTTCAATTACAATTTATTTTTTGCCCTTATTCCCGATAACCCGGCATTTCACAAACTCGGCACACTTCCGGTCCATATTACGCTGAGTTTGCGGGACTCTACTGTATATATATATATATATATATATATTAGTTATAGTTTACAAAATATGGCAGAAGATGTATTGAAAAGTGATACAATTCGCGATCTTTTGTTTGATGAATCTGATGGTGAATCCGAGCCAGACATAGGCCAAGGTGATGGAAATAATTCAATTAGTGACATTTTGAGAGAAAATGTGAATGAACCGATTTTTGGTTCTGATTTATGAGGGCAAAATCGATGACAATAACGATCCAGACTTTTTAGTGACTTATCTTATTTAAAACAAATGATATATATAAAAAAAAAAGTATTTATAGGTTAATATGATTTCTTGCATGGTAGTTGCTCAGAGTTAAGGAGAAGACGCCATTTTGACATCGTTGTTTGTTGTTTATGGTTTGTAGTGTTTGTTTAGAATAACAAACTTGATTAAAAAACCCTGGAAGTGGCAGCGTTAAGGACAGTGGACCTGAGTTGTAACGACAAAGACGGTGATGACTTTCTGAGCCAGATAGTAACTGGTGATGAGACTTAATCGCTTATGAAACCCATGAATCAAAATGATAATTGATGGGATGGAGACACACTTCGTCATCAGCAAAGACTAAAGCCAAGCAAATCTCTACATGCCCTGACCTGGCCCCTAGCGACTTTTATCTATTTTTGCACCTGAAATCGTTTCTTGGTGGTCAAAACTACAACAATGATGATGAGGTCAAAGAACATGTTACCACATGGTTGAAAACACAGGCTGCATCGTTTTATGAAAAGGGCATGCAAAAACTTGTGCTACACTATGACAAGTGCCTACAAAATGGTTATAGAGCTATGTAGAAAAATAGTTTAAGGTTTTGTAGATTTTTTTTGCAATTAATAGTTTTTCTTTATTTGTACTAGTTTTGTTTTATACCAAACGGAACTTACTTTCTGGACGTATCTCGTACATATTTTCTTTCCTGTCTCTTTTTATTTTGATGAAGTGAATGATGGCATGGAAACTGGGCAAAATAAATATTTAAAAGCTGAATTCGGCAATTTCAAATTGTATAATTGTTGTGTTGATGTTATGTTGTATGTTATAAGTTTGTTAGTTTACTTTTCACAAAAAAAAAAAAAAATCTGCCAACTGTTTTTGTTTTTCTGTGTGTTAAAACATTTCTTTTTTTTTTTTATTTGTGATAGAATTATTTAAACAATATTTTGTCACAAATTGATGGATTGTCTAGTTCCTCCAGATATTGAATGAGTATGTCAATGTGTGCTAGAGCTGTGACACTCACTTGATTTTGCGTTTTATACTTTTTTCTTCCTCACTCTCCTCCAAAACCATCCCTAATACCCCACCTACGATTTGTTCATCATTAAGATGTTCAAAGGCGGATCATTGGCGTCACAATTAATTCATTCAATGATGTTATATTCATCAGTATTACCTTCTCCAGATTTAGTTAAATTAGCCCAATCACAAGCAATTTCTTATTCTTTTCTGTAGACTCTACCAAAGTATTTTCCACATTTGGTACAATTTTCCTCCAGGACTTTACTAACATAGTTTGCTTAACTGACTTCCAAGCAGTATTTATGTTGTACATGTTTCAAGAATCGTATAATCTTTCCTAAAACTCTGAAGATCATTCCCCTCTTCAATCCTTTTTCTTTTCAGTAGGTTTGTTCTGTATTTTTTCTTCATGGAAGCAATTATGCCCTGGTCCATGGGCTGGATAAGAGCTGTGCAATGGGAGGCAAAAATTAGACAAAGAAATTTCCATCTTCCGATTGCAAAACTGTTTCCCCTGGGATGAGACATTGTCAATCAGCAATACAGTTTCCTGGGGTATGTTTAGAGACTTGAGATGCACTTTAACTTGGGGAATGAACTTTTTTCAAAGCACTCTTTAAATATTTGTTGGTCCATCCAGCTTATTTTTTTTATTTATTATTTTTTTTTGGTTGAATTAGTATACTGAGAGGTTTTCAGCCCTTCTCCCTTTAAAAGATGTTGTTTTCATTATTTTCCAACACTACAAGTTTTAGTTTTTGAGATCCTGTTGCATTGCTGCACGTCATTATTGTTATACGTTCTTTACTGGAATTATGTCCTCCATCTTCCCGTTCACTTTCAAATGCTAGTGTTCATGTCGGCAAACATTTTCAGAACAGCCCAAACTCGTCAGCATTGTACACTTGTTCATACAAAAGTGCACAATACAGTTGTTTCTGACTGAAAAAAGTGTTCAAAATCAGTTTCGAAATCTTTTACTGCCTGTTCGTCACAACTTCATTTCTCGCCGTGAAGTCCAATTTCCCTTATCCTGTAGCACTGTTTAAATCTTGTCAACCATCCTGACAATGCATCAAATTTATTGTTTTGTTTAAAAATGTCCCTAGCAGTGTTTTCTCCTATTCCATACTGTAAGCTTATTTGCTTTTTTGATATACAATTTTCAACTTATTTAATCAATTCTAGTTTCTCTCGAATTGATATAATAAGTTGTAAACATTAAACTAAAATCACAGATTCTAGTAGACACTTGATCACAGTTTGACAGAAACATACAAACTGATGTATGAGTTATGAGAAATCAAAGTGGCGAGAGTATGGGAAGAAGGGGAGTCATTGACATACTCACCCTAACTGATTGTCCTTTTAAAAATAGAACGTAACTAATGCCTTGTCTCTTAACTTACATTGTTTGTCTTCACTTACAATATTGTATGTTCCGATGTAATGTTTAGTTGTAGTCCTAATTGTATAACTTGTTCAAAGACAGAGGATAATCCACCCACAAATAATCGAGAGTTCCCTGTATTTCTATCCAATTCTGTTGATTGTCGTTAGTATGATTACAAAGAAAGGAGATCCAAGGGAAGGGTGACGAGAGCAGGAAAGTCTCTCTGGCACCCCTCCACTGTAAACTCATTACTAACGAGAAACATAAAGGCCAACTCTGCTCCGTGATCAAATTTTAAAACCAGACAATATAGGCACAACCACCTGGTGTATTTAGTGATAGGTCTGTATTGTTTATTGTCTGTGATATCACCGTCCTAGATCCTATGGAGGCATCTAATAATATGGAGATCTAATAAGAGATAAACACTGGTATAATACATACAAATTTTGAGAGGGTATGCAAAATTTGTGTAGAAGATGCAGAAACAATGCTATTTGGGAGTCTCACTGTACATGCTGATGTCTACAAAACAGTGACCCTGATTTTTGAACATTGTGATTACGGATAAGTCATGAGTTTATGAATACAACTCGGAAACCTTGTCGTAACCATCATAATAGAGACATACAAATCCCCAGACCCGTTTCATTTCTTGCACCTGTTAAAGAGTTTTTTTGGTCATCAGACTCAATACTCTCCTAATGAAAATCGAACAGACACGGAATACTCTTTCTCATCAATAGGCTGACTAATAGCAATTGTCATTATCTGGGGGTGGAAAAATTCATGCACGCATATTGAAGTCACACACTGCACCTCAATTTTTCGAACAAACGCACTACTAATTTTTAAATTCAAATTTAATGAAATAGGTAAATTACATAAAAACAAGTGATTTAACATTTAATTTTAACTTATAAAATAAGGTGATATTTGTTGATGTAAAGTTTTGAAGTTCAACATAATCCTAAAAGTACACAGAAAAGTCTTTGGTTATGGACTTCCTTGTCACAACAATAGATACCAAATCATATATATAGAATTTACTTACATTTCTCATTCTGATTTTCTATAAGTTCAAATTCAACAATTCGGTTAAACAGAACAGTTTTCCTTACAGATTTCTTTTCTAAAACACTATTGGGTTTCATTTTTAGACAACTCTTTGGAGTCGCACACATGTCGTTGGCCATCTGTCAACAAGAGTTCAATATAATTATAAATCTTTAATTTGAGAAAGGAAATATAAACAAGACAGTTAGATTAACAAAACATGAATAAGTCTAAATATAAATTTTTACTCTTATAACAATGAAAAATTACAGCTGTTTTTTATTTATAATGATCTTACATTACAACCGAGGCTGTTCAAGAAAACAATTTTTGACTGCCTCTTGTAAACAATTTTCTATTGACATGACAGAACCTCTGACCTGACAGAACAGCTGAAACGTTGTTGGCACATATGGATAGTATGTTACCAGGAATAGAAAGAATGTGGTGCCGTAGGAACAAAGATGAATATTTCTTTGACACCTACTGGAAGGATATCAATTTATATTCGGTTACAGAACAATAAAATGATCATATATTATGTATAAAATTGGTTACGTTAGGTTAGTAAACCTTCTGGATACCACTGTTTGAAGTGGCGATCATCTTCTTGAACAGACCCCTTATTCCTAACAATCATAAACCTATTTAGTAATTTATTATTAGGTTCATGATTGTTAAAAAATAGACTAAACATTTAATCTTTATTTAGAATAAATACTGAGCTTGTTTTACAAAGATGTTTTAAAATTAAAATTAAACTTGAACAAATCAATATCACACAAATATTTCAGTTATAGTTTGATTATTATACTCACATCCCATCACTGAAGATGGATCATTATTAATGAAACACATTTGATTTAATAAACCAATAAACATATTTGTGAGAAATTGAATTTAACATTTGGAACAGATATGTGATACATTTAAGACAACAGGTCTTAAATACAGAAACATCTCACTTAGGCATAACAACATCTCAGGAATGGATCATTTTCACGAGATTTTCTAGTTGGATGACGCTCAAGAGAACCATAGCTTATGTTTTACGATTCGTAGACAACTGCAAAAACGCTACAAAAAGGCTTTGACCGCTTTCTACTCAGGAATTACAATCCTCTGAAATCAAAATTATTCACGTAATACAAAAGGTCCATTTTCATGCAGATATCCGCCTCTTACACATAAACAAAATTTGCACCACCGGATTACAACGGTTAAAACCCTTTCTAAACGAAAATCAAGTAATCCGAGTCGGCTGAAGACTCAAACACACTCCAATTCAATGACACAAGACATCCATTCTTGCTACCCAAAGACGCTCATATAACATGTTTAATAGTCAACCACTATCGTATGATTGCGTCAATACCTATCAACATTGTGGCCCACAACTCTTGCAATCTCTGGTCAGTCAAAATTATTGGATACTATCGGCCAGAAGTATCATACGCACTTTTATTTTTAAATGTATCACTTGCCTTAACCCTAGAAGCGGCACCGACCCTCTCAGCGGGTCGGTTTTTAATGCATGGTCTAGTCTAACGTCCGGAAAACATGTATTTTGCAATTCAACATTACGCCCACTTAAAATCGTCCTATCGCAATAAATAAAATACCGTTAGAAAGCTAATCTTCCTTATATGCATAACCATGCAAAAAAAATACCACAAAACGTTATAAATAATATTCCAAAAATTGGTGAAGTTCGCATATTTTTGATGTGTAAAATCGTAAATTTCAACTCTGCGCCTTTTCGTAAACGCGACGCCATTTTCCCCGATATGATTACAAATCTATATTTCTGTCAAACGGTGTTATGATTGTATTTGAGATAAGATTAGGTTGACGACACTGCAGAGTCTGGAGGCAAGACGGGTGTAAGCAGGTCGTAGGCAACAGCCTTGTCGGTAGATAGGACATGTAATAAAGATATTGTAACAAATACAAAAGTATAATTTTATTAACAATAACAACAAATATAACATGGTGGCAGCGGTGAACAAGTGAAGTGATTATTAATTATAAAATGCCTACTTTAAAAAGCATTATTATATAAGACATGTGAACAGCTGGCCGATTGTCGGTAAGTTTTAGTATAGACACGTAAGCCTAAAAAAGTGCAAAGCTAAATTTATAAATCGTTAGTGTTATATGGCTAAATTACAACAACAAGAATTAGATATTCCTGAAGCAAAAGACATATTTTTTACAATGGATTATCACTCTAATATTCCTAGTCAAATGTCATTTGAAGGAAACTTGACTGAAAATTGGACAAAGTTTAAACATAAATTTAATCTATATTGTGACGCTTTTTTAACTGAAAATGTACAAGATAAACGTAAAATTGCGTTATTATTACATTCAATGGGTGATCAGGGTGTTGAAATTTTTAATTCTTTTAATTTAACAAAGGAAAGTGCAAAAGTGTTTGAACATGCCATAACAGTATTCGATGAATACTTTCTTCCGTTAAACAACGTGACGTATGAAAGACATATTTTTTTCAACCGGAAACAGTTACATAATGAATCATTTGAACAATATATGGCTATACTTAGAAATTTAAGTTCTACATGTGAATTTGGAAATTTAAGGGACAGTCTGGTAACAGATATTTTCATTAGTGGAATTACAGATTCATCAGCAAAAGAAATATTACTAAAGACAAAAAATATCGATATAAAATCAGCCTTGGAAATTTGTAAAACAAAGAAAATGGCTCATAGAAGAGCACGCCATCTAGATATTAAAACTGAAACGGGTACGTCATCAACCGATATTGACTCTATCAACAAAACTAAGAAGCATTATTTATTATCAAAGTCAAGCAGCGATAGTAACTTCAAACAAGGACAGGTCAAAAGTAAACATAGGCCTAAATCGTCGTTTCAACAGAAGCAAACAACAGATGTACAAGTTCAACGACATAATCGTGTTATACAAACTTCTTGCGGTAAATGTGGTTACAAACATAAGTTTGGTGAATGTTTTGCTTTTGGAAAAAAATGTAATAAGTGCGGAAAAGCGAATCATTTTGCCAATATGTGTAGATATAATCGCAAATTAGTAAGTACTCTAGACAATACTCAAAAATTTAATAGTCTAGCATCAATAAGTGATCCTAGTTTAAACTTCATTATAGATATAGTAAATATAAATAGTAATCAAAATTCTGAAGTAGAACAATGGTATGAGAAATTAGTTATTAATGGAAAAGAATCCCTACTAAAATTAGATACAGGGGCACAAATTAATATTTTATCAATTAAATCATTTAAAGAACTTAAAATTAACCATAAATTTGTAAAAAAGACAAACACATCAGTAACGTCTTTTACAAAAAATTGTGTTCCTATATTAGGCACATGTAGTGTTAATTGTCGAGTAAAGGGTAAAACAGAAGTGCATAAATTAATATTTTATGTTGCAAATATTAATTGTTCTAATATACTTGGTTTAAAATCTTGTATTGAATTAGATCTCATAAAAAAAATTGAAACTGTAGAGATTTTTAAGTGTGAGAAATATAAGCAATTATTTGACGAAGGAATCGGTAAAATACCAATTGAAGTAAAATTACAATTAAAAGACAACACAATACCAGTTGTAAGTCCATCTCGTAAAATGCCAGTTTTATTATATGATAAATTAAAAGCAGAACTAAAAAGATTAGTTAAATTAGACATTATAAAAGAGATTAATGAACCAACAGAATGGCTTAATCAAATTGTTATTGTAGAAAAGAAAAATGGAGATTTAAGAATTTGCTTAGATCCATTTCATTTGAACAATGCAATCAAAAGGTCTCATATACAATTTCCAACTTTTGAAGAACTCTCTTCAAAGCTTACAAATGCTAAGTATTTTACTAAGTTAGATGCAAGTGCAGGTTTTTGGATGTTACCTTTAGAAAAAGAAAGTGCTAAATTATGTGCATTTCAAACTCCTTTTGGAAGATATATTTTTAAACGATTGCCTTTTGGTCTAAATTGCTCCAGTGAAATTTTTTATAAAATTATGTTACAAACCTTTGATGAAATACCAGGTGTAATTTTATATATAGACGATATTTTAATACATGCTGATACTATAGAAGAATTAAATAATAGAGTGAAGCTAGTGCTAGATAGAGCTAAAGACTCTGGAATTAAATTTAACAAAGACAAATGTATTTTTAATGCTAAAGAAGTAACATTTTTAGGTCATAAATTTAGTGCTAAAGGTATCGAAATAGATCAAAATAAGATAAAAGCGATTGTTGATATGCCTTCACCAAGAGATGCAAGGGCTCTTGAACGTATTTTAGGTATGGTAAATTACGTTTCGAAATTCATACCCAATTATTCAGAATTAACTAAACCGTTTAGAGAATTATTAAAAAAAGATAATGTTTTTGTCTGGAATAAAACTTTGGAGAATTTATATGTGAAACTCAAGAAATATATTACAGAAGCGCCTGTACTAACATATTTTGATCCCAATAAACAGAGTACGTTATCAGTCGATGCATCTCAATTTGGTTTAGGTGCAGTATTATTACAAAATGGAAAAGTAGTGGCTTATGCTTCAAAAGCACTAACAAGCGTACAAACGAGATATTCTCAAATAGAAAAAGAGTTGTTAAGTATTGTATTTGGTTGTGAACGTTTTAAACAATATGTATATGGTAGTATTAATGTACTAGTAGAAACAGATCACAAACCATTGATACCAATTTTTAAAAAACCTTTATGTGATGTTCCAATAAGGCTGCAAAGAATGTTACTAAGATTACAACCTTATAATTTAAAAGTTACATATATACGGTACCCGGTAAATACCTATTTTTGGCGGATACTCTATCCAGAACATGTAATATAGCTTCTAAAGAAATAGATCCTTTTGATGAGGAAATTGAAGTTCAGGTAAATCTTTTAATTAGCAATATGCCTATTACTGAGACCAACAAACTAAATATTAAACAAGAAACCATGAAAGATGCAGTAATGTGTAAATTAAAAAAATATATTCAAAATGGTTGGCCTAAATATAAAAAAGACGTAGAGATTGAGATTCAACCTTATTTTGAATTGCAATCCCAATTATGTATAATAGATAAAATCATATTTAAAAATAACGCAATTGTTGTTCCTAAAACATTAAGATTATCAATGTTAAACAAAATACATTTAGGACACAGTGGCATTTCAAGATGTAAGTCTAGAATAAGAAATATTCTATTTTGGCCCAACATGTCAAATGATATTGAAAATTTTGTAAAATGTTGTCAAACATGTGCTAGATACAAAAGAAACAAATCAAATGAACCATTAATATGTCATAAAGTACCTGAAATACCATGGCAAAATGTAGGTTGTGATATTTTTGATCTAAACAAAAAATATTTCATAGTGGTAGTAGATTACTTTTCATACTTTATAGAAGTTTCCCACATATCTAATTGTACTAGTACAACAATAATTGATAAACTTAAATCATTCTTTTCACGTCATGGCATACCATTAAATTTCTATTCGGATAATGCAACTTATTATATGTCCGATGAATTTAAAAAATTTATGAAAGAATGGAATTTTAATCATATAACTTCTAGCCCCCACCATCCAAAGTCTAATGGAATGGCGGAGTCGGCTGTTAAAGTCATCAAAAATATTTTTAGAAAATGTTTAGATTCTAAGCAGGACCCCTATCTTGCGCTTTTAGAATTTAGAAATACTCCAAGACAAAATTTAAGTTCGCCTGCTCAATTATTAATGTCAAGGTCTTTAAGAACCACTATACCTAGACACATAAACCATCTGAAACCTAAAATTAATTTTAAGAAAGATAGACAAAAAATGATAAAAAACAAAAGTATTATGAAACAACATCATGATGTTAGAGCTAAGGATATGAAGGAAAACTTTTCTAGTGGCAATAATGTATGGTTTAAAAGAAATCCCAAATCATTGTGGTGTCCAGGTAGAATTGTAAATAAATGTGAACAAACCAGATCCTTTACGATCCAAGATCAAAACGGAAATTCATACAGACGTAATACTATTCATATTTCACCAGACAATACAATAAATACAGAACATGGCATTAATAATCATTCTGATAATTACAATGAATTAAATAATCAAAATAGTCTAAGTAAACAATTGCCCATACCGTCAACTAGTACAGAAGACACTTCTGTAACAGACCCACACAAATATACAACTAAATATGGCAGAGTGGTTAATACTACTAAAAGATATCCTCAGGAATAAAAAGTTAGATAATAAGTAATAAATGAAAAAAGATTAAGTTATGAATATTTTGTTATTGATTAAGATAGATATACAAGGAATTAATTTTATTTAAGTAATTAAATTGTACTAATTGAACAGAGTGGTTAATACTACTAAAAGATATCCTCAGGAATAAAAAGTTAGATAATAAGTAATAAATGAAAAAAGATTAAGTTATGAATATTTTGTTATTGATTAAGATAGATATACAAGGAATTAATTTTATTTAAGTAATTAAATTGTTTTGTAATGTAAAGACAAAGAAGTTTAAAAGTGTTGTTAATTTAATTTTTAATAATAATAAGAGAGATGTTATGATTGTATTTGAGATAAGATTAGGTTGACGACACTGCAGAGTCTGGAGGCAAGACGAGTGTAAGCAGGTCGTAGGCAACAGCCTTGTCGGTAGATAGGACATGTAATAAAGATATTGTAACAAATACAAAAGTATAATTTTATTAACAATAACAACAAATATAACAAACGGGTTGACCAAAACACTGTTCTATAGATCACATCTTTCTCTTTCAAACCGTAGATTACATATTTTTCTGCGTCTCACAGATCCAGAGATATTTCTACTTGACCATAGAAGAAACTTGACAGGACGAAATTCATTTGGCATTCGGTGCAGTTAACGAAATGACATAATCGATTACTGAATTGAATTTTTGTAATCGAACTTTACAGTATGTTGTAGAGGAATTTTCACTCTATAAGTTGGTACCACTTGATATAGGCAAATACTTACTAAGAAGGTTTTGTTTTGATCTCCAAACGTAGCAATTGTGTGACGTAAAAACTGTAACAAATGACGTAGCACATATTGTTTTGGGGTTAGATATTTGTTATTTTGAAGGTTTGTGTATACAAATTGTATATAAATTTTGTATACAAGTTACAATATATGTGTTTTTATATCTAAAGTTTATGTTTTTGAGTGAATTTCTAGTTTGTAAACGGTTTATATTTGGAATAACCTAAAAGGTAAATTTTATATCTAGGCTATAACCAAATTTTCTTATACTGAGTGTTTTATATGATTATACAAGTGAATATGTGTGTTATTCTTTGTAAAGTATATTGTCTTAGTGAAATCTAATGATTTTATCTTAGGCCTAGCTTTAGAAAGTTACTAACTACGCCTAAATGGTCGAGGTGTCAAACCTAATCTCAACCGTCAGAGTATCACTTTTTAGGGAAAATCTTTATTTTTATTTTGAAAATGTAACAAATTATTATTTTTTCCCCCTAAATATATTCACAAATATATTACAAATCTTTAGTAATCGTTGAAAAAATTCTGAAAAATCTATTAGTATGTTATTGATTACCATTTCTGTGAAATTTCTGCTCCGTTACTCTTCGATTTTTTGGTATTTGACCAAAAAACTTCAAATGTTTTACATCTAACATTTTTTTTCACCACACAGCTAACTTTTATGCACCTTTCTGAATATAATGACATATAGAAGTTGTGTAAAAAATATATATTACTATTTTTAGTGAATTTTTGAAAATAAAATGATGAAATTAACATTTTTCGTAAAGTATTTTTTAAATTTTGAAAATGTAACAAATCCCCCCCCCAAATATTACATAAAACTTTTGTATATCTTAGAAAAAGGTGGTAAGCTTTTGATTTTGGATGATACAGGTTTTTCCTGAAAAATGATAACTTCGTTTTTGACATGTGACATACTTACTCCAAAACCGTTTCAAAAAATTTTTTTTTATTACATAGATGAATTCTATGAATCTTTCTGAGAAAAATGATGTCTTATAAGTTAGGTTTTGTATATAAAAAATATTTTTTATTAATTTTTAAACAAACGAAGAATTGTCAAGAAAATTAACCATGCCGCCCCTAGGGTTAAGGCTAAACCTTTTAACAAATTTCCACTTATGGGTGACTTGCCTATTGAATGAATAACACCGTCTAAACAGTTTCTCAAAAAGAATATAGACTTTGCAGGCTCTTTCTTTGTAAAAATTCACATGCTATGTCACCGAAAATATTTAAGGTATACCTATGCATTTTTGTCTATTTTTTCAACAAAAGGCAGTCTACTTAGAAGTGGCAATGGATTTAAGCACTGACGTCTTCATTGACAAGTTGACTTGCTTCATACCCCGTTGAGGATTATGTTCCAACATCTCCGATTGCGGCTCAAATTTCACAGACGCCGCTATGAAGTTACCCACCATTATCGCACACAATCCAAAATTTCAAGGTCAAGGTTTCAAAATTTTCTGCAGAACAAAACATACAATTTAATTTTATTCCCCTACCCCTGCCATTCCTCGTCAAGGAGGTTTATAGGAAAGCGCTGTTAAGAGTGCCAAACATCATTTGACTCATATCATAGGTGAACAAAAGTTAATTCTCACCGACTTCATCATTCTGACAACTCGAGTTGAAGCAATTTTAAATTCACGACCACTTGTACGTGAATGAAATTGTAAATGATCCATCTGATTTACCCGCACTAACTCCTGGGCACTTTTGACGAGACACCCGCTGGTGACAGTGCCAGAAATTGAGTTCTCAGACATTGCTCAAAACAAACTCAAGCATTGGCAACAAATGCAATCCTTCACTTAGACTCTGGAAACGCTGCAGTTTGGAGTACTTATAAACCTTACAGCAGCGAGGTAAATGGGTGCCACCCACAGAAAATTTAAATCTGGCGATTTGGTGATCATTCACGATCTTCAGACTGTAGATCTTGACAGAATTCTTGCCACCCACGAGGGCAAGGATGGAACCGTTCGGGTAGTCACTATACACACCCCTGGTGGTACTTTAACCCGACCTTCCATTAACCCTAGATATGTCAATGTTAATTTTCTTCGTTTGTTTAAAAACTAATAAAATATATTATTTGTATACAAAACCTAACTTATAGGATATCATTTTTCTCAGAAAGATGCGTAGAATTTATCTATGTAAAAAAATAAATAAAAAATTATATGAAATGGTTTTGGAGTAATTATGTTAGGTGTCAAAAAATGAAGTTAACATTTTTCAGAAAAACCTGTATCATCCAAAATCAACAGCTTACCACCTTTTATCAAGATATAAAAAAGTTTTGTATAATATTTGTGATATATTTAGAAAAAAAATTAATTTGTTACATTTTCAAAAAAAAAATTGTTTTACGAAAAAAATGAAAATGTTTAGCCTAATTTGAAGAAATCACCAAAAATAGTAATAGGCCTATTATGGAAAACACAACTTCTATATATCATTATATTCAGAAAGGTGCAAAGAATTTAGTTGTGTAGTAAAAAATATTTTGAGTTATTAGTTCAGGAATCAAAAAATCATCCGGTGGCCGAGTCAAAAATTCCACAGAAAAGGTAACGTACACCATACAATTATTTTTTTTTTATTTGTTCAACTATTACTAGAGATTTGTAATATATTTGTGGATAAAAGTTAATAAAAAAAGAAAAAATTAATTTGTTACATTGTCAAAAAAAGTTTTACGAAAAAAGGGAAAATGTTTTGCCTAATTTGAAAAAAAAAAAAACACAAAAAATAGTAATATTATTCAAAACACAACTACAAATTATCATTTCCTTCAGAAAGGTGCATAGAATATAGTTGTGTAGTGAAAAAAAAAAAGAGAGAGATATTAGGCTAGAAATCAAAAAATCGTCCCATGGCCAAGGACAAAAATTCACAGAAATAGTAATGTAACACTATGCAAAAATTTATTTTTGAATTTTTTCAAGTATTACTAGAGATTTGTAATGTATTTGTTAGTAAAAGTGCCAAAAAGAAAAATCAATTTATAAAATTTTCATTAGACATGGTTAATTTTTACGTAAAAAGTGAAAGTTTGCTCAAAAGATAGGCATATTTTCAAAAATTCTTTATAGATAGGCCTATATAAATTTATAAACATTTTGATAAAAACAATCAATTTATAAAATTTCCATTATTAGACATAATTATTTTTATATGTAAACACATGGAAATTTGCTAAAAAGGTAGACTAGATTATAACCTAACCTATCTCTAGACAGCCTCAGTATTTGATAAGTCTGACAATAACATTCACTCAAAACAATAAATTCTACAAACAATAATACAGATATTATAATTTGTATACACGTCACAAAAAATAACCTAATAGAAACTCTAGGACATAGTAAGGAGTACCAACAGATAGAATGAAATCTCCTCTACAAAATAGTGTAAAGTTCGTTACCAAAATATTGATGTAATAATCGATATATCTTATTTAGTAAACTGCACCGAATGAAAAATCAGTTTGGTTCGGTTTGGTAAAATAGATATCTCGCGATCTTGGCAGATAGAAAGATTTGGAAAGCACAGATTGAAAGAGAAAGATGTGATCTACAGAACAGTGTTATGGTCGACCTGTTTGACAGAAAAATAGATTTTTGAACATCTGAGAAAAAATGGCATCATTTCTACTTACAACAGCGCAGTTTAAATCTTTGATTTTACGCATTAAAAATATGCAAACTATAGCAATTTCTTTAATATTATTTATAACGTTTTGTGGTTTTTTTTTTTTGTTTGCATAATTATGCATCTACGTATTAGCTTTCCAACGGTATTTTATTTATTGCGATAGGACGATTCTAAGTGGGCAAAATGTTTTACAGTCTTTAGACTAAACCATACGTTACTTATCGATCCGCAGCGGGTGAGGCGGCACTCGGAGGGTTAAAGGCAAAAAACCTCTCGGTCATCATCGTCTTATAAAAAAAAAAGGAAGAAAAGAACATAAAATAAAGACACCTAATCCTTGAATACTCTAATAGCATCGGGGTCAAAAGGAAACAAGTTGGTTAAGAGACACCTGATAGAAAAGATGAAAGAGAGAGATCTAACTCAAGATTAAATGAAAAAAAAGATGTTGACCCAGCTAAAGTCCTTTGGGATTACCTAGCACATACTAACTAATTTGAGCACCTGAAGGTAAAATATGAAATAATGAATTACAAATAATTTTTTGTCTTTGATCAATGTCAATAAATGAACCCCTGACTACCAGACTAAGGAATAAACATAGATATAAAATTATTTTTTACCATTATCATTGGGGATCTTCCATATTCTTTTGAAACAAATGAAAGTTGCAGAGCATTATATGCAGCAGGAGAGTTTTGAACAGATGAACGACGCTTCTTGGCATTGTTACTTAATACTTCTTGATTTTTCAAACTAGTTTGTTCTGCAGTTGTTCTTTTCTCTGAAACAAAATATTACTTCATATTAGATCAATGTATTTTAACCATCTTCCTACCACCCGATTTCAAAATAATTAGTTCCATAAAGTTTTGTTCTAAATTATCTTGAGTATATAACTCTCCAATGATTGGTAAATTCAATCTGTAAAGCCAGTTATTTTTCTAATTCATTGAAAGCTTTATAGTAAGATAATTTATATCAAATTAATGAAACATGGTGTATATCATATTTTAGTAGCATATCATGGTATATTTTAGTAGTGCACAGCTTACACCTATCACAAAGTAAACAGAAGTTGGGAGTTGTCAATGTGTGTACTTCGAACACATATTTTAACACTAAACAAACAAGTAATATGCCGGAACACATTTTGTGTTAATGTGTTATTTTATATAAGTTGTTACGTTTAACAGGGTACGAACCATTTCCGCCTCCGGTCATGATGAACAAGGTGATCTTTTGTTTGTGATAATTCTTTACTAATATTATAACTCGTCCAAACCCAATCTCAAAGTTATGATTCTTAATATACGATCGTATTACAAGATACGATGCAAGTGTCTTACATTGTATATTGCTCACATCATATATTGAATCAAGTACTAACACAAATTTGAGATAAAAAAATGTGAAATGTTACAATTTAACAAATTTAAAAACTGAATTTTATAAAACTATAAATAAATTTGCAACTATAATTTACAAAATTATACTTATGAAAATAAAAGAAAGCATAGAAACTTGCAGACGAAATTTTTATACGAGAGGTTTGATGTGCGTGTGGATGCTAAAACTAGATTTTAGTGTAAAGGTAAAAATGTATATCATTTGACATAAGTAAAGATGTTATTTTAAACCCCAATCATATCTCTATATTTATTGTCTCTTATACAATTGATAATACGTATAACACAGCCAAGTAGAATTTATCCATAAGAATTGTTTTTATTAGAAATTATATTTTAATGATTTTATCAGACACCGTATCATTAAAATCTTACTAGCACATAGCATTTAGTCTTTCTAAATCTTACAACTTTCATCAGTTCTTTAAACTGTATAGGAATTTCATTTATAAAACAAACTCTTTCAAATGGAAGTTTTTTAAATCGGCCTGTGTTTTCCATGGAAGTCATATCTCCTACTAATATAAGCATGCAGATCAATACTACGAGCTAAAAAACTCTTAAATCTTGTAATAGGAAAACAGTAAAAATATTAAAGTTTTTTTATAAGTGGGATGAAAGCAGACAAAAGTAAGCTAATTTTAAAATTGGTTCAAATCGGAACTGAGTCAATATTCTTAACAAGAAGACCACAAGTTTAATGTTATAGACTACAATAACCAGAATTTATAAAATAGAAATGTTTCCTAATTCAGAGCTTTCCCATGATGGTTATGTCAAAGTTGGGTTCTAAAGATTTTTTTAGTATTTTAGTAAAATTAAACTGCAAATTTAAGTTCAGTTGGTTACTTATAGATGCAAGACAATACTTATAGATTGTATTAAGTTTAAATGTTATGTTAGTTGTTGAAATTACCTTTAATGAAATCATGTATGGAAGATTTTGCACTGATAACCATTTTCTTCTTTCTAGGTTTTACAGCTTTCTTTTTCAATGAAATTTGTGGTTCCATCCAGTTATTTGATCTAAGAGCTTCTAATTTTTCATATTTCTTAATTAAATCATTCACCTGGAAGAAAATCACAGTTTGTTACTATTCTTACTTTAACCTACAGAAAAAACTTTGTTAGAAAATAAAGCAAATACAGAGGAATTTTAACTAATAAAAACTTGTCAAAACGTCTATAAAGTAGAGTTCCGCAAACTCAGCATAATGTGAATCGGAAGTGTGCCGAGTTTGCGAAATGCCAGGTTATCGGGAATAAGGGCAAAAAATAAATTGTAATTGAAACACCAAAGCGGCGGCGATATCAAACGACTTTGTCGATAGCGGTATCCCAATGTCGGCCACGGCACCAAAGCGGCGAGTCAAACGACTTTGTCGATAGCGGTATCCCATTGTCGGCGGCGTAAAAACACCGTGGCATTGGCACCCGTCGGTATAGCAGACGTACACCTGCAAAAACGTTTGATGGGCCGCTTTTTTTCCACGAATCAATTTAGTATACATTATGGAAAATATAACATTTCTTTTCAGTTTTCTTTGACTGGTTATGATCTACACACAGTATATACAGTAAATAAAAATTAGCGAGTTACAAAAACGGAAGCGTTTGTTGGATTCGTTTGAGATGCGGTTAAATGTGTTAAAAAGACTACCCATCAGACAGTAAATATATCCCCCCTCCCTCAGCTTTGTAGGGACAAAAAAGGTCTAGAGTTATTGTTCAATAGATAAGAGAATTGAGGGAGTTTTCTCCACTTTTTTAGTTAGTCTTTTTTTTTACAAATCATGATCAAATGTCTATCAGAATTAATTTTACTATTATTAAAGTCAGTCAAAAACCTACTTTCTCCTACTACAGGGGACTTTAAAATCTGTGTATACAAGAAGCTTTAATGCTGAGACGTATAGACTTGATAACAAATTAATACAAACACTCGTTCAAGGCCAACTAGTGTTCTCCCACCTCATTTCTACTAGGTTTAACACTAATCATTACCATTGCAATAACAGCTTCTTGCCTAAATCAATTATTATACCTGAACTAAAAATTCTTTATTCACAAATCCATAATTATTTGTCTGCAATAAAATAAGTAATTGTTAAAAAATATAGGAATGAAATGGGTTTGTAATCCAATTTCATACCAAAGGAAGTTTGTATTCACTTTGTGAGATCAAGAGAGTCCATTTCCTGTCTATTATAGCTACTTCGCCTTTCACTCCGTATTTCCATTTCAAAACAAAAAATTGAGATTACTATATGATTAAATTTCAATCTAAAATTTAGTGGAAGATTAAAAAAATACAAGTTCAATAATATCTTGACCTTGTTAAAAGTTATCATTAAAGTTAAATAAAAGTTCAAGCTCCTTTAAAGTTTGAGCTTGTTAAATAGCTTGAGTTCAGCTTGATTTAAACGAGGCTCGGTTTGAATAAACTTGGGCTCACACACATACATGGTAGATTCAGCACGTTTTTGGCAATAATATTGTAGGCTATCAATCAAAATATGAAGAGGTACAACCATTTCAAAGATGGCCGCACATGGATGGAGAGTGACAAACAAACATCACCTTTGTGATGCCGTGCAGTGCAAGAGACCAAACCTATAGGCAGCTGCAACATGATAATGCACTATTGCAGAAAATAAAAAAAGCAGAGTACACTTTCACACTCACAGGCTAATTAATTGCCAATAACGTGCTATCTGTGAGTTATGAAAAAATCCTTCACTCCCCCACCAGAATACTTCCCTTCCAGTGCTGCATCTATTTTCAAAGAAATTATTCAGGTCAGATACTTTTTTAAACCTTGTATGTTGACAGCAGACAACAAAGTTTTAATCAATATCATTCAAACACTTACCTGCAAATACATCATCTCCCAGAAACCATTCAAATCATCTAACGTCACTTTGACTGTTTCGTGGTTTGCTTCATGTTGATCTATCAACTTTCGAAATTGTTGAAATTTGTCACGAGTTAGTAATCTTGTCTGTCCAACAACAAGATCAATATCATCTATTATATCTTGATTCAAATCCTCAAGCCTGGCTATCTTTTCCCAATCATCTGCGAGAAGCAAAAGTCTGCCAGTTTCGTTGTTTAATCTTTTCCTGTAATATCAATACAATCATATTTATAAAATATGACTTAATATCAACCAAAATGTTGCTGTTTCAATAGTTTGATTTAAACAACAACAAAATAAAGAAAATCCATTTTAAAATTAATACTAAAAAATTTTTTTTTTTTTTATTGTGTTAAATTTCAAGGAGATTAGGAAATTTTATAATTTACTGTCCCGTCCCGTCCCCCCATTCATTTTGCTTTCTTGTTCTTTAACCCTAGAGCTGTTCCTTCACCCGAAAACACGTATTTTGCAATTCAACATTTCGCCCACTTAGAATCGTCCTATCGCAATAAATAAAATACTGTTGGAAAGCTAATGTTCTGTAGATGCATAATCATGCAAAAAAAAAAAAAAATACCACAAAAGTTATAAATAATATTTTAAAAAATTGGTAAAGTTTGCATATTTTTATGCGTAAAATCAAAGATTTGAACTGTGCGGTTGTAAGTAAAAATGACGCCATTTTTTTCTCAGATGTTCACCAATCTATTTTTTTGTCAAACAGGTTGACCAAAACATTGTTCTGTAGATTACATCTTTCTCTTTCGATCTGTGCTTTACAAATTGTTCTATGTGTTATAGATCGCAAGATATATCTATTTTACCAAAGTAGTAACCAAACCGAACGAATCTCTTTTTTAATTCGGTGCAGTTTACTAAATAAGGTAATCGATATTTTGTAACCGATCTTTACAGTATGTTGTAGAGAAAATTTCATTCTAAATGTTGGTAGTATTTGCTATGTCCTAGAGTTGGTATTAGGTTATTGTTTCTTACCAAGTTAGCGATGTTTGTGTACTAAAATGACATATGAAAGGCATAGTGGTATGTGACTTGGGATTATATTTCTGTTATTCTGAAGGTTTGTTTTATTTATTTATTATAAATTGTGTATACAAATTACAATATCTGTATTATTGTTTGTAGAATTTATTGTTTTTAGTGAATGTTATTGTCAGACATCAAATATTGAGGCTGTCTAGAGATAGAGGTTATGTTATAATCTGGTCTTCTTTTTTAGCAAATTCCCATGTGTTTTCATGTAAAAATAATTTTGTCTAATGAAAATTTTATAAATTGATTATGTTTTTACCAAAATATATGCAAAATGTTTATAAATTTATATAGGCCTATCTTTAAATAGATATAGGTTATGATATATCTGGTCTGACTTTTTTAGCAAATTTCAATTTTTTTACATATAAAAATAATTTTGTATGATGAAAAATTAAAAAAATGATTATGTTTTTACCAAAATGTATGCAAAATGTTTATAAATTTATATAGGCCTATCTATAAAATTTCTTTTATTGGTTTATATACCTATTTCTGTGGAATTTTGCCTCGGTTACAGGGTAATTTTGTTGATTCCACACATAATAACTCCAAAATGTTTCCATCTAAATTTTTTTGCATTACACACATAAAATCTATGTATCTTTGTGAGAACATAGGTAATAAAAACATAGGTTTTGAATAAAATTATATTTTTGGTGAATTTTTGAAAATAAGCCTATCTTTTGAGCAAATTTTCACTTCTTACGTAAATATTCACCATGTCTAATGAAAATTTTATAAATTGATTTTTCTTTTTAGCAACTTTTATCCACATAGCCTATATTACAAATCTCTAGTAATAATTGAAAAGATTCAAAAAAAATTGTATGGTGTACATTACCATTTCTGTGAAATTCTTACCTCCATTACTTTACGATTTTTTGCTATTTGACATAACTCCAAATTATTTACATCTAACACTATTTTTTTTCACTACACAGCTAAATTCTATGCACCTTTCTGAATATAATTATATATAGAAGTTGTGTTTTCCATAAATATTACTATTTTTGGTGAATTTTTGAAAATAAGCCTATCAATTTCCCTTTTTTCATAAACCTTTTTTTTTTTTTTATTTTTTTTTTTTTAATTTTTTTTTTTTTTTTTATTTTGAAAATGTAACAAATTAATTTTTTTTTCCTTCTAAATATATTCACAAATATTATACAAAACTTTCGTATATCTTGAAAATCAGTGATAAAAATTTATTTTGGATGATTCAGGTTTTTCTAAAAAATGTTTTTTTGCATCTAACATACATACTCCAAAACTGTTTTAAAAAATTTTTTTTATTACATAGATAAATTCTACACATCTTTCTGAGAAAAATGATATATTATAAGTTAGGTTTTGTATAAAAATAATATTTTTTATTTATTTTTTAAACAAAGTGAATTAACATGTGACGCCTTCAGGGTTAAAAGCAAACAAACTTTTGGTCATGTAAGCATGGGGCATCTCCAACCATTGGTAATAAAAAATAATTAATAGTAAATAATGGTCTGAAGTCAATAATAATAAATAACCCCAGGGGCTCACATCTTGTGGGTACGGGATTGGCAATCCCGGAGTGCCCGAGCTGGATCTTGATCTTGTTTCAACTAGTCTTGGATAAGATCCCTTCTCTTTGTTCTTTTCTGTCAGGTCTCTCTTGACCAACTCTTGTTTTTTTCGGCCCCGACGCTATTAGAGTATTCGAGGGCTAGGGTGTCATCATCTTTTCTCAATCTTCCTTCTTGTTTTTGATTGAATCTATGATAGAATGTGTGATTTAAAACAGAATTTACCCCAGTCGGATAAGCTAGAAATGGCATATTCCACCGTCGATTCCGATCAGGTGAGAGCCTTGTTGGTTGACACCGGCCGCGCGGATTCTAGGGATGGTCAGATGCACGTTACTCTACTAAAGGATGCAAATCTTTTGGCCCAAAACACCATGGGTGAAGTAGACCCATTTCACAGAAGCAAAAAAGTAATGAGATCTCCTTTGAAACCAAGGAGTCATTCTATCGCTGAGATAAACTGCGAGATTTAAAAAAAAAAAAAACAGGAAATGGATAGACATGATATTGCTCGAGATGTGATTGGCACAGGCCTGGCACATGAGAAGAAAGCTGCTGAAGGTTCAAGCAGTAGAATCGAGGATGGTGGTGAAAGACAAGTGATGACAGACGAAGTATTCTATACATTGCAAGATCCGGTTTCACGCACAGTAATATCTGCCACAAATAGGGCGGTGGAAAGGCTAAAGGAGCAAATCGAGGAAGCAGACAAACAAGAAGAGGAACAGCTCAAGGTTATTAGAACAACCCATAGAGAAATGTGGCAAGCGGTGGAAAAGTTGAAGAACGTCAACAAGGCCATTAAAAATGGAATGATTTATTTAGAAGAGAGGCTGGTGGTACTGACGGTCTGCAGGCGGATATGGGAGAATGCCATACATAGCCTAGCCGAGAGAGCAACCATGCCCGTCGTGGCTGAAGTCAAAGGCTGCCAAAGCCTCCCGCCAAGGAAGAGACCCAGAGTGTCTAATACGAGCCAGGAGAGACCTCGGATAGAATTGACAAGACAGAGACAGTGATGGCAGTGGAATGTGGTAGCTCGGAGAAATAAAAGAAGTAAACAAAGGTTATTGGTGGAATATCGACACGAAACACCGGCCACACCAGGCATGCAGGACAGGGATGGGCAGATTGGCACGAGGAGAATTGAGAGGAGAAGGGGGAAAGTTAGAGAGAAGGCTGTGATCATCAGACCAGCCGAAGGCAAGAGTTATGTGGATGTACTGGGAACAATTCGGAAAAGCATCCGTCCCGAGAACTACAGTACAGAGATACGTGGTATCCGTAAAACAAGGGAAGGCGGTCTCCTTCTGGAGTTAGGAGGCTGCCGAGATCAGGAAGCACTACAAGCGTCTCTAAAGACAGCAGTCGGAGAAGGAAGAGATGTCCGATGACTGGTGCCCCACGTGAAACTGGAAATTCTGGACCTTGAATTCTGTACATCAGAAGAGGAGGTTTCTGTACATCAGAAGAGGAGGTTGAGGAGGCTGTCCGACGGGCATTAGATAGGAGACAGGAGACATTAGATAGGAGACGGACCTGACAGGAGAAATGAAGGTCTCTATGTTGAGACCCAATGCTAGAGAGCAGTGTGGCAATAGTCGATCTGGAGGAGGCGCCGGGATGTAGGTTGCTAGAAATGAACAAGTTTAAAATCGGATGGGTAGTTGCCAGAATGAGGCGCCGAATAGAGCTCAGACGATGTTTCGGATGCCTACGATATGGCCATACGAGGAGCGAGTGTAGGGGCCCGGATAGGAGCGGCCTATGCTGGAGATGCGGGACAAATGATCACAAGGCAGCACAATGTGGAAGAGAGCCACACTGTATCCTCTGCACGGAAAGTGAGCACAAGGTACCATTGAACCATATACCAGGAAGCGGAGCTTGTAAGGTGTTTCGGGACGCTTTGGAGTCCAAGAAAAGAAAAGTTCAGAGATGGTGAAGCTGATACAGGGGAACTTAAACAGGTGCAGAGCCGCCGATGGACTGATGGAGCAGCTAGCACGAGAAAAGGAAGCACAAATTGCCATTATCAGCGAGCAGTACCTTAATAGAGATAGCCAGAATTGGTTTTCAGACGTCTCGGACAGAGCTGCGATTTAGATCGTAGATCAGCAAGCAGTCCCTGTGAGCGATGCTGGATCAGGCAACGGTCACGTGTGGATAAGGAGTGGATCTGTTAACTACATTAGCTGTTACTTGTCCCTGAATGAGAGTATTCAGGTCTATCAAGAGAGGCTGAACGCCATCGAGGACGTTTGTGGAGATCTCCGTCAAAATATACTATTTGCAGGAGACTTCAATGCAAGAGCCATGGAGTGGGGAATGCCTCATACAGATAGCAGGAGAAAGTTGTTACTGGAAATGGCGGCAAGGATTGGACTCTTAACGAAGGGAGTACACCAACCTACTCTCGGCCTGGATATGGATACTCCATCCCGGTCATCACACTGGCCTCGGAGGGATTGTTACCTAAAATAGAAGGCTGACAAGTGATAGAAGACTATACTGGGAGTGATCACAATTATATAACCTTTCTTTTGGGGGCGAACAGAAGAGTGTGTGTTATCCACAAGACCGGTGCCACCTTAGATGGAATCTAAACAAAATGGATAAAGAACTGCTGGTTGAGTCATTTAAGTTCACTGTACAATGCCAGCCTATTGAATACCCGGAGTCGCCAACTGTGACAGAGGCAGAGTCCATGGTAGAGGGATTCTCTCGCACAATGCGGTGGGTTTGCGACCTGGCTGCGCCACGCCAAAGAGTGAACAGTCAGAGGCAACAAGCTTATTGGTGGACTGAGGATATAGCCGAGCGCAGGCGGAGGTGTCTTCAGCTCAGAAGAAGGGCACAGCGAGCTCGGGGCAGGGCTGGGGCGACCATACTGGCACAAGAGCAGAGAGTAGCCAAGAAAGAACTATCACAGGCAATTTGAGAAAGTAAAGAACTGTGCTGGAAATCTCTCTGCAAGAAGGTTAACGAAATAATTGTTTCATTTAAAAAGTAGTAATCAACAAAGTGAGGTTAGGTTTGTAACCTCCACAATTTAGCTTCACTAGTAACAATCTAAAGATAGGCCAAAGACAAAATCACTAGATTTCACTAAAACAATAAACTTTACAAAGAATAACACACATATACACTTGTATAATCAAATAAAACACTACATATAAGATAATTTGCTTTAAGGCCTAGGTTACAACATACCTCTAGGTTATCCCAAATATAAACCATTCAAAAACTAGAACTTCACAAAAAAAAAACTTTAGAAATTAAAACACATATATTGTAACTTGTATACACAATTTATATACAATTTGTATACACAAACCTTCAAAATAACAGAAATATGTATTCCCAAAACAGTGCCACACCCTTTCCGTATCAATTTATATCACACATTTGCCTAAAAATGCCTATATTAACCGGGTCGGTTGCCTGTTTGGCCGGTTAATCCGAGGTTCCCATTAAACTCATCACAAAGTTTTTTTACAGATTCCCCTCTGTCGTCTTTTTAACACATTTAACTGCGTCTCAAACGAAACCAACACACGCTTCAGTTTTCGTAACTCGCTCATTTTTATTTACTGTATTATACTGTACGTAGATCATAACCAGTCAAAGAAAACTGAAAAGAAATGTTATATTTTCCATAATCTATACTAAATTGATTCGTGGGAAAAAAGCGGTCCATCAAACATTTTTGCAAGTGTATGTCTGCTATACGGACGGGTGCCAATGCCGTGGTGTTTTTACGCCGCCGCCACTTTGGTGCCACAGTGTTTTTACACCGCTGTAAATGGGATACCGCTAAAGACAAAATCGTTTGACATGCCGCGGTGTTTTTACACCGTCGACAATGGGATACCGCTATCGACAAAGTCGTTTGATATTGTCGCTGCTTTAGTGTTTCAATTACAATTTATTTTTGGAAACTCTCATCGAACCAGTACACTACGAAATAGGCCGGTTAATCCGAGGACCGGTTGATCCGTGGCCGGTAAAAGAAAGTTTTGATAATAAATTTAAAGAGAACAAAATTAAAAAATTGATAAATTATAAGAGGATAATGTTAAACTAAATGAGAATTTTGAAAGTAAATATGAACAAATAGTCGTATGTTTTGAAACACATAAATAAGAGCAGATATTTATGTTTAAATAAATGAACATAAAATTTTAAAAGTTGCTAGATAGCAATGATACATTTCAGACAAATTTAAAAAAAAGAAAAAATTCAGAATTTAGGGGAAAATTGATGTCAGAAACTATAAAAAATTTGTTCAATATCAAGGAACAGCTCACTTTAGAACTAAATGATATTAAATTAAATGATGATAAAAATTAACAAAGTTAGATACAGTACTTTAATAGATGAATATAAGTTACAATTGAAATGATTAGGGAAAAAAACTTCTAAACTGGAGAAACAGCAGTAAAGAAAATTTTGTCCAATTGGAAGATAAGTTGACTTACGACATAAAACACTATGAACTAAAAAGTTCTAAGGAACTAAAAGAAGTAATTTTTTTTATTATTATTATTTTTTTTATTTGAGTAGAGCTTCTTTAATATTAAATGAAAAAATATATTATTGTTATACAAAACCTAACTTATAGGATATCATTTTTCTCAGAAAGATACGTAGAATTTATCTATGTAAAAAATAATAAAATAAATTATATGAAACAGTTTTGGAGTAAGTAAGTTAGGTGTCAAAAAATGAAGTTAACATTTTTCAGAAAAACCTGTACCATCCAAAATCAATAGCTTACCACCTTTTTTCAAGATATACAAAAGTTTTGTATAATATTTGTGAATATATTTAGGGGAAAAAAATTAATTTGTTACATTTTCAAAGAAAAAAAAATTGTTTTACGAAAAAAGGGAAAATGTTTTGCCTGAATTGAAAAAAATCACCAAAAATAGTAATATTATGGAAAACACAACTTCTATATATCATTATATTCAGAAAGGTGCGTAGAATTTAGTTGTGTAGTGAAAAAAAGTTTAGATCTAAAAAATTTTGAGTTATTAGGTCAGGAATCAAAAAATCGTCCAGTGACCGAGGCAAAAATTCCACAGAAAAGGTAACGTACACCATACAAAATTTTTTTTGAATTTTTTCAAGTAATACTAGAGATTTATAATATATTTGTGGATAAAAGTTGATTAAAAAAATTATTTTGTTACATTTTCAAAAAAAAATATGATTTTACGGAAAAATGTAAAAAGTTGGGCCTCATTTGAAAAAATCACTAAAAATAGTAATATTATGCAAAACACAACTACAAATTATCATTTCCTTCAGGAAGGTACGTAGAATTTAGTTGTGTAGTGAAAATAAATTTAGATAAAAAAAATTTGAGTTATAGGTCAGGATCAAAAATCAGTGTAATAGCGGAAGGCAAAATTCCATAATATACTCTACATTTCCTATTCAAAAATTTGTTTATATTTTTTTATTATACATAAAAAGTTTTTTAATATAGTTGTGAATAGAACTTGGTAAAAAAATAAAATTCTAAAATTTACATTAGGAATTTTTTTTTATGTAAAGTCAAAAATCACTAAAAAGCTAGGTTAGGTTTTAGCTAAAACCTTATTTTAGAATATTTGTAGGATCCAAAATACAATTACATACTTCTAACATTTGTAAGAAGCAAATTACAATATATTAACATTTTATATTACAAACATTTTATATTACAATATAAAAGCAAATATAAGGTAAAATAAAATAGATTTAGTGTACTAAACTTACTATTTACATTTTGTATATCATTCACAACAACACAATATTTCAAAAGATAACTTTTGTGAAACGTGGCTTTAGGTTAGGCTACATGCCTACATAGAAAAACTCTGTAATTATTACATTCACTCAAAGAAAAACAAAACTCTACAATTGAAACGTATTATAAATTGTATCAACAAATTATAATAGATTATTTGTATTAGAAAATTTTGTATTAGAATACTAAAACTCAATGCGTAAATGTAAAATACTTCACTCACAATAAACAAGGTAAGGCCGGCACGCTTCGATTACAACGAATAATGGCTTGAAAAATGGCCGTCTTGAGACACTAACCCCTCTTTGATTCCTTGTTCAACAAGTCATTGACTTACACCAAAAGAAAGAAGAATTTGTCGTCTCTCCAATGGTATGACATCTGTCTTACAAAATATGAACTATACTGAGTTATTCAATCTGCGGTAAAGCTATCTACAATTCATTTATTTTTGGTCACGACTTCGAAGAATGTACATATCTAAAAAACTATTAGTTAGAAAAATTTTGAATACGTAGCTCGAAAGAAGAAGAAAAAATCTATAAGATATTGTGAACTTATGGTATTTGGCAGAGTATTAACATTTGAAAAAATATATATAAAACACGAATTCTATTTCGTCAAATTTTGTCATGCCCTAACCTACTTCTCTCTTACGGAAAATAGAGCAACTTCATTGATTTTTGATATTTTGTAATTTTGCTTCTGGCACATTCTGTTGAATGAATGTGGAAGCTTGGAAGATAACCATTCAAACAGTGTATGGTGTCTTACGATTGCATGTGTTTTACTAGGCTAAACGGTTAATTGAATAAAAAGTAATATATTAGACGAATAAAATATTTGTAACCAAGGTGTATAAAATTCTTGGATTGGTTTTGATTTTATAGATTTAAAATTATAACAGATAGAATAATTTGGAAAGCACAGTTAGAAAGAAGAAGAAAAATAGTATCACTCTAAAGTTGTTAGACAATTATACCAGTTTGTGAAAATTAGACAATAGAATGCCATAGTTTGAAGGTCAGTGTGACACGTAACTTTACGTGTAATACACAAACTTTACCAATTTATTAAATAAAATTGTTAAAATTTTATGAACTTTTGGTTGTATGGTAATAATCGATGGAAAATTATGTTTAAAACAGTATAAAAATTATTGCCGTAGGATGATTTATACTAAGGTAAATGTTGAATTGCAAAAAAAAAGTGATTTCATGTCAAAAATTGCTAAACATTGTGCGGATTCAGAGTATTACCAGATAGAGGGTAAAAAAATTTTAAGGTAAAAAATCTGTAATTAAAAATTGGTGTATTCAACCTAATTTATGTGGGAATTTTATGAAACTTCCATGTTTTTTTAATAAATTTTTGAAGGAGAATTCAGCAACTTTTTTGACTTATGTAATTTGTAGATATCCTGATGTTAATACAATCTATAATAAAGTAAATTTTAATTTAAAATTGTACATTTCTAATTACCTCTGCCTCTATAGATGATTTATACTCACTTCTGAAATGTGGGACCTTCGACAGGTTCGTCGTGTGCTGGAGCATCTTGCAGGCTAATTTTCTGTTGTGGAGATGGTTTAAAGATACCTATAAATAAACAACAGCTATTATTATACTAAATTTGTATAATATAAACATAATTAAAAGCTCCAAGAAACACTCTTGCAAATATACATAAATGGACAAAAACACTGTAAACAAACCATTATATTAATTTTGTGTCTGTATATGTGTGTATGTGTATGTGTGTGTGTGTGTGAGAGAGAGAGTGTATATATATATATATATATATATATATATATATATATATCTCACCATACAGATTAAATTGAATCTTCCCAGTTATGTCTGAACTTGTAATTTTCTTCATCTAACAATTTTGTTCACTAACATAATTATACACTTCTCCAAAATTTGATTGGATTAACTTTTTAATTTGATGTTCTTTTTCAGATTTAAATATAGATTGCAGATACAAAGTATGCAAGGCACTTGGGAAAGGTTGAATTTATGTAAACTACTAACATCCCCAAATTAGAGTAATTCACCCTAGCAACACTAAAATCTAGTAAATCAATTGAACAGGATTGTTGTGTTTTTTAAGATATTCAATTTATTTCCCATCTATTTATCTACAGTGCATTGTGAAAGTTATATTTTATTAATTTTTAACTGATTATTTCAAGTTAGTTTAACCAGCGGTACTTTTTGGAGGTGTTTTAGTAAGCCCTTGCAACTGTTCATTCAAATATTTCTAATTCATTTATAACAACATATATCATAATAAAACTCCACCACTACAAACACTTTGAATTTTCTAAAAACCTATTAAAAGAATTATAAACAAAAGTAATCACAGAACTAACCTATATTAAATATTTAATTTCAACATTTATTTCAAACTTTAATAAAACAAACTGGGTTCAAGCAGGGAGTAAATGATGGTAAAAATAGCTTTTCTACATGTTCTGTGTATTTTAGTTTCTTGAACTAATCCAAAATATAGTTGGTAAAGATCATTAGCTGATAAGACTACTGGCATGTGAGTAGTTCTAGTCAATCTGAGAAATAATTAAAAATATTATTAAAGAGAATAATGAAGAAGCTGAAAAAAAAGAAGTGAAATATTCAGTATGCCAAAGATATTGAAGAGCTATTATGTATCCCTGAACTTTAGAGGAAACTGTAAAGAAAGCAGAGAAGTTGAAGATGATAATTTATGTACTTGGGTAGCAGTTAAACTTTAAATAATCAGATAAGATTAAGTCAAGTTTAGTGTGCGGACATATACACAAAATCAAATATGTTCGAATCAAAGCAGAAAAGTACGGTAGATAAGATTAAATTAATTACACTAAATTTTTTTTTTCTTTTACGTAAACATTATTATAACAAAAATTAAAAGTATACATACTACTACGCCGTAAAGACCTTTTCCCCCGTTCAACAGTTACAAAAGGACTTAAAACGAAATCATTAGGAGGTGTGGTTGGTACATTCTGAACTTCCATGCGAATAGATGTACCTTCATCTTCACTATTAACTTCCATAACAGGTCCACTAAAACACAAATCATTAAAACATAAACAGAATACAAACATTCTCATCTCACAAATAAATACAGTATACTGTATTGTTGCCTTAATAAGTAAAAACTTTGAATGAACAAAAAAAACAGACAAAAATGTACTCTGGACATTTAAAAACTACCAAAAAAATTAATTAATGTCATGGGTGGTAAACAACCACAATTCTTAAGTTCATTATTTATTTTACCAAAATGCCTTATATATACATAAAACAAAACATGTTTATATAATTTAAAGTATCTGGTATTTAATAAATTTCAACTGATTTTAAGCGTTTACAAAAGGATCCAACTTGTTTGATTGACTAGCAGATTTATTTTATCATTAATTAATAATTGAGTGACTACGAGAAAATAACTCCTTAACCTTTGTAGTATTTGATAGTGAAAGTACTTTTTAAGAAAGTTTATAACTTTTGATATAATACAATAATGATAGGCGCTTACAAAACCGGATGAGCACTAATTGTTAATAATCGTAATCAGTAAGCCTCGACCAGAGGGTCGCTGATGAGGTGTGCACATGGACTAAAAAATGGCGCATTAGTCTTAATGAAGAGAAATCTGTCAATGTTAACTTTACAAATAATAAGAACGAACATCGTATTCCAATTATAATAAATTCTAAACAGGTTCCTCATGCCAACTCGGCTAAGTACCTTGGAATGACACTTGACGTAAAGCTGAAATGGAAGGAACATGTCAAAAAGAAAAAACAAGAATTAAATCTAAAGTTCAGGAAAATGTATTGGCTGCTTGGAAGACAATCACAACTGTCAATCCATAATAAGCTGTTGATATATAAGCAGGTCCTGAGACCAGTGTGGACATATGGGATTCAGCTATGGGGCTGCACTAATAAGAAAAATATAAATATAATCCAAGTGTTCCAAAATAAGGTGTTAAGATGTATAGTTAACGCACCCTGGTTCATCAGAAATGAAGATTTACATAGGGACCTCAAAATAGATACTGTCAGAGATGAAATAAAAAAGCAGGCAGAGAAGCACAGACAGCGCATCAGGCACCACGAACGTCATGAGCTACGAGGGATGTTGGATGTAACTGGAAGAAGACTGAAGAGAACCAAGCCTTCGGATTTGATTTGATGGACAATTAGTGATAGGGAGTAACCATTGGGTTATATCCCTTACAAACGTTATTCATTTATGAGGAATAAATTACTAGATGAGTTCATCTTACTCAGTTGTAATTAAAAATCAATAAAAAAAAAAAAAAAAAAAAAAAAAGTAAGCCTCGAATCGTATCATCCCTACTTTTTGATGTAAATAAATCTTTCAGTTTTATTCTCCAAAACAGGTTTGGGCAACAATGAATGTAGATTTTAAAGCTATTTTAAAATGAGTTATTTTGGGATGTATAGAAAATCTATAATGGAAATTTTTGAAATTAAAAAATCTGCTGTTTTAACAAATTTTCTAACCTATTCCAACAAACTAACTGCCTCCATACTAAATTGAGCAAAATCGGATCAAAACTTTCCTCTAGAGTTTACTAATTATAGACACACTTGCATAGGATTCTAAAATAATACTACCTATAGGGTAGTAAATCGGTCTTAAATTCAGTATCAAATCACAATTGTTAAAATTAATATATTCAAAATTCACAATTAACACAATATTTTTAATCAACAACTAAGAAGTAAACACAGCGTCTAGTATGGCCATACTTTTTTGGCATTTGCAAATATTATTGGAGCATCAAAAAAACAAGCAAATAATCAAGACTATTATAACAGCTATATTTTCAAAAAGGAAATTAGCTAAAAATTTTGTAAAAACCTACTATACTAAAGTAGTCACTCATAAATGTACAATTTGATCCACACAAACAATCTCCATTTGAAGGTAATTGTGAATATTTAATGAGACTGTTAACAGTTCACAGTCTATACAAATAAAAGAAGCACACAACTGTCGGTTTTTAAAAGACTCTGGAATTTAAAAGAGTTAAATATTTTCTGGAACATAGGTCAGGAAACAACCCCTTAAAATATGTTGCATAATATATGAAGACTTCAAACAATCACAAACTTACGTTTTTGTTATGGAAGACTTGGTTAAGTCTTGTCCTTCAAGCTGCATAGGCATTAAAGATGTAAGAAGCTGTGGAGAAAATATATCTGACAATTTACTTGCCGCTTTTGTTTCTCTACTAGGCAATCTGAAAAAATAAATAAGAGATAACACTTAATATTTTTTGTTCTCCACATATTAGGAGTCAAATAACTTTTAGTGCTTTACTTAATCCTTTCACTTCCATCTATACTTTTGTCTCCAAGCCATCCTAAAAACTAAATCATCAATATTGTTGCTACCCTTGTTACATAGCTCATCGGGTTCTGTCATACAATGAATAGATTGATGGTTCAGTTCAATATGATTTTTATATAATTTCTCCGATCTCTGTTAACACATCTAACATTTTTTAATGTGTTTTTTAAGCAGTGGTTCAACTTAAATTAATGCAGTGGTTTCATTAACTTTAACCCAGAGTGAAAGCAATGTTGCGACCAGAAACAAAGTAAATTAATCTCTCTTTGTATAGGTTAATCTATATGAGCTTAATAAAAAAGAATAGCATACACACATTGTTTGCTCACCTTTATTCCTGAAACTCAAATGTGTCAGGTTTCATAATCTTTAACTGTCAATACTTTTGTTGCAGGAACTGCCCCAGTTATTCGCATTTCACCGACGATATATCTCTCTCTCCCTGCCCACCACTGGTCTCCTCGTTGATCATTGTGTTGGTTTCTATTCAAGTCTCAGTTTATATACTCTTGACTCTTTCTTGGAGACATTTAGTAATATCAACACAACACAAACCCAACTTTCTGCATCTTGTCATAATTTATTATTGTTTATGGTTTGGTAACTATTCTGGTACTTAGAACAAAAATGAAACTTAACTATCCAACCTATAGATGGCATAGGCTCTATTTTTAATATACTGACATGGTTCTTTTAACAAAAAAAAAGTGACAATGACGAGTGCTTCAGAATCATTGTGGTTGAAAGTAGAAGATAGATGGAAGTCGAAATATTAATAACAAGTGCTTCAGAAGCATTGCAGTTGAAAGTAGAAAGATGGCAGTAGAAATATTTCTGATTTCAATGTGATAAATTTAGTACATTGTAGATAGAGGTTGGGC
Source organism: Aphrophora alni (assembly GCA_963513935.1). NCBI lineage: Eukaryota > Metazoa > Arthropoda > Insecta > Hemiptera > Aphrophoridae > Aphrophora > Aphrophora alni. The sequence continues at coordinate 36,296,803 of OY740771.1, read as the reverse complement.
ATACTAGTGGTAGTACGAAGGTACAAAGTTTGATTTTCACAATGTGCATGTATTCGTCCATGGCATACAGCATGAATTGTGGAAGTATGTATTTATGTACCGGTATCAACAGCTAAATTGAAAGGTTTGAGGATGTTTGATGATAGATGATTGTAGAGTTTAGATGCAGAGAAAATAATGGGATAGGGATAAAGCAATCTTGACAACCCTAAAATAATTGTATGCATAATCACATACTCAAATTATACCAAATTTTTTATATTATTGTAAGGCAAAACATCTCCAGAGCGAAGTATAGAATAACTTAACTTAAAACATAAACAAAACATTTGAAAACACATATATCATAAAGAAGGCAGTCATGTTCGCAACTGAACGCAGATTAGTAGTAAAACAACTTACCTAAATATCACAATCAATTTAGGTAAACCAAATATACCACCAGAATTCATTCATTTAAAGAATTAATATTTAAGAAAGAAGGAAAAAATTACTGTATAAAAGTACAAATTATTATAATATAATAATTGAATAAATCATATCATATATTTTCCTGGTAAAACTTAATTGACTGAACGATTATTTCCAGGAGATCCCGTGACTCAGCATAACTTAATTTGCAAGACTGAAAATGCCTTTGAATATAAAGCATTGGCATTATATGTGTTTCTAGCCATCTAAAGGGTATTTAACAACACTATAATTCAACAATTATTGACGTAGCTTTGAAGACCTGATATGTATATGGATTATAGCTATGCTGGAAGGATGACTAAAGGTTGTAGTGATACTGGGATGTCCACAGAGGAGGATTACAGTACACCATCTTTGGAGAATCTTATATATGACGACTTTCTCAAGAAACTAAATAACATCAGCATGTCCAGAGCTATAATACTGATGATGTAATAAGATTGTGGGCAATTTTGTAACAACTATTTGAGATGCTTGGACAATGTTTAGACCTGTAGAATGTTGATGTGAAGGAGTTGGTTTGTCAGTCAACCGGAATAATATCGTAACCCTAGTAGGAGTTTAGAGAGCCTTGGCGGAGTCCAGGGCCCTGTTTCTGAATTTGGTGGAGTTCAGGGTCTTAGTTATATGCTTTCTAGACGATTTTGACGGCAAGTATCTTGTCTCCACGGCTCGTATTTTGGTTTCACGTTTTACTGTCTCAGTTTTCTTTACTTGAAACGGCTACAAAGTTTTTCGACTGTCTTTCTTTATGCTTTTGATTTTAACTTTTTGATTAATTACTTTTTCTAATTAATGTTCGTCCCGGCACTTTTTTAGTACCCGGAGATCCGTGGTTTTGTTCGATGACTTAATTTTTTTTACTTCTACCCTCTAGAAACATTTTATTTGCGGGTTATTGAAATTTTTCAAGATCGACGGACGGCGACATATCTTACAACCTTTCAAATTTTAAGACGAGAAGATCATGATTTTTTGTGCATCCTTTTTTATTGAATGTTTTTCCCTCTTAGTACCATATTTTGGTACCAACAATTTCCCTTTTTCCCGGCTACATTTGGTATTTCTACTTTATTTATTCAGTATTGTTTGTCTTTTTAAAATTAATTTAGTTAAATTAGCCTTATTAGTGTGATTCGGTTATTGTTGGCTCTACTGCAAAGCCCCGCCATTTTTTAGCTGCCTGAATCCGCTGAGCGGTACAACGCCATTTGATTATTCCTATATATTTTAGCTGTTTTTCTGGAAACTCCCATATCTTCCTACAGGATTATCAGATTTCCTCCAGACAATGTTCTTTGTATTCCTGATGATATGGTGCATTTTTGGAACTTAAATTTATTCCTGTGAGACTTCATGTTCCCGAGAACAATGTTCTAGTAATTTTATTTTCACATCTTGATAGTTTTAGTTTTGAATGTCACTTCATTCTGGTTATTGTCTCTAACAAAGTTTATGACCGCATCATGAAACTTGTATGCAACATACTTTGACGATTTTCGCACCTGCACAATTGTCTTCTTTACACTCGCAATTTTTTTTAGATAAATTAAATTTAAATTTCTGAGTTATAACCATTTTTATTCTTCTACACATATTTTATTGTTACCTTATTTTAATTATTTATCTCCTTAATTATTTATTACATAATTTATCTCCTTTCTCTAAAATAATTTTAATTTAATTTTTATTAATATTTTTCCCTTTACTTGACCTTACTGATTAATTTGTTTTAGAATATTTAAAAAAAATTATTTTATTTTTAGTCTTATGCTCTTTGAAAGTTATCCTTTTTCAACCAACTTTTTATTTATTAATTTTTTTCAACTTCATTCTTTATTTTTTATTTGTATTATTTTTCTGATTGTGAAACATTAATTTTTTTTGGATTTTGAGAATTTTTGAAAAAATTTAAACAAAGCATTACGTAACTTATGAACGAGACAAGATTGAAAGAACTTGTGAAAAAGCCATCAAAAGTACATTTTGAAAAGTATACGGTGACAACCTTCAAACCAGTTTTTTTATAAAATTTATATTCATCAAATTGGTTCCAACAATTGCTAAATGTTCTAAGTTAGGGAAGCAGTTTGAAACAGATCACTGAGTAAAGGTCACATTTAGTGATAAGTTCCTACAGCTCAGAACCTGAAAAAACCAAATTGGACTACTGAAGCTACACATATTAAGAAAAATTTGAATATTACCAAATCTGCATAGACTACTGCCCGTTGTAGCGGCTAAACCAAACACTCGTATAAATTTACCCAAGCTGGCATTACCCCTCCCCCTCACCAATATCAGTAGTAATGTGAACTGTATCAATTTATTGAAGCACAAGTCGCCACTGCTAAAGAAAACCTACTCTGGAAATTACTGAACTACATGGAGCTTATGAGTCTTATTGGGAATCTGTAGAGACACCAATCTATCCATTGTAGGAGAATCTAACTACAATCTATTCTATTTAGGAACACAATACATCCTTGTGAAAGAAATAAACCGCCCAATTGAGGTGAAAGAAGATAATTGTGAGTATTTAAAGGGACTGCTCACAGAACTCGTACTCTTATAAAAAAAGAAAAGAAGTTTGATTGTCTATTTGTAAAAAGAATCTGAAAATTTAAAACAAATGAAACAATTATATTCAATTTTGGACTGAATGTCTGGAACCAAACACCTAAAATATGTTGCACAATACATTAAGTCTTTGGAAAAATTACTAACTTACGGTTCTGTTACTGAAGGCTGGGTTAAATCCTGTGTTTCTTCTACAAGCTGATTAGGAATTCCAGATGTTTTTGCTGTTTTTAGTTTTCCTTTTGACAATCTGAAAGAATATATAAGAAGACCTAATTTTTATGTTCATCATATTAGTAATAGAAAGCAAATTATTCTTAGTAATTTGCTGACCGAGCAAAGTAAGATTGCAGGGTGTCTATTAATACTGGCTAATGGAATTTTCAACTTTTACCCACCTATTTTCCAAAATTCATGACTTTTGTGATACTCAATTTTTGAATTTTGCTTTGATATCAAAACATTCGCTGAATAGTGGGAAAAAGGAATAGACATGATTGGTTTGAAAGGAAGACGACGTAAGTCAAGTTGACATCTGTAAGTAATATTTAAAATAAGGGAAAGAAAAATTAAAATAGATTTCCAAAATATAAATTTAAAGTAAATAATGTTTAGTTTTAAGATAGAATAAGTATTGAAGTGAGATTTTATTTTGTGAAGTAGACAATGCTTGTTGTCAAGCAAAATGGTGTAGTGACGAGGTTCCGTGAAAAGACGTATGTGAACCCCTGGTTAAAAGAAACCGCATGCAAGCGTGTATAGAGTCAGTTGATAATTAGTAGTCAGGAGTCTAGAGTCTAGGTCAGTCCTTGAAGGGTGATAGACGGTACTCGCAAGAGTGTGTTTTCATAGACAGTTTTATAAAGGTTAGACATGTATTTAGTGTATTAAATGTTGAGCTTGACTTATGAGAAAAATTATACAGTATAACAAACACAAAGAACACAATTCTCATAAAAAATACTTCTAAGTACCAGACGCGTTTCAATGACAAGGTCGTCCTTGTGGTTTGGTTGGTGTAGCTGGTGTATCACTGAATCAGGTTGTTTTTTGTCAATTATTCCTGAACCGTAATACTTTTTCCTACGGCTTTGAACACGAATTTGAGTCATTAATAATCACATAACTTTAAAATTTGAACGAAATCAGTAGAGCCGAGTTTGATAAATTACACCTTTTATATCAAACTCAAGACCAATTTTTTTGGTTATTACGGATAATGCATGAACCAAAATTTTTGTAGATGCCAACCAATACGTTTTGTTTGGGAATTTTAAGCAAAATTTAATCAAAATCATTAGAGCCGATTTTGAGCAAATTTGGGGTCGGTAGTACGAAACTGCATGAATTCAAACATTCCAATCTCAACAATTTCCAGGTATTGACTGGAATATCCGGAAATTACCATTTATAATTTCTTTTTGGTCATGAAAAAACACAATATTTACACAGTCATTCAATTTACACAATACTGTAAATCATGAAAAACATTTTATTTACACATGCTTTTAATTTATACAGGGTTTAGTTGTTATTTACAAAAAAAAATCATTTATCTTGCTCTGTTTTAACTTGGTGTGACGTTTCAATGCGGCACGATTACGTAAACGTTTCAACATCATTAGTTCAGCTGGCGTTGTATCCTGCTGTTGCTCCAAATACGCCATGATGTTGTCCTGCTGTGCCGTCGCGTCCGTGTGCATCATCTCAACCGTGCGCTGTCTCCCTCTTCCTCGCTCTAGCTGTCGGGGTGCTCCCTGCGTAGATGTACACGCTACAATTATCTCTTCATCTGTCATGACTCCATAACCTCCTTCGTTGTTGTCTGTTAACCAATCATTGACATCGTTGATATCAACATCGGAACAACCGTCAATTCTTGCAAACATGCCTAACAATTGCTCTGTAGTGACAGTGGTTTCATTTGATTCACTTATTTGTGGAGTGATAGGGTTCATTTCTTCAATTATATTGCATATGTTTGGCCACAATTTTTCCCAAGACTTTTGTAGCGCACTTTTTGGAACATGATCCCAAGCGTCTGCAATCATGTAAATCATGTCTTTGACATTTACAGATTTTAACAAATCAATCACGCTTTGTTTGCCTTCTTCTTTAATTAATTTGCTTAAAAGTTCCCTGCGATAAACACGCTTGATACTTTCCAACACACCCTGATCCATAGGTTGCAAAATTGGAGTCACATTTGGGGGGAGAAATTTAACTTTAATATCCCCACTGCATTGTCAAGAAACAAAATCGCTTTTTGTGGCAGTTTTTTTTCTTTGAGAAATTTTTTCACATCTGGGACGAAATTTTCAAAGAACCACTTTTTAAAAATAAAGCTGTCCATCCAAGCACTTTTTTTTTATTTAGATAAACCACAGGCAAGAATGCACGATTTACATTTTTAGGTGATCGAGGATTTTTTGCCTTGCCAATTATCACTAGGGGAATTTTGTGGTTTCCAGAAGCATTGTTACAAGCCATAGCAGTTAGGCGATCCTTGCTCTTTTTGTAGCCCTTGGCTGCCTCATCAGTTTTACAAGCAAGGGATTTGCTCGGTAAAATACGGTAAAACAGTCCTGTTTCGTCAGCATTGTAAATCTGGTCAGGAGAAAGTTTTTCAGACAAAATAATTCGTTGAAAAGTTTCCTTAAACTTTTCACTTGCCGCCTGATCACTAGACAGGCTTTCACCAGTCATAGATAGTTGTCTTATGCCATACCGATTTTTGAACCGCTCTAGCCATTCCTGGCTGTAAAATTTGGATCAGGATTTGGTAATTTTTTGTCTAGGCTTGCCGCTTTTTCAGTCACAATCGGAACACCACGCTCTTGCTGAGCACTAAACCACATAAATAATGCCTCGTCCAACAATTCATTTTTTGCATTTTTTATAGTTCCTCTACCCTCTAAACTGTCTTTAGCGATCATTTTGAAGCAAAACTCTTCAATATTTTTACGATTTTTTTTCCAATCTGACACATTTGATGTCCCTACGCCGAGTTCTGCAACAAGTTTATTTAAAGATTCGCCCCTGTCTATACAATTGAATGCGTATAACTTTTGGGCCTTTGTAAGCACATTACATTTTCGTTTCGTCACCATTTCCACGCATAAACGCTAACATACAAATCTAATACTATACTATTAACCGTATCCGATCAAAAATGTAAAGAAACTAAACACTGCACAGCACGATATGGTAATGATGTATTCCGGTCGCTAGCATGTGACAGACTACTCGCCGACGTAGACAATAGACAAGGTCACTGGTCACTGTCGTGCCGCGTCGGGGTAGGGGGATGGTGGCGCGAAGGTCATTGCTCCTCCACTTTCTCTTCCCAGCGCATCAACAACCCGCCTTACTACCTCAAGATGACACTGTAGTGATCAGGAAATCACATTTTTATTTTTTTATTTTTCGTTCCGGATAATCCGGACATCCAGTTGAACGAGGTCCGGATAAACGAGGTAGTACTGTACTAATAAGTAGTTATTCCTGTAATAAGTAAGTATTTATAAGTAGTGTGCTTATATAGTACTGTGACACATTGCGATCGCGGGCCGTATCTTTGACATGACTACCATAAACAGTCTCAATATTTCTTTTATTCAATAAAAAAAGAGGAAAAACTACAGAAAATACACAGTGATAATTCACTTATTAAAACAGGTTAGGAGATATACAACAATATGTAAGGGTTCAAACATTGTGGAGCCTTATAGTTGGTCATACGTTACATAGTTGGTAGTTTACTCGTTTAACAGCTGGAAAAATACATCAATGTTTCTTATGTGCTAACACAGTAGAGTCTAGTGGTGAAACAGGAAGAATAAATAGTTCGATTGCTTACATCGCTCTAAGCAGGGAACTAGACCCTGGGTATGCTTAAGCGTAATGTTTTTATTTTTACCTAGGACTAGCTGCATCTTTTGGGAATTTAATCAGAGTTACACATGTCATCAAATGAAATTTAATATTCATCACTTCTGTCTGAAAATGCCTACATGAAGAAAAACTAAGCACTTTATTACTGATTTTTTTTTCTCTCATGTATTATTAGATTTTTTTTTTTAGTTGGAGTTTTAAGGCAAAAAACCGTTTCGGTCATTATTGCCTTCAAAAAATTTGGTAAGATGTGTTGTCCCAAAATCTTAAAAATAAAACATTAAAAACAATAACAATTTAAACACACAAAAAAAAAAATAATAATAAACAACATAATATATTACAAGGCTGTAAAATGGCCCTGCAAACAACTTAACAATTACAATTTACAACAATTAAAACGAATATTGCAGGGCTGTAAAAGGGCCCTGTAACGAATTAGAAAGAATACAATTTAAAAGAAAAAAACTAAACGTAATATTACAGAGTTGTAGAATGACTGCAGTAATTGACTAGATTTTATCAAAAATATTCAAACGACACAAAAAGGACAATACTCGGATCATATTTCTAGTAGGAGATAGTGGATATAAGAACACAATAATAATTAACTTTTTGAAAAGTTATATACAAAGATAAATATAACCCATGAAGACTAAGCTGGCTTGTTTGTGTCATAAACTCTTCTTAGATATAAATCTTATTTCATTCAAATCAAGTCTTTAATGATGGCTATCAAGATTCATTTTCGTACCTTTCCAAATATGTTTTTTACTTGCTATTTAGAACACTGGTCTGGCACATTTCACTGTACGTATACTTTGAACAAAATGGGGAGAGGTGATTGTGAAAAATTAGGATATATTATATAACATCTCCATAGATTAATTATAATTTTTCTTTTTTATCCCCAAACTGGTACTTTTGTATGGAAACCTTAACATTTTCTTTGAATCCTTTAAAGGTAATATTTTAGCAAGATTTGATCAAAATAATTGAAACCTATTTTGAGAAAAATGTAAGTTTTTTTTATGGCAGCTATGCCCAAAATAAACCCTTGATATATGGCCAAAATGTGGCTACTGTCTGTTCCAAAAGTATAGATACTCGAGTTTGGAAGTTAATATAAAACTAACTCAGTGACCTAAAAAAATTTGATTATACCATAATTTGCCTTGATTAATTCTGTGTTGGTTGTGACAATGTTAATTTGTTTGATTTTAACTTTATATTATTTTTATGGTGGTTGGAACAAAAAAGTACCTTACCAGTACCAGGTTTCTTAAACTTTTCAGACAAGTATTAACTTTAAAAAATCATACAGTAGAGTCCCGCAAACTCAGCGTAATGTGGACCGGAAGTGTGCCGAGTTTGTGAAATGCCGGGTTATCGGGAATAAGGGCAAAAAATAAATTGTAATTGAAACACCAAAGCGGCGGCGATATCAAACGACTTTGTCGATAGCATTATCCCATTGTCGGCAGTGTAAAAACACCGCGGCACCAAAGCGGCGGCGATATCAAACGACTTTGTCGATAGCGGTATCACATTGTCGGCGACGTAAAAACACCGCGGTACCAAAGCGGCGGCGATATCAAACGACTTTGTCAATAGCGGTATCCCATTGTCGGCGGCATAATAACACCGCGGCATTGGCACCCGTCGATATAGCAGACATACACCTGCAAAAACGTTTGATGAGCCGCTTTTTTTCCACGAATCAATTTAGTATACATTATGGAAAATGTAACATTTCTTTGACAGGTACGCACAGTATTTACAGTAAATAAAAATGAGCGAGTTACGAAAACAGAAGCGTGTGTTGGTTTCGTTTGAGACGCGGTTAAATGTGTTAAAAAGACTTGACAGAGGGGAATCTGTAAAAAAGCTTTGTGACGAGTTTAACGTGGGAAAGTACCATCAACGATTCGAGCGATCGAAGTTAATGCCCGCTTTGGGATCTGCCGAACTTTTATGAACATCGCTGTTTTTAGAAATATATATTTTTTCCCGTCGGGGTCGCCGAGTAATCCGGACTGCCGGGTTATCGAGTGCAGAGTTTGCAAGACTCTACTGTAATTGATAAATGTATTGTCCAATCACTACCAAATTTGTATTCAAAGTTTATGCAAGTATTTTATATGGAATACTGCAATTTCAGATTTTTAGCTTAATAAAACTAAAAGTTGTTATCAATTTCACATGGGTATTTTTTCTTTTAATTGCATGAGTTATCTTACAAATTCGATTACTGTTGCGTTATTTAGCTCTTTGTCATAGCAGTTATAATCCATAGACGTTAAAAATGTAATTTTGAATTAGTATTTTATATAAACGTGTAGTTGAGTGCACTGGAGCATTAATCATCGAGAGCTCAGAGCTGGTTTCTATTGTATCTGGCATGTGGTGTTGCTGCATTCTCCTTCTTTCCAGATCAAAACAAAACAATTTTTAACATTACATACAGTTTGTACATTAATTATGAAATTAACAAAGCCACCTAAACAAAAATCTATACTACACCATAATTTTCCTTCCGTTTAAAATGGATGTCTAATCTATTTTTTAATGCTATGTTAAAACAAAAAATCAACTTTAGCATCAATCAACACAGAATTAAACAAGGAAAATTATGGTATAATCGGATTTGTTTTAGGTCACTTGATTAATTTTATATTATGTCCCAAACTTGAGTATCTATACTTTTGCAACAAGCAGTACAATCATCCGTCAGACATAATTGTCACGACAAAAAAAAAGGAAAAAAAGGGCTCTGAGGAACTCAAAAATGATATTTCCGCGAAAAACTCGGCATCGATTTTATGACTCATAATGTAACATTTTCTGAACTACGTATATGTAAAAAAAAGTATAAAAAATAAAAGAAGCGCTGAAACCAGCTTCAATGTGAATAAAAGTGCTTTATGCTAGCACAGACAATAAAAAATTACTTTCTGTGATGCTAAGTTATCAACCAGGTAACCAGTGTGTATGCCTTACTACCAGCTCCAATGTGTAGGAACCCTAACCCTAAGAAATAAACAAATATTTTAAATTTAAACGTGTTTGTTGAACATTGCAAGCTTAAAATACACAGTACTTTGAAATTACAAGAAAGTGAAAGTTAACTCAATATATTTCTTCTTTCTTTATTAAGAAGATGCGAGGAGAGGAAGTATTTTTTCTACAATATTTCAAATTGTGTAGGTTGTGTTAAACTTTAGCAGGCGCTTGTGAGAGTGAGTAAACACGTTGGCTGAGGGGGAGGACGAAGTTACACCTGAAATTTTGTCTGATAAAGTTGTGTATTTCGTTTAAAACAGACACCACATGTTGTAAGCATGTAAGCTGCTTGCACATCTGGTTTTGTGATCCATTTCATCCCCAGTTAACCATTGGCTAATTTCTATCATCCTACCCAATTCATTATCTAAATATTTTAAAAACATTGTGTGTATGTGAAGTGAGACAAGAAATGGTGTCGATTGCGGTACAGTTGCGGCCGGCCAACGTCAAAGCAAGAGCCAATTCAGTCAAGTCACAGACACTCGTGTTATTAATTTACTATTGTTATTATTATATTTCAATATATATATATATATATATATATAATAGATTTTTATTTATAACTGTCTGAGGATCAAAATGTAGGTGTTAGAAGAACAAAGCATTGACGCTAAAGTTATTTATATGTGTGCGGCAAAAAAAAAACTATTTTTATCAGCTACAAAAATGTTCCCAAATTAAAAAATTTATATTTGTTGGATTTTCAACTATTCTTTAACTCTTCAAGTGGTAAGTTGCTCGGCTTTAGCAATTATGTATGTGACAAGAAATCACTTTTTTGCAATTCAACATTTACCCTAGTACAAATCATCCTACGGCAATAATTTTTATACCGTTTTAAAGCTAATTTTCCATAGATTATTATCATCCAACCAAAAGTTCATAAAATGTTAACAATTATATTTAATAAATTGGTAAAGTTTGTGTATTACGCGCATCGAGAACGCGTAAAGTTACGCATCACACTGACCTTCAAATTATGACATCCTATTGTCTAATTTTCACAAGCCGATATAATTACCTAACAACTTTAGAGTGATGGTATTTTTCTTCTTTTTTCTAACTATGCTTTCCAAAGCATAGAATAATATGCTGATAGAATAATAACAGCATTATTCTATCTGTTATAGTTTTAAATCTAAAATCATAACCAAACTAAGAATTTTGTACGCTTTATTCATCTAAAATATTACTTTTTATTCAATTAATCGCTTAGCCTAGTAAAACAAATGCAATCGTAAGAAACCATACACTGTTTGAATGGTTATCTTCCAAGCTTCCACATTCATTCAACAGAATGTGCCAGAAGCAAAATTATAAAATATCAAAAATCAACGAAGTTGCTCTATTTTCCGTCAGGGAGAAGCAGGTTACGGCATGACAAAATAGAATTTGTGTTTTATATATTTTTTCAAATGTTAATACTCTGCCAAATACCATAAGTTCACAAAATCTTTTAGATTTTTCCTTCTTCTTTCGAACTACGTATTCAAAATTATTCTAACTGTAATAGTTTTTGAGATATGTACATTCTTCGAAGTCGTGACCAAAAATAAATGAATTGTAGATAACTTTACTGCTGATTGAATAACTTAGTATAGTTCATATTTTGTAAGACCGATGTCATACCATTGGAAAGACGAAATTCTTCTCTTTCTATTGGTATACCTCAATACGGTATAGACCAAATCATTTACGAGGCGTTTGCTGCTTTCAACGGCCATTTTCCAAAGCAGTCTGTCTTTGTTATCGGGGCGTGACCGTTCTGTTTTGTAGTAAGTCAATTATGTTTATTTGTCGAGTTTTTCTCGATAAACAAACATATTTCAATTCAAACCAACCATGAATTGAGAATACAAAATGTGAAAATGGTTAAGAGCGTGATCTATAATAAGTTGCTAAATAGCTATGAAAGCATTTTCATTGCTAAAACTGATAGTGACTAATTACTTAACACAGTTAAGGGTCCTATTTCTAATTCATGTTTATTCTCTTTGTTGAAGCCTAGGTAAAATCTTGAACTATTTTAGCCGTTGAATATTTTGTATTTTTCAATTTAATTTTATAATTGAATTATTAATTGATTTATTTGTACAACATATGTTTATGGATTATCATTTTGTCATATTAGGCTTTTCGATTCACTATAGTTTTTGTTATAATGTACATGTTATATTTGTTTTTGAAGTAGTTTTAAGATGCTTTTCGATTCACTATAGTTTTTGTTATAATGCACATGTTATGTTTTATATTTAAAGTAGTGTTAAGATATATTGTTATCTGTAAATTTTAATTTTTTAATTGAATTTTTTGTTTTCGTCTATGGATTATTAATATCATTTAGTCATGTCAGGCTTTTCGATTCATTATAATTTTTTTGTTATAGTGTACATGTTATGTTTTATATTTAAAGGAGTGTTAAGATATATTATCTTTAAATTTTAATTTTTTAATCTATTTTTTGTTTTTGTCTAGGAATTATTAATATCATTTAAACTCTAACTTTTAAAAAAATTGTTAGATTATAGAATGATATATTGAATAATGTAGTATGTATTAATGTATGTTTTCTTTTCAGAAGATCGACGTAAACTTTCAACTATTAAATGTATGTATTTTAGATAACCTGTGGTTTCTTTCATAGTGTAAGTACATTTTCCTGTCAGAATTCACGATCCCAGGTTTTTTGTTTTTTTAATTAAGTGTTTGTACTTTCTTACAGACTGTCACCTAACATATTAAGATCAAATTCAAATTCAATCAAAATATTAAAATCTTTTTTTTTAGAACAGTAAGAAAGATTAAATTATTACAATTCGGATCGCTTACACTTCCAACAAATTGACTAACCAGCAACATAGCTCACTTGATTTGGGATAACTTTTTAGATAAGGTAATCAGCACTTCCTTTCCGTATTTACGTTATTCTTGGTTTATAAATATTGTTGTGTCATATATGACATGTTATCCATATCGAGTATCAAAGAATAATTTATTAAAATATCAAAGGAGCGATGTCTACTTACACAGAACCACTACTAATATATTTTGTAAAATTGAATGGAAATAATAAGTAAGGAATATATTAATTTTAGTTTTATATTTATCATCAGTCATAAGAGCATACCGTTTCCTCAATGCAGGTTTAGTTATTTTCTCTTCTTGTTGTAGTTGGCCAATTTGAACACGTTTTACATCTACTTTAGGCTGATTTCGACTCCTTGTAACTCGTATAGGAGGTGATAAAGGAACTGCCAGTTCTTCATCTGATGAAGATTTTTTCTCTTCAGGATTTTTCCTTTGTGAAAAAATAAATAAACAAAATTTATAATAATTTGCCTTAAATGCATTAATTATTTTTAAAAACAACTTTTCGGTAAACAAAAATTAATAGTTTTATTAAACACACTTCTAAAAAAGTCAGTTTAAAAAAATAAATATCTATACCAAACTTCAATTTATGTTACAATCTAACACTAACTTATGCACTTAAGACTCTTCCACTGACTGGCAAAACTTAAATGGGAACACACATAATATATTCTTGGAATTTCAACAAATAAAATTGGTGTGCATTTTTAAGGTAAAAAGCATTCATAGACATTTTGACAACTTTGCCAAAGTTTTGACAACTTTGGCGTTATTTCCTACAATTTTTTGTGAATGAGATCTCCATGTTCATAAGTTTAATTTTAACTCTTAACTCTAGAACCGGCAATGTTAATTTGTTTTTAAATTCTTTGTTTGTTTAAAAATTAATAAAATATATTATTTTTATACAAAACCTAACTTAAAAGACGTCATTTTTCTCAGAAAGATGCATAGAATTCATCTATGTAATAAAAAAAAAAATTTTTTAAGGGTTTTGGAGTAAGTATGTTACATGTCAAAAAATGATGTTATCATTTTTCAGAAAAACCTGTATCATCCAAAATCAATAGCTTACCACCTTTTTCTAAGATATACAAAAGTTTTGTGTAATATTTGTCAATATATTTAGGGGGGAAAAAAATTTGTTACATTTTCAAAATTAAAAAAAAAATATTTTATGAAAGAAGGTAAATTGGTCATTTTTTTTTTCAAAAATTTACCAAAAATAGTAATATATATTTTATACAAAAGTTCTATATATCATTATATTCAGAAAGGTGCATAGAATTTAGGTGTGTAGTGAATAAAAATGTTAGATGTAAAACATTTGGAGTTTTTTGGTCAAATACCAAAAAATCGAAGAGTAACGGAGAGAATAATTTCACAGAAATGGTAATCTACACCATACAAATAGATTTTTTTGAATTTTTTCAACGATTACTAGAGATTTTGTAATAATGTGAAAAATCAAAATTTATAATAGGTTTAAAATCCGCGGGTGCATGAACCGAGACAGGATGTCTGGATCATGAATTGTATTTAGTAAATTCATTTATAGGAACGAAATGGATTTTCAAGACAACAGTATAAATTACCATGTTTAATTTTAATATAATTTAGTTTAATTGATATTATATGTAAATTTTTTGAGTTTTACGACGTGTGTGGACTGTTTTACGACAGCAAAAGTGTGACCGGAAAGAACTTATTCGGAAGTAAGACATCTCGTGGCAAATTGCTAGATCAGTGTTAGTAGGGAGCTCATAGGAGACGGTGGTATTAAGGAGAGTCGGAGTTAAGTGCCAAGAAACAATGAACGTGTTGTCAGAATGCATTAGTTAGCTAATTGAACTTATAAAGTATGTTATATTGACAGTTTTTAAATAGATTTGGACAATGTAGACGAACATGATAAATCGTATTAATTTTAAAATAATGCGGACTGTTGGAAGTGTTCAGTACGAGCAGCGTGTTTTGTAAGGAGACAGTAGACAATTTTGCGTGTAGTAATAAACACGGATGGTTAATAGACATTCTTAAGACTAACGTTTGAAATCTACATTAAAAATGACTTCGAGGGACATCACATTTCAGGAACACCATCGTATAAGGAACCATGCTGTTTGGACCATAATCGAGTGATGTGTTTAAGACAACGGACTGGTAACTCTGTATTATTTAATACTTAAATTTCAAATTGTTCATCTTATAAAATTTATCATGTTTGATTTTCTTGTTCTTGTAAATAAATTTAATATTTTAAAATAATTATGTTACTAAACGTAGAAGAATACTAAATATAGACAGACATAATTTTCTTTTTAAAGTAATATAAATTCAATATAAAAAACAGATAAAATTAATCTATTAAGATTCATAATAAAATCTTCAGTTGCAACTTAAAAAATATAAAAAAGATAAATTCAGGATCTTTCTTTAAAGTTAAAATTTTCTTAAAGGGAATTAATCACATCTGATAGTAGGATGTATAACATAAGTGATTTATAATATTTATTTCAAAATTGATGGTAATGTTTTTGTTCTTTACTGTTTAATAAATGTTTTTTGTTAACATTTCAGCCAAAGTGTTTTCATTGCAATACCAAACTTCACTGTAAGTACACCTTTAAAAGAACTACACCCTGAGATTTAAATAATTAAATTCATTTTTTCTAAATTGATGTTAACACATCTGGCGCCCTAAACTGCTGTGCAATTATTAATTAAATTAAATTTTAAATTCATTTTTATTTTGTAACAAAATACGAAGAAAGAACTCTTCAAGTTCAAAAGATAAATTTCTTATTCTTAAAATAGCTTCACTATTAATAATTAACGTCCTCTCATTTTTGAATTATTACAATTTGTAAAATATTTGTGAATATATTTAGGGGAAAGAAATAATAATTTGTTACATTTTCAAAATAAAAATAACGATTTCCCCTAAAAAGTGATACTCTGACGAGTGAGGTTAGGTTTGACACCTCGACAATTTAGGCATAATTAGTAACTTTCTAAAGCTAGGCATAAGACAAAATCATTAGATTTCACTAAAACAATATACTTTACAAAGAATAACACACATATTCACTTGTATAATCAAATAAAACACTCAATATAAGAAAATTTGCTTATAGCCTAGATTTACAACATACCTCTTAGGTTATCCCAAATATAAACCATTCACAAACTAGAAATTCACTCAAAAACATAAACTTTAGAAATAAAAACACATATATGGTAACTTGTATACACAATTTATATACAATTTGTACACAACAAACCTTCAAAATAACAGAAATAATAAAAATATAACACAAATGCCACGCCCTTTTGCGTGTCATTTTATTTCAAGGACTCGCGAAAGATTGCCTATGTTTCGTCTTGAAAAGAAGCTACAGAAAATAATAGTAAGATATATCAAGTGGTACCAACTTGTAGAATGAAATTTCCTCTACAACATACTATAAAGTTCGATTACAAAAATTCAATTCAGTAATTGATTATGTCATTTAGTAAACTGCACCGAATCCCAAGTGAATTTCGTGTCGTCAGGTTTCTACTATCGTCAAATAGAAATATCTTGCGATCTGTGAGACGCAGAAAAATTTGTAATCTACGGTTAGAAAGAGAAACATGTGATCTATATTGTTCTATATATTGATCTATATTGATTGAACAGTGTTTTGGTCGACTTATTTGACAGAAAAATAGATTTGTAATCATATGGGGGAAAATGGCGTCGCTTTTACTAAAAACCGCACAATTCAAATCTAAGATTTTACGCATCAAAAATATGCGAACTTCAGCAATTTTTGGAATATTAATTATAACGTTTTGTGGTATTTTTTTTTGCATGATTGTGCATCTACGGAACATTAGTTTTCCAACGGTATTTTATTTATTGCGATAGGACGATTCTAAGTGGGTGTAATGTTGAATTGTAAAATACGTGTTCTAGAGTTGGTGAAGTAAGCCAGAGTGATGTCGCGACCCGAGATATGTCGCATTCGGGTCGCCTGCCGGTTGGAGGGTTTTAATGATTTTGGTCAAAATTAAGGATAAGTCCACTGTAAGCTAAAATGTTCAACTTACGAACCAGACTGTCACAAAAAATTACAGTTTACTTGAAATTGGCAATATTGACCAAAAATTTCTAAAAGTATTGTTATAAAATTCACTTTACTCTTGATCATTTAGTATAGCACTAAATATTGTTAGATAGAAATAGAGTTAGATGGAGAGGGACTAGAATAGAATAAAAAATGCCTTAACTCTCTTCCACTTAACTCAGTAGTTCCCAAACTGCACACTATATTTTTACTGAAATATTACTTAGTTTTTATAGAATCAGATTTTAGCGTTATACCAACAGATGTAAATAACCGCAGTGTATGAAAGTTATGGCACCAGAATGCATATTTAGAAATTAGCTAAAACATCATTTCGAAACCAATCATTTAAAAAAATCTAGCATCATCTAGTTACATCGCAACAAAACATTAAAAAAATTTAAACTCCAAAATGTTACTTTTTCCCTACATTTAAACTATGGCAGGAAATACTATTCTTGAAAAGGGAACTTGTGTGATATATTTGAAAAGTGATGAGCCTTTCACTGCTATTTTAAATGTAAATTTTTAAATTGGTAAAAATGTTAGCTTTAAGAAGAAAAAAAAATATACCGTACCTATGGAAAAGATTGAATGGCACAGATGGTTTCCCCAGTTTGTAGCAGTCTGCTCTAATAAAATTGTTTTCTCTTGCAACTGAAATCTGTTTCAGATGAGAATATATCACAGCTTATTAACTGTTTGAAATATATTTTCAGAAAAACAATATCGACAAGTTTGTATGAATTCAAGACCCATTCAGAGCCAAGTTAAATGTTAATTTACTTATGTAGAATAAAATGTTAGCGAGTTGTCTTTGTGTACTGAGGGAAAAATTTATTTTCATACCATGAAATTTAACTGACTTTTGGATATCAATAAAAAGATGAAAATTTACTCCCAAATGATAAAATTCAGCAAACAATAAAAGTGAGAAACTGATTTTTTTTTTGTGATAGTTGTGATAGAAACACAAGAATTGTGATAAAAATCAGTGGAGAGCAAGAAATCAGAGTGGATGTGTCCAGTTTGATTCAGAGTTTTGTAATTCCTAATTATGATTTATGTATTCAATGATATAATTGTTCATTTAATGCTTTTTACACAATTCTTGAAAATTCCTGATACAGTAAGGGCACAGTGAACTGAAAAAGTTTGGAAACCACTGACATAGCCAATAACATTATATAAAGATATAAAAAAATACAATATAATACCAATTAATTAATATAATAATATAAAATTATTATAACTTAAAACGATATTATATTATAACGAAATATTATAACTCAAAAACATTTAAAAGAAAAATACAATAACATTTTTTTTAATAACTAAATAATTAATAATAAAAATTATAATCAATAAAAAAATAATTAAATAAACTTAATCTAAAATGAATACTTTTTTAATTTCACAACTAATTTACATATCAAAAATTTGCAATTAAATTCATAGGCCTACTTCTTATTCATTTATTATTAATCCTTCGTTACATTGAAAACATTTCATCACATGTCTACAACATGACTGTTCTACGTTTTGAAACAAAATGAATCTTCTTGAACTCTTTCTTACTTACATTTGAGGCAAAAACAAAATTTTTATCATGGACTACAGTGCCGCAGTATGTAAAGTAAACATTTGACAAGCAGAACCCTAATATAAAGTAGTAAAAAATATCTTTCATTTTGTTTAAAGTGTACACACCTGGAAATACATTGTTACAAATTTCAAACACGGAGAATGTGTGGGGGGGAGAGAGAGAAAGAGTGTAGTGGTCTACAGACGAAACAAGTAGATTGATTTGTATCAAATTTGGTATGTTGGCTATAATGAAAGTCATTTTTTTCCCTTCTTCTTTTAATTTTTAAGTAAATGAAAAATACTGTTCTAATTAAAAAATAATTGGCAAAAATGAACATTGACTATCCGTCACTTTAAATTTGATTTCAATCAAACATGATTTACTCTTCGGACAAGTTAATAAGTGAAGGAAGCTTTTTTTCAACAAATTTTTAATTACTAAAAAATTCTAAAACAACTTGTCCTCCGATAAAAATTGCATAAAGAAAAGCTCAGCAATAAAATAAATTACATTTCGTGGACATTTTTAAGAAGATGGATATTTTCTGGTTAGAATTTGTTTTGTAGATGAGTGTATGAGAAAAAAAAAGATGCATGAATTTTTTAAAAGCATAAACTAACTTTAAAATACTTACAAATATTGTTTCAGTTGTACTTTCTTGCTGGCTTCTCTTCTTATAAAGGAGGGGGTTGTGGGTTTTGTTAACTTCTTGGAGCTAGTTGTGGGGAGAACTCTAAATTTAAACTGCAATAAAAAGACATTCAACTGTGAATGTAAAAATCATAACCTATAAAATAAAAACAAATGATATTCATAGCAGTTTTACAGAGGAATTGGAGGCACAGTTGGATTATTTAACCCAAAAATTCACAGTTAGAAAGGGCTTAGTTCATTTTCTTTTTTTTTCCTTTTCTTTTTTTCTATTTTTTAAATAGGCCTCAATAGTTAAGAAAAGATATCTAACTTATCTATAAAGCGGTTTATGCAATGTTGTTTTATTGGTGCGTTCAATTGTGTAATTTTTATAAATATTTTGCCAATAATCTTTGTTATAATTTTTTTAAATAAATTTTATAATATTTTATAAATATTTCCGTCATTTTAATAACCTTTCCTTTCAAAATTAGATTAAAATTAATATTAATTGTTAGTTAAAAGTCTACATATATTTGATATAAGTTTTAAGATGAAAAACCATGGCAGTCATGATCACCTTCCCAAAAGAGGAGATAAAAATGCTCCTCGGCATAAAATTAACAAAGAGAATTCAAAAATTTTAATAAAAACATAAAATTTGAACAAAATTAACAACTTTAAAACTAGTTAAGAATTGTAAACTTCAATCAGGTTTAATAAACAACTAAACCTGTTAACAAAGTTATATGGAAACTCTGCAAAAGTTAACAAAGATAGAAACTATGATAAAACAACAATTAAAATACTACAGGGCTGTAAATGGGCCTATAACAATCGATTCTAAATATTTTAAATTTTACAAAAAACATTCAGACAACGTAAAAAGGACAATACCTAATCAAGGATATAAGCATTGTCCCCCAACATAGTCTGAATCGAATTCGGTAGAATATATCCCTTATGTATAAAGTAAAAATGTTATGATACAGCTGATACTCTGGATGGAGTACTGACTTTTATATTTATTTAGTTTGTTTAGAACATAAACTAGTAATAAATTCCAACAATCTTTCAAATTATAGTATAGAGCCTATTTGTTAATTGAAAATGGTTGTTGCATAGACAGCTATATTAAAAAATTATAAAAGTTATAAATTTCTAAATTATATTCTATGAAATGTAGGTGAAAGTAAAACTTTTCCTTATTTTTTGTAAGAAAAGTACAATGTCAGTTCATGTAACGTATGTTTTGACTTGAATTTTCTTTGTGATCTGTTATTTTTACTACTCCAAAATAATTATTACTGTAATTATACAAACTAAGACTTATAAATTTAAAAAAAATTACAAATTGTACATTATTCTTTCCACCCGCAGAGTCGCTGGAAATGACCTTGTGACGGAAGAAAGTGTACTCAGCATATAATAGATTTTTATTTTCCAGGGAAATGACCGAATGACTTAAGCAACAGTATTGAAATTATAGTTTCAAGCTTGGCAATACCCAGTATCAGCAAAATTTGTGTTGAAGCTGCTAACAATGAAACAGGAAAAAAAAAAACTATATCTGAGGTCTTGCAGTACAAACTCTACAAATGGATATCCTGACTTCATGAACACCAGGATTACTGGTGAAGAGACATGGATACAAAGTCATCACAGAAGACATTCAACATCCCAGAGGCTAAAAGACAGATGGACAGAAATGTCAAAGTATTGTTATTCTTTTCTTTGATTCTCATGGAGTGATCTGTCATGAGCACACATCACAAGACTAAATCATTGCTAAAGACTAGGAGACAAGAGGGGGGTGTGGTCCATCATATAGTGATGCTGTGAGGAGCAAAAAAGACTAAATGTTTGTGCAGTAGGAACTTGGCAGCTGTATCAAAACAATGTACCATCTCATTCCTCGCTCCGATTCAGAATTTTTTGCTCAAACGCAGGACTCCTGTGATTCATCAAGTTTCATACTCTCTTAATATATTTTATGATTTTTTTGTCGTTATTTTCCAAATTAAAAGATCCTGCTGTAAAGGATCTGATTCGAGTTATGATAAAATATGTCTAATGTGACAATCAATCTGTATTACATGTTTAAAAGATGCATCCCTCTTTTGACTAATTTAAAGGGAATTACAGTTTCAAATCTCCAGGTAAGTAACTGTAATTTTCACAGCCAAGAATCAGATATTTTTCTTTCTAACTCTATACTGAAAGATGAGATATTTAAAGATGATAGGTTTCAAATATTCATAAATTTAAACATAGTTTGCTGTACAATTTCAATTTTAAAAACAAAATATCATTTATAAAAATAAAATGAATGTTTTTTGTAACCTTTGACTTATCTATACTCAATGTTTTAATTGACATTTTTACACTAACGAATACTTTCAACTTTTTTTAATATTTTTAATTTATAAAAGTTAAAACAGTTATTTAAATAGACACAAATTTGGAAATTTATTAAATAGCAACAAAACAAATTCATTTACTTACAACGTTTGAGGCTTTGACTTTGTTGTTGCTGAATGGAAATACTGCCAAATTTGAAGATAAGGGTTCAACAAGCGCAACATTCTTCTTCTTCAATTCTGTTCTTCTCTCTTGTTTTCCTACTTTCTTCCCTATTGTAACCAATGGTTTAGCTGTATTTCTTGTCGAACTAGTTTGTCGAACATTCGAGAAAACAGCTACAGGTGAGTTTATTTTGTGATGGACAATGCCAACTACAAAAGGTTTTTTTGCATTTCTCTTATTTTTTGTTAATATTTCTTCTTTTTCTTTCGTCCATTTAATTAACCGCAATCTTCTCAGCTCTGCCTTACTCGGTGGAGGAATATTTTCAATAGCATCATCTGGTTCTACTAGAACAGACAATAATATAAGTAAAAACATTGTAAATATTTTTTCACAAGCTATACCACACAAAATTAAAAATAATATAATTACAAACTGATTACTATTTGTCAGAAAATTTAAGTCAAAAGTCATTGACAAAAAACTGAACACAGACAATGGAAAAGGAAGTGTTCTACAAACAGCAACTTTTATTAAATCTTAGTAAAATATGAAAGTTAATGACCAAATATAACCAACTTTATATAAAAGAAGTCACAGTTCATAAATAAATTTTGATAGAAATTGCTTGAACCAATTTTGAAATAATATATACAAAAATCCATGACAAGAAATGATAAATTTTTGTTGATAACAAATATGTTAAATCTAGAAATGGAAGTTTTGAGGATATAATGACCCATATGTTATTTGAGCCCTTTTGGATAAAAGTGAAGAAATTTCAATTAACCATTTGAGCCGATTTTAAGAAAATCAGAATTGACATTTTTCACATCGCCTAAACATTCAGTTTTGAGTTGGATTTTCTCACAAAAGCAGATTTTGGAGATCTTTGTAACTCTCTTCTAGTTGTGCTGCATCTATTAGCAGTATGAATTTTGATGGATGGTACATACGCAGACAGAGTGAGTGCCACTAGCACCAACTAGAACACACCATTTGGAACGAAGAGTACAAAACTTAGAGAACCCTATTTTTATTTCAGGATATTCCCAATTGAAGTTTGCAAACATTTCATTGAGATTACTTAAAATTTATCTTTTTTTTCTCATTTTTTCCCCCTACGCTTACTACATCTTTCATACCTGACAAAACTCTTGAAAGAAAACTTGACTGCTCGTCACTTTGATAGAAATTTACAACTAACTCCTCAACCTTGGGGCTGAGTTCCTTTCTTTCCCTTGGTTCAGGTTCAGCCAGAAATCCTTCAAAAAGGCGTAATTTATTACATCAAATGTACCCTCAGAAATAAAAATCAATATAAACAACAAGTGATACACAACTTCCTAGACAATTAGACAGTAGGCGATACTTCAGTCAGAACTTGTGAGTTAGAGCAAATATTTGTTAAAACGATGTCACAACATGAAAACTTAATAGGCCTACTCTAATGTTATGTAGGTCATTTGACTATCGCACTAACACAATTTCATTGTATAAATAATTTCATCAAAGACAGGTATATAAAGTAAATCTATTATATTAATATAAATCGGGGCACCCAGATAGTCTAATGGTTAACAGTCTGACTTCACGATTGAGAAGTTCCAGGTTTAATCCCTGTAGGGGCTCAAACTAAAAAAAGTTGACCAAGCTTCGTGAAGAAAACCAGAAGCTATAATTAGTGGTGAACACTAGCTAAGATAACAGCAGATGGAATTTCGATGTGCTAGCCATATATATTACCCTAACTGAAAAGCCGTCTAGGAGACCTAGGCTCTTCACAGGATGTTGCATCATGAAGGATAGTTTTTTAAGTTTTTAATATACTAATTCAATAGGCTAATTTAATATATGATATTTAATTATAAAAATCATATTTAAATAGAAACTATAATGACACATGACACATGCGTCATATGATACATAAATATTGATATTATTTATTGTCTTTTCGGCATTTTACCTATGGATGTTGTCCTCTACAACTGTTGAATTTAAGTGTAACTTAAATAGGTTAGGCTCAGAGTGAAATACTATATAGAGTCAACTACTAAAATCTGAGTAAAGATCTAGTATACATTCTGTTGCGATTTAATGTTGAAATTAAATGAAATCGTGTTTTATATAAAGTACAACCTCAGTAAGTCGGACCAATCGGGACCGCGGCTGATCCGACAGAACGAAAATTCGTGTTAGCCGGAAAAAAAGCAGAAAACACAAAAAATGAAAATATACATACTGTACTTACAATAATTTCCTTTTTATTACAGAGAAAAACACTTTAAAAATAATTACTCATCACAATAAAACAACAAACATCTGTGGACTGTACAGTAGGTATGTCTACTTTTTGGAGATTAAGCTTGTAAGTTTCTATTGCATCAGCTTCAAGTAACGTTTACTTGCCACACGGTCGCGCAACCGGCAAAACATGCCAATCACCTGAGTGACAATGACTCACCACGCAGACATGCAGTGCTACAGTTAGGCGTCAGATATACAATCACGGCAAACAAACTCGGCTGCGTGAATTTGGCGGAAACACAATCACCGTACAATACGCTACGATTATGCGCTCATATAAAGCAATAGCGCACCCAAAATGCATATTATATATTAATTTATATTTATGTTTATTTATTGCAAACCGGTCCGGATTACCTAGAGATCCGACTTAACGAGGTTGTACTGTAATTCATTGTGAAACAATTGGATCATCCTTTAGCTGCGAGGGTCCTTTTCATGAATCAAAATCTAATGTTTCTGTTAAAAATAAGCAATTTAGAAGTTTCCATTCAATGCTCATAATAGCCTACACGATGAGCCTATGCATCTAGGTTTCATAAGTTAAGCATAGGTAACAGAATAGGGTGTCTTTAGATGTATGTAAATTAACTGTCTTCTAACAGGTAAATATTACTACGCTGTATGATTTCGGAATCATGTGAAATAGGTCTCGGCAGGTCAGTATATATATACTGACCTGCCGAGATATATATATAGACATAGCCAGAACTACTAAAGGAACTAGAGTATGTTAACATAACTATATATGGTAATTATACATTAAACATCACCCGATTTTTTAGTTTTTTAGTCTATAAAACTGATTCAAACAAACTATTTACCTTGTCTGTCATTAATCTGAATTTTTTAACAACGCGAAACAATTTACAAGTCTCAAAATCCAATAATATTGATGAAATTACAATTTTAGACTATTTTAGTTTGGATGACTTTTAGCGATTAAAATCTAGGATGAGCTTCAATGTATAATTATCCTATATATATAATTATCCTATTATATATATAATTACCCAACCAGACCTACTTGTGCGGATGAACATAAACACTGAGCAATGAGACACTCAATATATTCCACCATCGTTGACATACGAATTAATCTAGACAGATGCTTTAACCTAATAAGCCTAGGATTCCATACTTTTAAATTACTTATTTAGACAGAAATATTGGATTTCGATACTTGAAAGGGGTTCTCCCAGCTAAAGGATGATCCAATTATTTCAAAATGAGGTATGTACAGCCCGATTACATTAAATTTCAATATTAAATACCAATGGGATATACACTAGACATTAACCAAATTCTAGACACCTTACTCAAAGATAAGCTAGGCTTGACAAATTGGAACAATATGGAAAAATTTTGTCTTTGCTATTTTAGTACAAAATTTCGACATTTTGTATTGTAAATAGCCTACCTTTTGATGTAACAATTCATCACTCTTTAAAACTCTACACTTTTTATGTTTAATAATACATATTTATATTCACTTTAAAATCATCAAAATTGAGCAATTTTTCAGTTTCAATTATCCACTCCCTCTATTGCATCTAGGTTTAATAGAATGTGGATATTGAAATCACTCGTGGGGTGCATGCAGACATCAATAACTTTCACAGGTTCATATTACTATTCTTCTATGATTTAAGATTCATGAAAACTAGGTCTCTGAAGGATTGTATATAGCCTATATATGATTAATATGGAGAGAAGTTGCCCGATTGATTTAAGTGTGGAATCTCGACAATTCCTCTTTAAAATAACATTTTTTCCATCATTTCGATACTTATTAAAACGCTTACCACTTTTTATCTTTCACAATTCATTATTTCTGTCCGAAATCAGCGATTTAAAATGACTGATTTATGGCATTTGGAGGTTATTTCGACAATGATTTCATCAATTTTAAGTAAAATCTATCGATGGTTTTTTATTCGGCGTAAATAGTTGTTTTAACAACTGTCAAAATAGATATCTAACAACACTTATTTAAAGAACTACAGATCAAGGTAGGTCATTAGGCTATATATATATATATATAATATATAAATATTATTTAACTTACTTGACCTATAGTTCTTTTACTAGGTCTGGGTTTCCGACCTGAATCTTATATTATAGAAGCGTAGTAATATCAACATATAGAAGTTAATGAAGTGCACATGCGCCCCACGAGTGAATTCAATATAGCTACCCGATTGAATATGTTACAAATTTCTCAATTTCATACATTTTAAAGTAAATAATGAACTATGAGAGATAAAAAACCATTAGCTTTGTTAATTAGATTCTACTTGAATGAAAAATGCTATTTTAAAGCGGAATTACCGAGATTTCACACTTAAATTCATCGAAAAACTACTCTCCATAATTACCACATATATATATATGACCTTCAATGACCTATAATTCTTTAACTAGGTCTGGTTAGGTGTATATATATATATATATATATATATATATATATATATATATATATATATATATGGTTACCTTCCTGGACCTGTTTTCAGTTTTTAAAACAGAATTATTTTGCAGATGAACAAAAACAAATAGATTTGACATAAAATAATGAAATAGTTGTTCTACATACTTTAACTGCAAAGAGCGTAAATAACCTAAAAAATGCCACAAAATTCTTATTTTCAATCACTGTTTTCTGACAGAAATATTGGATGTCAGTCATTCAAAAGTGAAATGCTTTGTAAAGGAGTATCGAAAAGATGGGGTAAAAAAGGTATTTGGAAGACAAATTGCCTTTAGGAATATATTTTGCACTAAAATAGCAAAGACAGGAACAATACATATCTACATAAATATTAAATTTACTAACCATCCTGTATATTTCTATTAGCATTGACTGTTGCACGTCTTTTCTCTCTCCTATAATTTTCCTTTTCTTTCTGTTCTACATTGCGATTTCTAGAAAGAGATACTTTAGACTTATATAAGTCAGAGTATTTGCTTCTAAAAAAAGTATCAACGTTCATTGTAAAAAAATGAAAATTGTACAATTAATAAGAGACTTTCAACCACTCACTTGTAACCTCAAATAAGAGTAAGCTTTGAAATAATGCGTTAACTAACGGCTTTGAACTCTGAAATCGAATTAAACCGTTGTATCATACCGTACCGAATTTAGCATTTTCAATAATTTAAAAATGCTAGCCCTCCATTGGTTTAAAATTAATCACAGCTACTTGAATCAAATTTTACTTCGTCTTGCATCAAAGTATAAAAACATATTGGATCGGTTGTTAATTTTCCATAATCTTACTCATAGACGTTAATATAGTTATAATGGTTTAAATTAAATTTTAAATCTGAAATTCTGAATATCTCTCTCTCTCTTCTCTCTCTCACTCTCTCTCTCTCTTTCTCTCCCCCCTCTCTCTCTTCCCCCCCTCTCCTCTCTCTCTCTCTCTCTCTCTCTCTCTCTCTCTCTCTCTCTCCCTCTCTCTCTCTCTCTCTCTGAATAAGGAAAATGTGTCTTCCAAGTGTCGTATTAAGTGATGTATGTTGTGGAAGAAAAAGGATTAATAAATTGAATAACGATTATTGCAACAATAATTGATATAAAGCATTTTAATTAATGACAATTTCATTTCTAAAAGTTCAACTAGTTTGAGAAAAATAGAGTACACGATGTGCGTCAAATTCTCGTACACAAGTGAAATTTTTTATTTCCACCAAAGTACACAACCACAACCAACGTTCATGAAATATTCTCAGTAACGGTTACTTATCTACCAAACTCTCTAGCTCCTGTATACTAGTTGTAATTTCTACTAGGCATAAGTATTTAGCTAGTTGAACTTTCTTTAGAACCTTTATCTAGGCATGGATACGTTTGGAAACCAACATTTTTAATGAAAATGAAAATCTGTGTAAGGAAATCATTTGCAAATTAGTTTCAACAATCTCTATATAATGCCAAATTTTGAATGAATCTCTTTTATAATTTTTGTGGAATATATTTTTTGTACATAACAAGTGTTAGTAATAGAGCCTCCAGTTAACTCATGGCTTACGTTTTCGTTTGACATGTGGCAGGTTTCAGATTCAATCCTTGTGAATGCTTTAAAATTTAGTAGATATAAAATCAACAACAGTGTATAATAAGATTTACATGGTTAATTTTCGACCCTGCCAATATGCTAATTAAGTAAAAAAAATAAAGTGTTTGTAGTGTGGTGTGTTGCCGAGATATTGATTCTTTTTAACAGATTTCTTTTTAATCTACTGAAATTGAACATAAAAATGATAATTAACATAACGTAAGTGACATGAATAACATATGTCATGATATTTATCATTATTCATCAGATTTAGTTGCATTTTTGCATTCTGTAAATCAAGACTGTTTACATTTTCAAGACAATATAACAATGAAAGAACTTGTTCTTGACGATATATCACTTAATACTTTAACTATTACACTTTCCAATACAATACTAAATAAACTACCATCAATAAAATAGAAAATTTTCAAATTTTACTTCAACAATCTCATAAAAACAGTTTTGATTTAGGTCGGACTATGATTATGCCAAAACAAACATTACAGTCTGATACACAAAGTGCTTATAATTCAACAGAATCTGCTTGCTAGAAAAAATCAACTATAAAATGAACGCATATTTAAAGTCCCTTCGCTTGTTCCATATGTTACTATGGCACTTCTTAAGCGCTAATTTCGAAAACCGGGTTACCCACAAAAAGCATTACCATTCACGAAAGGATCTAAGCGTTCATAATATTTATCCATTAATAATTATTGTTTATAGCAATTATATATGGACTAAAATTAATTTTATAAAAATGTCAGGTAAGGATGTACTGTATTACGATTCTTCCTTTCTCCTCCACTCCTCCTACTTACCATTTGAAATTTATTTGTTTTGCTGGCCCTAATTACTAGTACCGCTAAAAAAAATTTTTTAAATCTATTTAGCTGTAACAAAAGAAAAACATTGAAAATTAAATTGTTAAAAAACGTAAAAAACCATTATCTTTCAATTGGAAAAATGAGGAATTCAAACACAATGCAAATTTTGTTTAAAAAAAAAAACCAAATTTAAACATGAATGCTGTGTAATAACTTACACATCACTTAAACCTTCAGATATTACCTACATATTTTGATACGCCCGCGCTAACTCACTTTATTTAACTAAAATTTATTTGAAATATCACAGCTATGTATAATATTTAAGTTATTAGTTTAATAGCTTACTAGATGTTTGTTTTTAAGCCTATAGTTGTTGCGGTTTTTGAAAAATTATGGCTTTTACTTACAATTTAATACTAAGGATTTCTACAAAATAAATCATTTAAAAAAAAATACTAACTAATTATAATAGAGAGAAACAAAGTTGGAAATTATGAATTCATAATTAGTAAAATGTGTATAACAGTGTATTGATTTTAGTATTATATATATGTTATTATTGATTTTACATTCTATTAAAAAAAATAATTTGTAACACTCTAATGAGCCCATGAAGAGTTTTTTTTTTAAATATATATAACAGAATAAGCTTTTGATTTAGAACGATAGACTTCCACGATCACAAACATCGTTATGATCTTGTGCTTCGGTGTTCGACCGCGTCAATATTATTTGCACGTTGAGTACAGCCGACGTTTCGGGCACTTTACAGATGTCCATTCTCAAGGCTTAACAAAATGTCAAGACCTGAGACATTTGTTAAGCCTTGAGAATGGACATCTGTAAAGTGCCCGAAACGTCGGCTGTACTCAACGTGCAGACAATATTGACGCGGTCGAACCCCGAAGAACAAGATCGTAAGAATAAGGATTGTCTTACTTCTTCAAATTTTAAATTCTGATCATTTTTCTGTGCTGTTTTGTTTCAGAATGATATCTTAGAAAATCCAGCTTTCAAAGGTCATTTCAATCATTATAATGAGTAGAACAATTTAATATAATTTCTCTTACTAAGGGGACACGAAATCCCATATACCATCAATGTTAACTAAATGACACATATCTCAAGAACAGTTAAAGATAGAACCAAATTTTTTCATTTTATTTTAAAGATAATTAATTCAAATATCTAGTTCCTTACACATCTTTTTAAAAATTACCAAAAAATCAAAAAGTTTAGATTTTTTGCAAAACATGATTTTTTTTCATATTTCATATTTAATATACTCTATTTCTGTTAAAAATTAATAAATTTTTAAAAAGCTCGTGTAAGGAACTAGATATACATCCAATCTATCTGTGTTTAAAATTTAAAAGCTCTATCTCTAATAGTTATTGAGTTATGTGTCATTATTTAGTGCTTGAAAACAAAGAAAAACCATGGAAACAAAAGAAATTTTATTACTAACAAATTAATATCCCCCTGCACAGTAAGCTGGATTCTCAGGGACTTCTTCTGCTTCATAAAGGTTTCCAGTCTCCTTTTCTGTACATTTTTTGACTGCCTGATCTTCTTCTGGAGGTCCAGAGCCGCTCTTTCTCCGTACCTCATACGTTCTTTGTCGAGCCGCTTCATCGCCAGCACCATGTTTCTTTCGGCCTCCAAACCCATTTCTTACACAACTTTTACCTTAGAAATATATCCTTTATTGAAGGAAGAAACAGCTTCATATACTCCAAGCTCAAGGACAGGAAGCGTCACAAAATTTCGTTTTCGTACACGAGCCCAAATCACATTGTTCAATGATTCGTTAGGATTTTGGGTCTGCCCCTTCAAACATTTTTCTAAAAGAAGAGAATCAGCCAACGACTTAAAAATAGGCTTGATTGCAAACATAATAACGTCAGGTATGTGGAAGTGATTTTTATGGTCATATTCAGAGTTTTCCATTTCCGCTTTATGGAATATACACCAGGTTTTGGTGTCCTTGGGGCAAAGTTGATGCGTCGGTTTTCCATTTGTGGACTGGATATGGAAATATGTAGCCCATATTGCTTGCTGCATGTCTTTCACACTATTGGTATTCCTCCTAATAGCTAATCCGTAAAAGATTTGAAGTTTTTAATCCTTTCACCAGTCAAACGTCCTTTACCTTCGAGGAGTTTGCCATCACTCAACTTTTCATTTTTATAGTTTGAAAAGTCGTTTCCCCATACGCTTCTGGGTGTGGGCTATACACTCTAGTTTGTCTATAGACACATCCTGGCCACAAGGCTGGGCCTCACAAACTGCCTGATAAGCCTTTGAATCTCCGTCACCCAAATAATCTGTGTACATTACATTGTACTTGGGTACGGAGCGTACTCGAGAGGACATAGTTCTGAAAAATTATGGACGAAATGGTTTGTAAGGCTTTTTTAATTTTTTTTTACGTGTGTTAGCAGCCGCTTATATGTAAGTATTATATATCGTTGGATTCAGAAAATTCTGAAAAAAAACCATTAAAAGCAAAATATAAAAAAAAAAATCCAGATTTTGGTTCCCTTTAAGTTTTTTATACGTTTTATTGTAGAAAATGAACATTCTCCAGTACAGTATTAGAATCATGCTAAAGGTAATGTCTACAAAGTTTTGTAAGTTTCCATCTCTAACAGTATACAGGAGATATGAGAAGGATTAAAACTTTGCTTTTAACCGTTTGTACTCTCAAAAAATTACGCTCTCTTTTTTTTTCCTCTGAAAATTTTGTGAAAAAATTTTCCTTTAATATAAATTATTTCAACTTACAAAATTTTGCACCTATCATGTTCGTGCTTTATCATAATATGTCTATTCTGCCTAATTGAAAATAGGGCATTAATTATTGTAGTTTTTTTGTTGTTACTATAAGTGTATGTTTTGAATGTTATATAACAATTGTTTCTTTTGAAACAACAACAACAAAACAAAACAAAATCTTATAACATGTTCTATAAGAATAAGATAAGACCTGGTCTTACCTATTATAGATGGAAAATACCGTATTTATATTAACGTAAATACTTTCATAAGACTGCTGTAATCCGTAAAAGTTTTTATCATGAGAGTTCAAAAAATTTGATCGACTTAACATAATCTATTATAATCAATTTTATAAATCAATTTTACACTGATTCCTATCAACAATGTCATTCAGCCATTTCTATATTATTTAATATTTAATGAATTTTGCGACCCCATTAAAGGAAATAATATAAATATGCTAGATAGTTTCTCAACACTGTTAACGCTTTCCTTCTATTTACATCAGTTCTATGAATGCAGCAATAATCTTTGGTGGCTAATAATCATTTTGTCACGAGTTTAATCTATGCCTGTATTTGTATTTCTAATATTCCTAATCTGTACTGTAGCGGTGGGATAATACTGGGATTGGTAAGGTTAGAAAACTCAATATTGCAACTCACGTTCTTGTGACTTATTTTTGGTTTTCGTTGTAACGATTGTGTACATTTTGGTGTAAGATGAGTAGTGCAAGTTACGATCGTGCAATTACAGTATTTTCTCCTGATGGACATTTACTGCAAGTAGAATATGCACAGGAAGCTGTAAGAAAAGGTTCAACTGCAGTAAGTTGATCATGTTTTTAGTTGTATTGTATATTTTTACCATTTGCGTGATTTATAAACGTCATCTTATAGCTTTTGTGTTTTACCTAGGTCTAAACTCTAGATTGAATCTGATTAATCATCATATGGCCAATTAGAATTTGCAGAGTATAGAAAGTGCAAAAAACTTAAATGCATAGTAGTCTACTTGGTTAATGTTCAGGAGGGTTTCCGATCAATTTAAGTGTGAAATCTCTCCAATTCCTCTTCAAAATAGCTTTTTATCCATTTCGACACCTGGAAACAGAGATTTGAAATGACTGTTTATGGCATTTTGAGGTTATTTTGACAAATATTTCATCAATTTTCAGTAAATCTATCGATGTTTTTTATTCCGCACAAATAGTTCTGTTTTAAGAACTGTCAAACTAGTGTGAATTAATCCTCTTTGATATCGGACCAAGTTAAAGAACCAAGTTCTTGATATATAACCAAGTTCATGGTAAGTCATTATTTATAATTTTTTTATCGTCTACTACATACCTTACTTCATAAGAATAAATAATGTTTTCCTTCCACCAATCACTATTTTTCACTGAACAATCATAATTTAAAAACTATCAAATAGAGGGGTTTATAGGTTGCACTTAATTGCAAGCTATAATAGGAATAAGAATATCGTATGGTTTGACGCATGCGCCTTACACAATGACTAAGCTAGATCTCTATTAACCTGGATAAACTTTTCGTACGTTTATTGAAGTTAATAATTTGCTTACTCTTATTACCCAGACAGGTTTGGCCAGGTAGCTATATATAAACACGTGACCAAACCTTATATATACAAGTACCTGGCCAAACCTTTCGTTAGTTTATTGAAATTCATAATTTGAAATTAAATCATGTTATGTTTAACAATTGAAAAATAGTGATCGGTGCAAGGAAAACATTATTTATTCTTATGAAGTAAGGTATGTAGTAGAAAATTAAAAAATAAAATCTGAAAAATACGGCAACATTTTAAAGTAAACATTTACCTTTACTTTATTTGTCCTATAATTCTTTTACCAGGTCTGAGTTTCAGAGACCTATTCATCATGAAACTTATATCGATTGTACCTTGTCCTACAATTTTTCTATAAAAAATTAAAAAAACTTATTTAAATTTAAATTTATGGATTTAATCCTTGTAATCAAAGGATCAGATCATATTATATGTCGCAATAAACATTTCAAGTCCCCAAATGCATTAGTTTAATAGAAAATAAGATTTATAAAAGTATGAAATCCAGCTACGTAGGTTGGGAATGCCAACGTTAATACTAATAACTTCATTAATCAAGTCACTGAATCTATGATCATTTGTTCTCAAGTCAGGTAGCTATATATATATATATATATATATATATATATATATATATATATATATATATATATATATATATATATATATATATATATATATATATATATGGTAATACCAATATATAAGGTAATACCAATATATAAGGTAATACCAATATATAAGGTATTAGGTAATACCAAGGACCATTTTCCAAGGTAAGCCTGTCTCCTGTCCATACAAAATCCAACCAATCTAATAGGCTATGTGCCCTATTAAATTCTAACCTATATATATGGAAAAACAAACACAATATT
Source organism: Aphrophora alni (assembly GCA_963513935.1). Taxonomy (NCBI): domain Eukaryota; kingdom Metazoa; phylum Arthropoda; class Insecta; order Hemiptera; family Aphrophoridae; genus Aphrophora; species Aphrophora alni. Next base: position 36,262,612 of record OY740771.1, on the reverse strand, counting down.
TAGTAAATTCTACAATTTTATTGAGTCTTGCCGCCCATGGTTTCGCCAGCAACGGCATTTACAAGGCAGCTTAACAAAGACTAAGGAAGATATTGAAAACTGACATTTAATATTACAAAAATAATATCTTTAATATCTTCCTTAGTCTTTGTTACGCTGCCTTGTAAATGACGTTGCTGGTAAAACCATGGTCGGCAAGATTCAATAAAATTGTAGAATTTACTAAATATTGTGTTTGTTTTTTCATTAAAATGGAGTTCTACCAAGTACCTTCGGTCAATAGTGTAAATCGTATATATATATTTCAACGGTTTACTTACAAAGTTTTCACAAACACTTGATTATCATCAACTAGTAGCCTATTTCCTTGGTATATCGGAGTCGAGAATCGTGTTACTTCCTTTTTTAGAACTGAGAAGGGTAATATATTAGTAGCAATTTACGTAAAACGCTTTGTTTCCCATGGTCGTGTTACATATACGCTTTGCTTTTATTCACAAAATTAATTTAGTACAATAGTACTGTATATACTGACTGTTCTCGTATATAAGACTGAATTATTCATGAACAAAAATAGTGTGATGCAGACTCATCTACAGTAGATAAATAATGAGTATGGAACTGGCTCAATTCTATTTTCAAATCTATGGAATATCACATGATATTTATAATCTACACTACAAATATTTGATGTCTGTGACAAGTTAGCTTAGGTTCGGTTAATTATTTAATATTTACAGTTTATATGTTATATTTATAAAACTGTGGTTTTGCAGAGTGTATGTGTTAGGTATTTGTTAAGTATTTATTTTGAAGGAACTCTATTATTGAAAACTTTCTGCAGAAGTATTTATTTCTTTTAAAAATTAAGCATATTATCTCTTAAGCAAAAAATTAGTAGGCTAATATAAATTATAATTAATATCAAAAATTAAGGAGGTAGTAGATATTATCTCTAGAGCTGGTCCTATATCCATTTATAACAATCAGTGCCTTTCTTCTTCTACATCTACAACTGTTTTATAGTACAGTAGATTAACAATAATCTGGCACGTTCAGGGCTTTTCCGATACTGGATTACCGGAAATGCCAAATTATCGGGCGGTACCGTACGTACGTGATATCTGAATCATAATTCATACAGCGAATGCAGCTGCAATTTGATATTAGAAAGCAAATACTGTATCTTTTACCAGGAACATATTAAGGATAAATGTTTCAACTCACAAAAAATACTGTAAAGTGTAGAACAAAACTTATTTTTTATTGTTCACTACATTTTAAATACGATATGTATGTACAACTACAGTAATGCATTGATATAACTACAGAAGGCCTACAGTGAATTTGTAATTGAAATACAGTATATTAGTATTTAGTTAAATCTTACAGTAATTTGTAAATTTACAAGTCTCATTTAAAAAATCTCTAATGTCCTTTCGTTTTCTAGAATCATTTTTCTTTTTTTTTAATTATTTCTCACCATATGCAAATCAATGATTTCTGAACAGTTATAACGTGAGTATGCTTTCAAGAAAAGTTATAAACTTGTTTAATGCGCCTGCCGCTTTAACCCAGCTGATCTATTTCTTCACAAACACACGAGAAAATGGTGAACTGACAGTTTACAGTACAGACAAAGCAAAGCTAACCGGTTTGGAACGACCGCCGATCAAACCGGTAGCTTGCCAAACACTTCCAAGTACACTAGGCCTACTTCATTGCTGAACCAAAACTTACGTACATCCACTTTTCCGCCCTTAATAACGTGAAACAAATTTATTATGTACAGATACATATTGGGCGTTCCGGACCATTGAATGACAGACTATTGGAAGTCTACTGTATTATAAGTGATTTTACAATGTACTTTCAGTTATCTACTCATAAGGCAGTGTTTTTATATTATCATTATGGTGTATGAATATTACTGTGTGTACATCTCCTTCAGGGGCTCACTATATTGAGTACGGGCTTAGCAATCCTGAGGGCACCGAGCTGGATCTAGATCCGTCTCTTTCATCTTTGTTATCAGGTCTTTCTTGATCAACTCTTTTTCTCTTCTGACCCTGATGTTATTAGAGTATTCAAAGGCCTTTATTTTACCTTCTTTTCTTTTTAAAATTTTTTTTATAAGACAAATATGACAGGGGTTTTTAACAAGGAAAAAAATATCAAGTTCAGGTACCGAGTGTTTTATTAATTTACTAAATATCATTGAAAATAGTTTTGCATCTATTTTTAATATTTATTAATTTATAAAAGTGTTTTCCAATTGGAAACAAAAATAAGATTAGGCCTAAGTATCAGATCTTTTTTAGTTATCATTTAATATAGTTTAAGAAAATTTTTATTATATAGTAAAGTAACTTGATTGTGTGTATTTTAACTGTGTTTGTGTTGTGAAATATTGTAAATGTATTTAGAATAATTATATATGATGAAGGTATGTATAACCTAATTATTATAAACCATGTGACCATGACTGAATAATAGCTGAAATGACCATCATGAACAAGACAAAAAAAGAAAGCTAAGTAAAATGAGTTATATCTTGTAAAAATTTCCAGTATAGAAAAAAATTTAAAAGAAAAAAAGGCTGTCTTTCTCGTAGTAGTTTTTGTATACAGGTGACATTAATATAACGGGCTCTATTTTGTATTAGATGGCTTTCATGAGACCCCTAATATAAGCAGTAATGTAAAAATCAAACAAAGCAAACTATTACCTTAGAGGTTGTCCTCAGTCCGTATTATAGTTATAGCTACAGCGTTGTTTCTATTATATTAAATAGTCCAAGGCAACACATTATACTTTACAAAGCAAACTATTATTATTGCCTTTGAATTTATATCTAAGCAAAGAACATAGCATATGATAATGTGAAGCTTCATTAAGTAGGTCGAACAGTTGTAGTTTTGTAGGTTCTGTTCAGAATGTGGTAATGTGGGAGAAATTGAAACATGCAGTTCGACATACTTTTATCTTTAAAGTTACTACCAGAAGTGTGTCATTAGATAGCAGTACTAAGGCCTTCAATATCTGATCTTCAAATCATACCATAAGATGGCAAATCTATATTGTATGTAAAATCAATAATATTTCTGGAACAGCACATGTAGGAAGCAAGGCTTTTTATCAGAATTTAAATGTCCATTAAATACACATGGATTTAGTCAATGTTTATGGTTTATGGCTCTAATGTTATATTTTATGGAAACTTGGCTTAAAATTGTTAGAGTTTACCTTAGTATATTTAATGGACAGGTTTCTTAATATTTACATTTATCACGGTTACTTTGATGTTTAACTGTTAACATATATTTAGGTACTTACAGTAATTTATAAGTTGAATTTCAAATTGTTCTTTTATTGTGTTGTTTATCATGAATGAGAGCAGCAATGTCATCTTATATGCATCTAATCATAACATGGATCAAAATGTTTTATTTTTGATAAGCATGTTGCTTATTTGTTAATGTCTATAATGATAATAGGCTGCCTTATGTTTTAAACCAAAACAATAATAACTTTTTACAGGTTGGGGTAAGAGGATTAGACGTTGTTGTTCTTGGTGTCGAAAAGAAGTCAGTAGCTAAGCTTCAAGAAGAACGAACAGTCCGTAAAATATGCCTCTTAGATGACCATGTTGTTATAGCATTTGCAGGTATAGTAGATAAGTTAGTGTTTAGTTAAAGTTTGCTAATAATATCTTACAGAATAATTTTATAATTCACTATACTCTGGACTTTGGCAGTACTGGATTACAAAATGCTTTTTCCTAGGATTATAGTCTAAGTTACTACACAACATAGAACACATATTAACACTATGAAATGAAATTATGTGATTTATTAAGAAATTTTCTGTATCAGTTATACTGTGACATTCGAAATATTCACCACTTCCATTCCTGAAAAATATTGTCTTTTCTACTTCCCAGCTTAGCACCAAGGTATATGACATAGTATAACTTGAATACGATATACAGCGACACTTTACAGAACATGTATTTCGAAACAGACAAAGGTTTCCGATAGCGGAACCTACTTTGAACTCTAGTCAGTCCATGCAGAATTAACGAGGAGCAAATTCAGTGAAAATGTAGAAGTTCGTTCTTTCGTATGTAGTGCGAAATGATTTAGTTTCCTTAAAATTTATGGTCATTGTTGTAATTTTTCAAGGTGATTGCATTCTCTGCTTTTGGCTAATTTTTCCTAGGAGGATGCAAATCCTGCTTTCAACAACCAGGTACAAAAATATTTCAATCATAACTGTAATGCATCCTGATTACTCTAATAATTATACATATGTGTATATGTGTCTAATTAATATAATTGTGATATGTTCTTTCGAAAAATGATTTAAACACATTTTAGTATTTAAAAAAGAAAATAAAAATATTTTTAAGAAGTAATTATAAAGGTTGTGATCTTAATAAAAAAAAATTAAACAAATCTAATTATATTTTCCTGTCGGGACATTTCTCAGAGCTTCAACATTAAAAAAAAAAATCTGTAGTAATTTGAATTGTTCATTTAATTTTGATTCACTGTTTCTTTGTTCACTTTGTTTATAAATTTTAATGGATAAATTGCACATTTGAAGTAATCTTAAAGAGAAGTAGTATAAGATTTGATTTATCCTTTTTTCACTTCATTTCAACTTATAAGTTATAAGTCTGAAAGTTTTCATTGTACAGAATTGTAAAAGAAAAACGTTGTTTCCTTTGGATAAAATACTGGTCCCAGATATGGGCAGCAGAATCATTGACTTCACTGTAAAAGGGGCAACCCAACTGTAGCATCTTAAAAAAATATAAAAATTTTTTAAAAATAACAAACAACAATGTACACATATCTTTATGTAATACAGGATTTTTGAACCTAATTTATGATTACAATTTTTTTTTTTAAACTAAGGATTGTTAGCATAGGCAAATTTTTGCCATTCTAGACCCCTTGGGTCTCAAATTGCAAATTTTGAAAATAAAATATATATGAAATTTGGATATTAATAACAAAATTTATATATTTTTAAATAAGTAGTTTATAAAGCAAATTTGTTAATGGTAAACTTTTGTTGGTCTATTTCTCCAGCTGTTTAAAATAACTTCTGATTTAATGTGCTTTCGACTTGTTATGAGAAGGCTGAAAATAAATTAATAAAATAAGGAAAATATATTTTAGATAAATGTATATAATTTCTTTCTTTTCTTGTATCTAACATCCTGTACAGGTAAACATTGCAGGATTGTGTAGGAGCTCCATTTCAAGTTGGGTAAAGGGAGAATTATTTTCTTTCCTTATAGGGTTTGTCCTAGTGTATTGCAATGGGAGGACCAGTGTTTTTTTATCCACAAACCATAACAAAGTAGTGAAACCATTAACTTAAAAGATAAATTCACCACAAGCTTTGGTAGTAGAGTGTGGTTTTAAATTAAAATTCAAGGTTGTTAAAGTTCATAAACCACTAGAAGGATTTTGATCAAAGTAAACTTTTTTTTTTCCGGCTTCATTCTGTCTTGCTTCACTGGTCTTTATCTGGATTGGGGTGCTCGGTTTCTTGCTAGGGCCTCTGCTTTGTGTCAAAATAAAGGAAATTTAATAATAATAATACAGATTATAGTAAAATAACAAAAAAGAATAACAAAATCCTAAAATAAATATATATATTTTTTAAATTAGCTAACAAAAAACACTACTAAAAGTACACACGAAAAAACCAAAAAGTAAAATTTTCCATTAGGACTATGATTACTTTTTTTTTTTTTTTAAATTCTGAATGGAACATAATCTAAACCTCTTCACTTAAAATTTTTTTTTTAAATCACAGAAATCAGATGAATTGAAACTTTTTAAGATAAAATTAAAATTTAGCTTGCTTAATTTTCAAAATTTATCTGGTCACATGTTGTTTAAAATCATTTTTTAAAAATTAAAATTAAACCATTATTGAAACGGACTTAAATCTTGTAAACTTCTCTTATAAAAAATTGTTTTTCCCATCTCGCTTGCCTGATAAATTCACCTGTGGATAACTGTTGGTTAAACGAAATTTGCTAAAAAAAGAAAATCAAAATGGCAGTAAATATTGCTCAAATTGATTGAGTCACTGAAACACGCCGAACTGGCTTTCGAGATTCTGGCCAGGGGAGCAGAAAAGGACAATGTGGCACAGATACAGTCTGGCCTATGGTTACTATAGCAAAGTTCCTCCGACCTGAAGCTGGACTTCTTTACTTCGGAGGTTCTGGTTCAGCAACTGGCTCTAGCAAAAACATCCTTGTTAGTCCTACAAGACGACCTGGAAAGCTTGGAACCAGAAAGGGGATCCAAGTTAAATAGGATCAGGACTCAAATCACAGTTTTTGGCAGTAGCTTGGTATACTTGGGTCAAGTGGAGTCTGAGCAGCTGAAGATCGCGGATTGCTTGCTCAACTTTGCAGAGTTACAGAATGGCTTTATCTGGCTAAAAGAAAAATATAAGGTTTTCAAACAGACCAAGGTTAAAATTATATGTTAGCATTCCAACGACACCACCAGGTCAAATCATGGGAGCGGGCTTTGGCGAGACTTCACGTCCACTTAATACAAACTCCATTGTTCAAACTACGCAACTGGAAATGTCTTTAAACCACCACCCGATTCCCAACTAAACACTTTTAGTTCATTATATTAAAGGTTGAGCCATCCTGCCAAATAATTTATAAAAACCTTGTCTCAGACTGACGGTTTTGACCTTGATAAATTGTTAACTTTTACAAACGTCATTTTGAAGGGACTATCGCCAGAGGTTTGCAACTTTTAAGTTTTTGTTGTTAGGCCAACAAATTTTGCTAACTTAGATGGTGCACAAATGTGAACTACATCATCTATAACTGATAAGCAAAGGACTCCGCCAGTAAGACCCGAGCAGCCTAGAAAATTTAAATGTAAACCATTAGACTACAAGAGGTCTGTTACATTTCCGGGCAGCCAAGCCATAGAAGCCCGAAATGTCAAACACAACTTTCAGAGGGCCCATATAATTCAAAAACGGGAGGAGTTTTGGGAATTAGTTGGTGAACCCAGACTCGTGAAACATGTTAAACCTAACGACCTTAGCTTTAGGTCAACACTTACAAATTTTAATATAATATCGAACAGAAATAAATTAAAACATAATGCTCTGGTCACAAATAGCTTGGTGCCAACTTGTTATTGGTGCAAGATACCCTGTCACTTTATCTGGGGGTGTAATTTCTTCTCGTGATGGAATAGGTGTAGGCATGCCTATCAAATTGTAAAAGTTTCCAACTACTTTTATCGGAACTAGCATTATTGGCTTAACACTAGAAGTACTACTGATAAGTTTTTCCCTTGGTTGAAGTGACTCTTGGTCAACTCATAGTCGATGCTTTTCTGAACTACCTGTTTGAACAACGAAAAAATACTAAGGTAATTAAATCTATAACCAGAGTAAAACCTGATTATTATGTTACAGCCTCTAAAGTAAGGTTACTTATTTCTCCTAACCTAAAAACCGTTAATACATAAGGATCTTGTACAAATATTCTGATGTGCTCAGTTCACTCCACAAGATATTTGTGGAGATGTCTTTTTCAATGGGAATTTCTATTCGACCATGAACCTGACATTTGAGTTGGATTGACTAAACCACACAAAGGGGACATGTTGGGATGAACATATCTGCTGACTGTAACACCTAACTTAATGATTAAGTCAAAACAATAAATTTTTTGGTAGTTTGTAATAAAAGAAGTTCCTTAGTTTTAGTTTTAATTTTGAATCTTCATTATTCTAGTTATATTTAATAAATTGAACCAAGGTTTACCTAAACATATATGATCATCTCTAAAGTTACACACTCCATCTTTATTAACTGTTTTCAGGATATGTTTTACACAAATGTATTTATAATTAAAATTAACAAATTTTAATTAAATAATATGGAGTTTAGATTGTTATTTTGTATGGTAACATTGTAAAGTTTATTTATTGAAACATTTGAAACTTTTAATAAAATATTGAACTTAAGTTACTGTAATTTATTTTCAGAATTTAAATAAGATTTAATAGTCTTTTAGAATTTATAAACTTTTCCAAGTTAAATTATCAGATTAGTAATTTAGTTTTACTGTTACTCGACTCACACAATAAGAGACCCAACATAATGCTATTTGGCGCTTCTGACACTGACAGACTCCTTGTTATTTTCTGACTAACTGTGGTTTATGAGGCTCTTTATATAGATACAATATCCTGCCCACATACATCTAACACGTATGCTGGAATAACCAGGAATATGACATACTTTCTAGAGTTGTTAATTGTGTCTTGCTATACAAAATGTACATCAGATAATCAAAGCTTAATTGTGAATTGGAAAAGTTCATTAACCACAATCAAGATGTCAAAATCATGATGGTACTCTGTAACCTCACATACAACTCTCTATCAATTTTACAAATCCAAACTCCATAATAATTATAATTAGAGTCTTAAGTATCAGAAGTAATTCTGTTCGATTTGTCGAAGTTAAAAATTATAAATCTGTACTACTCAAATTATAAAGTCTATTTCCAAATCATTAAAGAACATATCCAATAATCTCTTAAATTTATTAATTAAAATAAATTTGAAAAAACTCTATTAAGATTTTAAGTCTGAGAAATGTAGATTACTAAAATAACTAAATGTATTTCTGTGACTAGTCTAGTTGTGAAAAAGATCATATGAAAATTAAGAACTAAAAACAGATTTATTAAAATGATTTACTTTATGGATATAAATTTTTGGATTATAATATTAGTCTTCCATCTGCACTCTCCCCCTTCTTATTTTGTATTTAGTAAGAACTTTAACTCAAAATTGTTGAGTTTAATAAGGAGCAGGTGTCCCTTGGGATGGTACAGTAGAGTCTCGCAAATTCGGTATTCGATAACCCGGCAGTCCGGATTACTCGGCGACCCCGACGGGAAAAAATACATTGCTAAAAATAGCGATGTTCGTAAAAGTTCGGCAGATCCCAAAGCGGGCATTAATTTCGATCGCTCGAATCGTTGATGGTACTTTTCCCACGTTAAACTCTTCACAAAGCTTTTTTACAGATTCCCCTCTGTCAAGTCTTTTTAACACATTTAACCGCGTCTCAATCGAAACCAACACACGTTTCCGTTTTCGTAACTCGCTCATTTTTATTTACTGTGCGTAGATCATAACCAGTCAAAGAAAACTGAAAAGAAATGTTATATTTTCCAAATGTATACTACATTGATTCGTGGAAAAAAAGCGGCCCATCAAATGTTTTTGCAGGTGTATGTCTGCTATACCGATGGGTGCCAATGCCGCGGTGTTTTTACACCGCCAACAATGGGATACCGCTATCGACATAGTCGTTTGATATCGCCAACACTTTGGTGTTTCAATTACAATTTATTTTTTGCCCTTATTCCCGATAACCCGGCATTTCACAAACTCTGCACACTTCCGGTCCACATTACGCTGAGTTTGCGGGACTACTTTAATATGATTTATAGACAATTCTCCAGAGGTATTTTGAACATAATGGAATTTGAAGCGATGTTGAGAATACTGTAGAACACTTTAAGTCTTTTATTGTGACTAATACTCATATTTGTTAATTTTCCATAACATTATTCTCTTGATCTTTAAATAATAATTTTATATCTTGAGAAGATTATTAAAAGATGGTTTGAAAATATTTGGTATTTCCAGATTTGAACAATAGTGGTTTAAGTATTTAGTTCATTACTTCCAAACTAATTTTTTTTAAATGTTTTTTATGATTAACATAACAAACAGTATTGATGTTCTGTTGTATACCATAATGTAAGTATTATGTTTACAAGTTTTGTAATAGCTAACTGTTTGTTTTAGGACTGACTGCAGATGCTCGAATATTAATTAATCGAGCACAGGTTGAATGTCAGTCACATAAGTTAACAGTGGAAGATCCAGTCACTCTGGAATATATAACAAGATATATAGCAGGTATATACTATATTATGTTTTCAAATAATATTTTATTATAGAATTATGTAAATATTTATCTCTAGTGCCATTACAAAATATATACATAAAAACGAATAAATAAATTGGAAAATTCTGTTTATAATTTGAAATAGTTTGTAACTCAATAAGAAATTATTAATTTTCTTATACAACAAAAATTATTCATTTACAAAATTCTATTTTGAATTTAAATAACAGATTCTTTATTTAATTGATTGTCCACAATACCAATTACATAAATAAGTGTTTAAATATATATAGTTTATTTATATATTGTTATTAGTTAAAGTGTCTTAATTGTAGCTAGATATTACCAAATTTCTGGCTTTCTTCTTTCACTTTTACAAAAAAAAAAAAAAAAAAAAAAAAATTACAAAACTTTTATAACACTTTCTTCATAGTGCTTCTCCTGGAAACTGTGGCGTTCCTTCATTTCTCAAACTTTGGGTACGTGGTTCCACTCCTTACCTACCAAGATGACTCTAACTAAACACTTGAAATATTTTTGTTTTAAATGGGGAATTTTTAAAATTTGGGTTATAACATTGGAAGTTGAGTTATTACATGCAAATTATTTATTAGTGTTACAAATAATCATTTGTAACAAATACAAATACAAATAATCATTTGTAACAATAATATTCCATGCATACTTACATCGCAGAATGCTTCTATTGGTTGAACCACTATTATGAAAGTCAAGTTATGCAATATAATTAGACTATTACTATTTATTTAGTTAAATTAAAATTAATTTAACTATTTAACAATTATTCATATTCCCTTTATCTAAAATGTCTAAATTTACTTTAGTTACATTGGTCAGATGTACTCTGGTTCAATTCTATACGTTTGGCATCCCACAAAAAATGTTGTAGTGGTTGCAAATAATTGTTTTCCCACCTCTACATATGTTATATTTTACAAGTAATATCATGGAAATATGGTATAATTTTGTTAGATGTGAATTTAGTGGTTATTCTACTGATTAATTTTAGTATTGGATTATGTGAAATATGTTACCAAAAGTGGTGTGCAAGATTTTTGGTTATGGAAGTACAGTGACCTTTCCAGGCTAGATTTTAATAATTGTATTGATAGTCTGATGGGTACGAGGTAACTTAGATTTATTTATATTGTATATTTTCCTTATTCAAACTTGTTTACAATTACATTGGTTTTTAATAGGCTCTCATTTTGTTATGTGCTCAGGTTTATTTACAAATTGCATATTATGTTTTAATTAGGTTATGCTGTTGTTTTTGGTATGTCCTAAGTGGTAGATCCATTTTTTTACTTGATAAGTTGAAAATTTTCAATGACTATGAATTATAGGCTATTGATTGTATCATTACAATTATTCTACTATTTTTGTAGTCCTGTAGCATAAAATAATATAATCCTAAATTCATTAGAAATGAGCTTTAAAGTAATATTTTAAATTAAATAATTTACAATGTGTTTTTTTAACCTTGATTAAATTTCAGGAAAGAAACCACAAACACAATTTTTAGTAATGTCTACTTTTTATTAAGTCTTGCCGACCATGGTTTCGCCAGTGATGAAATATACGAGGTAGCTTAACATAGAGTGTATTAAGGTGCCTCGTAAATGCTGTCACTGGTGAAACCATGGTCGGCAAAACTCAATAAAAAGTAGAATTTACTAAAAATTGTGTTTTGGTTTTCTTTCCTGAAAATGGAGTTCTACCAAATACTATCGGTCAGTAGTATAAATCGTATTGATTAAATTTACACACATATAAAAATTACTTTTGTTTGAGTAATCATCCGATGATTCTTTTAATAATAATTATTAGTGAGCTGTAAATATAACCTAACCTAACCTACAATCACCAAATATCATAAAAAGTTGTGTTCCTCATGATTTGTGAGTCTAGTTCTCTTTTCCATTCCAAGACCAGTGTGATTTCTCCAGAATTTTATGAAAAAGTCATTACGACTCTCCATGAGTTCAAGGTCATTCCACTCCTCCTCAATAAATATTAAAGAATATTACACGTTAAAACAAATCTAAAATTAAATAAATTTAAAAAATGTAGCATGTGTCAAAGCATTCGCCAACAGGTTAATGCTCATTGTTCCTTATTATTCTGAAAATCAAATTAGATAGACAAATCAATTAATTTGATTTTTCAATAGAATATTATTTACTCTCATATTACAAATTGTTTTTATTTTTTGTGACAGATGTTAAATTTTACTATTTATTTATTTCTCTTTATAATGGGGTATTCTGATTTATTGACAATAACTTTCCTTTTAAACACTTATAACTAAAAATGGAATAATTAAACTACAATGTGTTATATATCTAAAAGTTTCTGTCCAAATTTCTTATTATTTAAATTTAAATTAATTAAGATTCAAAGTATTTTAAACACTGTCCTTTTAATCTTTTAATATTTGGTAATAAATTAGTTTGTATATTTATACTTTTTGGCTTTATTTATGTAAGATGATTTTTTAAATCTTGATTTCCACACATTTTAATACTGACAACTCTTACTTTTCTGCTGGAGATTCGATGAAGTTTAAGTGTTAAGTCTTCTTACAAACTTTGATACCTTCACATTTTATACATAAAAAAAAAAAAAAAAAAAAAAGTTCGTATAAAAAATTAGGATGAGGTTAGATAGTTAAGTTTAATTTTAATTCCCAAAACAGTTAACAGAGTATAAACAATAGTTGTGACAATATGTAAAAAGTTATAAAACTGCTGAGCTTGCAACCATCAAACACATTACACATTACTCAAAGATATATAAGTCGAGGCTCAGAGAAAATCGAAGCCAATCAATCAGCGAGTAGACCAGAAGTAGGCAGTGAGGTTGCCAAAAGAAGGCAAGATCAGCAGATGTTGTCAGAGTGCCATCGACATTGTTGGGTGCTTCAGGAGAACAGTCTAGAGAACCAACGACCATAAAGGATCACAGTGTTAAGCTCCATCAGCAGAAGTGAACAAGCTTCATATGTATTCTGTTCCTGTATTAATTTCGTATAGATCAGTCTGTACAGAGAGAGATTGAACTAACTACTTAACTTTCTTGTCGCAATATTGCCTTTGCTCTGGGTTAAAGATAGAAATGAAACAATATTAATTAATTTAAGTGATTAAACCACCATTGTATATTAAAACATCATATTGACTTGGGTAATTGCTCCACCGATGATGAAATATAAATATAGATTATAAATATGAGGATATAAAAGCATTGTATCAATTTTAAGTTATTGAATCACAGTTGTTCAAATAACATATCAAATTATCATTAACATTGGACTGAACATCGATTGTTACTTAATTAACCCCGAACACATCGACCTAATTCATAGCATCACTTTCAATGTTTTTTTCTAACGTTTAGCGGCATTCTCTCTCATCGACCAATTTGAGTCCCACGTCTTTTCAAATTATAGCGTGACTTCAGTTTTTTGGGACCTCCCATGCCTGTCACAGCATTTTAATATTGCAACCACAATTGCACCTTTTTCTTTTTAGTCCAAACAGAACACAGTATACTTTAATTTTCTTTTTCATTTTTTGTATTGAACACAATTTAAATCTATAACTAAACATAATTATTCTTTAATTTAGTAGTTCACTTTAAATTTGATGAATTTCTATATTCATAAAAGATTTTAACCAATCACATTACTCTCAGCTGTTCTCTATCTATTTCTAGTTCATTAAAAACATTAGTCTAAATCCATCATGGCTGCCGTTACAAGTAACCTTATTCCCATCTCCTACATGTTTTTAATAGTTTTATTTTAAATATTATTATTTCACTTTATTTTGAGTTTATACCTATCCAATTAATCCTAGGTACAATTAATTACGTCTCCCCTTTATAACCACAAATAAATTACTAAGTCAATTTTTTAGATTCCTACTCAGGTTTTGCTTATAATTTTTTGGGTTAAATATATATTTTTTCCAATATATATTGAATTTATGTGTTTTTAAGTAAATTGTTAGTATATTGGTTATGTTTATTTAACTTCAGTGATCTTTTAATTATTATTTACATTGACTATTACTTCCATATTTAGATATAATATATTGAATTTCTTAACCTAACCCTGTTTACTAGCCTATCATTTTCAAACCATTAAAACATGATGTTGTTATAGGTGGTAAAATATGGAGAAGGGGTAATATCCTTTCATTTCCTCTCACCTCGTGTTACATTATGTAGATTATATAAATATTACAAGAATCTATTTAATTTTTAATTCTTAAAATGTATTAATAATTAAAATTAAAATTCATGATTTATCATACTGTACTGAATGAATAAAAATATAAATTTTATTGTTAGGTTTAAAACAGAAATACACACAGAGCAATGGTCGTAGGCCCTTTGGCATTTCTTGCTTGATTGCTGGCTTTGATTATGATGGCACACCTCATCTTTATCAAACTGAACCATCTGGTATATATTATGAGTGGAAAGTAAGTATTGCTTTAACTTTTGTGTAAATATTTATATAATTTGTTTTTAGGTTTAAGGAATTGTTTATGTTTTACTTCTGAGATCTGTAATGAAAATTGTAAACAGTTTGACCTAGAGACTTGAAAAATATGCTATAGGATGTAGGCTAAGTGTATTTTCAAGGGACATATAAAGAGAATTAAAATGTTAGAATTCTAAATTTGATTGAGTTAAGGTTCTCTGAATATCTTGTTAACGAAAATAATATATTCCTTTTGAGTTAGTTAACATTATTTTTATTCTTGAATACTTCAAATCCTTTAAAATAAAAGAAGAATAAAATTAAGATTAACTTACATTCATTTTTTGAATTGAGAAAAGATATTTGAATAGTGAAAAATCTTGTACATATTACGGTAGTTGAGAAACTATTTCTAAAATTGAGTCTTTTTAAAACATTGTCTGTATGCGATATTAATACAATGGTTTCTTTTATATTATCAAAAATACAGCTGCCAATAAAATGGACATACAGTAGACTCACTGTATTAAACTCCCTTATTCTTAGTAATCTTTTCCCTTTCCATTACCGTGAAAAAAATGTTCAGGTCTAAACACGGCGATATTTCTTTGTTTATCATCATATGTGCCAGTACAACATAGTATTTTACTCAGTCGGGTTGAAGCTAAAGTATTACAGTTGTATGTATTTTAAAATCAGTTATAATTTAATTCTTAAACTGATTAGTAATGACCTTGGAGTTGGCGTAACCATGATAACCAAGACTGGCGAAGAAATAAAAAAGATATTTAAAATTACTCTATACAAATTGAGTCAAATAAAGTTCTTTCACCATGGTGCACCTTTAAAAAAAAAAAAAAAAAAAAAAATACCAAACTGGTTGATGATGCATTATGGTTTTGGTTATGCAAGAACGGCGCAAAGGTATGCTGATAAGTGGTCTACTTTTGAAAGAAAAGGCTACCATTCTACTCACAAAGTTTGAAGAAACGGGCATGTCCACGGGCAGTGACAGTTGGTTATCATGGTGGAAAAATTTGACACAGCATTTCATCATTTAAGTGTTTGTGTTGAAAAACCATCAGCTGATTCTGTTGCAGCTGACAATTTCATTCTCAAGCTCACTGAGTTCATTCAGAACATCCTGGGCAAGTGTACAATGTTGACGAGAAGAGTTTTTTGTCAAACAACTTCCTCACAAAACTTTTGCTGCTAGTTATAAAAATTCAGCTTCAGGATATAAAGAGAGATTAACAATAAAATTAATAGCCTTATGCACTAATGCTTCTGGTACACATAGACTTCCCCTACTGGTCATTGGGAAGTCTCAGAAGCCTTTTGGCACTTATCTTATAATTTCCTGCCTGCTACAGAAGTCATTTAAACATTGTATATGTTATATTTAAGTTATTAAAACACATTTATTAACAACAGAATTCATATCTAATCAATCCAAATTTAAAGAGATGTTTCTTTTAATAACAAATGTATCAATTAGTATTTGTTTGTATTGGATTTAGAGCTTAGCCTTTGTAAAACTGAATAAATCTAAAAGGAACTTTTAAATTCAAAATTCAAGTAACTTATTTATAGCTGATTTATATGAACTATGTACGTTGTTATGGAATATAAACTTTTAACTGGTAAAAGATGATAAATGAGGATAATATATTTATCAGCATAACTTAGATATCAATACTCATATTCAGTTTTTTTTAAAACAATAAAATGCAAAAAAGTAGTACTTTGAGGGTGAGGGGTGTTGATAATTAGGGGACTGAATTATAAGGGGAATTGGTTAATCAAGGACTTAACATAATACTGTAAGCATCCTCATAATAAGATTAAACATGACCCAAAGGTTCAATTGTTTACCCAAATGGTTACTTTCAGCTATTATCTCAACATCAGTTTAATTAACAACACTACAAACAAACACAAAATATAAATTACATCGTTTTACATTATACTTAATAATTTAGGAGGAAATGGTGGTCAAACGTGTTATGTTGAAGAAAGCCATGTCTTAGTCAATTTACATAATTAAGTCATTATTCCAGCAAATTCATGTGCACGTTAATGCAAGATTTGGATCATCTAAGCGAGATTTGTGGGAGAAATGCAAGAAAACACAAAATACTGAAAAACACAACTGCTCTGTTCAATCCCTCGTGAAGGCATGCTGTTTTTCAGAATCGAACCGGCGATGTTCATGTCCTGTACATCTACAAAACAGACCTTTCCGTTTCAATCTATTTTTCCAGATGGAAAATAACAGGTGGTGAATTTTAAATCACAGAAACTTTGAATACATAGAGATTCGTAAAGAGCACCCTAAATTAAACTCCATAAAAGTAAAAGCACCCTAAATTCGTAAATCCATCTGGGTCACTGTGACAGAGTTCAAAGTATGGACCTCAGACTAACTAATGTGTTGAAATTAAAATCATTACTGAAAAACCAGAAAGTCTGGCAAGAAATAATTGATATGTGAGTTTCCTTCTAGGAAGCTTCACAACTTGATAGGGCATAGGTTGCTCTTAGCCCAGGTGCCAAATATAAAAAAAACACCAAAATTTAAACATAAACTGACGGAACATAAAATCAAATGTTCTAGTTTGTATTCAGAATTATATTAAATGAATTCCAGGTGTGAAAGATTGTAAAGAAAGCCAAAAAAAAAAAAAAATATATAATAATAATAATAATAATAATCTTTATAAAATATCAATATTACAAGTTGTGTAAAATACAATTTTTGATCACTATAAATTTACAAAAATGATTATAGTGGTAAAATTCATGACACTGTTGTAAATAATTTGTCATATCTTCTATAAAACTTGTCATACACCAATAAAATTTTTAAAAAACATTTAAAGAGGAAACTGTTAGGATCGGTTCCTCTAAACTGCCTGGATTCTTTATTTTGAATATAATCAAATCAGTGGTTCAGTACTCAATTAATCTTTATTTACAATTAATATTAAGAATGGCTATCTCCTTTAGTACAGAATGGGTTATCTGGGCAAGAACAAAGTAAAGTACATTCTGTGAAATTTTAAAATGAAAAAAATCTTTTATAATTAAATAACAGTAGAGGTTGTTATGTTACTCTGAAATTTACGTAATAACATATTTTTAATGTTTATAAATGTTTTTTCCTGTTGAGTTGGATTTGTATAAATAATCAATATATATTGATAGCTCATTGATATATCATGCATGGTCAGGGACGACAGTATTGTGGTGATACTGGTACTTGAATTATATTATACAAAATTACTAACAAAACATAACAAAATTGATATTAAAAATTTGTAAATAAATTATTCTTTTGAAATTCTTGTGGAAATTTCAATCACAAATGAAATAAAATGCACATATTTATAACAAACACTTAATTTGAACAAAATGACATTCCAGTGGTGATTTGTATCGTGTCTTTTTAGCAACTGAAGCTGTTGACTCAAATAAATTGTTTGTTTCCTTTATTTTGGAGAGAAGGGCATTATCTGATAGGATAAAGGATAAATTTTGTAAACAGTGTATTTTAAAAGGTGTGTTCTGATATAAAATGGAATTTTTAATTTTTATATTAGTATTTTTTTTTTAATGTTGTAACCATAAAAAAGTACTGAACTCTATCACAATAGATTTATTTATAGTAACATAATGTACGAAAATGTTTCACTACTTTGTAGTCTTTGTTTGAATATTAATATTTCTTCATTAATAACAGTAGAAACTCTTGTTTTGTGATTGTACAATGTATTGAAAAGGAAGAACATTTTAGAGGATGAAAAATTTATTTTAAACAAAAAAAGTATTGAAAATGTTAAGGAACGAATTGAACCCTATTTTATTTTATCATTATTCCACAACACATGTTCTTAACTTTAAAAAAGTTTAATTATTTTAGCTTCTTACATTTTTACAAACGGTTTTAGGCTAATGCAACAGGAAGAAGTGCAAAAACTGTGCGTGAATTTTTGGAAAAATACTACACCACTGATGATGTATCAACTGAAAAGGGTACAGTGAAGCTAGCTATTAAAGCTTTGTTGGAAGTCGTACAATCGGGACGAAAAAATCTTGAGATTGCAGTCATGAGACGAGGTCGCCATATGCAGGTACAATAGAATTATTTCATCACTTATTCCTTTTCTCATAATTGATTTGTGAATGGTATAATATATAGATATTAACTAAGCTGTTTTATTTTTCACTTAGATTGTAAGTGTATTTTGATGGTGTACAAATTAGTTAACATATTTTCAATGTTTCTTGACATTTTGAGCCCCACTGAACACATTTAGAACATATTTGGAATGATGTATGTTATATCGTGTTTTTGATAATTGTATTCAGTGACTTTAAAAAAACTGATTATCACATTCATTCATATTGTATCCAATGATCCAATATACACAAATTTGTATTAACATATATTATTAATTTTTCTAATTAGAGCTTCAGGCACCCTAATCCATCCCTTTGTTAAATACTGAACCCACATCAGAGTTTTTCTAGGATCTGACCTGGATTTGAAATCAAGCACATTTTCTTGAAACATCTTTTTTCTTATTATTTATTAATTTAAAAGAAAATATTTATCTACTTTGTTTACACACATAATTGTTTATACAGTATCTAAAATTCATATTAAAAAGCCATGAAACAGAGAGTTTATTATATTTACTCGTAGGTTAAAAAAACAAGGCTATCTTCAAATTTCCAACGTCTTCAAAATCTAACTTTAATTATAATTTCATTCTTGATTTTCATATTTTGAAAAACTTAATTTTAGTCTGATACGTGCCATTCTCTCATTATATAGGGCTACAATATTTATCGTTTAAAAAACACATACTTCACAACATCTTTTCTTCTTGTTACTTTACTTTCTCCCAACAATTACATCCTAATTCCTACTCTTTCAACTCTCTAGAAAGAAGTCTCTAGTAATACTGATGCCTTGAAAAGGGAAATTCCCTTAGTTAAAACTGGGTCCCAGTTTCCTCTGTCTTCTTCTATGTATCATCGCTTTTCATATGTAAAAGTTTCACAGAGTAGATTTCACCTGCTTATAGAATCCATTTGACTCTACTAGTGCACAGATGATACACTCCAAGTTATTATCTATATATCATAACTACTTGTGTTTATATTACAACACTTCTATTTTACACCTTCAATCTATCTTAATTTGTTCATCTTTCTTTCATATTTTATACATCACAATAATATATCCTGTACTTTCAAATACATAATAATTATTTGAAATATTTTACTATTTATTTATTCTTGATAACAACGAATTTAAACAAAATACGTACTATTTATGAAGGAAAATAATAATAAATTAATAGTATTTAAAAATATAAACCTAACCTCTTATGATTCCATTCTTGATTTCAATATCACATACCTTACATAGTAATCAACATTTTGAGCTTCTAGGAACTAATTACAAGTAGATATGAACGTGAGGACCAGACAATTTAATTTGTTAGAACTCAAATTTAACAAGAGAACAAAACTAATTGTTTCCTTGGGAATCTGTGAGAGGCTACTTATTACCCACCTATATATATCCTATATATATTACCCAACCTTGAACAATCCAGAATATACAACGTTATTTACTCAAATGCTTACTGAAATATATATACAATAACATGAGTTGGTATAAAATTTTACACAACTTGTTAAATATACAGAACATAATATAAAGTATTGAACATATAAAATCAAAATACCCTATGACATAGGTGAGTTCAATTTTGAGTGAAAAATATGAATAATTTGGTTTTGGCCAAAAACTCAAGATTACTTTTTCTGTACTAATCTTATCAAATAAAGAATTACAATTATTATTATACAGCATATTATTACAAATCCTAAAAGATTCCTCAGTATTACTGAATACAAATTACCTATACCTCTGTAAGAATTTCTCTCTCTATCCAACAACAAACAGTAGTAGCTCTCTGTTCCTGATCAAGAAAGTGTCCATTGTTGTTACAATACATGCCGGGCTGAATCAAAAAGTTCACTAATGACACACCTTGGCAGTCTGTGATTAAAAGTCCTCGCAGCACCCCGTCCATTGGCTGACAGAAAAATCTTCCATTATAGTTTCTCATGCGTGTTTATAGAGCCAAATTTCCCCTTCTCAAAACTGTCTCATTTATATAACATCATAAGCAAAAATAAAAGAAGAACAGTATGGGCCAAAATAAACAGTACTGAAATTGTAAGATTTTATTTACATAGTTTTACCAACATATACAAGTAAAAGGAAGGAAAATCGGTTAGACTCGGGTAATAACATGTTCAATATGACCTCCGTTCAGTTTTAGACAACACTCGTACCATTTTTGAAGGTTTTGCATCATTTTGGTGAAGAGGGTTTGTTTCATGCTCCTTATACACATGGTTATTTTTCCCTGGAGTTTGACGATCGTAGCTGGTGGGTCTTCACAGAAAATCTTCTCCTTCAACATTCCCCAGACGTATGATTGATGGAGTGGGCTGGGTAAGGAAAGTTTGTTCTAAGGGAGATGAGGCGGTTGCTAAAAGTTTCTTGAAGGAAAACAATGTTGGTTAAGCCAGTGTGGCTGGTTGCGCCATCTTGCTGTAACCATTGTGAACGAAAAGACAAGTTTCGGACACGACAAAATCTCCTGAGGTTTCCTATAAATCTATCAAGAATGACCCTATGTTGGTCCTGATTTAAAGTAAGAGGATATCCATTATTGTCCTCAACAAAGTATGGACCAATTATGCCTCTCCCTGACACAGCGCCCAAATGGTTACACGCTTACTATGCTGTGGCCTCTCTACAACACTGTCAGGACATTCAAACCCAAGAAAACTTGTCTGCTTTTTTATAAAACCATTAAGGTGCACATAACATTCATCTGAAAACCATACATCACTCAGAAACTCAAGTTCTCCATAGCACATTGCAGTACTGAACTCTGACTGTTTGTTTATACAGTTCAAAGGTTGCCCAGTTTGTATCTTGTAGGGAAAAACCACCATTGTTTTTAAACATTCTTCTCAACGACGTATTGCTTATATTCAGTTTAAAAGATGTTCGGTTTAGGCTTCTTTTCGGTGACTGTAACCCTTGCTGCAACACTCTTCCGTGATTTTCATTTGTACAGACAGTAGTTAGGCGACCTGAATAACTCTTCCGTTGCGTCAAAACTCTACCTATTCTTCGAAATTTTGAACAAGACTAATAATCACAGCATTACTAGGCGGGTTTTTGTGAAAATGTTCCTGAAAACGTAATGCAGTGTGTGACAAACTTGGCCCACCCACACGTCCAATTCCGTATGAGCGAAAATAATGCTCTACGATAAAAGCTTTCTCTGTAGTAGTTAGCACCATGTCAGCAAAAACTAACCTCAAATAAGAAAGAAAAAAATAATCAGAACACAACAATCAAAAATCGACACAGCTGATCGAGAAGGCTTTTGCCTGTTCAGTGAAAAATGAACAGCTGATTCAGTTTTAGTACTGTTTATTTTGGCAAATACCGTAACTGCTGTTACTTGCTAAGGCACCTAACAAGGTAAATTCTAAACATACTAATTCTCGTTCACCTTGCCTTTTTTCTAACTTTTGAGGAACATTTAATATAAAGAGAGGAATAAATTTAAATCATACAAACCTCATGTTTTCACAACAGAACAACACCTATCATTTTCAGAATGTATTCTGTCCATCTGTGACATTTTTAACATAGCTCTCTGTGCACGTTTGAAAACCCTAGTTTATTTTATGAATATATTGTGAAGCTATTTATGACATGTGGTTTGATACAGTGTTATGAATGCTCACTTGAGCACATGGAATAATCTAAAAAAGTAAGGGGGAAAAAGAAAATATAATTAATTTATTAGCATAAAATCTAAAAATTATCAATAAAGTTTTGGATGTGATTGTGTATCTAGAATTCAGGTTAGAAGACTGTTGTAATTATTAGAATTTCACAAGCCATGGAGCTTTTACCTACTGAACCAAAAATAAATTGCCAATATCTGCTATTGATATTTATCCGCTTTTAAATATCTTATGTATTTAAATCCTTTTTTTTATGTTCTTCAATGTAGCCGAAATGTGGGCATCCCAGGGGTTATTTTACCTGTTTAATTTTCTTTGATATTTTTGTTCTTTGTTTGCCAAATTTATCAAAACCGTGTTTACATTTTACTAATATTCCTACTATTTTTGCAGTTTATGTTTTTGAGTAATTATTTTTCAGTAGGTAATTAATCTTTTTTTTTACTGCATTTGGACATTATTGCATGAGTTATGTGGGACATTTTTTTTGTACAAGTGAAATTAATCTTATAGAAAACAAGTATTGAATTATTGAATATCAGCTTCTATTTTTAAACTAATTTTTCCGATTAATAATCTTGTCTTGTAAACCCTATCCCAAATTCCAGATCAATAGTTAAATTTTGTAACTATTTGAAAATGAAGGGAAGTTGAATTTAAACAAAAATGCCACATGTTGTGCAACAATTGAAACAATTTAAAAAACATAAAGGGTTTGAATTTAATAATTTTGTAAAAAAGAAAAGGATAGCCAAGTGCTATTGATTGTTGGGCGCCATGGCAATTCCATAATTACCAAACTATTATATCAAATTGAATTTAAATTTACTTTATACGTCTCTAGGGTCGCTAGTTCTTTTAACAGTGTACTGCAGTGGATATTTTAAGAAAACAGAAGTCCTTTTTTATGCTGAAATTGTACATAACTTTTTTAATGCATATTTATATTAAACATACAAGTTTTGGATAATTATATTGAACATTTTATATTAATACATCCTATTGACTTTTACTTGTTTAAGTTTTATTGATCGATAAAAAGATCTGAATAGAATTTATTTATTGACGTTACCGGTACTCTAATAGTTGCAACTTACAAAATGAAAGAAAATGAATTTAATTTAAATGAAAGTTATCTTCTTTTGTATTAAATAATTTATATTATTTCATTTGATCATCTAATGCCTTCATAAAGACATCCTTTATAGTTTTAACGTTAAGTTTTACTTATTTATTAAAATTTCAAGATTCTATTTCTAATATTGAACAATATAGGTTATATCAAATACATATATGTAATTCAAAAATAAAAGTTTCTTGAACATGTATACCAATCGCATTATAATATCGTCTTAAGCACTTTAAGTCGATGGTTTGGATTTTTCTGTTGTTCAAGCCGCCAAAAGCTTGCCTCGTGGTAAATTTCCCTCCATTGCAACGAATTTGTCGAATCATCACTCTTTCAGCTTTTCTGAATTCATAATTTCTGATCCCTTCAACCGTTACTAAAAGACTGTCTATTCTCACTGAACTATTAAATAACTGTTTATGCACTTATTGTCTATTAGATATGTCTTTTTAACGAAAAGATAAGCATTTTTAACGATTTTCATTGTTCTATTAGAAACCAGACGTACAACATAATACGTCTGAGCCCTTCAAACGTTACTCAAAGACTGTCTATTCTCACTGAACTATTTCCAGAGACGCTAATGAAAACGTTCTCTTACATATTTCAACTTCCGCCTGGTAACCGATATTTCACATCATATTTACATGAAAATGTTCTTAATTATTAATTCTGTACTTATTCTAATCATATTAACATTCAAATATTATTCTTTGGCTATTTCTAACATTTACTTTTCTTTTGAATTTTGATTCTTTTTATAAAATTATTGAACTTAATTTGACCAACGGTGTCTCCTTGCTTTATGCATTTTTGACAAATCGCATCGTCTGTTCTTTTGTCTTACCTTGGACCAATCACGTTTCAGCTTCTATTTATGTACTAAATTCAAAATTAAAAATGTACCTATTACAATTTATATAATGGAAATTTACAAATAAGACCTTTATGTGCTTTATTTATAAAAGGAGTTTAAATAACTTAAAATGTTTCCCAAATAATTTAAGAAAATATTACTCATTTACTATAATATACTGTTTCTATATTATTATATTTTAGTCATATAATATTTATTATTATGTAAATTAATTTTTTTAACAAAAATTCTCTTTTCTATAGATTTTACTTTATAGATTTGATAATTTATTTTCCAGATGTTAGATGCAGACCAGATAGAAGAATATGTTACAGAGATAGAAAAAGAAAAAGAGGAAGAAGCTGAAAAGAAAAAACAAAAGAAATAAAAATTGTATATGTTTACAAAAAAGATTATCCTAATTTTTGAATTAATTTTTTCTCTAATAAAACTCATATGAAACAAATTTACAAATGTCTCCTTG
Source organism: Aphrophora alni (assembly GCA_963513935.1). Taxonomy (NCBI): domain Eukaryota; kingdom Metazoa; phylum Arthropoda; class Insecta; order Hemiptera; family Aphrophoridae; genus Aphrophora; species Aphrophora alni. Next base: position 36,237,765 of record OY740771.1, on the reverse strand, counting down.
TATAATTTGTATTTTTGGTTGTAACAAGTTATATCAAGCAATATTGGAGCAATTTTTATTGGTATATATTAGTGAAAACATTTATGGTATCTTCTGAATAACTAGGATTGCATACATTTAACTATATCCATAGTGTATACAATTTGTAGTACTCTATTAATGTCTCAGATTGCCAACTTGCTTTATATTAAAAGTAATTAATGTTTTATGAATTGTTTATCATGCAAAATGTAAGCTACCTAAAGTGATTAAATTTTGCTTCAATTTCAGATAAATCTATTGGGATTACATTTAATAGATACTTGTGTACAGTATATAGTTCAACAACCTCTTGTATAATGAGTATTACGAAACATTGTTTATATTTATTTAATGTTGTTGTTTTTAAATTAATATTGGTAAGATGTTTAAATTATTACCTTAGTAAATTATTTAACTAATTACCGGAAATGGGTCAAAATAGGATTAAAGCTGAATCAATTTTATTATTATACATTTTTCGGACATTTGCCATCATTTGTGTGTTAAAAATCAAAACACGACGTTTCGGGAATAAGAATCAATTCCCATTATCAAGTGACTAAAAACTAAAGAAACATGAAACTAGAAACTAAGCCTATGTAAGAAGTAAAATTAAATAAGAATACCACCAACCTTAATATCAGAGCTAAAACTGAGAAGTCAAAAAACACTATCACAGTAACACACAACTAACGTCAAATACGTGTTTTGTTGTATCAAAGATACAGCAACAAGTGACATGGTCCAGAAGGCGTGACAAACTATTAGGGGAGTGGCCTATTGTTAGTTGTATTAAGCTTCCTAGCCCGAGAGCGGGTTACAACCCCTTGTGGCGATTTAACAGGTAAAATTTCAGCTTGTTTTTTAGTTGTAGGGGTATTATAATCAAATTTTAGTTCTTTTTTTAATAATGGGAGCCATAATGGCCTTACTTCTATACTTGATTGACTGATAGGATCAGCAACTGTGTATCAGCAACACATCTGTACCTGTTACTTAAACTGAGTTAAAGCATAGACAATAAACCAAAGGAGAATCACAGGGTACATCAGGTAGCTGTGATCTGGTTTAGTGTCATATTTAACCACTGTGCAGTATTGGCTGTTATGATTATCATCATAAAAAATTCACATTGTTTTAATGAAGTAAATTAATAGAGCTAAGCGAAGTGGCAAAAATTATGTAAAGAGGATTATTTTATTTTCAAATATTATTATTAAATTATAAAGTATGTTGAAAAATCGAAGAGAGTTTTTTGTATGAAAACTCTTAAATTCGAACAATAATGGAATGTTCGATTGCAGAGCCTGAAGCTGAGCTCACCCAATAAAGACCAAGGACCCTGAGGATAAAGAGTAAGAAATGTATTGAATATATAATTTGCAGTAGAGGCCGATGGTTAAGGGCAATGGGAGGGCTCTGTTTTATTTTATGCACGTAAGGGAAGGCATGTTATCATTCACTTAACATTTACAATCACAAAGGGTTAAACTTAAAAACATAAACAAACAACTCGTGTGAGTGGCTAGACACTATTTAGAACAGTTGCGCCAACTTATTTTGCCCATCGAAAACAAGGTTTTTAGTAATGCGGAACATCTAATTTATGGTGGCTTCACTGACTGATGTCTGCGCGGGCAGCTTCGGACTCTGCCCTAGAAGCCCATTACACGCTGTGTAAATGACGTCACGGCACCCTCAGCTCTGTCTGCTGCTTGTCTCATATGACTAAATGCAATGAAACTGGGACGCTTTGGCCACCGTCCGAACTCCAGAATACATTCGTCAAATATTTTATATTGTAAAACTTCCGCTACAAATGATGGTAAAATCCATAGCGGCAATTCATAATTCATTTATCTCCAAAGAATTAAATACATATAGGTATTTACATTATTAAAATAATATTATCATTGGGGGGGGGGGCGTCCAAGAGTCCTTATGAGTAAGCCGCCACTGATAATTTGTGATTGTTGAATTGTGTATATAATATATGAAAAGGGGAGGTCTAAGAGTTGGTGGTTAGCTGTTGGGTGGGTGGTTTAAAGTCCGGAGTGACAAGCGTGCTTTAAGAACGTCTATCTCAATATATATATGTAATTCCTATGTTTTTGTTAGTTAAATAAAGAGTTACTGGTCAAGATAGGCTAAAATATGGACAAGATAGGCTAAAATAAATCGAACCAAGAGAACTGTTAGCTATCTTGGTAATAATAATTATTCTTAATAACTTTTTTTTAATTGATCAAAAGAGCTGGGGGAGTATTGTTCTTACTGGAACTGTGGTGTCGATACTTTTCAATCTGATATCACAAAGACAATTATTTACCAGGTATCCAGATTTCACTGGACATGTCCTGCTTCAATGGTCCTGAAAAAAATTCTGTTGTATTATAAACAAAATTTATGGTAAACTTTATAGGTAAAGATTGGTGATTGACAGCTATTATACTGCTTTACTTCTAGAATGTGTTTTGGAGTTGTAAAGACAGATAGATAGTGCTTTGCTTATATTTATGCTATTATTTTTTTTTGTACATGTGCGACACTTCTCTCCCCTCCCACCCTTGTAGTAAACAACTGAGCCCTGAAGGTAAGTACACTATACACAGTCATTTTCAAAACTGCAAGGATTTTTATTTGTTTTTGTTTGTTTTTATTCCTTTGTGTTGTGTTTGGTGTTACGTTTTTGTTTTTTTTTTTATGTGTGGCTAGTTTTAGTAATAATGTCTGAAAAGAAGATCAACCATAAATGTAAATTTTCCAAGATATCTTCTAAAATATTGTTGTTTTTCAAAGGGCCAGGATGAACATAAAGCTAAATGTAATGTATGTAATTGTTTTATTCTGTAGTTAATAGGGGGATTGGATATCTTGATAGACATGCTGAAACTGAAAACCACAAAACTCTTTTAAGTTCTGGTACTGGAACATCCAAAAATCTTGATTAGTTTTTTTAACCTAAATTTACTACACTGGGCGATAATTAGGTTACTAACTTATGACAATGTCAAATCAACTGACTATTCTTCTAAGCTATACAGTGAAGTATTTTACTGGTTCTGAAATAGTACAAAAGTGAGCAAGGACAAAAACTAAAGCTACTATCAACAATGTTATTGGTCCTCATGCAGTTGATATAGTTATAAAATCCCTAAAGGAAATATCTTGTTTTAATTTATCTACTGGTGGTTCTAATGATGAATCTCAAACAAATTTTCCCATCCTTGTGCAGTTTTTAAAATGGAGGCACGAAAACTGAAGTTTTAGAGGTAAAATAAACTTTTAATGAAACTGCAAAAACAATCAGTGGTTATGTTATTAGCACACTGAAAAAGTAGAATTTGACTTCAAAATGTATTGCTTTCTGTGGAGACAACCTAATATCAATTTTGGTGGCTAAATATGAACATAAATTCTGACAATAATGTTTTTACCCCACCTAAAGACATCTTTAAATAAGAATCTTACTGCTGGTGGATGTCCTGCTCATATTTTACTCTATACTTTGCATGGCTGTAATTTATTAGCCTATCAATTGACATTAATTACTTAGTCTTTAAGATGTATAACTATTTCAGTAATAGATACAGTTAGAACACACCAGTTGAAGAACTAGTAAATCTGCGGAAATCATTTAAATTCACGTAAAACAAAATGGTTGACAGTTTGCCCAGCTATTGAAACAATATCGAAGATATTGTCAATATTAAGGTTATACTGTCTGTCACAAAATAAAACTTTCAAGGTTATAAAGGTTTTTTTAAAAGAATTACATGAAGTTTATTTGTGGTTTGTAGATTCACTGATGTCTTCTATATTCCAAAACAAATTAAAATTGATCCAGAGAGAAAATAATTAATTTTAGGAAATTAGTTCATTATCAACATTAAAACAGGAACTCGAAGATCAGTTTAAAGAAAAATTCATTCCTATGAAAGTTAGAACACTTCTACTAAATTTAAGAAAAGAAGGGCTAGGAATAGGGAATAGGTGATGACCTAGTTGAAAAAATTTCTATGGGATTCAAGTAGTGCATTGGATACCTTAATAAATGGACCACTTCTTTTAAAATTATTAATTACTTATGGATCTTTCAAAAGAATCGGATGCCATTCCTTTTGATGCTTTGTTTTCTTGCCTTTACCACTTAAAAGGAAGAGGTATTCTGATGGATGAAGGCAAGTTACCTATTTTCACAGTTTCAATAATTGAAAAGATTCATAGAACAAAAGGAAGATGATTTTTTCAGAGGCATATGCATGAAATGTACACAGATTTTTTTTCCAAGAATGTAAAATCTACAGTTTTATTCTGAACTTTTAAAGATTTGTGTTTTTCTTCTCTTTACCAGGAAACAATACTATCTGTAAGAGAATTTTCTTGTTTATAGCTGCAAAATGGAACAATGACCAAAATCAACTTGAAGCCAATACCGGTACCAATACATCTATACAATATATTTTATTACTTCAGTACAATTTTAAAGATATGAAATGTAAATACTTTTATAATTAAATCAAAATATTCTCTGTTATTTGTTAAATTATATAATTTACTTTGGTTCAATTTATATGCCTGCCTAAATAAAAGTCCTGCTTTTTTCACCTAAATGTCCTCCTTTGTCTCGTAAGTACATGGTAACCCTGGTAACTGATTTTTCGTTAATTAAGGATTGCTGTAACATAAATATAAACTTTTATATTGATCTTCTAAATACTTTTTTAATTATTCTTTTGCAATTGAAGTGTTAGCTGGAATAAAGGCCTATGGGTCTATGGGCCCTTCTTCCAAAGACGGAATAAATAGGTTCTCCATGTTTTCATTAGTTATCCAAATATCAACAGGATATTTTAATTTATAAGGTTGGTAGAGTGTTATTATGTGAACAACTACCACCTGATATAGTGTTTTGGGCGTTTTGGCTCCAACTGACTACAAGTGTGTTTGTGTTTTAAAACAGTTAAAAAGCTTATGTTTTTACCATTGTATTTATTAAAAATTTTAATGTTGATTAACGTTTTAAAATAATGGCTAAGCGACAGAATATTTTAGGGGCAAAAAAGAAAATACAGAGGAAAAAAGAATGGAAACAAAATTTAGCAATAATGTAAAGACAAAGTGGAGAGGATTATGTGTCTAAGCTTATAGGGCAAACTGTTCTAGGTAAGACTTTTTCCTATGTTTCTTAGTGCTGTTTAGGTAAATGCTACGATATATTTTCTTCAGACTGTCAAAATAAATAAACTTGCTAACAAAACAACCCAAAATGTTTTTCTTGCGGAATGCATGACTTTAGCAAATGCTCCAAGCAAGCAAAAAAATATTGTAAATATTAAGTTAGAAAGAAATTATATTTGTAATTGTCAGCTATAACTTAATGGTTATTTGAAGTCAGTATGCAGATCTTTCATTTGCAATTTATATCAGTTTTGGCCAAATCGTTTAAGGTTACCTCAGAAGAAAGTATTGAATGATGTATTCTAGATGAGAAACTTGAAAACCAACCTGATGTTTATTCTATGGGAATGAACTATTTACAAAGTATCCCACATAAAACAGCACACTATATTTATATCAACATAAACAGATTCTACTTTGAAAACCCTGATTTAAATATTTAAAAAGTTTTCAGTTTTTTCCAGGAATATTTTAAAGAGCATACTGGTCATACATTAGACATGAAGTACCAAATTTACTTCAAATTTTTTAGGGATACACATTTTGATATAAAAAATACTAAAACTGATACGCATGATTTTTGTCGAGAATGTGAAATAGAAAACAATCCGAAAGATGAATGTCATGTCCAGTTTATTTTATATTTAAAAAAAATGTAATCCTATTTAAAAATGAATACTTGAAAATGTCAAAAGGTGATGAAGTTTTAGTCCTAGAGTTTGATTATGTCCAGAACTTTCCACTGCTAAAGCTAACAGTTAAAACATATTTTTACAAAAGCATCCTTTATGTAAACCTTTCTTGATTCACAGTGTAAAAAGGGTGCCAATACTGTTGCAACATTTGTTTTTAATTATTTTTTGCAATGTCCTGAATGTTAAAAAACTAGTTCTCTTTTTTGACTCTACTAGGGATCAAAATAAAAATCAAACCCTTGTTAAGTTTGTTCCTAGCTTTCTAAAACATTCCATATTGAAATAGTTTACATTTTTCCCATTCGAGGTCACACCTTTGGGCAATGTGATAGAGAATTTGGGGGGTGCATAATGATTTGAAAAAGATAGAAACTATTGAAGTGCCAAAGTTATACCTAGAATGAATAGTAACACGCAGGACAAATCCGTCTTCATACCATTTAGTTCATGACTCTAGCATTCTCTTTTACTGAGATAAAGCACTTGCACTATTTTTTGAGAAAAACACAAAAAGCAGAAACAATGAATTCAAAATTTAGCAATATTGTGTTTTGAAGTATAAGTCATGCATGTGGTATGCTTTTGGTTTCCAGTTCATACAACATTTTGCCAACCATTTGTAAGTTAAGGCTTTTCTACAAGATTTAATGCTTGAACCACTATAAAAAGTTGCTTTAACAAGCTAAGATAAATGATATTAAAACTTTTACAGCTATTTAATGGAAGAAAAAGTTGATATTTCTATGAAAACATTTTTCAAGAAAGCTCAAACTTTGTTATAGGGGTTAAATGAAAATATCAACAATGACAATGAAGAACAGTGATTTTGCAGATGCAGGGATTTAAACTTTTTGTAATAAACATTTTTTAAACTATAAGTATTATGTGTTTTAAATAGTAGGCTATAGCCTATTTTAAATGTTTGTGAGTTTTATATAGTTTTTCAATGATATTATGTGACATAATGATTTGTCAAGAGTTCCATAAATTGATGTTTCATGTAAAGAGTTATAATGAATATATTGTCCTTTAGTTAAAATAACTAAAATTATCATTCTGAAAACAATAGTTTTAAAATTATTTTATTCTTGTACTGTAATACAAAAACTTTTCAAGAGCATAATATAGTAATTTACAAGCCCTTATTCCATAGAATACCAAAGATTAACAAAAAATTTGTTCTACAGAAGAAAAGCCCATAACACAGTTAGTTAAATGTTCATTAACAATGAAAGTATGTGATTTTTAGTTTCAGAATAATATAAATATAACCTGATCATTGCATTTATTATTTTGACCAAAACAAATTTTTTGAATACAGTTTTCTCAAAACACACAATTTTGGGTATAGGCCCTTATTCCAGGTACAGTCTCAATTGGTTAATTTCTATATTATACTGTATTACATTTAATAATAAATAAACAATTAAAATACGTTAGTATTTAATAAGCCATAAAAATCATTAATGTAAAACAATGTTTACTGAATTTATACTTATTATTATAGCTGTTTTGTTTAATTTTAACTATAGCCTCGCAACAAAAATTCTCAGCTTTCAAGTGTGTGAGAGTACGATTGATAGCCTCTGGCAGTACATTCCATTCAATACTACCAACATATGAAAACATAAATGTTCCTCTGTCTAAAACTAAGTCAATCCTAGAGGGGAATTACAGTTACAAACTACGATTATGGAACTGACATGTAAACCTATAATAAATTTCTGTATCAAGTTTTATTTACTAGACGTATACACATTCCAAACAATTTTTTTCCCAAATATCCCTTTCCGACATTAGTTCCCAAAAGTTGTGTTGAGTAAAAATTCTATTACGAGTTTTTTGCGAATTCCGTTCGAGGTACCCTTATGAAAAAAAATGGGTTTTGGATGATGTCTATCTACGCATGACCATATTTTTAATCAAATTTGGAATTTGAGCATATTTTGGCCATATCTCGGGGCTTTTTTTTTCATTTTTTCAACTCAAAATTTTGGGATAGCTGCCATAAGAAACCAAAAATTAAGATTTTTTAAAATCGGCTCTAACATAATTTTGCTCAATTAATAATTGTAGTCTCTCTCCAAAAATACAAGTTTGTGAGCGATGAATATAAAAGAATAATAATAAAATAAATAGATCTTTAGAATGTTATAAAATAGGCCTACTACATTTCTAAAAAACGGCTTTAACAATTACATTCAAATTAGAGTGAAATGTGCAAATTAATAAATTTGTGTGCAGAATTGTAAGTAAAACTATAAATGGTCATGAATAATTTGCAAAAAACAAAACTGAACCTTTACTGATTATTAAAAACTCAATTTTAATCAAATACAACTTAACGTTGAGGCACAAAGTTATTGCACGAGCGAAGCAAATTTAGGCTCTTATTTAAATGTATAAATATTTTTATCAAAGACGACGACATTTTGATTGATTGACAACTACTGAAATGACATTTTTTTATGACAATTACTTTTGTTTCGTTTTTATTTAGTTTTTTGAAAGTGTGAATATGAAAGTTTAAACTATACAATGTTGCTCATATATAGCCTATTTATAGGCCCTACAACCTATAAGAAAATATTGTAATTAGGAAAAAATCTATGTGAACGCCAATATGTGTGTCGGTCTGTCTATCCGTTAGAACAATTTTTTTAGAAATCATTGACTGATTTTGTTCCGAAGTAATATAAATTCCAAAAATTGGAATATCCTACCTGCTATAAATTGTTGCACCGATTTTGATCAGATCTAACCGATAAAGACTAACAAATTGCATTCATTTTGTATACTATCCAAAAATACTAGTTCTAAAGGTACAGTAGGCTACACACTATATTTATATAGGCTAAACACAAAATTTTATAACGCTATATTAATATAGGCCTATCTAGTGGAAGTCTGCTTTATCGATTTTTATGAATAAGTCAACCAATAATAAACTGTATAGAAAATTACTGTTCAAAATAGATGTAAATATTCAAATATTTTAATAGTCGCCATTAAAAACTTGACCAAAACTGGGAAATATAGACTAGTAGTGTAACATTTTGTTACTTTTATGTGCATGGAGTGAGGAAGTTAGTGCAATGTTTGATTTATTTTGTATCGCTAGATCATACATAGAAACAATATCTTAATATTCAATAATTATCTGGTTATGATGAATCTACAATAATAAAATGCAATGAATTAGATCAATCTGTTCTGGACTGTGGACTGAAAATCTATTTTAGAAAGAGAACATTGACATGTCTGTACAAAGAATGAGTTGATGTCCTAAATTAGCGGAAGTGTTCAAGGTCGCTTTAGGCTTGCATAGTCTGCTCCAACAAGCAAAAACCATTCAAGGCCAAAGACACAATAATGATAAATGGGAACAAAATATATTTGACAAAACACAAAATTTATATATGTCTTTTAAAAAACAAATAACTTTTTTTCACAACATTAGCAATAGTGTTGAAAATGTAATTACTATATAGGTAAAAGTGTAAGCATATTTTACATGTTGAAATAAATAAATTTGAATAAATATTCAGTATATTTTAATAAATAACCTCAAAAAGATAAAAATGCAGAATATCGCAATTGTTTTTTATAATTGTAGGCCTATTTCAATTTTAATCTTATACAGTGAGCATTATAGGTTTTGATATTATCTTTCATGAATGAGAATTAGATATTAAAACCTACAATTACTGTATGTAGGGCTATCATGTACAAAAATAATTTACTTGAAAACGATTAAAAAAACTACGGGTTATTACGATTTTGATTTTATGCCGTTACACTTAATATTTAAAAAAAAATTCATTTGTTTCACATTTTAATCTTCAATCACCCAAATTTAGTCCGATTGTTCAGTTTTCCAAAAAGTTACTTGAGTTTTAAAAAGTGAGGTTAGTAAACTGTTCATGCCGAAAGAGATTAATAAAAATACATATGGAATAAATGTGTATGTTATTAGTTAACTTCTACTGTATTAAGAAATTCTAGCTGTTGTTTAGCATGCTTCCACAAGCGCAATGTAAGTGGTCAGTAGCAACCATATATAAATTTAGAATTCAATAAAAATTCAAACAGATATTTTTTACCACAGACGATTAATTTAGTTGTGAAAAAACTGTCGTGAGGTAGGGGAAGTGACGTCACTTACCGTAGTCCGTTTAGTGCCACCGGTAAGTGCGGCAGTCACAGTTGGGGTCAAATCCACCTGTTTTACACTTACACAAATTTCAACAGCTTTTAGTTGACCAGTTGTTTTAAATTTATCGCAATATTTTGAGGTTAATCTGTTAAAAAACGCAGAACTTTTAAATATTTATTTTTCGTTCAATACATTATTATAATATTATAAATTTAGATAATAAATGGTTACTAGTTCTGAAGCCTATACGTAGTGTAAAATCGGTTTTAAACTACTTTCTTTAGCCCATAGGACGCGTAGTATGAAATCAGTTGTAGGCTCCATATATATAGCCTACAGCTTTCACGTATCATATAGCCTATGTTGTATTGAGACGATTTTATGATGAGTCCTTGACAATGATTTTTCCTTTTTGAAGTATTCTTTTTGAAGTACTCTCTACTTTAAAAAAAGTAGATTTTAGAGAGACGATGTCTGTCATCCCGTGTAGTGCACCCTATTTTAGTCTAAACAGCTGGTCTGATGATAATGAAACTTGGTAGGTGGGGTATATTTTGTCAGTATTTCAATGTTTTGTCATTTCATACTCTAACGAATTTTGATAACATTTTTCTCAAATGTAGCCTCTGCCAAGGCCTTAAACAAAACGTAATGGTTTTCAATAGTATTGTAAAGTATGTAAACAAATGGAAAATTCTGTAGAAAGGCTCATGTAGAGTGATTGTCATTAAAATTGTTTCAAAAAGACTTTATTACAATTTTCAAAACCAAATCTAATCTGGTCAAATACTATTGACAATGAGTTTCTTTGGACTTATCTCTTACCCCTCCCAACAGAACTTTTTTTAAATAAATTTCTATCTACGCTATTTTTACAAATTTAGTAATTAATAATTACACACAAAAACAAAAATCAATTAAATAATTTTGAAAGTTTTGTTCAATTTTATGATTGATGTGTGTTTTATATTTCACGCATGAATATGGACCACTGAGATTATGTACTGTACTTGTTTTTTGCACAGAGAGATGTAAAAATTTATTTGATTAGATTTATTAATTTAGTTTATTATTATAATTTAAATATTATTGGGGGATAAATGCATTAGAAGTTCCAATACCTTTCAGTTGGCGACACTGTTGACTGTTGTCGACTCGGTCTTTCTCGTTTGAAATCGGGAGGCATCGATCATTGGTCTCGGTGTCTGGTATAAAACCAGCGTCCAACTGTTCTACGGAAACAGTCAAATTGTTGAAGGAGTCTGTAAACTGTAATTACAATGGGTCTTTTAGCTTGGGCAGCCGTTACAGGAGTAGGAGCAGTTGCAATGGTGGCGTTTCCACCATTGGCAGGAGTTGTTGCTCCCTATATGGGATTTAGCGCAGTAGGGCCAGTCGCTGGTTCGATGGCAGCAGGAGCTCAGGCCTATGTGGGAAACGTTGCAGCAGGCACGGCTTTTGCATACATGCAAGCTGCAGCAATGGCAGCACCAACACCTTAAATGCGTAAGTCCTATTTACCAAGTAATTACTATTTTTCCTTTTATGAATTCTACTTTTATTTAATTTCCTGTTGTTACTTCGGACTATTGGATTAATTATGTTATTATTATTATTTTAATCGATTCATTAGGAAAATCGTTGTAATCTTTAAAATGTATCTATTCTTTTTTAGCTCATTAGAATAAGTCAGTTCTGTAAAGTTAAACACAATATTTTTTTAGGTCCAGCTGTAGCTTTATAAGTTTTAACACATTTTTAATAATTGCACAAAAACCTAATTTTCTTACAATGAAGCAATTTTATTAACTTTTATTGATGTTTAACACCAATGTAGCTGTACTAAGTCTGCATTTGTATTTGATCAGTAGCGAATAAAATAATATACTTTTTCGTTTATTATTTGAAAATCCAAGAAATATAATAAAAAATTCTTTGTCATTGCTCAGTATAAATGTTAGTTTATTGTAATTTTATGAACCACAAGACCACTTTCGTATTCAATCCAAGATTAAATTCAAAAATCCATAGCCTACTTTAAAATTTAGCATTTATACACTTATAATTACTGGTATATATTATGCCGTTCCTTTGAAATCAATACAACAAAAATTGAAATAAAAATATGGGGGGGGGGGCGCTCGAGACTATATATGTAATTAATATAGTGCAACAACATCCATCAAACTTTCTTACACACCCATTTTCAATCGAAGTAATAACCAAACAAAACTTTTACTCTGTAGAATGTCAATTTTGTAGTTGTCAAGTTGTCATTATAAAAGTAAAAATAAAACATGGACCCTGTCTTATATTTTAAATAATATTTATATTAAATAAGGTCTATACTTGCGTCGCTTGTATCGTAAGCTCGTTTTGGGCATATTTCAATCTGTTTGTGTAATACAGTATGTGCATGTGAGAAAATACAATACGAGTATGACAACTATAAAAGGTCGTTTACATGAACCAGCATATTTGGAGAGATGACATTTTGTTTGGGTACTTAGGGTTTACATTTACTAAAAATAGTTACAGTTGAACAGTCGATTTTGGAGGAAATTGGAACTATGAGTGTTTGTCTTACTCGAAAAAAATTTAAGAAAGTTTCAAGATATAACCAAATTATTCCCAAACACTAAAATTGATTAATGCTGTAGGCCAGGAATCTGTAATATACGATAGGAGAGCAATAGCTCGAGTTTCTCAATTAGAACAACACTCCGAGCGAGGCTACCGCTCTCTTGCGATGCAGAGTTGTTTAAATGACTAGTTTTATTGTATTTGCTAGTTTTGTATGAGTCATGGGCGTCATCACCAGTTCATTATTGGGGGGACATATGCCGTGGGTATGGGGGTATGGAAATTTTTTAAAATTTAACTTCTCAAAACATCGTATTTATGCATTTATTTATGCGTTTGTAACAGAAATGTAATGTTAAAAACCCTAGTAAAGACAAAGCCCGATGTTTACCTTTTAAAGTTTTAAGTAAATCATTCGTTTTTAGCAAAAATATTTTTACATCTCAAATATTGGGGGGGGGGCGTCCCCCGCCCCCCGGCGATGACGCCCATGGTATGAGTTAAACAATAGTTTTTGTTTTAATAATTGAAACATGTTTAGTCTAACTGATATATTTACATTAGAACTGACATATTTAATGTTTTAACATTTTTTTTATTTTCCCCTGTCGCATAACTTTCTCTATACAATGTGTAGTCTATATGAGAGAAAGTAAAAAAAAATAAAAATTAGTAACCAAAATTAGTGTCAATGTTCAAATGGGCAACAATAATTTGATATTGACGTTCGATTATATTCTTGTATGAAAGTTGAAAGGTGTAATATTAATAATACACCTTTCGACATATTTATTTCTATGTAGATGTGGACTGTGGAGTTTTAGGTAGCCCTCTCCACCCCCCCCATTTACCCATATGATTTGTTTCGTACATGCTTTTCATTATATATTTATAACTACATCGAATTTTGAGATATTTAAAATTCATGTATTCATGCCTCCAATGGGGGAGGAAGAAAATTAAAAAAATTTAAAAATAATATTTATTTTATAATTTGTGCTGATTTTTGATTCCAAATTTATATGTGATACATGATTTAACATGAGTTTTCGATTCTAAAACAGATGGCAGAAATGGAATTAACACATTTCATTAAAGTTATACACATTTTGTATTAGCAATATTCGTAGTATTTTAAAAAAAAACATGGAACATGTATGTATCTGTTGGATGATTTTCTTAAAACTACTCAGCAGATTTGGCTTCAACTTGGTTACTTTGACTTCTTGTGGTACTAAGACTAGACTAATTTTATTTGTTCATATCATAACATTAACTTTATGAGATTGAAGTAGTTAAAACGTAAATTTAAATATAAATGTTTTACCGTTAGCTTTAAAGATCCTTTACCATGACATGTCTACCGATCCTACCCATTGGAGTAATTCGGTTATAATTTTGGCTCACTGTATATAGACACATATTTATATGTATGTGTTTGTAAATATATACATATTTATTCTAAAGGTCGCAATTTTTTTCTTATTTTACTACAATTTTCTATGTAGGCTAGTTTAAAAAAAACCATTAGAAAAGTTCATTAATAAAAAATTGTGAAATTTGAAAATGGGGGCTGATTTTAAAATTTAAAAGGTTAAAACAGTTTGAGGATAATTTTTAGCTTTACATCGTACACTTTCTTCCGTTACTCATTTTGCACTCCTCTAAAATCTGTATATAATGAAACCCAAATGTGTTTTCTATGACAAACAATATGAGAGTCAGATTTGTTAATATAAACCTCGCAATTTGAAAAATATCAGCTTTAATGTGAGGAATATTAGATGATTTTTAGTAAAATGTCGCAATTAAGCTGTTTTAAAATTGGTTGAATATGATTGTTTCACAAAACAAATAATTGTTGAACAGTTTCAAAATGGCGGTCATTTCATTATTTACTTTTTATATCTTGCATGAAGTTATATTTGCTCTCTTTTGCGATTTAGTGGTCTGTATATATTAGTACCAATATCGAAATTAGAGTTAATTTTAATCCCGTCTTAAAATTCAAAATTGCGACCATAAGATATATTTTTCATTTATTTACAATAAAAAATTTGTAAAAAATAACTTCATAGCTACAAAAATTAATTAAACCTTGAGATATTTTAATTATAACTATCGTTCGAAATTTTAGATAAAATTAAGAATGGTTGAAACATTTAATATGCAATGAATTGTCCGTAGTTCTTACTTCTTAGGTATAATAGGATCTTAATACTGTAAATCAACAGTAGCTTGATGGTCTGTAGGTCGAGCGTAAGCCTACTTCATCAAGCAGATATTTTTATAACGATAATAGATATTTAATGTCAATCTTTTCTGTGTGCCTTTTATTTGCTTTAACATTGTCGTAAAAGTGAATTAATCAGTTTTATTAAAAATATAATTTGTTTGTATATAAGCCTACTCGTAATTCATTTAAAGACATAGGCCTATACAAGTTTATTTTCCAATGTACCTTTATGCATGTTATGGACATTGTAAACTAGGTATAAAAATGTAATCAATTCAATTATTCAAAGATTACATTTTTATTTTCTAACTGTAAATTATTTTTTTTTAAATTTGGTTTAATAATTTAAACTATTGCTACTCACTTCCCAAACTAGATTTTAAATATTATGACCATTCCTGTATCCAAACCTAAAACCACAGACAAGAATGTACACCAAATGTGGTTTTTGGAATTACTTATGTTTATCTGTAAAACGATTTTTGAACTACAAACCAAACGAATTGACTGATTTTTAATAATTTTGATATGTAGGCTTTATTTTCATTATTAAATAAAAAATTAGGGTTAGCTCTCAAAGACCAAAGAGCAAAATTTAAATTTTCTCAAAAATCGACTTTATTGATTTAGATCAAAATTTTTGTCAAATATAGCTCCTAAGGATTTACTGGTCATCAATCACAAAGAGGTAGTTTCAAAATTAAATGGTTAATTTCTCAAAAATTGGCTACCGCTTTCGATCGACTTTTAGTATTATGAAGAATAATGTCCCAAATGTGCCAATGTACCTAACTACAATTAAAAGAAAATGACTCTTCAGGATTAACTCATTTAAACGAAAATGAACATTGACAGCAAACAGTAAAAAACTCTATTTCAAAAAATATTTACGCATGCAATCAGTTTTATGGCATAAGCTTTTTCAATGTAGGTACTAATATTTGTTAAAAATATTTTGTATACAAAACTTTACTATACAAAATTTATCTCTTATAAGATATAGGATAAGAAACCAAATGAGTTATAAATATAATGAAATTTTAAATTGACAGCAATGATACTGTATTTGATTTTGTGGATGGGTGTGTGACATAGTGCATTATTTTGCCACAGCATATTTCTATTTATACTTATATAAAGACTTTAAAAAAAAAATAAAAAATTCGTCATAGCTTCATAAACAGCTGTTTGCAATACATGCATTGAAGTTGTTACTAAAGTTGTTCTTTTTATTCCTAGGACCTAAAAACATCAGCTGTTACTTCGTTTATAATGAATCTATAAAAACTACTGATACTCTCGATGATTGTAAATAACTGATAAATCAGCTCTTATAGTCGTTAGGCGTACCACTAACGCAAACTAAATAGCTGTAATACCTGCAAACTTGTGCAATCTTTTGAAAGTAAATAGGTTATAACATTTTAGTTTTTGTGGAATGTTTTCTTATGTTGTTTGTAGTGTAACGAAAAATATAGTTCATCACTAGGACCAAAAGAAGCTTTTTGATCCTAGCTCATTTTCAGTTAAACTTGAGCTTGTATCGAAAAGCTTCACTTTTGATCCTAGTGATAAAATATACTATTACAGGCTAACATTGGCAGTTTTTAAAATTTATTTGTCATTTAACAAGTAAATTGTTCGTTAAAATTATTTTCTAATATTTTCTTTTTGCGTTTTAGGTGTTCAATGCTGCAAGGAGAGAAAAAAAAACTTCATTACGATATCATTCTCAATTAATGTAATTTTTCAATTTTAAATTTTCACATATTTTGTAATTTAATATGAATTTATAATTGTAATTTTGACATATATATATTTTTTTTTTTTTAAATAAATTTCTCATACCTAGATTGTATGTTTATGTTCTACCTTATGTCATCCTTAGACGATAAATACTATATATTAAAAGCTTTGCATTTATATTAATTTTATTGTGCCACATGTACGAAAAATATAGGGGTAATAAAAAAAGACCTTGGGCTAGTTAAGGAGCAAAAAATATCGAGTTGAAATTTTTCTTTAAATAACATTTGTGGTGTAAAAAATTAATATGTTGGAGTAGGCCAAATTCAGGAGTGTCAGATATCAATCCCCTCCCTATCTTGAACACGGCGAAACCTACAAATTTTCAAAACAAAAAACATGCTTGAAAGTAAATTGCAGTACGAAATCATATATTATAGTTTTTTGAATGACAAATACAAATAAATTTAACCTCATATTGAAAAATGCGTAGAGTACCTATAAGTTTTAAAAGTAGTTTTTGTGAGATGTGAGAGAAATAATTCAATTGTCATTAAATGATGGATTGCATTTTATTTAAATTTCACGTCCGTGTTTGTCTATACAATTTAAACTGTCCCTGTATACCTAAGTTGTGTAGTTTTAACACACACTTGATTCTTTTATTAATAGAACTACTGTACTTTAAATTTTAGTTTTTCAAAATTTTGCTTTAAAAGTTTATATAGTTTTTTTATTTTTATAGGCGTTTATAATCCGATACACAATACATGCAACCAGGATTGCATTCGTGATTATTTTCTACCGCGGTAATTCATTTTTAATAAGTTAGGTTCTTTAGTTTTTATTTTTATAGGCGTTTATAATCCGATACACAATACATGCAACCAAGATTGCATTCGTGATTAGTTTCTACCGCGGTAATTCATTTTTAATAAGATAGGTTCAATAGTTTTTTATTTTTATAGGCGTTTATAATCCGATACACAATACATGCAACCAAGATTGCATTCGTGATTAGTTTCTACCGCGGTAATTCATTTTTAATAAGATATGTTCTTTAGTTTTTTATTTTTATAGGCGTTTATAATCCGATACACAATACATTCAACTAGGATTGCATTCGCGATAAGATCTACCGCGGTAATTCATTTTTAATAAGATAGGTTCAATAGTTTTTTATTTTTATAGGCGTTTATAATCCGATACACAATACATGCAACCAGGATTGCATTCGCGATAAGATCTACCGCGGTAATTCATTTTTAATAAGATAGGTTCAATAGTTTTTTATTTTTATAGGCGTTTATAATCCGATACACAATACATGCAACTAGGATTGCATTCGCGATAAGATCTACCGCGGTAATTCATTTTTAATAAGATAGGTTCAATAGTTTTTTATTTTTATAGGCGTTTATAATCCGATACACAATACATGCAACCAGGATTGCATTCGCGATAAGATCTACCGCGGTAATTCATTTTTAATAAGATAGGTTCAATAGTTTTTAATTTTTATAGGCGTTTATAATCCGATACACAATACATGCAACTAGGATTGCATTCGCGATAAGATCTACCGCGGTAATTCATTTTTAATAAGATAGGTTCAATAGTTTTTTATTTTTATAGGCGTTTATAATCCGATACACAATACATGCAACCAAGATTGCATTCGTGATTAGTTTCTACCGCGGTAATTCATTTTTAATAAGATAGGTTCAATAGTTTTTTATTTTTATAGGCGTTTATAATCCGATACACAATACATGCAACCAGGATTGCTATCGTGATTAGTTTCTACCGCGGTAATTCATTTTTAATAAGATAGGTTCAATAGTTTTTTATTTTTATAGGCGTTTATAACCCGATACACAATACATGCAACCAAGATTGCATTCGTGATTAGTTTCTACCGCGGTAATTCATTTTTAATAAGATAGGTTCAATAGTTTTTTATTTTTATAGGCGTTTATAATCCGATACACAATACATGCAACCAAGATTGCATTCGTGATTAGTTTCTACCGCGGTAATTCATTTTTCATAAGATAGGGTCTTTAGTTTTTTATTTTTATAGGCGTTTATAATCCGATACACAATACATGCAACTAGGATTGCATTCGCGATAAGATCTACCGCGGTAATTCATTTTTAATAAGATAGGTTCAATAGTTTTTTATTTTTATAGGCGTTTATAATCCGATACACAATACATGCAACCAAGATTGCATTCGTGATTAGTTTCTACCGCGGTAATTCATTTTTAATAAGATAGGTTCAATAGTTTTTTATTTTTATAGGCGTTTATAATCAGATACACAATACATGCAACCAGGATTGCTATCGTGATTAGTTTCTACCGCGGTAATTCATTTTTAATAAGATAGGTTCAATAGTTTTTTATTTTTATAGGCGTTTATAATCCGATACACAATACATGCAACCAAGATTGCATTCGTGATTAGTTTCTACCGCGGTAATTCATTTTTAATAAGATAGGTTCAATAGTTTTTTATTTTTATAGGCGTTTATAATCCGATACACAATACATGCAACCAAGATTGCATTCGTGATTAGTTTCTACCGCGGTAATTCATTTTTAATAAGATAGGTTCAATAGTTTTTTATTTTTATAGGCGTTTATAATCCGATACACAATACATGCAACCAAGATTGCATTCGTGATTAGTTTCTACCGCGGTAATTCATTTTTAATAAGATAGGTTCAATAGTTTTTTATTTTTATAGGCGTTTTTAATCCGATACACAATACATGCAACCAAGATTGCATTCGTGATTAGTTTCTACCGCAGTAATTCATATTTCATAAGATAGGGTCTTTAGTTTTTTATTTTTATAGGCGTTTATAATCCGATACACAATACATGCAACCAGGATTGCATTCGTGATAAGATCTACCGCGGTAATTCATTTTTCATAAGATAGGGTCTTTAGTTTTTTATTTTTATAGGCGTTTATAATCCGATACACAATACATGCAACCAAGATTGCATTCGTGATAAGTTTCTACCGCGGTAATTCATTTTTAATAAGATAGGGTCTTTAGTTTTTTTATTTTTATAGGCGTTTATAATCCGATACACAATACATGCAACCAAGATTGCATTCGTGATTAATTTCTACCGCGGTAATTCATTTTTCATAAGATAGGGTCTTTAATTTTTAATTTTTATAGGCGTTTATAATCCGATACACAATACATGTAACCAGGATTGCATTCGTGATAACATCTACCGCGGTAATTCATTTTTCATAAGATAGGGTCTTTAATTTTTAATTTTTATATTCGTTTATAATCCGATACACAATACATGCAACCAGGATTGCATTCGTGATTAGTTTCTACCGCGGTAATTCATTTTTAATAAGATAGGTTCAATAGTTTTTTATTTTTATAGGCGTTTATAATCCGATACACAATACATGCAACCAGGATTGCATTCGTGATTAGTTTCTACCGCGGTAATTCATTTTTAATAAGATAGGTTCAATAGTTTTTTATTTTTATAGGCGTTTATAATCCGATACACAATACATGCAACCAGGATTTCATTCGTGATAAGATCTACCGCGGTAATTCATTTTTAATAAGATAGGTTCAATAGTTTTTTATTTTTATAGGTATTTATAATCCGATACACAATACATGCAACCAGGATTGCATTCGTGATTAGTTTCTACCGCGGTAATTCATTTTTAATAAGATAGGTTCAATAGTTTTTTATTTTTATAGGCGTTTATAATCCGATACACAATACATGCAACCAGGATTGCATTCGTGATAAGATCTACCGCGGTAATTCATTTTTCATAAGATAGGGTCTTTAATTTTTAATTTTTATAGGCGTTTATAATCCGATACACAATACATGCAACCAGGATTGCATTCGTGATTAGTTTCTACCGCGGTAATTCATTTTTAATAAGATAGGTTCAATAGTTTTTTATTTTTATAGGCGTTTATAATCCGATACACAATACATGCAACCAGGATTGCATTCGTGATTAGTTTCTACCGCGGTAATTCATTTTTAATAGGTTCAATAGTTTTTTATTTTTATAGGCGTTTATAATCCGATACACAATACATGCAACCAGGATTGCATTCGTGATAAGATCTACCGCGGTAATTCATTTTTAATAAGATAGGTTCAATAGTTTTTTATTTTTATAGGCGTTTATAATCCGATACACAATACATGCAACCAGGATTGCATTCGTGATTAGTTTCTACCGCGGTAATTCATTTTTAATAAGATAGGTTCAATAGTTTTTTATTTTTATAGGCGTTTATAATCCGATACACAATACATGCAACCAGGATTGCATTCGTGATAAGATCTACCGCGGTAATTCATTTTTAATAAGATAGGTTCAATAGTTTTTTATTTTTATAGGCGTTTATAATCCGATACACAATACATGCAACCAGGATTGCATTCGTGATTAGTTTCTACCGCGGTAATTCATTTTTCATAAGATAATGTCTTTAGTTTTTTATTTTTATAGGCGTTTATAATCCGATACACAATACATGCAACCAGGATTGCATTCGTGATTAGTTTCTACCGCGGTAATTCATTTTTCATAAGATAATGTCTTTAGTTTTTTATTTTTATAGGCGTTTATAATCCGATACACAATACATGCAACCAGGATTGCATTCGTGATTAGTTTCTACCGCGGTAATTCATTTTTAATAAGATAGGGTCTTTAGTTTTTTATTTTTATAGGCGTTTATAATCCGATACACAATACATGCAACCAGGATTGCATTCGTGATTAGTTTCTACCGCGGTAATTCATTTTTAATAAGTTAGGTTCTTTAGTTTTTATTTTTATAGGCGTTTATAATCCGATACACAATACATGCAACCAAGATTGCATTCGTGATTAGTTTCTACCGCGGTAATTCATTTTTAATAAGATAGGTTCAATAGTTTTTTATTTTTATAGGCGTTTATAATCCGATACACAATACATGCAACCAAGATTGCATTCGTGATTAGTTTCTACCGCGGTAATTCATTTTTAATAAGATATGTTCTTTAGTTTTTTATTTTTATAGGCGTTTATAATCCGATACACAATACATTCAACTAGGATTGCATTCGCGATAAGATCTACCGCTGTAATTCATTTTTAATAAGATATGTTCAATAGTTTTTTATTTTTATAGGCGTTTATAATCCGATACACAATACATGCAACCAGGATTGCATTCGCGATAAGATCTACCGCGGTAATTCATTTTTAATAAGATAGGTTCAATAGTTTTTTATTTTTATAGGCGTTTATAATCCGATACACAATACATGCAACTAGGATTGCATTCGCGATAAGATCTACCGCGGTAATTCATTTTTAATAAGATAGGTTCAATAGTTTTTTATTTTTATAGGCGTTTATAATCCGATACACAATACATGCAACCAGGATTGCATTCGCGATAAGATCTACCGCGGTAATTCATTTTTAATAAGATAGGTTCAATAGTTTTTAATTTTTATAGGCGTTTATAATCCGATACACAATACATGCAACTAGGATTGCATTCGCGATAAGATCTACCGCGGTAATTCATTTTTAATAAGATAGGTTCAATAGTTTTTTATTTTTATAGGCGTTTATAATCCGATACACAATACATGCAACCAAGATTGCATTCGTGATTAGTTTCTACCGCGGTAATTCATTTTTAATAAGATATGTTCTTTAGTTTTTTATTTTTATAGGCGTTTATAATCCGATACACAATACATGCAACCAGGATTGCTATCGTGATTAGTTTCTACCGCGGTAATTCATTTTTAATAAGATAGGTTCAATAGTTTTTTATTTTTATAGGCGTTTATAACCCGATACACAATACATGCAACCAAGATTGCATTCGTGATTAGTTTCTACCGCGGTAATTCATTTTTAATAAGATATGTTCTTTAGTTTTTTATTTTTATAGGCGTTTATAATCCGATACACAATACATGCAACTAGGATTGCATTCGCGATAAGATCTACCGCGGTAATTCATTTTTAATAAGATAGGTTCAATAGTTTTTTATTTTTATAGGCGTTTATAATCCGATACACAATACATGCAACCAGGATTGCATTCGTGATAAGATCTACCGCGGTAATTCATTTTTAATAAGATAGGTTCAATAGTTTTTTATTTTTATAGGCGTTTATAATCCGATACACAATACATGCAACCAGGATTGCATTCGTGATAAGATCTACCGCGGTAATTCATTTTTAATAAGATAGGTTCAATAGTTTTTTATTTTTATAGGCGTTTATAATCCGATACACAATACATGCAACTAGGATTGCATTCGCGATAAGATCTACCGTGGTAATTCATTTTTAATAAGATAGGTTCAATAGTTTTTTATTTTTATAGGCGTTTATAATCCGATACACAATACATGCAACCAAGATTGCATTCGTGATTAGTTTCTACCGCGGTAATTCATTTTTAATAAGATAGGTTCAATAGTTTTTTATTTTTATAGGCGTTTATAATCAGATACACAATACATGCAACCAGGATTGCTATCGTGATTAGTTTCTACCGCGGTAATTCATTTTTATAAGATAGGTTCAATAGTTTTTTATTTTTATAGGCGTTTTTAATCCGATACACAATACATGCAACCAAGATTGCATTCGTGATAAGTTTCTACCGCGGTAATTCATTTTTAATAAGATAGGGTCTTTAGTTTTTTTATTTTTATAGGCGTTTATAATCCGATACACAATACATGCAACCAGGATTGCATTCGTGATAAGATCTACCGCGGTAATTCATTTTTCATAAGATAGGGTCTTTAGTTTTTTTTTTTTATAGGCGTTTATAATCCGATACACAATACATGCAACCAAGATTGCATTCGTGATTAGTTTCTACCGCGGTAATTCATTTTTCATAAGATAGGGTCTTTAGTTTTTTATTTTTATAGGCGTTTATAATCCGATACACAATACATGCAACCAAGATTGCATTCGTGATAAGTTTCTACCGCGGTAATTCATTTTTAATAAGATAGGGTCTTTAGTTTTTTTATTTTTATAGGCGTTTATAATCCGATACACAATACATGTAACCAGGATTGCATTCGTGATAACATCTACCGCGGTAATTCATTTTTCATAAGATAGGGTCTTTAATTTTTAATTTTTATATTCGTTTATAATCCGATACACAATACATGCAACCAGGATTGCATTCGTGATTAGTTTCTACCGCGGTAATTCATTTTTAATA
The DNA here is from genome assembly GCA_963513935.1 of Aphrophora alni. Taxonomy (NCBI): domain Eukaryota; kingdom Metazoa; phylum Arthropoda; class Insecta; order Hemiptera; family Aphrophoridae; genus Aphrophora; species Aphrophora alni. Next base: position 36,213,853 of record OY740771.1, on the reverse strand, counting down.
AGATAGGTTCAATAGTTTTTTATTTTTATAGGCGTTTATAATCCGATACACAATACATGCAACCAGGATTGCATTCGTGATTAGTTTCTACCGCGGTAATTCATTTTTAATAAGATAGGTTCCATAGTTTTTTATTTTTATAGGCGTTTATAATCCGATACACAATACATGCAACCAGGATTGCATTCGTGATTAGTTTCTACCGCGGTAATTCATTTTTAATAAGATAGGTTCAATAGTTTTTTATTTTTATAGGCGTTTATAATCCGATACACAATACATGCAACCAGGATTGCATTCGTGATTAGTTTCTACCGCGGTAATTCATTTTTAATAAGATAGGTTCAATAGTTTTTTATTTTTATAGGCGTTTATAATCCGATACACAATACATGCAACCAGGATTGCATTCGTGATAAGATCTACCGCGGTAATTCATTTTTAATAAGATAGGTTCAATAGTTTTTTATTTTTATAGGCGTTTATAATCCGATACACAATACATGCAACCAGGATTGCATTCGTGATTAGTTTCTACCGCGGTAATTCATTTTTCATAAGATAATGTCTTTAGTTTTTTATTTTTATAGGCGTTTATAATCCGATACACAATACATGCAACAAGGATTGCATTCGTGATTAGTTTCTACCGCGGTAATTCATTTTTCATAAGATAATGTCTTTAGTTTTTTATTTTTATAGGCGTTTATAATCCGATACACAATACATGCAACCAGGATTGCATTCGTGATTAGTTTCTACCGCGGTAATTCATTTTTAATAAGATAGGGTCTTTAGTTTTTTATTTTTATAGGCGTTTATAATCCGATACACAATACATGCAACCAGGATTGCATTCGTGATTAGTTTCTACCGCGGTAATTCATTTTTCATAAGATAGGGTCTTTAGTTTTTTATTTTTATAGGCGTTTATAATCCGATACACAATACATGCAACCAGGATTGCATTCGTGATTAGTTTCTACCGCGGTAATTGTTTTTTAATAAGATAGGTTCAATAGTTTTTTTTTTTTATAGGCGTTTATAATCCGATACACAATACATGCAACCAGGATTGCATTCGTGATTAGTTTCTACCGCGGTAATTCATTTTTAATAAGATAGGTTCAATAGTTTTTTATTTTTATAGGCGTTTTTAATCCGATACACAATACATGCAACCAAGATTGCATTCGTGATTAGTTTCTACCGCAGTAATTCATATTTCATAAGATAGGGTCTTTAGTTTTTTATTTTTATAGGCGTTTATAATCCGATACACAATACATGCAACCAGGATTGCATTCGTGATAAGATCTACCGCGGTAATTCATTTTTCATAAGATAGGGTCTTTAGTTTTTTATTTTTATAGGCGTTTATAATCCGATACACAATACATGCAACCAAGATTGCATTCGTGATAAGTTTCTACCGCGGTAATTCATTTTTAATAAGATAGGGTCTTTAGTTTTTTTATTTTTATAGGCGTTTATAATCCGATACACAATACATGCAACCAAGATTGCATTCGTGATTAGTTTCTACCGCGGTAATTCATTTTTAATAAGATAGGGTCTTTAGTTTTTTTATTTTTATATACGTTTATAATCCGATACACAATACATGCAACCAGGATTGCATTCGTGATTAGTTTCTACCGCGGTAATTCATTTTTAATAAGATAGGGTCTTTAGTTTTTTATTTTTATAGGCGTTTGTAATCCGATACACAATACATGCAACCAAGATTGCATTCGTGATTAGTTTCTACCGCGGTAATTCATTTTTAATAAGTTAGGTTCTTTATTATTTTTTTACCGCGGTAGAAACTAATCACGAATGCAATCCTGGTTGCATGTATCGTGTATCGGATAATGAACGTCTATTCTATCTATCTATTTTATCTCGGGGTTTTTTTTTTTTTTTTTCAACTAAAGTTTTTGGGACAGCTGCCATAAGAAACCAAAAATTAAGATTTTCTAAAAATCGGCTCTAACATAATTTTGCTCAATAAGTGTAGTCTCTCTCCAAAAATACAAGTTTGTGAGTGATGAATATAAAAGAATAATAATAAAATAAATAAGTCTTTAGAATGTTATAAAATAAGTTATTTCTAAAAAACGGCTTTAACAATTAATTACATTCAAATTAGAGTAAAATGTGCAAATTTATAAATTTGTGAATTTGCAAAAAAAAAAAAAAATGAATTACGTTTTTGATTTTATGCCGTGTTACACTCAATATTTTGAAAAATTCATTTGTTTCACATTTTTATCTTCAATCACGCAAATTTAGTCTGATTGTTCAGTTTTCCAAAAAGTTACTTGAGTTTTAAAAAGTGAGGTTTAAAGCAAACTGTTCATGCCAAAAGATATTAATAAAAATACATATGGAATAAATGTGTATGTTAGTAGTTAATTTCTATTCAGAAATTCTAGCTGTTGTTTAGCATGCTTCCACAAGCGCAATGTAAGTGGTCAGTAGCAACCATATATATAAATTTAGAATTCAATAAAAAATCAAACAGCTATTTTTTACCACAGATGATTAATTTAGTGGTGAAAAAACTGGCGTGTGGTAGGGGAAGTGACGTCACTTACCGTAGTCCGTTTAGTGCCACCGGTAAGTGCGGCAGTCACAGTTGGGGTTAAACCCACCTGTTTTACACTTACACAAATTTCAACAGCTTTTAGTTAACCAGTTGTTTTAAATTTATCACAATATTTTGAGGTTAATCTGTTAAAAACGCAGAACTTTTAAATATTTATTTTTCGTTCAATACAGTATTATAATATTATAAATTTAGGGAATAAAGGGTTACTAGCTCTGAAGCCTATACGTAGTGTAAAATCGGTTTTAAACTACTTTCTTTAGCCCATAGGACGCGTAGTATGAAATCAGTTGTAGGCTCCATTATATAGCCTACAGCTTTCACGTATCATATAGCCTATGTTGTATTGAGACGATTTTATGATGAGTCCTTGACAATGATTTTTCCTTTTTGAAGTATTCTTTTTGAATTACTCTCTACGTTAAAAAAAGTAGATTTTAGACGATGTCTGTCATCCCGTGTAGTGCACCCTATTAATGAAACTTGGTAGGTGGGGTATATTTTGTCAGTATTTCAATGTTTTGTCATTTCATACTCTAACGAATTTTGATAACACTTTTCTCAAACGTAGCCTCTGCCAAGGCCTTAAACAAAACGTAATGGTTTTCAATAGTATTGTAAAGTTTGTAAACAAATGGAAAATTCTGTAGAAAAGCTCATGTAGAGTGATTGTCATTAAAATTGTTTCAAAAAGACTTTATTACAATTTTCAAAACCAAATTTAATCTGGTCAAATACTATTGACAATGAGTTTCTTTGGACTTGTCTCTTACCCCTCCTAACAGAACTTTTTTTAAATAAGTTTCTACCCACGCTATTTTTACAAATTTAGTAATTAATAATTACACACAAAAACAAAAATCAATTAAATAATTTTGATAGTTTTGGTCAATTTTATGGTGATTGATGTGTGATTTATATTTCACGTTGATATATATATATATATATATATATATATTATATTATATATATATAATATATTATATTATATATATATATTATATTATATATTATATATATATATATATATTCCCAACAGAGAGATGTAAAAAGTTATTTTATTTGATTTATTAATTTAGTTTATTATTATAATTTAAATATTATCGGGGGATAAATACATTAGCAGTTCCAATACCTTTCAGTTGGCAACACTGTTGTCGACTCGGTTTTTCTCGTTTGAAATCGGGAGGCATCGATCATTGGTCTCGGTGTCTGGTATAAAACCAGCGTCCACTGTTCTATGGAAACAGTCAAATTATTAAACGAGTGTAATTATAAAATATAATGGATCTTTTAGCTTGGGCAGCCGTTACAGGTGTAGGAGCAGTGGCAATGGTTACGTTTCCACCATTGGCAGGAGTTGTTGCTCCCTATATGGGATTTAGCGCAGTAGGGCCAGTCGCTGGTTCGATGGCAGCAGGCACTGCTTTTGCATACATGCAAGCAGCAGCAATGGCAGCAGGAGCTCAGGCATATGTGGGAAACGTTGCAGCAGGCACGGCTTTTGCAACCATGCAAGCATTAGCAATGACAACACTAAGACGTTAAATGCGTAAGTCCTATTTACTAAGTAATATTTTTCCTATTAGGAATTCTACTTTTATTTCATTTCCTGTTGTCACTTTGGACTATTGAATTAGTTATGTTATTATTATTATTTAAATCGATTCTTTAGGAAAATCGTTGTAATCTTTAAAATGTATCGATTCATTTTTATTCTTGTTAGCTCATATTGTTATTCATAAGTCAATTCTGTAAAGTTAAACACAATATTTTTTAGGTCCAGGTGTAGCTTTATAAGTTTTAACACATTTTTAATAATTACACAAAAACCTAATTTTCGTACGATGAAGCAATTTTATTAACTTTTATTGATGTTTAAAACGAATGTAGCTGACTAAGCCTGCATTTGGATTTGATCATAGCGAATAAATTAATATACAATCATTGCGTAAATTTTCAAACAGTTGAGCAAACACCCATTCACAATCGAAGTAATAACCAAACAAAACTTCGTCGGTAGAATGTCAATTTTAAATAATATATATAATAAGGTCTAAACTAGCGTCGCTTGTATCGTAAGCTCGTTTTGGGCATATTTCAATCTGTTTGTGTAATACAATATGTGCATGTGAGAAAATACAATACGAGTATGACAACTATAAAAGGTCGTTTATGGGTGTACGACAGTGAAGTGTGTTTGTTTTACAACACTCCACACCTACACTCTGTAATGCTTGCTTAACCCGCATATTTGGAGAGATGACATTTTGTTTGGGTACTTACGGTTTACATTTACTCAAAATAGTTACAGTCGAACAGAAGATTTTGGAGAAAATTGGAACTATGAGTGTGTTTGTCTTACTCGAAAAAAATTTAAGAAAGTTTCAAGATATAACCAAATTATTCTCAAACACGAAATCAATCTGTAATATACGTTAGGAGAGCAATAGCTTGAGATTGTCAATTAAAACAACACCCCGAGCGAGGCTACCGACCTCTTGCGATGCAGAGTTATTTAAATGACTAGTTTTATTGTATTTGCTTAGTTTTGTATGAGTTAAACGATAGTTTTTGTTTTAATAATTAATTGTAACATGTTTAGTCTAACTGATATATTTACATTAAAACTAACATATTTATTGTTTTAACATTTTTTGCTTTATTGGTAATTTTATTTTCCCCTGTCGCATAACTTTCTCTATACAATGTAGTCTATATGAGAGAAAGTAAAAAAAAATAAATTAGAAACCAAAATTAGTATCAATGTTCAAAAGGGCAACAATAGCTGGATATTGACGTTCATTACTATTCGATTATATTCTTGTGAGTAAATCGAAATCTTTTAAAATTAAACAACTTTTTGTATCAAACTTTTTTTTTTAAATATACCTTTTGACATATTTATTTCTATTGTAGATGTGGACTGTGGAGTTTTAAGTAGCCCTCTCCACCCCCCCCAGTTTCCCCCATGATTTGTTTTATACTGTACATGCTTTTCATTATATATATATACTACATCGAATTTTGAGATATTTAAAATTCATGTATTCATGCCTCCAATGGGGGAGGAAGAAAATGTAAAAATAATATTTATTTTATAATTTGTGCTGATTTTTGATTCCAAATTTATATGTGATACTTGATTTAACATGGGTTTTCGATTCTAAAACAGATGGCAGAAATGGAATTAACACATTTCATTAAAGTTATACACATTTTGTATTAGCAATATTCGTAGTATTTTTAAAAAAAACATGGAACATGTATGTATCTGTTGGATGATTTTCTTAAAACTACTCAGCCGATTTGGCTTCAACTTGGTTACTTTGACTTCTTGTGGTACTAAGACTAGACTAATTTTATTTGTTCATATCATAACATTAACTTTATGAGATTGAAGTAGTTAAAACGTAAATTTAAATATAAATGTTTTACCGTTAGCTTTAAAGATCCTTTACCATGACATGTCTACCGATCCTACCCATTGGAGTAATTCGGTTATAATTTTGGCTTACTGTATATAGACACATATTTATATTATATATGTATGTGTTTGTAAATATATACATATTTATTCTAAAGGTCGCAATTTTTTTCTGATTTTACTACAATTTTCTATGTAGGCTAGTTTAAAAAAAACCATTAGAAAAGTTCATTAATAAAAAATTGTGAAATTTGAAAATGGGGGCTGATTTAAAAATTTAAAAGGTTAAAACAGTTTGAGGATAATTTTTAGCTTTACATCGTACACTTTCTTCCGTTACTCATTTTGCACTCCTCTAAAATCTGTATATAATGAATCCCAAATGTGTTTTCTATGACAATCAATATGAGAGTCAGATTTGTTAAATATAAACCTCGCAATTTGAAAAATATCAGCTATAATGTGAGGAATATTAGATGATTTTTAGTAAAATGTCGCAATTAAGCTGTTTTAAAATTAGTTGAATATGATTGTTTCACAAAAAAACTTGTTGAACAAAATGGCGGTCATTTCATTATTTACTTTTTATATCTTGCATGAAGTTATATTTGCTCTCTTTTGCGATTTAGTGGTCTGTATATATTAGTACCAATATCGAAATTAGAGGTAATTTTAATCCAGTCTTAAAATCCAAAATGGTGACCATAAGATATATTTTTCATTTATTTACAATAAAAAATTTGTAAAAAATAACTTCAAAGCTACAAAAATTAATTAAGCCTTGAGATATTTTAATTATAACTATCGTTTGAAATTTTAGATAAAATTAAGAATGGTTGAAACATTTAATATGAAATGAGTTGTCCGTAGTTCTTAGGTATAATAGGATCTTAATAAATGGACAGTAGCTTGATGGTCTGTAGGCATCAATATCAAGGTCGAGCATAGGCCTAAGCCTACTTATCAAGCAGAGATATTTTTATAACGATAATAGATATTTAATGTCAATCTTTTCTGTGTGCCTTTTATTTTCTCTAACATTGTCGTAAAAGTGAATTAATCAGTTTTATTAAACATATAATTTGTTTGTATAGCCTATAGGCCTACTCGTAATTCATTTAAAGACATAGGCCTATACAAGTTTATTTTCCAATGTACCTTTATGCATGTTATGGACATTGTAAACTAGGTATAAAAATGTAATCAATTCAATTATTCAAAGATTACATTTTTATTTTCTAACTGTAAATTATTTTTTTTAAATTTGATTTAATAATGTAAACTATTGCTACTCACTTCCCAAACTAGAAATAAAATATTATGTCCATTCCTGTATCCAAACCTAAAACCACAGACAAGAATTGTACACCAAATAAATGTGGTTTTTGGAATTACTTATGTTTATCTGTAAAACGATTTTTGAACTACAAACCAAACGAATTGACTGATTTTTATTAATTTTGATATGTAGGCTTTATTTTCATTATTAAATAACAAATTAGGGTTAGCTCTCAAAGACCAAACAGCAAAATTTAAATTTTCTCAAAAATCGACTTTATTGATTTAGATCAAAATTTTTGTCAAATATAGCTCCTAAGGATTTACTGGTCATCAATCACAAAGAGGTAGTTTCAAAATTAAATGGTTAATTTCTCAAAAATTGGCTACCGCTTTCGATCGTTTTTTAGTATTATGAAGAATAATGTCCCAAATGTGCCAATGTACCTAACTACAAATAAAAGAAAATGACTCTTCAGGATTAACTCATTTAAACGAAAATGAACCTTGACAGCAAACAGTAAAAACTCTATTTCAAAAATATTTATGCATGCAATCAGTTTTATGGCATAAGCGATGCCACCCAAGCTTTTTCAATGTAGGTGTACTAATATTTGTTCAAAATATTTTGTATACAAAACTTTACTATCCAAAATATATCTCTTATAAGACATAGGATAAGAAACCAAATGAGTTATAAATATAATGAAATTTTAAATTGACAGCAATGATAGCCTACTGTATTTGATCTTGTGGATGGGGGTGTGAGATAGTGCATTATTTTGCCACAGTATATTTCTATTTATACTTATATAAAACCTTTAAGAAAATAAATAAATAAATCGTCCTACAGCTTCAATTACAGCTGTTTGCAATACATGCATTGCAGTTGTTACTAAAGTTGTTCTTTTTAGTCCTAGGACCTAAAAAATCAGCTGTTACTACGTTTATAATGAATCTATAAAAACTACTGATACTCTCGATGATTGTAAATAACTGATAAATCAGCTCTTATAATCGTTAGGCCTACCACTAACGCAAACTAAATAGCTGTAATACCTGCAAACTTGTGCAATCTTTTGAAAGTAAATAGGTTATAACATTTTAGTTTTTGTGAAATGTTTTCTTATATTGTTTGCAGTGTAACGAAAAATATAGTTCATCACTAGGACCAAAAGAAACTTTTTGATCCTTGCTCATTTTCAGTTAAATTTGAGCTTGTGTCGAAAAGCTTCACTTTTGATCCTAGTGATAAAATATACTATTACAGGCTAACATTGGCAGTTTTTAAAATTTATTTGTCATTTAACAAGTAAATTGTTCGTTAAAATTATTTTCTAATATTTTCTTTTTGCTTTTTAGGTGTTCAATGCTGCAAGGAGAGAAAAAAACTTCATTACGATATCATTCTCAATTAATGTAATTTTTCAATTTTAAATTTTCACATATTTTGAAATTTAATATGAATTTATAATTGTAATTTTGACATTATTATTATTATTTTTAAATAAATTTCTCATATCTAGATTGTATGTTTATGTTCTACCTTATGTCATCTTTAGACGATAAATACTATATATTTCAAACTTTGCATTTATATTTATTTTATTGTGCCACATATAAGAAAAATATAGGGGATAATAAAAAAAGACCTTGGGCTAGTTAAAGACCAAAAACTAACCAGTTGAAATTTTTCTTTAAATATCATTTGTGGTGTAAAAAATTAATATGTTGGAGTAGGCCAAATTCAGGAGTGTCAGATATCAATCCCCTCCCTACCTTGAACACGGCCTAACCTACAAATTTTCAAAACAAAAAACATGTTTGAAAGTAAATTGCAGTACGAAATCATATATTATAGTTTTTTGAATGACAAATACAAACCTCATAAATCATATTGAGAAATGCGTAGAGTGCCTATAAGTTTTAAAAGTAGTTTTGTGAGATGTGAGAGAAATAATTCAATTGTCATTAAATGATGGATTGCATTTTATATAATTTTTTATAGCATTTTTATAGCTGGATCTACACTTTTCTTCATGTGGTCTTAGGTTAGATCCATCTCTTTCATTTTCTCTCAGGTCTACCTTGACCAACTCTTCTTCTCTTTCGATCCTGGTGTTATTACAGTATTCTTTAGCTATGGTTATTTTTATAATATGCTCTTTTCTCCTTTGTATGCTTTTTTTAAGGCACAGATGACAGAGATTTTTCGTTTTGTTTCTGTTCATAATTGTTTTTTAATTGTATCATTCGAACTATTTTGTATGTGAATCCTTTGAGGTTTTCCTAACTTTGCAACACTATTCCAAAGTTTAAAAAGTAGTATTTTACTGAGATTATCTAATGTTATTAGCTCATTCAATAAAATGATAAAAAATAGTTAGATTTGTAGCAAACATTTACCAAAATCCCTTCTACAGAAAATAGCTTAAAATTACAATTGCTCTTCCCAATTGTTGCTATTTAATTTAAAATTTACATATTACCTAATAGAAATATGAATTTCAGGGGAAAATTCAGTGATTAATACAAAAATCAAAAATTGACCTTGTTCGCCGTCATTAAAACAAATACGGTTTACGTTGGGGACGTGTTTATGGTAAAAGCGAAACAGGTTTTGACCCTTATTGAAAATAAATATACTGTATAACTATTTTTTCATAGCCGTCGTCCATGGTTCTTTCATTCAATTGACAACTACCTAACTGAAATGTAGAATGACGATTATTAGTTTTAATTGCTTTTTATTTAGTTTTGACGATGTGAGAGGACAAAGTGTATGCAATGTTTTTTCTATTAATTATTATTTTAATAGAACAATAATTGTCAATAACAATATTTTCAGCTTACTATTCTTTTACACTCGTGCATAAATTTAATAATTAGCAATACCGTAAATAATTTCTCTCTCAAAAGCTCAATTTATTTAGGTACATATCCTTTGTTATGTCAAATAATATTGTAATTAATTCTGAATATTATAAATTTTAAAAATTGAACAACGCTTCAAAATGGGTTATAAACAAATATTTTTCTACACGTAAAATATAGTTAAATTAATCTAAAAATTTGGCTTCTAATTAAGAATTTTAATAAATCTAAAGTTTGTAGTATTTATTAATCCTGAAGTACCTTGCTAGATATATATAGTATACACTTCATATAGTCTTGGGGTAGATCCTTCTTTTTTATCTTTCCTATGAAGTCTCTTACCAAACTGTTGTTCTCCTCCGACTCTGAAGCTATTAAAGGATTTGAGGATTAAGGATCTATATGTTAAACTCGGTTTTTCCTAAGGGGTGATGACTGCGATGTTTTTCATCTTAAAAAAAAAGAAAGTCAAATCTATACGTAGAAAGTGGAATCACAGTTTATCCATCTATTTTCAGTTAATTTTTATAATTATTCTTACATTCTGGCACTACACAACTGTTAGGTTTGTCACTACATTAGGGTCTAAATCATTTCCCAAAACTATACTAAAACTAAGTAAAACTCAACACGCAACTACGTACTGCTACGAGAGATACTGAAAACAGAAGTGCAATGTTGCCACGTGTCACCGACTGTGGCCTTGAATAAATCTGATGGCTCTTGTAACACTATAGCCATATTGTTGTTATCATGTACAATGCACACAGTCCAACAGTTGGTTTCAGTGATATCATCTAGTTTGTTAAGATACTTATTTAGAAATGTTTTTTAGATATGTGTTGTCTTTTTTTGCGTGGGTAGTGGTTTCCATAGTTGGAAATATTGTCATGAAGGTATGTCCGTCCTTGGCCACACTTTTTGGATCTTTTATAGGTTTTAATGATAAAGGGATTGCTGCCGGCACTTTAGCTGCCGGAGCCCAAGCATTTGTAGGGAATGTAGCTGAGAATTCCGCGATAGCTCTTCTTCAGTCAGCCGCAATGGCACCTACTACAACACAAAGTTTTATGAAAAATTTCGTTCCACCGATTGCGATTATTCTTTTTGTTTGTAGCTCTGCCATGATACTTCGTGAGACGGCTCAACAATAAGAAATAAATACAGTAGTCTTGGAATATTATAAATAAGTAAGTCCTATTTATAAAGTAATATTTTTCCTATTATAAACTCTAGTTTTATTAATATGTTTTTTTTTTTTATATTTACCGTTGTCACTTGGGACTATTGGGTTAGTTGTGCGATTATTATTTTTGCTTTCTCTATTTATAAAATCGATTCCATATAAAAAGCGTAGTAATGTAATAATAAAAAAGATTTGTATTCTGATTTTTTGCTTGTTTAGCTCATTTAGATAAAATCATTTTTCTAAAGTTAAATACAATTATTGTGTATAGATCCAGCTGTAGCTTTCTAAATTTGATCAAATTTTTAATAAATACACAAAAACCTAATTTTCTTACTACAAAGCAGTTTTACTTTTGTTTGTGAAGTTTATCATTAATATAGTTTTAATATTAGGCCTACTGAACATAATTTTAATACATAACATGGGCGTATCCAGCGAGGGGCAGGGGGGCAGCTGCCCCCCCTGGAAGCAAAAAATAAATCTTTATTATACATTTTGTTGCTGGAATTTAATACAACTCTTGAAATAACTATTTTAATAATCAATTGTATATTGAATGACCATGGCTGCCCCCCCCCCAGTTTTGATCCTGGGTACGCCCTTGATACATAAAACTATATAAATCAAAATTTAATCAATACCGAATAAAGTAATATTTAAATTATACTATTTTTACTTTGTGGGCTTAAATATAAAGTCTATTTTGTTGTGTAGCTACAGCTGTTTCGTTAGGCTGAGCACAAACGCATAGTATCCATAAACAATAGAAGTCCACAAGATAACAATAGTATAATTACAGTAAGTTGGACGGCAACCATGGAATTATAATATTTAAATTATTCAATAATTGTTTAATTGTTCAAAAAATTTCTAACAGTTTTTTTAACCAAAGCAATATTTTGGTAATTATTTACAATAATAATAATGAAATACTGTTTGACATTTTTCTCGGCATAAATAGGGTAACCTATTGTAATTTAACGTATTGAAGATACAAATTTGATTGAAATCGGTCTCCTAGTTTTTTACAAATGTGAATATTTCCAAATATTTTGCAGCTAATTAGGTACTATTTTTGTTTGTTTTGTTACTAACTACAGTTTTCAATTAACGAGTTAAGTTATCTAATGTAGATTAACTTCAAACAACTGGAGTAATCTATAGAATTCTTGTTTTCTACTTGTGTGAGAGTTGCAATAGTTTTGTCATACAAATGAGAAAAAAAAAAACAACATACCAATAGGGATGATGCAACATAAATAGTACAAGGTGACCCGAGGGATGCTAACAGTTTTCATTTTGGCAACACTGTCAGAATAAACAAATCAGCTGATTGTAGTTGTGTTTGAATTAAGTCAACAATGGAGAAGTGGATGATATAACATATCTCTAAGATAACAAATAACACGGTAATCAATGACTTGGGCTTTCATTTAGGCAACAGTGCGATGTAAATGGAATAATTCCATCACCCAACACAATTTAGTATTGGGTAAGGAAATGGTGAGAAACAGGTTCTGATATTGATGTGAAAAAACTAGGACCACCAAATACAGTGAGCATCTCCAGAAAATGTGGAACGTGTCCCATTCGGTCTGCAAGGAAACATGTTAGAACCCTAAATTTTTCTCCGCAAGCCTATCAAAAATTTTACAAAAGGAGTTGAGTTTTCATCTAAATGAAATATAGCAACTTGTTCAAGATTACCGAGTCAGATTTTGTAAAAAAAATGTAGGTAATTATGTATTAAAGCTTCCGACCATGCAAACTTTAACTATATTTTTTGTCATTAATTAGATATATTTAAACAACGCGAAACAATTTCCCAGTCTCGTAATCTATTAATATTGAAGCAACTGACACTTTTTGACACAAGGAATTAAGGATTATTTGGGTTATGACGATTGTGGTTATGACTGCATTACGAGTCTATGTGTACAAAGATCTGGGAAGGTATATATGGTTACCTTCCCAGACCTTTTAATTTACACGCCATGATTTACACTAATGTAACATTCAGCGTATAACAAACATAGGCATAAACTTGACTCACGTTATTATTGTACACATTCGACATAACCTCCAAAAACCTAAATTCCTTGTGTCTAAAATTGTAAGTTTCTTAAATATTAATGGATTTTAAGACTTGAAAATTGTTTCGCGTTGTTAAAAAATATCTGATTGATGACAAACGAGTTAAATAGTTAAAGTTTGCATGATTTTTAGCAACTAAAATCTGGAGGAAGCTTCAATACATAATTACTGAAATGAAAACATTGCGAAATAACAAACTGCTAAAAACTATTATTTCTTAATGTCCGACGAAGCAAATTTTCATCTTAACACTTTTGTAAATAAACAAAACTTTAAATACTGGTCTACTAATACCATTTCCAAGCGTCTTCACGAACATCTTACTTAAAATAAGTAGTGATTTGTTGTGCAATGATCTCAGATGACATTATTTCTTCGAAGACTCGGCAGGGAAATTTCTTGTTCCTGCACTAAATATGTTTTTTCTACGATGAAGAATGGGCCTTGAAGCTGTGCGTATGTGAAAGAGCCTCCACTCTATGAGTAGGCCTTGCCAAGTCTCGTAACTAAACGAATGCATCATAAGTTATCATTACACAACATTTTCTTAGTTTCGTTCCTCTCAATTCGAATCGCTGCACCACACAAATTTCCGTACCTGGCGTAAAGAAGTATTCACTTCAAGAATTGTTTTAAATAGCCTTCATTTTGACATTTTAAAGTAGTTTTTTTCTGAATTTTAATAGGGTGTTAAATGAGAACTATAAAAATGTTTTAATTTGTTTGGCTGCTATCGTGCTTACATAAAGACGACAACAATGGAAGGAGAGTATGTTGAAAATAACTTTTACGGTTTCTGAGTCTACGGAACGTGAAGATGTGTAAATAAATGGAGATCAGACTTTTTGGGATTACTAAACTTACCTTTACTTCGTACAATGCACGAGTAAAAACAACAACAAACAATCACAACCTATCTTGTCTGCGTGTCCAATATTTGCACTTTATCTGCGTTGTAAAAGTAATTTAATCAGTTTTATTAGAAATAGAATTGGTTGTAAATAATATTTAACACTTATTTTAAGACATACACATGTTTATTACCCAATGTAATACTTATGCTTATTGAAAAGTAGGTCAATAATCACAGTAACCTAACCTGACCTGACCTAACCTGACCTGACCTAACCTAACCCTACCTAACCATTGCTCATCTACTATGACACATAGTGAAGTTACAGCCAAAAATGTAATTTCGAACTCAGATCTCTGTATACTGTAGTTAACAAGATTCAGCAGAACCGAATAACCGACGCAAGCGTAGCGATTGAATGCTCCTTCACATATAGGCTATAGAGCGAGTTTTTAGTCCCTTCGGCCCTACCATTTTTTATATGGTTTAAGTTAGAAAATTGATACTCCACATATCCGTATGAACCTCTAAATACCTTGGTTTTGATGCTCACACTGACTGTCTAACTCGAATGGGGGACGGCCCACAGGAAAATCTTAAATGAGAGAGCATATGTCGATATGTCCATCAAATTAAAGGTCTCTGTTAGTAGAGCACAGTACCACAAACCGGATCTCAAAAGGTTCATCCTATTGAAAATGACGGGGTTTTAAAGTTTACAAAAGAGTACGTGCTAGAACCGATTTTACCGCTCTACTTTAAAAAAAGATTATTCCAGAATGTTTTCCTACAAGCTGTTAGGCATCTGAAAGAACTATCGTTAGTGGTGTTAAAAAAATGTAAGAGATCACTGGAAGCCCAAGACCTAGCAGTGAACTACAAATTTTAATACTAAAAGGGTCATGCGAGATGTTATTTAACAACGCCTTTTTACGCTAAAAATGATAGTGCAATTGGAATTACAAAGGGATGAGTTATTAATTTGTTATACATTTATTTTCTACAAAATTTTTGGTCATATAATTTCATTTTAACAACATTTCAAGTTATGATATTTTAACCTGCTTTCCAGTTGTAAAACATTGGAAAAATGGAAACTAGAACTTTTACTTGGGATATTAGGCATTTTATTGAGAGATAGTTTAATAAATTTAGGAACTAAATACAGGTCGACTGTTATGTTACAGTTTATTAAAGTAAATGTGCTGGTAAAAAGCTGTTCTACCACGAACTTTTTTGTAAACGTTAAACCACGTCATTTTTGATAGGATGAACTTTTTGATATCCTCTACTAACAAAGACCTTTAATGTGATGTACATATCGTCCTATGTTCTCATTTAAGATTTTCTTACGACTTCCTGTAGACCGTCCCCCATTGGAGCTGGACAGTCAGTGAGCGTGGTATTTAGGTCCCCAATATGGATGTGCGGAGTTTCAATTTTATAATTTAAACCATATAAAAAGGTAGGAAGGAAAGGGAGTTAAAACTCACCCTATTCGAGGATATTAGGGCGGAAACACTGACATGAGGGAAGCAAGTGAACACTTTTTTATTCATACACATCCATTAGGCCCGTTAGGTCCTAGGCGACATTAAGAAGCTGATATACTCATTTATGAGGTTCAGAAAACTTTTATAACAACTGTTTTAAACAAACTTTCCCTATTGGATAAGACTCCTTCATCTAACAATAGAATTTAACTCTTCCTACAAGGTCTAGGAAACCAAAGTTTGGCTTTACATTTAAATGAGCTACTTGTTACACATTAAATGATGAGGCTGGGTATGTAGGCTACCATCATATTGTTTACACCGAGTGTAAGTTTGTTCTATGAAAAAATTAAATATTCTAGGTTTGATTCATAGTTGAGTATAGTAATATCTATTTCATTTGTTATTTAATTAGTTAATTTTTAGTTAAAATGACTTTCTAATATTTTATTTTTATTTTTTAGGTTTCCATCTCCTCA
The DNA here is from genome assembly GCA_963513935.1 of Aphrophora alni. Taxonomy (NCBI): domain Eukaryota; kingdom Metazoa; phylum Arthropoda; class Insecta; order Hemiptera; family Aphrophoridae; genus Aphrophora; species Aphrophora alni. The sequence goes on along the minus strand of OY740771.1, from coordinate 36,197,555 downwards.
AGGACTGAAAGAAAAATCCCATAAACATAATTAATATAATTTAATTTACTTTTTCAATTTTAATATTTCATGTATTTCGTACAATTTATTATGAATTTACAATTGTAATTCCCAGCTTTGATTCTTCAATTAAATTTCATCATATTTAGACTGTCTGTTTATGTTCTATCTTATGTCAACCTTAAAATTGACCATTAAATTACGAAATCAACAATTTAAAATTAAAGTAATTGAGGACAAAATGGTTGCTCTAAAGCGTGGTAAGTTTTGTACGATAATTTCCGTAATTGTTTACCTGTTATTGCATTGAGTAGGAGGTCAATAAAAAGTAAGAATTCAGTTTATTAGTTCACGAAATTCGATTTAACATTAAAATATGGTGCTAAATTACTTTTAGTGGACAAATATTTATATTAGTGATTTGGTAATAGAAAGTAAAGAATTAAAACTTGATTTATAAGGCAGTGAAAAAGCTCAAGCAGTTTACGTTCGTGTTTAAATTTATTAATTTCTTACATATAGTATAAGAGAAAGTATGTGAAAGTCAAAAAATGACCTCTCGTATTAAAATATGAAAAATGTGTTTTTGAAACTTATTTAACAAAAATATTTGTACAAATAGCTCTGAAATTAGGGTTTGGATTATTCTTTCAACATGTTTGGTTACGAGTCATAAAAACTGAAAAGGAATTAGTCCACCTCTATTGAAGGCTTGAAAACAGAAATCACTGCAAACATTTTACTTTTATCACATATGTTTTGATTCATCACAAATATTACTCTATATACGTAAGGAAGTATAAATAAGCAGACATACTTTGATAAGGTTAGTATCCACGGCGACATTTACTGTGGTGTCCATACCACAAAGATCAGTATCTAGAACTCGGTGTCGCACTTAGTGTATCTGGTGTGTGCGACACTTCACAATTCATATAGACGTTTACAAAACACTATGGACAATCTTCGTACTGCAGCAGTCGTAGCCGTCCATTTTAATTAAAAAACGACGACGTAAAAATAGAAAAGTTTGGGTTAAAGATTGGATAAAAAGAAGAGAACAACTGGGCGCTTATAACATCCTATTCATTGAACTTAGAAATGAGGATCCTAAAACTTACAAGAACTTTATTCGAATAAACCTTGAAGATTTTGAATATTAGTTGGAAAACGTTTCCCAACTAACGTGAGATCTGCCAATACTGCAGGCGAACGATTGGCAGTAACTTTGAAATCTTTAGCTTGTGGTAAGTTGGAGATATACGAGTAAAGTGTGATAGTTAAACAATTTCAATAAATGGAGTTACGTTCAAATTCTCCTTTAATTTCAGTAGATTCTTATCATTCACTTTAGTTTTTATTTCGAATACCTGTACAACAATTTCTGCATTAGTTCCTGAATGTTGCGAAGCCATATTATAAAACATTAAAATAGGAATACTTGAAGGTAGACTTATTTTAGTACCAATCATTTTACTACTTTAAATATATTTGTATGAAAGTAATACATTATAATGTGATTACAAATCTGTAGATGAAATTTCACTTTCCTCGTAAACACAACTTGTTGACTCCCATGATAGATTAGTGATTGGGATATATGGAAGAGATGACAGTTCTACATCATCTAGTTCTTCTATTTCCAATATTACTCTTCAATATCCCTTTTTCTTACATCTGTCTTTAAATTTCTTTATAGAAGGGCAATAAAGTTGCCAAAAGTTTGAGCTTCATCTTCAGGCTTATTAATTCTAATGGTTTCTGTAAAATATCGTCTTCTTCTTTTCGTTTTTTTTGAAATATATTGCACTGGTATATTGTACACGCTTGCGTATCTTGTCCCTCATCATTATTTGGACATTCATAAAAAAATAACAAAGTTACCATTGCTATCAAATAAAAGTGTAAATAAAAAATATAAAATATTACTAAAAACTTCTCGCTGTTATTTAAAACATGAACCTTAGTTTTATGCAATTTCATTGCAGATACCACAAGCACTTGAAGGATGGAAAAAAAAAATTGCAAATGACTTTGAAAATCAATGGAATTATCCCAATACTTTGGGGCACTAGCGCACTAGATGGTAAGCACGTAGTTATACAGGCACCAAAACATAGCGGAAGGTTATATTACAACTACAATGACACATTTAGTATAGTTTTAATGGGATTGGTAGAGGCAAATTATAATTTAGAGTAAATTAATTTACATAGATGTCGGTTGTAACGACAGAGTTTTCGATGTCGGTATTTTTCAAAATTGTTCTTTATCTAAAGCTATGCAGGAGTTCGGCAGGAGTCAAGCCGATAGACAATATGCCAACTATAACCAATGACTAGTACTGTAATAGGTTTTAGTAGTCATTGCTATAACTCGCCGAGCTCTTGGAACTTTGAACTGTGAAGCTGAGGACCGCTCATAGCGGGAAGGTATCGGCAGTGAACAATGGAGTGGGTAGGGTGTGAAATGTGAAAGTTGGAGGGAGCTAATGTTCACGTGAATCACTGGCGGTCGGTGACAGATTGTTAGTGCGGGTGGTGGACCACTACATTGAAGGCAACGCCAAAAGACGATTTTCAAACTGACTCCTACCGCCTCGCCTGAACCACTTCCAGGCAGAACTAAACATGTGTTACATGTCAGTAGCAGATGAGGCTTTTGCATTAAAACCTTACTTTATGTAACCTTTTCCTTTTCGAAATATGTCGGGTCCAATCCGTGTTTATAACTACAGATTATCCTCGAGCAAGACGTAGTTGAAAATGCGTTTGGATTAATTAATTGTGAATCGGTTTTGAATATTGCGAAAAACTATTGAGCTTTATCCTTAGAAAGCAAGCTTAGATTGCAAATACTATGTGTTTTACATAATTTTCTTTTGATGCGAAATTCTCAACACACACATGCACCTCATGGCATTGTACTGGCGACAAGATATAGGTACCATCGGACGATGTATTTTTTCAGACAGACACCGTGGAAGTAATATGTGCCGTGACAGTAAAGAAATCCGTTAGGAAATTAAAGAATATTTTATATCAAGGAAGGGAGAAATTGATTGGGATTACAAATATATCTAATATTTCGAAGGTCTGCACTCACAGACTTTTGAGGCTGAACGGTCAAACAAATCTTTCTAGTTTTATCTTTCTTAGAATACTTATAAAAACCATATACATTTTTTAAACTCAATATTAATTTTTGCCAATATTTTGTACATTTTATATTACACACAAAAATTAGTCGTAAGATGTATACAAATCGGTCGAACTAGCGAAGATAAATAAGTAAACTATGTCCAGTCAGCATTAACTGATTAGATAAATAGGTTCACTTGTCTACAGAGATGATGCACCAAACTATTGTGCATTGTGTTTCATTTACTGCACGTGATTTCATAAATTTTAACATTTTGAAAAATTACTATCTGCTACTGTAACTTCCACCTGCGCCTTTACTACTCTTCTTTCTTTTAATTTTTCGTAATTCATTATTTATTTAGTTCTTATTTTGAGCAGTTTTCTGTTTACTTCTGAAGCAGTTGTATTCAATTGTACAGCCAAATTTACCAAAGCAGTGATTGAGAATTCCGCCATAGCTTTTCTTCAGTTAAACGCAAACCATGGTGAGCATTTTTTTCTTGTTGGTCAAAGGCGAAAAAGCTCTCGTCCATCAACGCTTTATATAAAAAGAACATAAAATAAATGTTCCTACCCCTCATAGGGTGGAAAAAACAAGAGTTGATCAAAAGAATCTGATAGTAAGATGAAAGAGAGTTGATTCTATTTTTTGGAGCGTGAGAGAAACCAGTAAGGACTTAAAGTAAAGAGACTTTAACTATCTAAAATTCTTAAAAAATATACGTGCAACATATAGTAATTTCAGTACCACCTTTAAAAGACCATAACTCGATACAAAAATTTAGATAAATTTATAATATGTTGCTAAAATTCTTACTTTAACAGATTTAAGATTAAGATTTTGTTTACCCTTTCACCCCCTCCTTCAAAGAACGACTCTTCGGAAAATTCGGGTTTCACTGATTTAAAAAAAAAGAAGTATTAGAGGAATTACCCATACTTTTGTACACTTTAATTTTCTTTTGAAACTCCATTTTTACTGTATTGCGTAGTATTAAATAAAGTAGAAAAGTACCCATTCCACATATCCATATTTTCATCAAATTTTGAACGAAATTGGTATAGTAAATTTTGAAAAATGTATGGTCGTGGCTATAAAACATGACATCTAATCAATATTAAAAAATTGATTGTTGGTATTATTTTTACTTTTAACTCCTGAACCGGCGTTTTTTGGGAAGATGATGACCAATACGTTTTGTTTAGGTTCTTAGCATACAACAATAGTTTTTAGTTTGGTCCTTTGGAAGCTACATCAAAATTATGGGTTATTGAACAAATTAAATAAAGCCTCGAAATATGGCAAATGTATGCTCACATATCAAATTTTATAAACATTATTCACTACTTAGGCACGTAAAAATCTAAAGAGATATCATTTCAAGAACCACTTTTGATTGACTCAAGGAATATAACTGGCATTGCCACGAATAACTCGATATATCCCATAACTTTACTCGATACTACAATCCCGCCTACTATTGTAAAGTAAAACTCGGCTTATAAAACACAGAGAAAAACTAAATACAGTATTACAATAATTTCAAGCTTGTAACAGTTTCAAAAATAGGCATTTCCAACAAATTAAAATCCGTTAAATTGCAATTATAATAATGTTCTTTGTTTTATAATGTGAAGGTTTCCAAATTCTTATTGACAAGCATTAAGGCAATGGTTTTTTGACAGTCTGTTTGTTGGTTGGCAGACTATACATCTTCTTACTGTAACCAATGACTTCATAAATACTATAAGACACGACATGGCCATGTTAAATATTCTACGCTTATTCTTGAGTTGACCAATACCCGCTAGGGTGTGGAGCTGTCGCTCTGCTAGAAGTTGATGTGACTGGCGCTAGGTGGCTCTACGGTCAAACAATGTTTCAGTTGCGCACTGATGCCACATATGGGACCAGAGATGCGAGGGAAGGTCGAGAATCGCTTATCTCAGCGCACGAACTGACAACACTGACTATGCTGTGTCAACACTTGTACAGTCTCAACCAAGTGGGATGCGTACAGTCAAGCACCTGCTGCTAGCGCTTTCTGATAGCTGTGTGTCAAACTTGTGACGAACAGCACCCGTAAAGCGTAGACTATTTCCCTATCCTATGTCGTGTCTTATAGTATTTATGTAGTCATTGCTGTAACTAAGCTATATGGGTTTCATGCAAAATATGTTTCATAATATTAACAATACATTACTTAAACAATAATGATTACAAACTTTTTATTTCTTTTTATATATAGTTATCATAAGCATGTCACCCATACATAGTTACGCACGCACGCTACCGCGCGCACACACACACACGCACAAACTCACAAAATACTATTTACTAAGTATTTTCTTTTCGTAGCCGATGATAACTTTAAATCAATTAATTATGACAATTAATCAAGTAATGATTACCAACTTCAATATAGACACCATGTTAAGATTGCCCAACGACACAAATATTAACAAATGATTGGTGGGGGGGGACAAAGACATGAAAATACATAACTATAAGGAATATTAGACCCTAGTAGTTGAATTTACGGATTAATTCCCTTCTATATTGCCAAGCCTGTTGTACATACCAAGCAAGATATTTCCAATTTTCCCCGTTAAAAATGTTGAAAAAATTCCTCCCAACTCAACTCCAATTTCCCAAAATATTGTTTTCTAATTGTTTTCAAGAGTGGACAAATCGCCAGAAAATGAAAAATATCTCCTTTTGTTTTAAAATTACACAGCAAACAATTGTAATTCCCCCCCCCTCAACCCAAGGCCTGCAGTTTAAATACAGTAGCTCTGCTCTACGTTTGATTACATTCCGTATTGTACAAACATGCTTATCCAGATACGAAAGGTTATTTAAATTCAAAGATTTATAAATAGTATGAAACGTAGAATCTTGTTTGTTTCGGTGACTTATCGTTTCTACTAATGCAAACATTTGACATTTCCATTCTTTCGCTCCATTTATTCTCTCGGTAAATATCCACCTGCCATTATTTTCCATACTTTATACCAAAACAAATTGGCGTTTATTATTTCCCTAGCAAAAAAATTAGGTAGCCTATCGTACGACAAGTTTAATACTTTTGAAATATATTTTATGTGGAGGTTCAAAGTAAAACAAAATAACCTATCCAAATTTAACTCCAAATATAAAACATAATTGGGTGTGTTTTCAGCTAATTGAAAAAGAATTTTAAAAAGCTGCACGCGCTCATATTGTCTATATCCCCATACTCGAGCTGCATGACAAATTATTGATCTTTGTACCGCGTTGAAGCACGACAATTTCGCTGTCATAGTTTGTAAGCTACTCCAAGCGCCGACTCCGGCTTCTTTAGCAGCTGTAGAGAGAGATACATCTGAAAAGAGAATGTCGGGGTCAAGGTTACCCTAAATACTTATAATTATTGACAAATAAATTATAATGTTAAAATGTTAAACCTTGACACGAAGGGTATGTACAAACTGTAAGTACGTTTATACAAGTAAACGTTCTAGAGGTCTCAATTAATTTTAAAAATCATTAGACAAGATTTTGTTAAGAAGAAAGATCGGTATATAATATCAAAATTCGAAATTTTGTAAACTGTTGAAGTACAATGTCGCACATTAGCTCATTTTGTACAGTTTTAATTATGCATCCAATTTATTCTTTTGAGATAAAAAACATGAAACATGAAATTTATTCCTCTCAAAATTATAACACATTACATACATTTTTATACCTCAGGAATATATACTAACCATTGCTTCCAATAGTATGGTTAGTTTAAAAATGAAATAAAAATATAAACAACTTTGAAACTAAGTTCAGCCCATCACTGAAAAAATATGGCTCATTGCAGCGTCTGCCGCTTAAAAAATTTAAAAACAATACCTCGATTTCAAGAATAAGTTAAAATATAACTTTCCAACATAACATAAATAAACAAACAAACAAATAGTTCTTTTTCGGTTGTAGAAGTACAGTATTTACAAAAAAAAAAAAAAACAGCTTAGATCCATAAAAAACAAATATAAGAAAAATAAATATATAAATTTTTTACATAATATAAATAAAAAAACAAACAAATAGTCCTATATCTGTTCTAGAAATACAACAATACATAAATATATTACTTTAAAATACAGCTATATATATAAAGAATTCAAGGATAATAGAAACATAACTTTTTTACATAACACAAACAAACAAACAAACCGTCATCGTTCTGTTCTAGAAATACAACAATAGGTATGGAACGGACAGAAGTCTTTGCAGATTTGAAAAAATTCGACTTTTTGTAAAAATTGAATTTGTCTTAATATGCGTAGATTCAGTAGTCCGAGTCGTGGTTTTCAGGTTCTGAACTGTAGGAACTTATCACTAAATGTGACCTTCACTCGGTGATCTGTTTCAAACTGCTTTCCTAACTTGGAATATTTAGCAATTATTCGAATTAATTTGATGAACTTTAAATTCATGAAAAAATTGGTTTTGAGGTTGTCACACTATACTTCTCAAAATGTACTTTTGATTGCTTCTTCACGAGTTCTTTCTATCATGTTTCGTTCGTAAGTTACGTAACACTAAAGCTAAATACTTTTTCAAAAATTCTCAAAATCAAAACATTTTAATGTTTCATGATTGAGGAAACAATACGAATAAAAAAAAAGAAGGATGAAGGTTTTTGAAAAAATGAACAAATAAAAAGATGGTTGAAAAAGGACAACTTTCAAAGTGCATAAAAGCAAAAATGAAACTAATTTTGAAATTTTTTTCTAAAACAAATTAATCAGTAGGCCTACTGTAATGTCAAATAAAGAGAAAACTGTTAATAAAAAATAAATTTAAATTATTTTAGGGAGGAGAGATAAATTACGTAATAAAGCAGATACATAATTAAAATATGGTAACAATAAAATATGTGTAGAAGGAAAATAGTATGTAGAAGAGAATAAGTATTAAAACTCAGAAATTTTAATTTAATTGGTCTTAAAAATCCCGAGTGTAAAGAAAATAATTGTTAAGGTGCGAATATCGTCGAAGTATGTTACGTTCGAGTTTCGTGGTGCTGGAATAAACTTTGTTAGAGACAATAACCTAAACTATCAAGGTGTGAAAATAAAATTAGTCTACTAGAAGAATGGGTTGTGACAAAAAGTAAAATTTCTCGGGAACAAGAAGTCTCGCGGGAATCAATCGAAATTCCAAAGATGCATCAAATCGCCAGGAATACCAAGAACTTTGTCTGAAGGAAATCCGATAATCCTGAAGGAAGATATGGGAGTTTTCAGAAAAAACAATAGCTAAAATATAGGATTAATCATAGGGCTTGCTATCGCGCAGCGGATTCAGGCAGCTAAAAAATGGCGGGCTTGCAGTAGAGCCAACGATAACCAAAACACACTAAAAAGGCTAATTAACTGAATTGATTTTTAAAAGACAAACAATCCTTATATATACGGATATAAAGATGGATCCTTATATTTACGCATATATATACATCGCAAAACCGTTAGTCCACAAATAATTATGCAAAGTAAAATTTACTGTTATTGATTTTAAATTGGGAATGAAACACGTTTCTTCTACGACATTTATTCATCTAGATATTTATTATTATACACTTAGATATTTAAAAAGTTTTACTTTTTCTAAAGAAGTGCGCATAACAACATAATAATAATAAAGTCCCTATTTTTTTACAATCGTTATTCTGTTATACTGTGTTACGGTATTATGAAATTATTTATTTGTTCTTAACTGTTTTGTGATATTACTTTTATGTAGGACCTCTAAGCTTGTATGATTCATTGCTTGAACAAATTGTATAGTTGGCATACACTATATTAAAATTCAATATAAAACTACAACAAATACATTATCCAAATTCAGTTACTTAAAATGCCATACATTATAAAACACTAGCACTGACTAGAGGTGCCATTTTCCCCTTTTCATTGCTGTTTTATGATTTTGTTTATTTAAATCACAAAAATGTATTTATACTAAGCTTATTGTAATTGCTATTTTGTTTTCATAGTTTTAATTTTAATTGGGATAAAAGAATTTTCAATTTAATCTGTGTAGTTTCCATATTTGAAACAAAATTTATGTTTAAGATGTGGTACATTTTAACTTTATTGTTTTTTAGAGTGTTAGTGAACAAAATGAATGCATCACATTATTTTAATTTTAAGTAGCCTACTTGTATTTATTACTTTCGTTTCTCTGCTTAATTTTTATTTTTGTACGACTCTTTTTAATAAATGCAAGGTCAAAAAGCGGATACGGGGAAAAAAACCAGCAATGAAAAATTGAGCTCTATCATGTCAGCATATCAGCTGATGCTTGTCGAATATGCCACTAAAAATTGTTATTATTTCAAATTAGTTGGTTTGAGGTTTGTTTTTCTACATGACTGATCAAAATATCTCATGTGTGATGACGAGACACTTAATTTGTCATTTCGTATACGGTTTGTTGCAAGTTTGATTGTAGTACAATCATATTGTCAATCAACATGTGTTTTCAGAAGAAGTGTCAAAATAACATAAGTAGTCTAGTGATTTCATTGTTATATAGTACAGGTATGTTTAGGCTTAATTTTAATTACAAAATAATTAATTATGTTAATTTTAAAATAACACATAATTTAAATAGTTTTTATTTTCAGAAATTTTCCAACAAAATCTTTTACGAAGTAACTTTAAGGAAATGATAATTTGTGGAGGTTTTGTTTTAATGTATATTCCAATAAATTTTGATTGAATTTTTTAAAAAAATCTTTCCTTAAATTACCACAATTTTAAATAAGCAATAATAGACGTTTTGATTGTTTCAAAATGTAATCTGTAATACCAATAAATATCACAAAGTCACAAGTGACATGTAATTTTATAATGCAACACGACAGAACCAATTAAATTTGGCATAAAAAATTCATAACTTATTGTAAAAGTGAACATTTTATGTATAATTTGACAGTTTAAATTAAGTTTAGCATGAGTTTTATTACCTCTATATAAAGCCACGAACGTGACGATTAGTAAAAAAAATGAGGTTAGATTTTTGACGGTTACCAAACCTGCTTTATACTGGTCAAGTAAAATAGGTTTTAATTTTATTCCTCTTTATTAGGGATAGGGTAAACCAGCTGATACTGATAGACTTCGACTCTGTTTCGTGCATCAAGTTTTGTGTTGTGTCGACCTTGATGTTTGTGACTGTGACACCACTACAATTGATACTATTGTCTGCATTCAATTATAAATAAGTCGCAGTATAAGGCATGGAATATGTCTCTTTCTGTCTATCACTATTCTCTGTCTCTCTTCTAGTAAGGTGTTGCCAATTCTGTCTGTTTAATGACTTTGATGTTCCAATTAAGTTGACACATGCAGTTAATTAATTGTACAAACATGGTTCAATAGAAAGAACATTATACAATGTGACACCCATTTATTTTTATAATGTAGTAACAAATCCCAATAAAAAAATCAACATTTGAATATGAGACAATTTAAGTAGATTTGTCGAAGGATTTTATAAAGATGTAAAATACATGAATTATTATAAAACATTGGCTTTCCAATCTTTTTCCCGTGGAAAAATTCTCAAAAATGGTCAGAAGAGTCGAAAAACATGCTTGTTAAGAAACTTGTAAAATCCTTTTTTTAAAACAACCACGCAAAACAAAAGTTACCTTTCTGAAGATCGTAGTTGAGATAAATGGATAATTATTTTTTTCAGTTTGTACAGAAACGTCTACTTAAAGAGTACGATATGCAGAATAAAGTAATGGAAACACAAATATTTCATTCACTGAATTAGAAATTTAGATTTCAAATCAAACTGATATTTTACATTGAAAATTTCAAGATGTTAAGATTTTTTTTTGTTTGAAAAGATAATTCGGTAGTGTAATCAAGAAAGTTGTTGAAAAAGGTTGGAAGATATTTTTGAAAAATATACCCAGTCCCTTTTTCTAACGGTATTGTGCTTCCTGTAAATAAGTTGTTTTATCTGATAAAAATAAAGATTTTTAGTGGCACTGTGTGAAATAACATTATCTATTGTGTAAAGTATTTAAAACAGTGCTTGTGTATTATTATGTGTGTGTGTGTGTGTTACTGCAGAAAACCTTATATTATTATTAAGATTTTAATAGTAATGGATGGGATTTACTTTACAATAAATAACTTAGCATTGGTATTTTACTTCATTTATTGTCTGAAGAGCCCCGCGATGGTGGAATAACAATGACATGTTTAATCCAGGCTTCCTACTGCTGAGAAATGTGGCAACACTGCTCTCCATATAAGTAACACTGAAAAAAAAGATGACTCGCCTTAGTTTCTTATTGCGCATAACATAGTTATCTAATCTGCACTTGTACATGCAATCTTAAAACAATACCAATATTCAATTTTATTAACATTGACTTTGTCGACAATTCTTCTAAACCTAATGTAGCGCAAAACTTGACGGACGTCAACATTCGTAGGTCAGAAAACTGTATTAGTACCACAGCTATTGTAAACTTGAACATAACACCACCAAGGTGATTTGCTTCTGGCTTTCCATTGATTGGGATTAATCATAGTAGTACATAGTACCAAACTACTGGGATGCTGACCGCTTTAACTGAAAAACGGACATTTACATTTCACCATTGGTGGGTATTGGTGGCTGGTAATTTGTTGGAAATGTAAACGATTCGACTACCGTTTTATATTTGAAAGATGCACTTACAGGGTGTTCCGAAAAAGATGGACTGGGTACTCATTTTTGAATTATATACTTCAAAACGATCAAAAAAATGTCATATAATCGAATAATTCGTCTTCCAAAGTTTTTTCTTAAAATAAACAAGATATTAAGTGCAGATTTGGTATAAGCAATTTGTATGTTACGGTTTACAAGTGTATCAAATACAATGACTTTATTTTTATAATTTTCATTATGACGGCCGTTTAAAATTTTTAACATTGAAAATCTCGAAAACAGTTAACTTTAAAAAAATTACAAGACACAAAATATATTTTTTTTTATAATTACGAACAAATTAAAATAAAATTTTGTTTTCAATAATTATTGTGGTAAAATTAAATCTTGTAATAAATATGTTTTGCTGAAGTAGTAATTGTCAAGCACAGTTATGTATCTGATGCTATTGTTGAGTAGGTCTAATTTTAGACTCCACTGCAGATCCAACTGTGATGTACGTACAGTGACCTTTATTGACCATATCTTCGATATTATTAACGCTAAAATAAAAAGGAAGGTTGTTAATTTAGTAGTTTGATAAATAATAATAGTTTTTTTTTCATGCATAAAAATGATTCAAACGTTATTTGGTATTAGGCTAATTTGGGTGTTTTAGAGAATTACCAAGAACATGTGTTTTTAATTATTATTCGATAACTCGGTTATCCTTAGACCTACAGAAAAAAAAAATTTTAAATATTTAATTCGTCGTTATAAAAGAAAATATTCTGCCTCTAAATTTTTGTTTAAAGTTGACGGTTTTCGAGATATGTGACGTAAAAATTTTTAAACGGCCGCCATTTTTAAAATTATTAAAATAAAGTGTTTGTGTTTGGTACACTTGTAAAACGTAAGATACAAAATTCTTAAACCAAATCTGAACTCAGTTTCTTTACTATTTATGGAGTTAGATTTTTTTGTAGAAGAATACAATGGAGGATAGGATAATGAAGCGAAATTCGACTATATGTTATTTGACTTCTTTTTTTTATCTGCATAATCCGAAAATTAGTAGCCAGTCCACGTTTATCGGGATACTCTTTGTAACTGTTTTGTAATTTATTTCACATTTTTCAACCCTATGAAACTCGAAAAGGTTTTAAGTTCAAATATTATAAAAGTATTAATTTTGTTTATTTCTCGGTCAGGTAAAAACTTCCGGTGAGAAAGTTTTAGAAAGAACATAAAATTTCATTTTTTATTTGAATTTTTTATAACTGGTTGTTTTGCCTCGTTCATACTATTATTTTAATATGCTGACTGGATAAGCTCAGATTCATCCAGTGGCGTTCCAAAATTAAATAAAACATTTTCAAGTTATGAACTCTTAATATATATATATCTTACATATTTTATACTTTGTATATAAAAAGAAATATCATGGAATGGTTGTTCCACGTTGGGAAAGAGGTGAGCAGGTAATTACAGCCTATAGATAGATATTTTTTAGTCTATTCTTTTCAATAAAATCTCTCTTGTTTGTGTTCGTGGTTTATCTATTATTAGCTGGAACATTCGCGTCCACGCCGTGGAATCGTGTAGTTACAATTAATTAATTTAAAATTAAATTAAAATCGTACACTTTAATCATTCAGTCTAGTTGTAAATCATCTTAATTTCATAACTATTGGTACACGCGTTTGGCTATAACTGAATAACAAACGCACAAAAAGTATACAGATGAAATGTTAACTTTACACTTGGTCACTAACAATAAACCAAATACCAAACATAATACAAAAGAAAGATAGTTTTGTGAGTAGGCCTAAATTTTAGTTCCTCCATTTGTATAGCAAATTGCTAACATTTTAAGTTTCACGTTGTTTTAGTTCGTAGACGACATTCAAAATTTAAAAAATTTTAACAAAACGAAACGTATGAGAAAATCGATAACAAAGACAGATTCGCGCCTTTTTAACAAAACCAAACCTTCCAGTGGTTTAAATGTGCACTAAGATGGAAATTCTAACTTTGTTTGCCCATGCAAAAGTTAAAACATCAAAACTTTTTCCAAAAAGTAAAAAAGTAGATAATATTAAAAATCTTCAATTAATCTCAAAACAAAATACATTTTTTAACACGTAAAAAACAGTAATAAAAGCACAAATAATAAAATAAAATATTTTAATTTTAAAATAACACACAACATTTTATATACAAATAATTAGACACACAAGTGTAAAATTTAAAAACAAAAACTTTTTTCTACTATTATATCCAAAAATATTCAGGAAATCAAAATGTTTACAAAACATAAAATTTTTACCTGTTCATTGTAATATTTTAAAACAAAATTAATAAGAAATCAAAGTTTATTTTGCCAAAGTCTTGTTTATTGATTAAAGCTGAATGTGAGGATTTTAGTTATAGATTCCTGTCTGATAAAACACAATACAAAAATTATTAGCCTGTTCCAAAATTGGTCCTAACTTAAAAATTTTCTAATATATTGACTCCGTTATTACTGTAAATAAGTTAGTTTTAAGTGCTGTTTCATTACATGTATATTAAATCAGAAATCAAATCAATCGTTATAAATGACATCATCGTCTTCAGTTGTACACGAAAATGACGAGTTTTATTATCTCTTGATTAGACATTTTCCACAAGTTTTTGTCGTATATAAGTACTGTAATTATAATTATTATTCTTAACTATACACAGGGTCTCTTAAACTATAAGAGATACAAAACTTTAAATGGAGAATCTTTCCTACTTTATAGGAGATGAAAATATCCTAACCAGTTTTTGAAAAATCTCCGCTCTTTTCCAATAAAGCGGTCAACTTAATTTTTTTAAATAGCAACACCATATTTTACGGTGTTTGGAGATAGATGTAATTTTAAGACTTTTTTGTTTTGTTCTTGAGTATTTTTTTGAGTATTCATTGATAATATTGAAAATTTATTATTTGCTCAATTTTTAATTGATGCTCTTAATATTATTGGTTAACTTCTATTTGAAGTAAAAATAATTTCATACAGAAAATAAGTCAGACAGGTTATTTTAATGTGTAGATTTTTTTAATAAAATATATTTCACTTCTAGGTCTTTCCTTCTGCAAGAAATGTTTACAGCGGATGACTGTATTTTTACTGATAGTAGACGCTTTGAAAGTCTATTATAATTAAGATTTTTTCCCCCTATTTTATGTAATAAAAGCTGTTTATTCAATGAAAATATCTTTTAAGTATTAACCTTTTACATATTGCTGTTATTTTTAACATTAGAATGATCATTACTTTAACTTTACCGTATTCAAACTAGGCCAGATAAGGCCCAATTTAGTGTGTTACACTGTTTTACGTAAAAGTAAATAATTAAAAAAAAAAATACACTTATATAAAATCAAATTATACTTTCTCGCCATCATTCTCTAAGATGTAACTTTAATAGCTTTTAAGTATAGTTCAGAACTTTTAATATTTACACCACGTCACCTACAAAATTGTCTTTACATTATATTTTGTCATGAACTAATAATTTGTTTTAAACAGTTGCACACTTCTTGGAAAAGATATTTATTATTATGTCCTACTATGCTTTCTACAAATTGTAAATATGAATTAGAGAAATATTGGGTTCTACATTTGGACTTGTTGGAATGTATGCGCTTGTTAAGTATGCGTTGTTTACTGTTTTACGTAAAAGTAAATAATTTAACAAAAAAATACACTTATATAAAATCAAATTAACCGGTTTATATTATATCTGTAGGAAAATATATATTTTTACTCCAAATTAAAAATTAAAAAAAAGTTAAAATCACTCACATAAAATAGAGTAAATTATACATTTATAATCTTTCATAAGCCGTAGGATATATACGGTTAATTTGTGTACAAAATACTCAAAAATAAAAAAAGTATGAAATTAATGTTTTTATCCACAAATACCATAAAACATGGTGTCGCTATTAAAAAAAAAAAGTTCGCCGACATGTTGGGAAATTGAGACGATTTTTCAAAATTTGGATAACATATTTTCATCTTTCATAAAAAAAGTGGGAAAATTCCCCATTTAAAGTTTTTTTGTATCTCTTAGTTTTAGAGATCTTAATGGTGACCATCTTGAATTGATCACCATTGTGTTAGTATTATAATTACATTCTATGTATTTTCCTTCCATTAAACAAAATCTTGGCAATAAACTAGAAAATGGAAATGAAACGATATTTTTTGATTGTTTATATTGATAAAACTCGTTTTCCTTTGATTGGTAACAAATTTAGCGCAAACTTTTTTACTTTTTTCATTTCTGGAAAATATTGCCGTTCTTCTACGTTAAACAATGAGAAACTCATCTGAAATATTTTGTAACTCTATTTTAATTTTTGAAGATGTTTATCAAAATACTCAGAGATCTTTTGATCTTCAAGAATAATTCCTCAAAAATTTTACAGCTATATTACAGGCGACAAAAGTGCTTTTTTTTTTAAATCAATTTTTATTTCAGTAAAAAATGAAGTATCAAAGTATTGAAAAGATTCTGAAAAATGTTCATTGTTTTATGAGGTTAAAATAAACCATTTTTGTCACTTACGATTTTACTAAAACTGATATTTTTCGAGAAACAAACTTGAAGGTCAGAGATCTCGAAATATTTAGAAAATGTACGGTCGGCTTAAAAACTGTATTATTTTTTTAGCATACGAAAATAGGCTTTATTAAATAAAAAATATTATTAACTGTGACCAAACATATTTAATAACTCCATTTTATTTCCCAATTAATACCAAATAAAATATTTGAGTTTTTTTTCTCAATTTAAATGATACACCTTATAAATATAGAATTTATAGTATAATTTGATATAAGGTATTAAACTTCATCTTTCACCAAAATATATCAAAATCTTTTGATGCAATCTAAAGGTTTATGAATTCATTGTTCTACGTAAATTACTTTGTACAAATTCTAAAAATATTCTTTCTATTTTTTTCAGATTATATCAATCCAGAACTTACTGATTTTCTTACGTCAGATTCTCAAGTATTTTAGAAGCAAAGATGAGAACATCAAAGAGGATTAAACATCTTCAGAAAGTTAAACAAAAACCAAAATACACTTTTTACAATTCCATAAAATATTTAGCAATTTTATGTCAAATATTTGGTCAGTTTCCAGTTAAAAATCTGTTTAAAAGTAAAACCAATCTGTTGAACCATTCATGGTTTTGTAGTGGTTCTCTTTACAGTTTAATTTATTTGATTTTTGTTTGGGTTTTACAAAAGTTTTTACTAAAACTGAACTTATCCTCTCAAACGTTTGAAGTTTGGAGTAACGCTCGAAACTACTTGACTTCTATAATTTGCTTATTTTCTTGGAGTGAAATTGTAAAATTGATTAACAAAATTGAATGCTATCATTATGATTTTGAAAAACTTCCTGTGAAAATTGTCATTCCTAGATCAAAATCTCGTAACATTGGATGGGTAGTAGTAACATTCCTCTCACTGTGTCTGCTGTATTTCATAGAAGTATTCACCATGCACATTTTCAATACTTTATCGCCATCATTCTCTGAGGATGTAACTTTAATAGCTTTTAAGTATAGTTCAGAACTTTTAATATTTACACCACGTCACCTACAAAATTGTCTTTACATTATATTTTGTCATGAACTAATAATTTGTTTTAAACAGTTGCACACTTCTTGGAAAAGATTTTTATTATTATGTCCTACTATGCTTTCTACAAATTGTAAATATGAATTAGAGAAATATTGGGTTCTACATTTGGACTTGTTGGAATGTATGCGCTTGTTAAGCAGTGGTTTCGGATTACGCATTGCCGCAATTATATTTACCAGTGGCGCAGATATTGTGAGCCATTTTCTTCAGTATTACATTGAAAGAGATGAAATATATTTGTCAAATCTATTCTTAGATATTTATTTACTTGTAATTACGTATGCCGTGACAGCTATCTCAGACAATGTTAACACAGAAGTAAGTTCATAAAAAATGTTATTATAGGTATTACATAAAAAAAAAAAAAAAACTTAATTAGGCTGCATTTAAAACAATTAATTACACAGTGTATTCTTATTCTGTTATTCTGTAATTAGACATTTATGTATATTCTCTTCGTCAGAGATAAATGTACGACACTAAACGCACCGTGGCATACTGAAACCACCAAACATTTTCAATTGACAAAAATAAACAGAAATTTTGTAGTAACATCAACAACCGATAGGAATCGTTTTTAAATTGAATAATTCTGTATATTCATAATGAAAGTGTGCTTTAACATAAAGTATTTCATATGAACACAAGTTTGGATGCTGACTTGAAAACATGAAATTTGAGAAATAACATGTGCACTAACTTTCTCAAAACTAAATATTAATCAAAAATAATATTCATCTTCCCTTCCCCAAAAATGTAGGCCTATAGGGCCTATACTAGTTATACAAGAGAAAAGAAACATATATGAATTATAGTTATATATTTAAATACAGCTTAAGCTTTCTTTGCTTCAGCTACAGAATTCGAACTAAGCTTAAAATATTATTTGATTAAAATCGAGTTATAAATTAAGGCAGTAATTATTGTATATTTGCATTTTTTGCCAATTATTGTGACTTAGCATCATTGGTTTGCATCATTATTCTTTACATTTTATCAAAATTTGAATGCATTGGCAATTCCAATTTTGAGAAACTAGGTCATTTATAACAGCACTATTGTCGATTTTATAGTAAACTCACGCAATTATTTTTTGAAAGATGATTACTAATAATAAAATTTGCTCTATTTTAACAAAATTGGAGTGAAAGCGTAAGAGTTGATTATGAAACATTTTTTGTTTTTGCGTTTATGTGAGGTATCCACAAAAAAAATGTTGTGTTATGAGATATAAGAAAAATACGTTTCGGATGTTGAGAATTTCTTTGAAAAATTTAATATTAAAATTTTATAAGCATTGCAACATATAATTTGAAGATATGGATTCCAAACGTTTGATTCATTTTACCTCTTTAATAAATTTAAGTTTGAACAAGGTAAACTGGAAACTCATTATTATGTATATATATAATGAGAGAAATTTCTATAGTTCTATACTTGTTTTGTTTCTGTAACTTGTTAAATTAATTAATTTTATTATTGTTTTGTATTCTTTGGTATATTTCATTATTTGTATAAGTATATTTGTAAAACCGAAAAATTTGTATTTGTTTACATGTTGTATTGTCAATTATTATTTGTTTTATTTTACATAAATTTTAATTTTAAATGATGTTTATATATTTCAATATTATAATTGTTGTTACAGTTAAGTAGAAGATAGGTCCTATGGTCCAAACTGCATCTCGTCAATAAATATTTATTTTATTCCATCTGTTTGTGACAAGATTATCTCGAAAATGTTTTATGCACTCCAAATTTTGTATTTACAATCAACTGTCTGGATGGCCATATTGATTTTTTTAAATCTCGCTCAATTAAGAGTCCAACAAACACGGAAAAAACTTTACTACCTAAAATTTGGAATTCCCTATAAAATCTCTTTAATAGCCTTTTAGGTTTTAAACAAACAATTAGAGGTACCACAAAAAAACTTTTTAAGCTAAGAATGTTACATTCTTTTCTTCTATTTTTTAGACAACGGTTACCGAGATTTTTTTCAACTTTAAGCTACAGGAAATTTTTTAAAGTGCTAAGAAATATTAAATGTATCAATGAGAAAGTCACAAATCAGAATATTTTAATTTCTTCTGGAATATTTTTCAAGAAATAGGCTAAATGGAGATTAGTGCCTAGTTAAAGATATATGACTTTTTGTATGTACATTTCTTCAATTTAACTAGATACATTTTATTATTCTTTCAGTACATTACTATCCTTAAGGTTACCATAAATGTATAGAGATATGAAGTAAGAGTGGCATAATAGCTAAAATAATCTACACATATCTACAAATAAGTAAACATTGCTTCATTTATCTGGCAGCTGTATTTTACC
Organism: Aphrophora alni; assembly: GCA_963513935.1. Taxonomy (NCBI): domain Eukaryota; kingdom Metazoa; phylum Arthropoda; class Insecta; order Hemiptera; family Aphrophoridae; genus Aphrophora; species Aphrophora alni. Next base: position 36,177,685 of record OY740771.1, on the reverse strand, counting down.
AATAACTGAAAACCTAAACATTATTTAACTCCAAAACAATTTCAAATAGATTTGCGGCCCACTTTGCAGACCTTAGTATTTTATTATAAAAAAAGTCAACTAAATTCATATTAAGCATCCTTATAATCAAATTAACATATTCGTGATAATATGTTCTGTGATGCTATTTGTTTATAGTTTTATTTTAGAAAGCGAGAAACCATCGCCTTAAAAAAATTAACATAAAATGTTCCTTAACATCAAACTAACGAATCTATTTAAAATCTAAATAAAAATAATATAAAATCGTTAATATAATTAACAGCACTAAAACTAGTTAACAATAGTAATCTTTGATAAAATCCAATAAACAACAACATATATTAGAATGGCGTGAAGGGGCACTGCGATGATCCAATTAAATAATTTTTAATTTTAATCTAAAAACGTTTAGGCGGGCGCCTTAAAAAAGGTTGGAATAGAATGTTTTCAACCAAGGAATTCTTAAAATACATATCCAGGAAAGCCTGTTATCGGAACACACAGGATAGTGATGGAAACCAGATGGAACAGTATTAATACATTTTTTAATATAAAAAAATACAGCAATAAAAACACTACAAGTTACATAACGAAGTCCGTCCATTCCGATGAGTATTTCTGACTTTATGGTGCAGTTAAAATTAATCTATGAAAACAATCTCGCTGAAGGGTAGTTTTGTATTTAAATTCCTAACGATATACTACATCAGGGGTAAATCTGGACAGTGATAAATCCAAATTCAGCTTTTGAAAAAACCATTTCTTCTTACAATTTTAGATAATATTAATGAAAACAAATGGTGTAACACTTGTGGAAAGGTTTATCTTTATTTGTTACAAAACTATTGTTTTGTATAAAATAGATAATCTTTACTTTTCAAATACCATTTATTTTTACAATTTTAGATAATATTAATGACAACAAATGGTGTAACACTAGCGGAAATGTTTATCTTTATTTGTTATAAAACTATTGTTTTTTTATAAAATAGATAATCTTTACTTTTCAAATACCATTTATTTTCAAGCTAATCCTGTATTTTCCGTAAGAGATCCAGTGGAAAGAAGTCTTTGTCCTCTTGTTCTTTTCATAACGAACTTTGTATAAAATAAACAATTAGTCATCATCGCCTTATAAAAAAAAAGAAGAAGAAAAGAGCATAAAATAAAGACACTTAATCCTCTAAAAGAACAAGAGTTGGTCGACAGAGGCCTGATAGAAATATGAAAGAAAGGGACCTAAGCCAAAACTATATGAAGAAAGGTTTAGGATCCAGCTGGGTTCCAGAAATAAAGGGTGCACTAGAAATAAAAACACAAAAATGCACTAAAACTAAATAAAATAAAATATTCTTACAACTTAAACCAGCAGCGTCCAAATAGTTTGACTGTGACTTAAATTTTAAAAAACAATAACATATAGGCTACCTAAAGAAATAAACTCAAAAAGAGGGGAATATGATACACCCTTGTATATGAAACATCATTCGTTTATAGACATAGCCTGTAGTGGAGATGCCATTACAAAACAATTTTCATAAAATAAAAATATTAAAAAAACGACAATAGTACACACTATTCACTCATACGGCTCCTACTTTAATTATAATTAGACAAAATTGTTTTCAAAATAACAGAACTGCATGTTGATGTCGACATGTAGAGGGAGAATTTAAAAATTATAATAACAACTTTAAAAATAAAATAATAGAATACATTTACAAAAATAATAAAGTAGCATTCAAAAATCAAGTTTGCAGACATAAAATGTAACCTTGTGAGAAAAGCCAATATTTTAGATTAAAAATTACGACTAAAATTTTCGTTTTCTTTGTATACATAATAAATTGATTATTCTGGGACCAGGAAAAAAAAGGTTTGGGAGTGGAAAGTACTGCAAAGTTTCGGCACTGTAACATCAGCATAGAGCAGTTCCTTTCTACGGCTCACAGAAGGGGTTCTATTTCTGCTTTTAATAAAAACAGTCCAATCGCTGTGTGGGACCGAAGGGTGTCCCCCCAAGTAAAAATATTCTTATGTAACTAATTTGGGAGGATATTGTGCGAAAGATAAATAGTGCCGTGTCAGTCTAATATTCTATGTGCAAAGACGCTCAGATTTGTCACATCTCTTAACTAAGGGATATGAGAAAACCACACTTTAATAGCAAGTCAAAACTTAATTTGAAAACAGTGAATTCGGGAAGCAATCTCAACGATTATAGTAGATATAATTTAGTCACAAAACTAAAGAGTTTGGTTGTTTACCAAGTTAGTACGATTCATATATTTACAAATGCAAATAAAAAATATAACTTAACATTTTTATTTTTCAAGATTCAAACCTCACCATTATTTTATGATACCACATTGTATAAGCCATATTATATGTACTCCAAAACATTATATTTTGGGATATATTTCACCATCACTTTAAACTACTTTGTTTCAGAGCGGCAAAATTAACCAATATATTTACGAAGTAAAGACTGCTCCTCTTACATCTTGCGTCCGTTACGAGGTAAGTAAAAATGTATGAAACAGATTCCGTATTTCAAAACTTAAGCCAGATTATTTTTTTAATCTGAGTTTATTCATGGATTTGATTTTTGTAGTACTTAGTTGTTATGGAGATAGATGATAAACTATACGCTAACCTCACTTATTGTATATGACTAAATAGTCAGTTGAGCACCATGTCTTTGCGGTAGGTGTGGTTTTAAAAAACAATGATTTTGTAATAGCGTCACACCAACTGTTTTCGAAAATACTTTAATATTGCAAGACATGGGAGAGTTCCTGATTTTAACATGATAAAAACTGGGTGAATAATAAGGTTACAAGTGGCAACATAACACCTGACAATACTCAAAGGAATTGGTTAACCATTGTAGTATCTCTAAAAGTAGGCATTCGCTACTACTTGTCATTGAACACATAAAATGACCTGTTTTTCCTTTGTTTAACATATATTATTTATTTATTGACTTTTGTTTTCTTTCATTGCTGTTGACTCTGCACCACCCAATATATTTGTAAGTATGTCTTACCTTCGATTAACGCGATTCAGTTAGATCCCATCTTCAGAAGCTCATATCTCTATTTTATAAACTTTACTGCAGTTGACACTATATAAAAATAATCAGTATAGATATATTATGTTTCTTTAGTTGGGAAATAAACTAATTACAGAACTTTTAGAAGCCTCGGATCTAAATCGAATTTATAGTTGATGATTCAGACAATGAAAATAGAAGTGAATTTGGATTACGGATACAGTAATGGGCTTACACCATTACACGTAGATGCTTTGTAAAACATGTAAAAAATATAAATGACGGTATCGCCTTAAAAAGAAATTAAAAGAATCGCTTTAATAGAATGATGGAAAAGGTGCAACACTTTAATTACTGTGGTTCTGATACAATGGATGAATACTACAGCAAAACTTGAAAATATTCAGCAGTATACACTACTGTATAACGAATTCTCAAGAATAAAACAAGAAAAGACACCAAACAAATTCTAAAAACTATTGCGTTGGCAACAATTACATGTGGGATCGATTTGGATTATCACGAAGATACAAGAAAGCCGAGTATCAGCTGCAGTACATGAGAATAGAAGAGCTCACGAAGTTGAATAGGATTAGGAATGAGTATGTACCAAGAGATTTATATTTATACAGCTTAAATAGAAGAAGAAAATTATATAAAATAAATGGAAGAAACCCAGAGAGGATGGACGAAGGAAGGTTGTCTTTGAAGGCCATCTGTCAAGTATAAGTGTATTGGAGGAAGTGTATTAGTCGTCCGTGAAAATGGTGAGTCGAGTAACAAGAAAAATATGTCTAAGACATGAAATGTGGAAGAAGGAGTTAGGTATTGTTAAATAGGTAAGAATTTAAGTATGTGTTGTTTAAATTATAATTTAGGCTATTACATATCTGATTTATGCGGAAACTTATTGTAATCTTTATTTACTTGCTATCTGAGTTATGCGGAAGTGTATAGAAATAATATGATGATAATAGAATGTAGCTATCAGACATATGATTCACCAAAAGTATTACTGTATCAATAATAACAAACAAAAAACAATTATAATTTATTTTATAACTGAAATGTACAAATTCATTGATTTATAATAGTATATTTTCATCACTAGGACCAAAAGTGAAGCTTTTCGATACAAGCTCAAGTTTAACTCGGAAAATGAGCGAGGATCGAAAAGCTTAATTTGGTCCTAGTGATGAACTATATTTTTCATTATACTGCAAACAATATAAGAAAACAATTTCACAAAAATTAAAATGTCTTCAAAAGTTTGGACAAGTTTGCAGCTATTACAGCGGTTTAGTTTGTGTTATTGGTACTTATTTATAAAATCAATAGTAACCGCTGTTTTATCTGTTATTTACAATCGAAAGTATCTGTTGTTTTTATAGATTCTTTACAATCGTTAATTAATTCGTATAAGCGAAGTAACAGCTGATGACCTCGATCTTAGCTGATGTTTTAGGTCCTAGGACTAATAAGAACAAATTTAGCATCTCAATGCATGTACAGCTGTTTTTGAAGCAGTATGACGAAAAAGTCATAATTATATTCTAATGTTATATTAAATAGATCAGCATTGAGGGCTCTGACTTCAAATTAATTTTCCTCAAAGTTAATTAAACAAAAAAGAAATAAACAATTTTCAATTAATTTTGTAATAACATATCTGGGAAAACTAGAGGAATATGGAAATTGAATGATTTCCCTCCACCTAAATCTTGTTTCAGTTTAAATAACACTAACACAGTATTAAAAATTTTGTGAATAACTATTGATTTTAAATCAAAGTTCTTAAAATTAAATAAATTATTACATTGAATTCATACGATCAAATACATAGTTTTCAAGACATAGTTATCACCTAGCTCAGCAGTGTCCCGGAGATATAACCTACAAGGGGTTAACTTGTATTACAATTTTACATGATAAGATAAGGCAATATGATTTTACATAATACAATACTAGAACGGAACATATAGTGATAAAAAAATTGATTATTTAGTTGATTATTTATGAGTTTAATTTATTTCCCAATATTTCTTTACATACAAAATAAATAAAACCCAGAATGTAATCAAAATAAACTATAAGAAATTTAAATAAACAATACGCTTCTTGGAGTTAACACTTAACCTAAAAACAAATAATATCCTTTGATGAGCAGAGGAAAAAAGAGATACCCTTAAGTCAAAAGATCTATTTGAGGTTCAAAGCTGAATTACCTACAGTAAATAATCTGAGAGTGGAAAAAACAGCAGCTGACCGGCTCTCATCCATACACCAAAAATTAGGTGTTCAGTTAACAGTAACATAAAATGGCTTCAGAATTACTTCATAAAAAATAAAAACACATATTTTTTTGATATTAAGAACAAAAATCCTAATCACAAATAATAAATATTATATCGATAGCCACCTTCAAAACATTGGAAATCACCATTCATACTAAAGAAATTAGTCTTAAGATTTTTAAATTATTCAAATGTACCCTTTCACCCAAACATACCCTCAAATAGTCGCTGGAGAAAAATACAATGACTTATAAGTTTACAGATATTTTCTGAATAGGTTTCTTCTTCTTTTCCCCTTTTTGTTTAAAAGGAAAACCTCTCAGCCATTATCACCTTATGGAAAAAAAAGAACAGAACATAAAATAAAGACCCTTAGACCTCGAAAACAGGGTGAGAAGAGAACAAGTGTTGGTCTAGAGCGACCCGATAGGAAAGATAAAAGAGAGAGAGAGAGATCAAACCCAAGATTACAAAAAAGGTGTAGATCTAGCAAGGTCACTCGGGATTGCTATAAGTGAAGAGAATGTTTGAAGAGATGTTACCAAAACAATTAGAGTAACAGAACAGGATTCTAAAGATGTTAATGTATGATAAAGTTGTACAAAACTACAAGAATATGACTTAGAAATAATTATATTCATGAACAATGGAGTATGCACCATATTTTTTTTTTAAATTTTAGGCTATAAAACAGTTTTTAGTACAACATTTTGAAAACCAAATCATCAGAAAGCAATTTGCAAAGATCTTTTTCTTATATCCAATCTTTGAACTACTGTCTCTGGAGATAAAATAGGCAACCACAGAAGACTTGAAATAATCCATAATTTAAAACTACACTGCTGCTTCTAGAAAGAGTTTAGAAGTAGTTACTGCAGTAAGAAATTTATAAAATGAAATTTATGTTTTTTAAACACCATTTAGGGTTCTTTTTCAACTAAAACAAATCTTGACAACACTTTTAGGCAAATTTTATTGTTTGAAATTTTATGAAGTTCAGTTTTTCTCTAATACTGAAATTGTGTACCAATTTAAAAATAATTAAAGATTCTCACTTCATATAAACAGTCTCATATTACAAAAAAAAGCAATATTATATTACGTTTTCAACTAAATAAATTTTGACAATACTTTAAGGAAATTTTTATTCTTTGAAATTTGATAAAGTTCAATTTTTCTCTAATGCTGAAATTGTGTACCTATTCAAAAATAATTTAAGATTTCCACTTTATATAAACAGTTTCATATTTAAAAAAATGCAATATTCTATTAAATTTTATAAAAATAAAATGTTGAATCCTATACTGCCGATAATATTTGGAAATACCTTAAAATGCATTATTTAGGTCAACCCATTTGGTTTAAAATTGATAACTACAATGATGTGTGAAAAGGTTGAGTAGAGTTTTGATTTTATACGGCCTAGTTTTCAAATAATATATCAAATCAGTGTTAAAAGTAATAAGATCTATGGACCTTACATGGTGGCCTTCAAATTGACTCGTAGATAAGTTAATTTTTTTAATTATTCTAAAAACAACATATTGGGAGATAATCAATACACCCATTAGATATTTAGATACATAATTTAGACATTGATATTTATTTATTTTTCTTCACAAACAGCATATTATAGAGTTCTCAGTTTTCAGTTCTAAAACTAGTTATTATGTTATCGATACATGTTTTTGAGTTGCCTTGTGTTCTAGTAGACTCTTCAATATGAATATTTAATAAATAAGATTTCACAGTATTTTTAAAATTACAGCTGATTTTACTTTGTGTGAGGAGGTTAATATTAAAATCACCAACAAGAGCAATATGCGATTTTGGTTCCTTACATGTACATGTTTCAAAAGGGCGTGTAATTTATTCAAAAATATTTGAAAACTTAATTTATCATTTGTTAGTGGTCTATACATAGCAATTACATTTACACAAACATCAGCAAACAGTTTTAAGCTGCAACACTCAAAAAGTCCCTCAACAGTAAAACCCTTTTCTCAGCTTCTTGTTCTCAGCTTAAACTTTATCTGGACACAAACCAAGAATATCACATCCTTATCTAATCTTGTCTGGTCTTGTGTATGCAGCTGCTAATTTATAATTACTTACATTACAGGTATTTAACAAAAATAAATTATCTTTTTTCAGCCAGTGTTCAGTAATACACAAAATGGCAGGTTTGCAAGCTAAATTATCTAGAACAAATTTAGTTCATAAATTTTGTCTCTAACTAGGCCCTGTACATTACAATGCAAAATACTTAGTTCACGTTCTGAGTCTTGTGAAATGATTCTAAAAACAGTTTTTCTCATTCAAGTTGTCAGGCCCAGATTTATAAATCGGCAGACTGGGCATTTGCCCAGGCCCGGGGTCTCAAAAAGGGTGGAAAATTTTTTAAGAGAAAATATTTTTTATAATATTTAATTTACATATTTATTTTTTTAATGGTTTATCTCGAAAATTTTCCAGAGCCCCATGCAAACAGACATAACTTGCAGTAACAAACAATAACTTTATAAGGCCACCTTAATTTTCTGAGGCAACTTCATTTACCTTTCAAAACTAAAACATTGTCTTTTATGTAATCTTTAAGACCAGTTCATAACTTTATAAAATAAATTTAAGTTTAAAACTTAAACAGGGCTATAAGGTAGTGTGAAGTTTGGATGTATTTTCCTAAAATTAAGGCTAAAATAATTAATCAAAACAATTATAATTTAATGAAAAAATAAAACCTGAAACAATGAAAAATTGTCAGATTGAGTTTTAGCTAACATTTTCAAACTATAATAAAGAATTAAGATGATTATTTTGTTCTTAAAATATTGGTTTTAATATACCGGTAACACTTTTTGTTTGTTTATGAACAAAATTAAAAATATATTTTGATATTTATTTAAATACATTTCTCCAAATACAAATATATTAAATATATCTGTAAAATTTCATAGGTTGACTATATATTATATACTATTACAGTACAAATATGTTTAGGTTTTTTAGAACAAATATTTGTAATAAAATTGCAATATCAATGATGCAGTTTTTGCCAAAACGTAATTACTTTTATTTTCAAGAAATGATATTTTAATTTGTGTTGTCTGTAGCCTAAGAAGTGATTACATCACTTGCAATAACTGAAATGCTATAGGTATTAATAGTTTATATTTATACTTGGGGGGAAAAACCAAAATTTACACATTCAACAATACCTTGTTGTGGTGGCGGTGAAGGGAAGGGCAGAAACTAAAAAAGAAAGTGGATGGCTATAAGAATGCTTTGCCAGGGTGCAAGGTACCTGGTTGTTGTCCTTCCACTGTGTTACTATTGGTGATCTATTTTGTGTAACAGACTTTAAAGTGATAAGATTCCATATCTTAGTCACAATATTGTCCTTCCCCATGTGATTTAAATGCACACCATACCTCGTAAAACAACCACAAAAAGATCAGTATACATAAAAGACACTATTTTTTTAATCTTTCTATTTGTTTTATTAATTTTATTATTTACACTAGATGCTGATATTAGATCGTATCTTGTAGGAATTGCTAGTACAATAACATTTGTGTTTTTTAATCCTTCAGTTGTTTCATGAATATGTTTTAAACAAGATGCTACCTTATTACAAGCAACATCATTTGCTCCAGTCCACAACACTACCTAGTCATCTTTATTGAATTTTGAAAACTTATGTTGTGCATTTTCAAGGATGTGGAATTATTTCACACCTGGCTTGATGACACTAATGATGCTAGGTTTTTATAATAATTATAATAATCATCGATTTTCATTATTTTTGTAGGAAAAATATTCATATTTATCACATACCCCTCTTCACACATATTATGACTTCATTAGCTGCTAACCATTGAAAACGATTATTAATTATAACTGGAATAAAATTACCCTTACCAAATAATTCTCTTTTGTTAGTTTTATTTTTTCTAGATATTTGTTGCCAATCACACTCTGGACTTTTGTCCAATTCATATATATTCTACTTGTTCTATAATTTTTTGGGGTGATTCAAATTTTTTTAAATTCTGTATTGTATTTTTTAGATCTGCCATGTCCAAATCAATCATCGCAGCTGTTTCCTCCCCCCAACAATGAAATGTTGGCATTATTACCATTGTAACAAATAATGTCTCTCTCTCTCTCTTTTTTCTTTTTTTTTTCTTTTTTACAAAAGCAATTTTTTGTGGCATATTTATTTTTCACATTCATAATTATTATCTTTCAAAAGAGTTTCATTAACGGACTCTAACTTTTGATTTTGTTATTATATTCCTTAATTTTTTCATACAAAACTTGAATTTGATTTCATCTTGCTCCTCCTTTAATTATGCTGATTTCTATTTTTTTCAAATATTAGACCAAGATTTATTTCTTTAGTTTCTTCAATGTACTCTAAAAGTCTACTCTCCTTTTCATCCATACACTTATACAATTCATTTAATAAATTCAAAACTTTAATTACAAAATTAATAATATTTACAATTATTGAGTGAGATAATACTGGAGTATCCTTTATATCTCCTCAGGCACCACCGTAGCTGAGAGTATTGTCCCTATGTCGAAAGACCCGAACCCTCCTTAACGTCCGATCTTTTTCTTGTTTATGATGTTTTCTTAACGATATTACTTTAACTGGACCAAAATTAGTTTAAAAAATATCCACAGTTGTTTTGTATATCCCTTATTGTTTCAGCTGACACATTTGTACAACATGCTGTATGTGGGCAGAGAAGAACTCACAGCGAAAGGATTGTTCTCTTTTAATAGAAGAATTTTTGGTATTGTGAGTATTGCTAAGAGTTTTAAAATTTGTATTTATAATATTTAAAATATATCACTAATAATATTAACGCAAGAAGTCAATAATCTAAATCTACTGTAAAACAATGTTTTAAAAAATTATTTGAAATCAAGATAGCCTAAATTAATAATTACTATTAAGTTTGTATTACGAACTCTTATAATTTTAGGGTTTTAAAACTGTCCACATTTCCTAATAAACAATTTTAATTATTACAAATTTATTAAAAGAAATTGACTATTCGCTTAAATGTTAAAAGTTGAGTAAATTGTCAGATATTTTTCAAAGTTTACCAGAGCTTACTTTATTTATTTTAATGTTTTGTGATCTAGCTTTAGATTTGTGTATTTTAAAATTTATGAAGGTCAAAGGTTAAAAACAGTCTTCAACATGTTTCAGTTCGGTCTCTACATTGTTACTTACTTCATTGTTGGAGGTCAACTTTATGAAATGCTCTAAAACTCCAATACCAAAGGCAGTCAAAACTAAACTTTAGTCTCATTAATATGTTTTAGTTAGTTTTATATTTGTTTTATACATTGTTACTTAATTCATTGTTGGATTTCAACACTTTATGAAATGTTCTACAACTCCAATACCAAAGGCAGTCAAAACTAAACTTTAGTCTCATTAATATGTTTTAGTTAGTTTTATATTTGTTTTATACATTGTTACTTAATTCATTGTTAGATTTCAACACTTTATGAAATGTTCTACAACTCCAATACCAAAGGCAGTCAAAACTAAACTTTAGTCTCATTAATATGTTTTAGTTAGTTTTATATTTGTTTTATACATTGTTACTTAATTCATTGTTGGATTTCAACACTTTATGAAATGTTCTACAACTTCAATACCAAAGGCAGTCAAAACTAAACTTTAGTCTCTTTAATATGTTTTAGTTTGTTTTATATTTGTTTTATGCATTTTTACTTAATTCATTGTTTGAGTTCAACTTTATGAAATGCTCTACAACTTCAATACCAAAGGTACTCAATACTAAACTTTAATTTCATAATACGTCTCAGTTTGTTCTGTACATTGTTACATACATCATTGTTGGAGTTCAACTTTATGAAATGTTCTACAACTTCAATACCAAAGGTACTCAATACTAAACTTTAATTTCATAATACGTCTCAGTTTGTTCTGTACATTGTTACATACATCATTGTTGGAGTTCAACTTTATGAAATGTTCTACAACTTTATGAAATTTTCAACAACTTCAATACCAAAGGCAGTCAAAACTAAACTTTAGTCTCATTAATATGTTTCAGTTTTCTTCTCTACATTGTTACTTACTTCATTGTTGGAGTTCAACTTTATGAAATGTTCTACAACTTTATGAAATGTTCAACAACTTTATGAAATGTTCAACAACTTTATGAAATGTTCAACAACTTCAATACCAAAGGCAGTCAATATTAAAATTTAATTTCATAATATGTTTCAGTTTGTTCTGTAAATTGTTACATACATCATTGTTGGAGTTCAACTTTATGAAATGTTCTACAACTTTATAAAATGTTCAACAACTTCAATACCAAAGGCAGTCAAAACTAAACTTTAGTCTCATTAATATGTTTCAGTTTGTTCTCTACATTGTTACTTACTTCATTGTTGGAGTTCAACTTTATGAAATGCTCTACAACTCCAATACCAAAGGCAGTCAATATTAAACTTTAATTTCATAATATGTTTCAGTTTGTTCTCTACATTGTTACTTACTTCATTGTTGGAGTTCAACTTTATGAAATGTTCTACAACTTTATAAAATGTTCAACAGCTTCAATACCAAAGGCAGTCAAAACTAAACTTTAGTCTCATTAATATGTTTCAGTTTGTTCTCTACATTGTTACTTATTTCATTGTTGGAGTTCAACTTTATGAAATGCTCTACAACTCCAATACCAAAGGCAGTCAAAACTAAACTTTAGTTATATCAACAAAACATTTTTGAATATTAACCTACACATCTCAAGTTGTTGGATAACCATATTTAAAATTTAAAATTTTATTTTTAAGAATTATAACTTATAAATTTTAAAAGTTAATACAATAAACCTTCAAATGAAATATTCTTTATTATTTACTTCTATGAAATGGCCTCAATCTGATAAATGATATATCACACATAGATAGCCTTTTCTGTATTGTAACCCTATCTTTCTATTTCACATGGTTTTGTTGTTGAATCAAAAATTCAAAATTTTCTTCTCATATTTCAACAGCTATATTGAATTTTATTCTATGTAAAATAGAGTGAAACTACAAACAGAAAATTTGGAAAAAGAAGGTGTTGAGAAGAATATTTAAGCTATGAAAGAGAGTGAAATATGGAGGCACGGACAAACACAGAAGTACAGTAATGAACTATTGGATGAGCCGAACTTAGTAACCCATATAAAAATAGGAAGATTGAGATTGGATTAACATGTGTAACAGATGAAAGAGGACCAAACAAGGCTATTGATGGAAACCCGGGAGGGGGAAGTGAATGAGAGGAAGGCCGAAAATGAAATGAGTTGAGGATGGCCAGAGGAAAATGGGAGTTCGAAGATGAAGAAGAGTGTGGCAGAGGACAGTAGAGAGTGGAGTACTGTGGTGGGCATTAGTGCCAAGGAGGTAACTTTAAAGTAAAACTATTTGAAATGAATATTGCACAAATAACTTTCAGTGCCTTCATTAAAATATAGTTTTCAAAAGTGTGGGAGATCTCATAACTATACTTCCCAATTGCAGACGTGCCGGACTAACGCTGCCAATCGCTTGCTGAAATAGATGCGAGATTATCGAACTTTCTCCTACTTTTACATTTAATATCAGTTTGTCTAAAATAACCCCAACACACCTGCAGTGATTTTAATAATAACACCCTAATAAGTGAAACTTTTCCCTTTTAAATGGACATCGAATATGACATCAATTTGTCCCACGTACCCCAGAGCCTTGAGGGGTAAAAATTGAGATTGATTTTAAATCGGTAGTCTTTAGAAATGTCATGTCAAACAATTTTAACCTGCACAAATAATATATGCAATAATTTGAGATTAACTTATGGAAACAGTTGATTTTAAATAATTCATGTTCAAAAAGTAACATTATATACGGTATCCAAAAAAGTACTAAATTTCAGTCGAAAATTGAAAAGTACTATACTAGTACTAGTCATGGCCCTCGCATTAAATTACGGGGCCCCTTGACAGAATTTAGCAAGGGCCCCCTTGTTTCATAATATCCCTCCAATATCCCCAATCATCAAACTTTTAAGTACAGTAGTCACTCCCCCCAAACAGGGTAAATAACCTAAAAATAAAGTGTATATAAAGTGTATGTAACATTTTTGTTATCGTGTAAATAAGAGACTGTTTATTTAAAAACGTTCATTGTTTTTAATAAATCATAATTAACACCATTAACCTTCAAAATTACGAATCATTGAAAATTAGAAACAAACAACCAATTATCGCCATTTAAAATTATAATCTGAATGTGAATTATTAAAATATAGGACATTAGTACTGGATTTAAGTTAGTAATATATGGAGAATGTTGAAAATAAACAATTTTTTTAAAAAATTAAATGGTGTTATTACCCCCAAGACTTAGTACAAAAATTACATCAAGAAGAAATTTTAGGTATGAGTGTTTTAGATAAGGAAATGAAAGTATTGTTAAACAATTCTACATTTAATGTTCGAGAAAAATATCAACAAATCTTACAACTATATCTATAGTTTACTGAGGAACAGGGAAAACATTTAGAACTCTCAATAAGTGAAAATTATACAAATAGTTTTAAAAATAATGAAGAAGAAAAGGCAGAATGTGGCGTTATTTAACTTATAATGGTATTCTATCAGTTATAGACTTCGATGTAAGCAAATAACATGGCTAAGCTAAGCATTCAACGGTAAAAACACTAGGAGGTAAAAGATTCTAGATTTTTAAAGTTTAGAAAATATATACAATAAACTGTAATCACTTTAAAACCCAAATTTATAAGTAGAGACAGTGTCAGAATTTTAAAGAAGAGTCGTTTTTAGAAAGGATATACTGTTTATGAAATAGTAGTTTTAGTTAACATAACTACGTTTTGTGGTTATGGGAACCTTTCATTTACTCTTTGAGTTACTAGAAACGCCCATTTTATTTTATCCCATTGTTTTGTTTTATAGTATAACATTTTTAATAATAAAGAAACAAATGTAGCCCTTACACTCTTCAATCAAATCAAAATTTTCTTTTTTCACTAGAGATTACCAAATAGACTATGTCTATAGAATATTATTTGTTTACTATTTGTATAACAAAGGTCTGGAAGTAGCTGTATTTTTTCATGAAATGTTTTGTGTAGTGTTGTTTCAAGAACTTTGTCTTGAGCAGATTGTTTAGAAATTCAATAAAAATTTCCAAATAGTGTTCTTTAAATTTTTCATTTTAAGTAATTAAACTTATTTTACATTAAATTCAATTAAAATTGCTAAATTTTCAAAACATAAATTACAGGCACGGAATGCATTTTAGAAAACACAAAGATTTTGTTGGCACCATAAATGTAGTTAGACATATCGATAATGATAATTCTCAATAAAGGCGCTACGATGTCTTCTATAAGTTGAGATTCAATAACATCACATTACATGAACATTTGTGAAGGAATAGATATAAATTGTTTAGGGGAACAATTTTCTAAATATACTTTAGAGCTAATAGGATCGAAGCCTAATTGAAGCTTTTATTATTTTCTTTAATAACGATATGACCTGTTTTGTGAAACTATACAGAACGTAAATATTCTCCTGCAACAGTGTTTCTGTTTATTGCCTTAAATTTTTCCAATGTATTATATATACCAGGTTCTATTTTTGTAAATTAAAAAAACTTGAATATTTGTTTCTTCGTTAAATGTACATTTACGTGTTACGCCTTATATGCTCCGACATGTCCATTTAATAGTGGACACTTGAAACATTTGTTGTAATATTGTACGTAATTTTTGTTTCATATCTATACCTATTTATGTTAACATGGTTTGTTCTTTTTCGTAATTAAAATTTCATGAAATTTTATGGTCCTGTTTTAATACGCTTTAATTGTAATTAACATCATTTTCATTCTTACTCATCGTTGATTTCAAATTCTAAAGAAATTGTTATTGATAAGCACAATTTGTTAATTGTAACAATAAAAATTTAATTATATAAAAGCATGACCATTTAAGTAATAAGTAAATAACATAGAGGTTAGTCATAAAATGTGTAATAATTAATACTTCGAACAATAATAACATATAAATGGAACTATACCAACTTATCGGTGTTGTAATCAATTAACTTTGTTTTGGATTTTTTTAATGAAAAACTCTGGTTTCCTACGAGATACACAAAAAACAATAAACGTACCATTATTTTTTCGTTTGTTTTGATGAGGAAAATGTTTTCTCTTGTAAAGTTAACGGTTTTCAAGATATTCAACATTAAAAATTGTTAGTCGCCGCCATTTTGAAATTGTAAAAAATAAAGTCTTGGTTTTTGTTATATTGTTAAAAGTTCCACACAAAAATGTTCATTCCAAATCTGAACTCAATATCTCATCCATTTCTATTGTTATCCATTTTAAAAATCAAAAACACAAGCAGACAGACCAAAGCGTTTTCGACATCTATTACAGGGAATTTTTTCTTCAGTTTAACGTCAGACACCTGTTCCTGAAGTTTGTTCGTTCTTTTCATATATACCATTTCTATTGTTTTTAAAGACAAGTCTCATGTCAATATCAACTCGTCATTCATGGACTATCACTTTTTCAAAGAGCCTAGACAATTTAAGATACACATATAATAAATAATACTTAGATATAAATTCAATAGTTACACCTAATAATTGACTAATATAAATTATTTTACCTTGACGTAAGCGATAAGTCTGTCCACTTCAAACCTCTGATAAGTATATCTCTTTATCTTACAGTATAATACAAATAAATATAGTTATTTACACAGTACAGTATTTTTATTACCATATAACTTAATATTTTCTACGTTATTTATTAAACAAAAATCATTTACCAAAAAAATAACTTACTGCACTGAGAACGAATACTAGACATAGTAATCTCTAGTGAAAAATGAAAATTGTATACCAAATTTTGATTTCATTGAAGAGTGTAAGGGCTACATTTGTTTCATTATTGTTACAAATGTTATACTATAAAACAAAACAATGGGATACACTAAAGTGGTTTATTTTAGTAACTCAAAGAATAAATGAAAGGATCCCATAGCCACAATACGTAGTTATGTTAACTAACATTTTAAAGTTTTTATGACAACACATGATGCTGCAATGACAGCGAAACAGCTGTCATCACATAGAAACTCTGAAATCGCTTGACTGATTCAAAGTAATGCCTTAAAACCATCGATACTGTACATTTTACTTTCACTATCATCAATCTATATTTCAGTTACCAAAATCACATTTGTCAATTAATTTACTTAGAGAATTGACGTACAACCAAAACAAATCAAAAATTCATTTTGGCAAATAAAATAAAATCATTTTCACAAATAGTTTTAAACAAATCATTTATGCTTAACCTAGTCATCTGCAATATTTTAGGAAAAAAATAAGTACTAAAAATAATGTTAAAACAATCACTAACCTACTATGTTGGTAAATCATCCATTTTACTAATTAGAATCGCGTATTGACCTCACTGAATACTCAGCCACCTCTATAAGTACTTACTCTCTCACTATGGGAACAGCTGACATAAACTTTGTTCATGTATATTGGTGTGTCCATGGGCAGTCCAAAGATCTCTTTAACCCTGCACTTCTTCATCAATCGTGCGAACAAACTTGAGAATGATGCTACTAGGTCCTTTTCTTACTTGATTTTTCACTGAACAATAAATGAGCATCAATTGTTGAGTCTTCTATCGGATAGTCCAAAGCTCTTCCAACTTCCTTCACAGGTTTTGGCACTCCTTCATTGACTCTTCACTCAGAAGTCTAAAGCTTTTCCAACTTCCTCACAGATTGCAAAATATTTTCTGTGGATCTACTAACACTCCTTGCAGCTCCACCGTATTTCTTCTGGAATATTTTTTCATGTATTTTAATCGAGTTTCTAAAAGACATACTTGATTTTTTAAACGTAAATTTTCTTTTTTGATTTCTGTAACTATTCCGATGTGTTCATTCTTTTACAACCATATATGATTGTAACTTGGCAATTTCAGAGTGTTTAGTGGATTTTTGTGTGTTACTTTGAAACCAACTAAAATTCAGAAAAATTCAACAAAAATTTCCAATTAGTGACCTGTAAAATAATAATTTTTTAGTAATTAAACATACTTTATATTAAAATATATTAAAAATTTGCAGATTTTAATTCTTCAAGTCACCTAATGGGTTCAACCCCCAAGCCTCTAATAAAAATAATGTAGTTATTATAATTTTGGATCCTGGCCTTCCAAGAAAATGTGATGGTCTAAATGATAACTGTGAGCTTTAATAAAACCAAGAGTTCGATTTAAGTGCGGGTGGAGGATTTGTAGTTATGAAGAATTTTCATATAAGGTTCAAGCTAGTGATGTGCGAGTTCGAATTAAAATACTCGCTGATTCCGAGTATCAAAATCCTCGGAAGAGTCCGAGTATTAAAATCCTCGGTTTCGAATTAAAATACTCGGTCAAAATCCTCGTAACTAGGAACAAGGAGGAAGTAATGAGCGAGTCATAGCGAGTATCCTCGGTCTGCGAGTATCCTCGGTCTGCGAGTATCCTCGGTGTGCGGCGAGTATCCTCGGACAACTGTATTCGTTAGTGTTGTGTCAAGTGTCAATTCCAAACAAAATACTCGGTGTTTCTACTTTGGTTACATTTGTTTCTAAGCTGATTTTTCACTACACATTAATTAAACATTACGATTTTGAGTTATAATGATTTAGATTCGGTAACAAGTTCAATTTAAAATAACAATAATATTAATTTATTTCCACATTAACAAAAAGTAAATTAAATTATTATTTAATTGTTATTACTTATATTTAAATAAATATTTATAGGTTACCATCTTTATAAAAAATATAGTAAATTAACTTATTTTAAATAATAACTAAATTATTAATGTTGGTAATAATTATTGTACTTACGTTTAATTACTGAATTTGTGTCGAGGCAGGATAACATTTAATTACGTATTACAAGTGTCAATCACATATTGTTTAAAAAAATAAATACTTGGTGGATCAGTCTAACAGAAATATAACACACACACATAATGCGCATAATCATTCTGCGCAGATACTCGATGTCGAATTAATAATACGAGTATTGAAATAATTCGAAGCCGAGTATTGCGAGTATCTATTTCACCCGAGTATCAACATCGCTAGTTCAAGCCCTAGGGCCATTGAGCTATGCAAGTTGTGATAGTTTAATTAAATTGAAATGGTTTACTTTTACACCATATTAAATCTCTTAATAAACACAAATTAAATATTACACAAAAATATTGTTCTGGTACTGTGTTTAACATCTGACTTTAAACACTGTAATTTGATTTATGATTATTCCTCCAATATAAAATTATATTACAAATTTTACATTTACAAAATAACAGAATATTTTTTAGGAAATTAATATAAAACACTTCTTTTTTAATAAAATTGTGTTAAAAATAAAATAGAATTTAAAACCGATTGGAACAATAATGGAACACTATGAGGTAATAAGACCTGTTAGGGGTGGTTTTTAGTACATATATAAAATAGCTTAAAGTATAGGTTAAATGAGTTCCAGCTAACATACTACTATATATTTATAATAAGAATCCACAAAACAAACTTGATTTCCAGTTCTTAGGCGTACCAATTTTATACACAAATATACACATAGTCATACCTGCGACCAGGCAGATGAGTCGTACACTGGGGCGTCCAGTGAGCTATTGCTGATTTGATAAATCTCAAATTTTAACAAATTTGAATGACACATTTGAAATCTTTGTTAAATTTAAAAGGAAATGACACCAAACACAGCATGATTATGAATAATCACTTTAAATGCTATTTTTATTTTATAACTAAAATAAGGACTTGGTGATTTGTCATGTATATAATGTAGATTAAAACTAAAATATTTATTTAAATTATACTAGAATATTTATTTATCAGATTTACTTATTACTAAATGTACTGTATTTATAAAGTAGTTCTTTCAAATAGTTTTTTGCTTGGTTTGCCTTCTGTCAGTTTGTATGTGTTTTACAAAAGTCTTTATCAATCGCGTTTCGTTCAAGATATAAACTTGAAATTTGGTACAATGTGTGTCTTACGACTCAAAAAGAGCACAAAATTTCAGAATTAAAAATTGAACCGTTTCAAGATGGCGGCCATTAAAAAATTTGAGGCCAAATTTCGTGAAAACTGTTATAAATTTCTAATATTTACAAGATAAATAAAATATTAAAGTTTTTAAGACAAATAATTATTAATGCATTGTTTTTTGATTGTCAGGTTTGCGTTTTTAGACTATTGTATCTGTTTCTTATCATTATCACTATTATAATATAATGTTACTGTTTTTGAATGTTTGAAAGTTAAGTCTTGTTTTTCGTAATATCAATACAGTATCACTATTATATGATTACATTTTGTTTAAAAAATGTTTATCTATGTTCTATTTTAATTATTGTATTTGTCACTGAAATTGTTTGTAAATAGTTTATGCCGTAAATAAACAAATAAATAGTGTAAACAATATTTCTGGTTCATTTATTGTCTATTTTTTAAAACGTCTAAATGTTACTGAGTGTTAAGTTCGTCATGTAAATAATGTAGATATACAATTTAATATTTGTTTTAATTACACTAGATTTTCTATTTGTCAGATTTACTTATTAATAAATAATAAACTTGTTTTAAATCACAGGACTTATTCATTTTTCTAAAAGAAACCTCTTAGTCCCTGAATGAATTGTTATTGTAACAATACTGCATGTTGTTTGGACTCATAACTATGCATATATTGTCATATTCATGTTGTGTTTGATATCATTTTCTTTTAAATTTAATGAAGATTTCAAATGCACCAATTAAATTTGCGTTTTATCAATTTAGCAGTTGCTTACTGGACGACCCCAGTGTATGAGTCATCTACCTGGCGGCCGGGAAGCTGCGTTAGTGTGTGTGTGGGGGGGGGGTGTAAGGGTCTCCTAATCCGTCAGGTACCACGGCCGGTGGAATAGGGTATAATTAACGGCTTGTTGAGTACGTGCTATAATTATATGGCAAGTGCTTTTATTTTCGTCAAATCCTTTATTATTATTATTATTAATTTGTTTGGTTCATCTGTGTTAAAGTAATGCATAGGGTTGTTGTCAGAAAATATTAGTTTATTGTTTATGAAATCCAAATTAAATTTTAATTCTCTTATGTTATCGAGTCCCAATAATAAGTCAAAATCTTTATGGAAAACGAATAACTACAATTTTGTAATTTTTTCCTTAAAATCGGTATCTTGCAGCTAAATATTTTGTCACTGTGTGCTCTGTACTTATTTCAAACGGTTCTTGTTCTAGTGTATTTTTAAAATATACAAAAAAATATATATATATATATATATATATATATATATAAAAACTATAGTGTGTTCCCGAGTGTATCGTCTTCCTCAAAAGAGTTATTTACTGGATTGTATGCGTCTTGTGTATCCCTAAATTCTTCAGGAAGTTACAATCGATTCCAGTTTGTTTCGACAATGAAATGTTCGGCATTTGCTCCATCATCTGATACATCAAATCGCTTTTATTCTCCTCATCGACAGGCTTTCCTGTTATTTTACTTTGTCTGATTGAGTTTCTCGTTTGACTTACTGATATGCTCATTGATGTAGGTTGATAAATTTGGTTCGTCGTAGATGTTGTATTGCATCCAAAGTGTTTTTGTTGTGGGATGTGGTTTACATGCTTTTGTCTATTAAATTGGTTAAATTGATTAATTAGTATTGTTTTACCATAACTGTAATGAAATGGTTGATTATTAGTCATATGTTTACAAATTGGTAAGTGTTGGGCTCTAGGTGGTGCTTTTATTGATTAGCTTGAAAAAGTTTGTTATTTTTTAATTAAGTCATGAAAGCTGTTAGCAAATTTAACTATTTTTGGATTCTTTTTTTGTCTTAATTCAGACATTTTAAAATTTAAAGTAAAATAATCTCTTTGATCTGAATAGCTAGTTAACAGGTTGTTCTTACTTAGCAGGTTGAACTTACTACAATATCTAAGGCTGGTGGATGAAAACAAACAAATTTGAAATTCATCCGTGTCTGGGTAATAGGAAGAAATAAACACAAAATAAAGACCCTTAGTCCCCAAATACTCTCCGGAAGTCCACACATTTCTGATTTTCTTAATGGTTTAATCTTAGATAAGTCGGAATCAAAAACTTATATATGTATATATATATATTTTCAACTCGTATTATCTACAAACTTTAAAAAGTAGAAACATTTTAGCTGTTAGCATTTTGTTACACAAATGACACATTATCTAAAAATATATACCATATATTTTATAAAACAACAATGTTTTATTTCTGAGTATCAGTTTTAAAAATTCAAAGCCAAGAATTTATATTAAATAAGTTTTATTCCGATTTATTTCCAAGTCTAGTTCATATTTAGAATTTTTCAGCGAAACAAAACAATAATATATTAATGTTTAGGTTATTTTAATAATTAACGATAATTTAATAATGTTTTTAATATCTTATGAATAATAATGCATAATTACTATCACCAACGTGCACATGCAGAAGAGTTCATATTAATGGAGGTGTACAAGTGTATACTGGGTGGCTAAAAAGTGTTTCACATTTCCCTCACTATTTTGGTCATATTGATTTGGAGCCAAATGAAGCTGTTATTTATAACCGATCCCTCGGTATTGCGTTTTATGATATTTACCTTTTTGGTCGCCATCTTGAATACTGTGTATTTGATTTCCGTCAATATTATTAAATAGTAACATGATTGTATGTAGGCCTACTATGATTAAACTACAGTTTTCAACTGTCAATTAGGTGCCACAGTAGTTTTTTACCACTAAAATTTGACTTTCGATGGGTCATTTTGTAACATGTATTCAGAAATAATTAAGTTTATTGTACAAATCAATTAATTTATTTGTTACTTATTAATTCAAATTACAAAGTCTTGGTTTTTTATTTGTAGAACATTTTCAAATCACTTTGAAATTATTAGCTTTTCAGATTATTTTCTAATGTTTTCAATATGAAAGGCGTAAATAACTAGGAAGTTGACAATGAAAAATCGGTTCCACAAATGAGATGAACAAAAGTTGTATGTAGTGTCATGTCTAATAAATAATGTAAACAATTAAAGTGGCGTTTTGGTAATATTAAAAAAATAATTAAATCGATTTTTGTGAATAGATGTAGAAATGAGATTGTTCCTGCCACTTAAAGTTTAAAGTTTAAAAATGGCCTGTAACTATTGTACTAAGCTGGGGTAAAGGTTAAAACCCACAGTCAAGGGGAGAGTTTCTTTTGACTGAGTCTTTTACCAGGTAGCTTTTGTAGTTCTGTCTATCTTTCCGCTAAACGTTAATAAAAGTTTTAGGTTTTATTACGGTTTTGCCCTGCTCTCGCAGTTATGTTATGTGAAGTTTCCTAAGTGTGTGAAAATTCCTTGTTGTTGAAGACAGACTTGGTACTGGGATTCTGAATTCCATCTAAGTACAGTGGAAATTTATGTTTAAATGCCATTCCTGATTATCAATGAAATATTGTTGGGATATATATATATATATATATTTGAAGAAGATTAAAAGATTATTTTCAGTGTAGACTTTGGAAAACATATTTATGCAATTATGTTATCCTGGTTGATCATCCTAAAATAAAATCAACAAAAACTAACATTATAGAGATAGAATTCAAAAATCGACTGTACCACTGAACTCGGCGTTGAAACAAAAACACGCCATTTTATAATTTAAAAAAAATTACTTAAATCCAAGACAGCTGCTTAAAATAGTACTAGGGATCAGATAATATAATAATATGTGAAATTCATTTGGTTCCAAACCAATATGACGGAAATAATTACTAAACGTAAGGGGCTTTTCTTAGCAAGTTGGGAATATCAATATATATATTCCTAATGACTAATCTATTGTTTACAAATCTGATGACTAACTCTTCGTACGATTTACTGTTAAACAGAGAGATTTTTGTAACCTTTGAAAGACATAGCAAACTTATTATAAGAGCCAAAGCTCACTTCTTATTTGCAGGCATTTAAATTATTTATACAATATCATAGTTGCCAAAGATGAATAATTGTTCATCAAATAAGATCCATATTCCAACGAGGCCTGTGTTCTAACCTAATTGGAAGCTAATATGAAAAAAGTGTTTTTACAAAATTAATTTGATTATGTTTGTAAATATGTCCTACATGGAGGACTTCTCTTGACTGCCATCAAACACGATATATACTCTGGATATATTTATGACACAAGTGAAACAACCTTAAGCTGTATTTAAATACATAAATATATATTAGTATACTCGTTAAGTACAAATAATTTATCGTTCACTTGAAATATTAATAAATGTAAAACAAGAATCGTTATTCAGTGTTTGTAGAACTGAATTATTAAAGTTAACTTGTGGCATCGTATTTTGACTTGATGGCAGGCTGTGATGGTAAAACCCGGCTATCAATTAATATTTATTTCCTTTTCGTGGAATACTCGCACACTTCTCATTAATATCTTTACTCCTCATATTTGGTTCACCATTTTGGTGGTACAGTCGGTAGCAGTAATATACAATGGACACTTAGCGAACCATAATTTTGATTAAAAAAAACAACAACCTTATTCTGGTTGAGATCCTTACCTACATTTTTGCCACTCATCTAAACGACAACACAACAAATCACACGTAAAAATGAAAACAAATGTTATGTTATATTCCAGGTTGGATTACAATCACCTTTAATTTATCTTCGCTGAATTATGAAATTACCTTACAGCCTTTTTACTTTCTTACGTGTAAATAGTAAATTTATATCATGGGTCATAAAGTCTGTATCAAATATACTTTTTGTGGTCTTCAGTGTCGAAAAAAGTTTTTGAAATGATGTGGGTCTGTCGTCTGTGCAATGCAACGTGTGGGCCGATTGTAGTCAAATTTAATATATGTTATATTTTTGCCATATCTCAGATGTATTTTTCATTTTCGATAACTTAACACTTGGAGATATTTATTATACAAAATTACTATTTTTTAAACATGGCTTTAAAGATTTTGATCAAATTTTGCTCAAGTGTAACCTCCACAAATATTGGTTCGTGAGTTATTGATAAAAAACATAACAAAGTCGGCTATGGGGCTGATATAAAAGATGCTATTTCTCAAAATCGGCACTACCGATTTCCTTAAAATTTTAGTGAAATGTGATCAAATTAGTGATCCAAAACTATTTGCAAAATAGCAACTAACGGATCAGGAATAATTGATAAAAATTAAAAAAATAGACTTTGACTACCGGTCATTAAAAGCTTTATTTTATTCAAGTAGGATATAGGCCCTACACTGGGTTTAAAACAAAGTAAGTGGTGGCCCTATTTTATATAAATAATTTCCTGACAACTATCGAACTAACCGTTTTGGTTACGACAAATTTTAATTATTTAATATTTGATTTCAGGGGTGGGTTTTGCACCGTTTATTAGACTCCTGGCGAGCTATAACTTTCAATTAAAATTTAAAAAATATATCAATTTCGGATTTAGTTACAAATGATCTTTATTTTTATACAATACACGAAATGTTGAAAAATTTTCTAAACTTTTCTTCTTTCGTGTATTTTAAAAGCGATTGAGCTAAAAAATAATAAGACTGTTAACCTACATTAGCTAAGAAAATGCATCGTATATCACAAGTACCAATACTCAACTAACATTTATCTAGAAGACATATTGATAGTGTCGGAGAACAGGAAACAAATCGAAATGTTCAAAAATGTGTTTTGCAGCTGTATTTCGTAAACGGTTAGTCAAAGGGAGTCGCGTTACATTTAGTATAACGCAATCTAGAAAATGTCACCATTATTGTAAGGTTTTTGAGAGTGTAAGATTTAGAGAGTGCATTGGAAGACATTTACAGAAGGTTTTGTTCTAGTCGGATAAAGATTTCTTTCAAAAATGTTGTACCGTATCTTAAAAATTAGTTTATATTTACAATAAACCTATGCTATGTGTAAATAAAGATGAAATTGACACAACCATGGTATTTATGTTTTAGAAGTTCTAAAAAGAAAAAAAAGTCTTATAGGCCTAGAAGAACTTTGAAAAGAGACTGTGCAGAACCACATCACAGAAGTTAGTCGAACGCGCAGACAGGAGGTAGGCACTAGGCAGCAGTCTTGTGTCATCGTTGCCAGGGAAACAAGGGTGCTAACCAAGACCAAAAACATTTCAGCGTACATGCACTGAAAAAATCAGTATCGCAGCGCTTATTTTGTTTCTTATATAGTAATCAATTTTGATGATAAGTACCAAATAGTTTCATAACAGGCCTCTAATAAACCCTATGCACTGTCTGTGTCATTCAGGTGCATGTTTTTAGAAAAAGCCTGTAGTATGAGTGACATCTGGCGTCAGCTACACCACTCAATGGTGTAGCTGACGCCAGACCCACTGTATATGGGTCAATTAGTTATTATTGACCCATATACAGATAATGTAACGTTTTTGCTAATTATTTCTGAAGGATCATTATGTTTTACCTGCGATTTTTGTATACGAGTTGGATAAGTAATCTTCACATTTTGTTTTAAAATTTATTGGTACAGAAGATTTTGAAAAATTACATCTTTTTTAACAATTTCACCGTCAATTTCTGGTTTTCTACTGATAACTTATAAACCAGAAATTTTGGGAAGATGGCGTTTCGTTTAGGTCCTTAAAGATTTTAACAAAAACTGAACAAAATTATTACACCCATTAAAAAAAATTGACTTTAGCTTTTTGTCTTATAACAAGTAAAAATTTGAAATTTCGAATTATAAAAAAATGAAAAAAAGTTTTGAGAAATTTGCAAAATATACCCGCATAGCCTACCAAATTTGGATCAAATTGGTCTACTGGTTTGAGCTGTATACCAATGCACAGATGATATATATAGACATTATTACAAAAACTAGTTTTTTGGTCTGAGGAGGGGGACGATTGGCACACATTTTTAGCCGATTTGGAATAGCACGACAAGCACAATCATTAGAGGGGATTAAGAAGGGTCAACCTGTTAGGTTCGGAAAGGCAACATTGGCACAACCGCCGGGCCAGGTAGTAGCAGCCAGGTAGCCAGAATACGGGAAAATGGGAATTGTTTTGTCTAACCTAACCTAACATAACCA